>OZ038499.1:33420134-33685134 GCA_964036315.1 Acanthosepion esculentum
TAACTTGGACTGTACTTTTAATGTATGAATAAAAAAAAACTATCCATAACCTAACTTTAGCCTTCTGGATTTGACCAGAAAAACAAAAACAATCCACAAAACATGCTACTATAAAATAGTTGATTTTCTGGTTTCAGCTTCTGGAGGTTAATCTGTTTGACATTATGGGTGTCTGCTGGAAAGAAGCCAAGATGATAAATAATGTCTTCCTCAAAGCTATAGCATGAGGTTATTGATAAATCTAATTGCTTTGTCCAAAACAACAGTTTTTTTTTAGGACTATCAGCTCTATGTGCACAAGCAGTATTCAATAGTGACTATGAATTAGGCTTGTTGACTGAGAAGAACAGAATCAATGTTCTTGAAAATTTCTAAACTATTTCATTGCAATTTTAAAACCTTCAGCCTAATAGAAACATAAAAGGACTACAAGAAATTTGATAAGAAAGAGGCAGTCTGATCAGGAGATAATATCATGTTATATTTGTTGGCACATTGCAATCTGTATTTGTATATAATTGCTTCCACAGTGAGTGAATTGGCCCTTTATAGAACAAAAGTATCCGTGGTGTGAGACATCCAGTTGATTTCAAGCACAGACCAAAGTCATTGTTGATGAAAACAATCCAGTATCTTCAAATGTCTGCGATAGACTACCCATGTCTCACATGAACATAGCAGATATTGATATAACGCAGGCATTATATATTTTGATTTTTGTCTGCTTTTTTATGCCCTTCTGACTCCAGACACAGAACTTGAGTGCTGCAAATGCATTGGAGGTCTTCTTAATTCATAACGCTATCTCATCATCAAGGGAGCAGTGGCGTTTGAAGGTGCTACCAAGGTATACAAATTTGTCTACAAACCCAAGTTGACTACCATCAACATAAATTGATGGCTGTATATACTGAATTGCTCAGGAAGGTTGATACATCACCACTGTCTTGTCAAGGCTGATGGACAGTCTAAAAGCCTTACATGACCCTGATAGTTGATCCAGGATCTCTTGTGCGTGCTGAATTGTGTGTGCATCATCGGCATCATCTTGAAAGTTTGATATCAAGCTTATATCAGAGTCTTTTGAATGGATAGACAAGGTGGAATTTTTTTGCTGAATTTGTGAAGTGAAGCAGTCATAACATATGATTCTTATAAGACTATCTGGTGGGGCAGGTGCTGAACACATAAAAATCAGCCCTTTACACAGCATTTGTGATGGATGGAATGTCGCATATGAACAATTCTCTGAGCGGAACCTTTGACCAGAGGAATCCATTGATGTGTACTTGGTAGAACTATGCAAACTGTATTGTTCAGGGTTATCAGCAACTGTGGCTTAGCGTGAGATTTTGTTAAGAGATTGCCAAATTGTATGAAACAGCTTCTTTATGCTTCTACAGTTGTGGCATGGATTATCGAACAGACACTCACTCCTGCTCAAGCAATAATGATGACTTGACAGTAGCAGCAAAGGATTATGCAACCTCCTCCTAGGGTTTCTAATGATATAATTTGTCATCGATGCAATGGCCTTAATCACTTTGCCAAAAATTGCAAACGCCTGCTCAGAGGAGGTGGAAAGCCTCGTATCTGTTATTATACCTACAATAAAATAGGCTATGTATCCTGAGATTGTCTGGGGAAGAGGGCCATGGAACGGCATCTCATTGCCAGTTTCCTCCCCTGTCAAGATGAAAATTAATGTGTGTGGAAGAAAATGCATGGCATTCGTGGACTCCGGGTGCTCTAGCACCATAGTGAACAAAATGTGACAAACATGGAAGAAACTAAGCATTGACATTGTAACCATCAGTGGCAGAACGCGGACATGCAGATTTAGGCCTGTCAATCTTTGTGTGGGAAATGGAAGGACTTTTGTGGTGGATGCCCTAGTAGTGCTAGAGGTCCTCCTTGGATTTGACCTCTTAACTAGAATAGATGCAATCAAGGCTCTTGGTGGTATGTCTATTTCCATGTCAGAGGAGGTTCACTTCACACAAGAATCAGCTTCTGTGTGCACAGCAGTGCCAGTACTCTTGATTGAAGGACCTGATTTTCAGATGGAATTTGATCAGCAGCAGAATGAGTGGACTGCTTCCTGGAAATAGGCTGAAGGCAAAACACCAGGCAAGTTACAAAACTGCATAGCAGAGTATTCTCTGCTGATGTAGGTCAGAGGATTGTATGAGAGGAATTTGTGACAGGGTATTGAGAAGGGTTGGCTTATTACAAGTGGGCTACTTCTGCTGATGGCTGTCATGCGAAAACAAGTCGAAAGTGTCCTGTAAGGTATTACAAGGAACTCAATGTCCATATTGATACGTACACTGCAGACACTGTTGTTTGTGCCAGCAAACTAAGAAAATGGAGATGCAAAGGATTGAACATTGCACTGCTAAATCTCTGATCAGCCTATCTACAGGTATGCATCGATGAATGACAAATATCAAACTATTCTTTCAAGGCAGAAGGTACTGCCTGACCAGATTGGGATTTGGGCTGAACGTTGCCCCCACAAATGATGAGATCCATTGTTGCTGCCATGATATCCCAGGATGAAAAGATCAGAGGCAAACTTGTCATACATTGATCCCCTGTACATAAATGAGGACATTGTATCTGCAACTAGTGTTGCTGAAAACCTGTCGCACATTGGACTGACAAGAAAAATTCCAAAATGACAAAAATGGAGCTTGGAAACTTAGCTTAACTGTTTGGGTGGAGAAGACATTTGGAAGTGCAGAATGTGCTTCCTGAAGTCCCAGAGGCAGCCACCAGGAGGAAGGTATTCTCTTTTTGTGGCAAGCTGGTTGGACACCTCCCAGTCTGTGGATGGTTGTGAGTAGCAGCTGGTGCCATCAAACGAAGGGCAAGTGAAGTGACAAAAAGTTGAGATGATCAAATCGATGATGTCTCACTAAAATGGATGCTGACAGTGATTATTACCAGGGTGAGACAAAGCGACCGGTGTAGAGACAAGTGGTGTTTAGATAGCATAGAACTTGATGTATAGGTTGACACAAGTTCTTTGGCCACTAGAGTCTTTCTTGAATCACATAGGTTGTTATTGTTGGTTGCAGACAGAATTGGGAACACAACACATCAACCTGACAGAGCTAGATACTACTATAATGGAGGTAAACCTAGCTATACACTGGGAAGCTAAGATTGTAAATTTAAAAACTGATTCGATGCATGTGTCAATGCAAACACTCTGACAGGCAAAGCCAGAGAGAGCACTAAAGCTGTGAGTGAGATGCTGATCAAGATTCAGCTGCAAACCTTCTTGTAGTTGGTTAAGGAGTATGCATTAATGGAGGACATTATGCTTGTCAAACCAAATCAGAACAATGTGGACAGAAGCACCAGAGTCCCACAGAGGAGGTTGGAAGCAATGAAAAATGAGGCAGAACCTGTGCAGATAAGGCCAATACACTCAAACAGAAGACACCCTGGTGTAAAATGAAGGATGTACTTTGTCAGGAAAATCACTCTGTCTATGACGAAAGAGGCTGTGAGATCTGATGTTAAATCTTGCCTGGAATGTCTGTCAATTCATCTGGCATCAATCCAATTGCGAAAACAGAATCTGGAGGCTGCAGGTATATGGCAGAGACTAGGGATGGATATCACCCATTACAGGGGTTCTCACTACCTGATTCTGATAGACTGTAGACCTACCCGTTTTTCCATTTGGCGATCTCTGCAACAAGAAGATTCGGCAACTGTGATCCAGTCTCTTAACCCTATGTTTTTTAGAGGGGGCCACCTGAAGAGATCTTGACAGAAGCTTTAGAACATTTGCTGAGAGGTGGTCTGTCCACCTGCATTTCCAATGTGCATATGTGCCATCTGGAAATGGCATTGTTGAATGATCTCAAAGATTCATAAAGTGGATTGCTGCCAGAAAGCAATGCCCTGTCCAGGAAGTGGTTTACTGATACAACATTACGCCAAAGGATGGTGTCTGTGATATGACTTCTCTGGTTAATGCTTTGTACTAGTATGAAATCAGATTGAAATGTGTTGACAGGATCCCTCCACCAGAGCAGGTTACATACAAGAAAGGGGACATCGTACTAGTAAAGAATCCACCAAACAGATGTATGAGTAGATGGAGGCTGGGGACCGGAACCAGATTTGTGAGTCCCCAAATGGTTTATGGAATGCCATGCCATGTGAAAGGCCTCCGCCCTTTTCCTCATATGGTGAGCAATTCTGTGGAAGACAAAACTGCTGCATTGAGTGAACAATGAGATGTACATACCTGAAACAAAGGACATAGATGACCATTCAACTGATTCTAACCAATTGAGTGACAGTGACAGCATTGAAGGTTGGCAGATTGTGACAGGGCCACCTCAAGAAGCTAGTGGGCCTATCAAACCGTATCTTTAAAGAAGCAGCAGATGTAAAAGACTACCCCTCAGTTGCTACCTGTGTGTTAATAAGATTGGATGGTTAGTGGAGACAGTCTGTTCCCCTGGGATAAGTGACATAAGATTATCTGTGCTTTGCATGGGAGAAAATCTGCATGAAGTGGGTGATGTCTCACATGACTGAAAATCTGTGTAGCAATCTTGCTAGATGCCATAAAAACCAGCCTTTGTTAACACTGGGCATGGACTTAACACTGCCAGTGTGACAGGAGTGAATTACGACAACTCAGCTACATATAGAAGGATCTTAAGCTTTTGGAACAAAATCTACCGACAGCCTAAAATTGTATCTAACCAAATTATTTATTTACTGAAGGTTTTGCCAAAAGGTTTTGAAGCAATTTTGCTAGTGTAATTGCAGAGACTTTTTAACAAGAGACAAGTGAGTGGTTAAAATTATCCCAACAGGAAATCACTGAGGGAGAGAAGGAAAGATATCAGCTAACTCATGCCAAGTTGATAGACAGCAGTTCACAGTAAACACACACACAAAAAAACAAATATGTTATCTGGGAGATTTTTTAGAATATCCGTTTTGGCCATCAAGAAAAATGTTAAAGAAGAATGGAGTTTTAAAAAATAAGCAAACTGTTGATGATAATTTTTAGAGAGATAGAATTTAGTTTGATTTTCAAGACAAATTGGTATACAATAGATTGACAGTGACAAATATAATTAAAGAGCAAAAAAATGATAACTGCATGGTTGTAATTCTTTTACTCTAATAACCAAAATAAAAGTATAGTTAGAAGATCTGCAATGATGGTAAAAGCTTATGACAGTAATAAGTTTTTGTTTCTTTATTGCTAGGTTCACAATAAGGCTGTATTCGGGATCCTACATAAATGTTGACTATGTATGGATAGTTGTATTTTTTTTATGTTATCTACAGACAAAAGATTTTCTTAACAAAATTCATGTAAGATTTACATTGTATATTTTGTATGCTTCTGCAAAAATGAATCAAAGACAAGAGTTTGATATGTTTATGGGTTTTTTTTTTATTCTATGGTAAAATGTCTATTTTATTTATTTTGGCCTACCATGGAATCAAATAGAGATAAGAAAAGTTGACATTTGAGTGATGGCTCCAAGAAAGAGACAGAATGTCACCATCAGGAAGCTGTTAGGACAATCATGTGTCAGTGGAAAGAGTTAAGCAAAAAAGGAAAAAAGAAAAGAAAAAAGAAAAACAAAGAGAAGCCAGAGAGATTCAAAAAAATCTACAAGATAATGGCAGCTCTATGATTGCAATCTTATTATAAATGCAATTCTGCTTGTTGCCATTTTCTCCTCAGCCAAAATATTACATTTCAGGAAATACACTTATGAACAGGTTTATTGAAATTTATATTAATTTGTACATCGAAAATGAACTGACTACAGGATTTATACATCTAAAAAAGGAAAAAGAGACTGTTTATTTAGCAGTCATTCGGTGGGCTATCCCCACAGGCAGTATTAACTCCTTTGGGAGGGGATTGAGGTCATTACCCAGTGCATGAGATATCCAAAAAGTGAAAGTGCCAAGGAGGCATGAGCGATTTTTGAACAGCCTGTTAGGGCATGGACATGCGGATGAATATCTACAGTATGTCCTAGTTTTATAGTTTATGTCCAATACATGTAACAAGGAAGTCCTATGGAAAATGGAAACAAAAAAAACAAACACTTATAATCAGAATCAGAAAAAAAGGCAGTTAAAACGTGTGTGAGAAGGATGTGAATGGATAGCAGAGCAAGGAGGGGGAGTAAAATGACAAAAATTGCTACGAGCTGCAAAAGATAGGAAGTTGTGTAGACCCATGATCGTCCACGTCCGGAAGAGACATGGCACATAAGAAACAAAATACACAAAGCTGGTGTTAAAACTTTCAAATGCTATCTTCTGAAAGCTCTTAAGATGATAGATTAATACTTTGAGTGATAATAGCATTAGGTCAGCAGGCATAATTTTTCTTTCTCGGCACTAGATTAATGAGAAATATAGCTATAAAAAAATGGTTTCAGTAATCTTTAATCACATTGTGAAATCTATTATGAACAATATTTATCTAAATAGGATGATAGGTGGTCAAGTAAATAATATGTATGATGAGTCTTGTTGACATCAAAATGCTAATAGATGAATAAATTAGAAAAATATATGCATATGTAGATTTAAGTAAATCATATCTGCTTTTATATTACTGAAATATACATTTTATAATTCCAGCTAATTTTATTACTGCTTTCAGATCATTAAAGGCAAATAAGATCTAAAAAATATTTTATTAAACATAAATTGTTACAGATCATCACATTTAAACTTCTTGTTATTCTCACAATGTTTCAATTGGCCTTCTTCAGGTATATTTTGTACTTAGTAACTTTCTCAGATTTTTTAACGTAGTCCTTTATTCAATCTATTGAAATCATGCATAACTTATCATGTATGGAGAAAAAGGGCTGGTCATCAATAAATACATAATGAAACCAAGATAATAGGCAGAAAACAACATTGCAAGATAAGACAAATGAAAGAAACAGTGCACATGTTAGGCTCTGACGACCTCCTCAATAGACCTAGCATAAAGATGAACATCATCAGGTAGCCTTTGGTTAAGTAAGAAATAATGCTAAAAAATTCCTCCACTGGAGTATAGACATTAAGTATAAAGCTCCAGAATTAAATGAATGGATTGTTCAAGAGACACATGGGCTAGGGGATTAAATTATTATTTAAAACATATCTGATTCCTTGGCAGTTGAGAATTTAACTGCTGGATCAGGTAGTATGGAAAAGTCATACATTGTGGTTCAATAGAAGAAATGATCAAGAGATACAAAGGTAAATAGACTGGAGGGTATTAATAGATACAAGGTATTCCATAAGCATGGAAAGCAGAATGAAAACAATATATTGAATTGGTGGATTGAATAAAGGACTCAGTCCATAATTCAGAGAAGGTTACAAAGTTTGACAGATATCTGAAAAAGGCCAAAGGGTATATCAGCTAAAATATTGTGAGTATAACAATCAAGATTAGTATACTAGTACATAATAATTTCTCAGTTGAAAACTCTTATATAAAATATAAATTGCATAAGTATTATGTCATAGCAGTCACTGTTCAATTTCACTTTATATGCTTGATAAGGAAATGTCATATTTTATGTGATAGTGCATTGGAAGTTATGAACAATACCAAATATTTTATTCAGTTGACAACAATCCTTGCAACCTTTTTTATTAAATGTTTACAAAGAAGAAATAGTGGATATTCAAAAATTGAGTTCAAGTATCAATATTCATTATAAAATAATAAGGAAAAATGTTAGAAGTTGTATTTTGATTTTCTGGCAAGGTAAATATAATAGATGGCAATGCAGTTGTTTGGTAAAAAGAACTGAAAGATGAGTTTCTAAGTTACAGTTTTCCAACAGATATTTATATAATTGCATTTATTTAAGGCCTATTTAAATAAATAAAAAAAGATATTAATTTTTAACAATTCCATTTGGATAGAGCAACTGTAAAACAAGTTGCAGGGTTTTGTTTGTAAGCAGGTTAGTAGATATTTGAAAGTGGCAAGTAGCAAGTGGTTGAGATCAATCAATCAAGTTGTCCAGATATTAGTATAGCATGACTTGCAAGTTGAAAGAGGGACTGTGATACACTTAATGGACAGCAGATCAATAGTGGAATGGCAAACCAAAGTCTGAAATAGAAAAAAAGCTGTGGCATGGGAGCCATGGGAGGAACAAGCAGCAGGGGATCCAATGCACACAAAACACTTTTAAGTGCAACCTATGACCCCCTCACTAGTTGGGCTTCCAAAAAAAACAAGGACAATAAGACTTTAGTTGGTAATCTATAGCCAATGTCAAATATATTAATAGGCAATATGCCAAAACAATTAGTTATACTTCTAGCTACCAAAATTAAAGTAATTATATTAATATAAAACCAACTGCTTAGAAATAATTGTTAAATTATCCACAAAAGAAAAAATTGCGGAAAGAATAATATAAAACTTAACCATTTCCATATTGAAGAAGCTTTCTGTTGTTTGATGCCTAAAACTAATTCAGTTTTTGAAGATAAATATTCAAAAAGTGTTTTAATATTTTTTTTATTTTGTTGCAGTATATATAACATTTTCTTATAAACTGAAATACTACTAATTTAGATTTAATTATTACAATTTAAAAACCTGACATTTTTTTGTTTAGTATTTTCAACGTTATTGAATAACATGAGATTATTTTTTTCTTTTTTTATGATGCTGATAATTGTTAAACATTAACTTGCATATTTCATATATATTTACTATTTGACAGGACTATGAAGGAAAACAGCCTGGCACATCAGTTAAACTAAAATGTTAAAATAAATAGATGTCTTACGAAGCATAACAATCAATATTAAAAATCATGACACAGTTTTATAAAAAAAAAATACAAATAATGCAAAAAATGTAGTGATCATTTATATAAAATGTGCTTAAAATTATAGAGATATGAAAATTTATTGGTTTTTCTCCTCACTAAGAGCGTCTCATTTTCTTTCACTCTCTGTAACCCCCTTGCACTTTAGTGGCACTATCACTTTGCTTGGGTTGAAACGATTAAAAGAAAAAGTAAATAACGATTACCATATTTGATGCCATGCAAGATCTCACCACTTTTCATTTTAGAGTTATGCTAAGTACAAGTACTAGTAGTCTATATAGTGTGGGTGAACACTTACCAGATTTTGTCTATATGGCCCAGAAAGAATTTTTTTTTTAACCATTTTTAAGGAAAAATAGCGGGGGTTTTGTATGCCATTAAATAGGGTTTACTGATATTTACCTTAGTGTCCTGCAAGAAATAAAAGTATGTTATTTTGTGTGTGTCAGCCCTGAAGTTTTAGGGTCATGAAAATGATTACAGAGGAACCTCTGCTAGGAAAACTTCATTTATTTGGGAAAGTTATTAGAATAATCCAGAACATATATTTGGATCAAATCACTTGTATACAGATAGAAAATGAATTCAGTAAATATGCTAAAATAAAAATAGATGCAAGACAACAATGTGGTTTCTCAACAGACTCATTTGACCATTACAATGAAGCAATCCTGAGAACTAGAAGTCCAATCAAGATTTATCATTGGTGGCTAAAATCTTAGCAACAAAAGATATGCAGGTGACACAGTGTTGATAACAGACACAGAAAGGAAACTTCAAGAATTCCTAAAAAAATGTAGTAAAGGAAAATGAAAAAAAAAAAAATTAAACATTAATTGTAAAGAAAGAATCTATGATTGAACGAAAGAGTAAGAGCCAGGATGTAAACTATGAATTGGAAATGCCAAAATCAAGGAAATATGAAAAATGTAAAAGTGTTCTAATAAAGGATTGAACATGCTGCACCAAAATCTGAACTGAAATAGCAAAAGATGCCTTCCAAAAGGCTAAGCAAAGTATTAAGAAACAGGAAAATTTTGTCTCTATTTCTGAGATGAGGTATTGTAACTATTTACACTATTTACATTGTTTGGACTGTTGTCCTCTCTTTATAGTCACATTCACATTTCAGCTGTTGTATGCTCCAGCCATCTTCAGTTGATATTTGTTGGAATTTCAAACCAATCTGTATGTTGGTGATTCAGAAGATCGGTTCGATGATGTTTGTGTAGACATTCTTCCCATGTTTATTTCCCATTTCATTTCCTCTGCCCACTGCTTGCAAAAATCGTAACAGGAATTGACAAAGGGTTCGGAACAGATTCTCAGTGACTTTATTGAGCAACCCAGGCATGTGAAGGTTATACATCAGCCAATTTCAGGAAATAAACATGGAAAGAACATCTACACAAACGTCATTGAACCAATCTTCAGAAATGTCAACATACAGATTGATTACTCGGGGTTCATTTGAAATTCAAACAAATATCACTAGAAGAAGGCTGGAACATATAATAGCCAAAACATTGTGATGTGACAATAAAGATGAGGACAACAGTTTGAACAATGTAAATAGTGTAAATAAGAATATCGTGTTAGAAACAAAGAAAATAGTACTAAACTGTTATGTAATATCAGACCTTTAATATGACAGTGAATGCTGGGTAATCACTTAATAGATGAAGAGAACTGAGGCAATAGATATGTATAGGCAAATAGTAACCTATGTTTTGTGATGTAATTTTATTATATTGTGTGTTGGAAATGTCGTTTAGCTTAGTCTGTGCTTCAGAGTATCAAACTGAAACCAAAATGGTGGTACCTATGAAAAAGACACCATCAGTGTCTTTATAGTTATTTATTTCCAGCAAATTGCAATTTTCTATTTTTACCAAAATGGACCAGCACAGCCAAATGACAATGCTATAACTATGTAGCAGTGAAAGTGTTAACCAACATGCTAGAAAAATATGCAGGCATGTATGCTTTGATTAAATCATTTGCAACCCATTCCAATAAAACTGAATTTGCATAATAAATTCAACATCACTAAAAAGTAGAAATAAAAGACAAAATTCCTTTTAGCAACTTGCTATGCATTTAGAATTCATTATTCAATATGATTCAAAATTATATAAAAGTAAAAATTGTTTTCAGCTCATCATCAATTTGTGATAAAAAAAAAAATTTATTGGCAATTAATAATTATCCACAAAAAAAAAACTGAAAAGATTCGGGAATATCTAAGTTGTCTAATTGATTAGTGCAGAAAATCAGGTAACTCCATCTTAGACACTAAAAGAAAAGAAGTAACTTATGAATCATAATATAGAGGTAACATTTTTGAAATTAGGCAGAAATATACAAGTTATAATAATTCTATAGCTAAAAATAGGAATGTAATAATTATTATGTTCATGAATAATTTCTCACTCAAATCAAACTAAGAAAAAAACTTTCATGATGAAGGTTGATAGACTGAATGAATTCACTGAAGCGGAAGAACAAAATATTTTCCTTTAGGAATTTCTAGAGGTTCTTCATATCTGGGAAGCAGGTATTTTGAAAAGGTCAAGTCCTATCACATTTGATCAGCTGTACAAAACAATAACTTGCAATGAAAGCCTTGCTCAAAATATTCTCCATATATGATGAACCAATTTCTGACAGTTGATCTTTCTGTTGCAATTGATCAAAAGAAACCATTAAACAACAAATGCAAACACATGACATCAGATTTTATTATACATATCAAAGTTTCCACAAGAAAACTCATATTAAACAATTGATGTTGGTAAACTTTAGTATCCTTTTACATGTATATGATAAATATACCATGTAAATTTCAGTTTATGTTTTTATCTGAAATATTTATAAGGAATTATTTTGTAGCGTGCATTTTCATTATGCAACATTGATCAAAGATTGCTTAGCATATTGTAAACAAATATGCAGAATAGTACAGTTATTGATATTTTTTAATTCCAAATACATAAAGGTTGTGTTGTAAAAAAGATATAAACTCAAAAGAGAAACAAGATAGTGCAAAGTTATTGTGTGATAAGAGTACAATGTTGGAAAGAATGAAAAAGTTGACCAGAAATCAGAGAACAACAGAAAATGAATTTGAATTTGAAAATATTGGCAAACTAAAAAACAGAAAAAAAAATACTGCCTTTAAGAATTTCAGAAAAAGAGATAAAGTCAAAAAGTAATTAGCAAGAATAATGGATTGACAAGTAAAAAAAAAGTATTTGAAGAAGTTGTGTATGTAAACAGAGAAAAGATGCAGAATATTAGGAACATTGATTAAAGATATGAAAGCAATCAAACTATCACTTTAATGTAAACTTTATATGTTTTATAAAAAGGGAAATGTAAATTGGGTGAAGAAGCACAAAGAAACTGATTTCCCAACTAATTGTCAATAATGAATATAGACCTACATTGGATGGACCGGGTGGCTGTGCTAAAGAATGGGTACTCCATGGAAATAGTTAACTAAAACGAATTAGAAGACAACAATTGAGAAGATGGAGTAATGATTTGGGCGAGCATTATTGGGAGTAAAATTACAGGTCCCCCATCAAATTTGATGATGTTATCAAAGTCTGAAAGAATAATAGACGAAGAAGAAAAAAAGGAACGGATCACAGATAAGATTCTCGACATGATGCAAAGGAGACAGAAAACAATGCCAAGACGTGGAATGGAATACAGAAAGCAACACAACAAAATAAGGACCAAATGCAGACAGGCTAAAGAAGAATGGCTTAGCAAAACATGTGCAGAAATAGAGAGAATGAGTATCACAGATAAAGGAGATATGCATAAAAAATAAGGGAACTAACAGGACAGAAGACAAGCTCATCAACAGGTTGCATAAAATCCAAAGATGGATGCTCACATTAAAGAAGGAAAAAATTTTCAGCACTGGAATGAATATATTGCAGAACTCTTCCACACTGAAAAAGAATAACCAGCAATACACAGAAATACCGACAAGCCGGAAATACTAAAAACTGAAGTGGTAGCTGCACTGGCCAAATTGAACAGGAACAGGATGGCAGGGCCAGATGGAATTGTAATAGAGATGCTGGCAGCCTTAGATGATTTCGACATAGACAAGAGTACAGAAATAATAAATGAAATCTACAACAGTGGTGATATACCAGAAGATCTAAGCAAATCTATTCAGTCAGCCTAATAGGCCACATAACAAAACTCTTCATCCGAATTCTGATGAATAGAGCATGCAGTGGAATCAGGCCAGAGACAGGACAAGAACAAGGTGGGTTTGTTAAAGACGCTGGAACAAGGAACATGATATTTATGCTAAGAAGGTTCTCAGAAAGGACAATACAAATGCAGAAGAATGTGTACATATGTTTTATAGACTACACAAAGTATGGCACAAAGGTCTGTTAGAGATGCTCAGCAACCTTGCCATATTTGGGAAAGATATTAGAATCATCAAAAATCATTACTGGCAGCAAACTGCCTGCATACGGATAAAAAATGAATTCAGCAAATAGAAAGGTGTGTAAGGCAATGATGTGTCTTCTCACCAGACTTATTCAGCAACTACAAGGCAATTCTGACAGAACTGGAAATCCTACCCGGATTCATCATTTGTGGCCACAATCTTAACAATATAAGATATACAGATGAAACAGTGCTGATCGCAGACACAGAAAGGAAACTACAAAACCTCCTACAGAAGGTAGTGAAGGAGAGCAAGAAGAAGGGACTAAGCATAAACTACAAGAAGATGGAATACATGGTCATCAACAAAAGGATAAGCCCAAAATGAAATTTACAAGTTGGGGACACTAAAATCAAGCAGGTAGAGAAATTTAAATATTTGGGAAGTGTTCTGCCAGAGGATAGAATGTGTGACACTGAGATCTGAAGGCATATTGGGATGGCCAAAGACATATTCCGAAAGCTAGACAGAGACAGGAAGGTTTCATTGCAAACAAAGAAAAGAGTACTGAACTGCTACATGATATCTGTCCTCCTGTATGGCAGTGAATGCTGGACAACCTCCCCAAAGATGCACACACACATGCATCAGCACCAATATGATTTAGGAATTCCATGTCTGAATCTCTACAACTAGTCAAAAATTATCAAATCAAAACAAATGCAAAGCATTTAGAATTTACCAATTATCATTTTCAGGAAACAGATAAAGTTTATTCATTTTTTTTAACAGGGTTATCACCACAAAAATATGTATAGATGTTCAAATAGCAAACAATATTTGTTACTGATAACAGATTTAATCTTAAGGAAGTAACCTATTTATAAACTCATTATTAATAACTGATCACCTCAGACTGGTCTCAAAATGATTTTTCTCTATCAAGAAAGAACAGAAAGATAAATGATTAAGTGCTAACCGATGCTTCTTTAAGTTTCAAATTTTTCCTAAGATATATAAATGATATACCTCCCCATGGAGTCTAGGGTCACAGCCGAACCATGTGAGGTGGTACTTCCGTGGCTTCAGTAACAAGTACATTTTACATGCTGGAGTTATTAGACCATTCAGTTTTGAATTCAGAATTGTCCTTTTCCTAGACTGGTTGCCAACCAAGGGTAGAAAGACCAGTTTGTCCTGCTATTTAATCCATAGTTAGAGGGAGAAGGATTCATACTTTTCCCAAGGGCCTTTGTATAAAGGTGAATGCAAGAGTCTTGACCAGAATTTGATCTCCACATGCCACTCCTACTTTCTGCACTGATAACCAATACACTATGCACACATTCAAAATGACATTTTATAGTTGATCTATTGCACAAGCAATAAAGAGCTGAGTAAATTCCACTGACATTTTTCAAGATTTCCTTAATGCTGCACAGAAGGTGTTCCTTGGAAATTTTGGATCAACCTAGTAAACTATCAGAAATCAGCTGAATAGTTTCGCTTTGTACAATTCTTAGTTACTTTTAAATTGAACATAATGCTTATCAACCTCTCCCAATGATTGCAGCTGACAGTTTTCAAAATAACAGAAATATATATTTTATATTTAACCCAACAGAAACAATCTTAAAGTCAGGATCAAAAAAGAAGGTTGATAAAAAATTCTTTAAATTCTGTTATTGTGGCATTATGTAACAATTGAAAAACATCTTGAAACTGATAACAGACTAAGACTAGTTTTCAGTCAATGGGTTGCACTTGGAATAAAATGTGATTTCTTCATGAATTTGAAACCATCAACATAACCAAATCCAAGGCTTCCTCACTCCTGTTGAAGGAACACTTCCCTGATTGACCATTTCTTTAGAAAGCTCTACTCACCACACTCAGGTTGGTAAGACTATTTTACACACAGTTGTGGTGGATGGCTGTTGATTCTGAGGAGTCCATCTACCCTTTTAACAGCTCTTTTTGTGTTGCTGGGGTCCCACATACCCTCATCACTAGACCAGGGTCTAATGGTAGAGTCATTTTAGTGGCCAACCACTCAGGTTTTGAATTCAGATTTGTCCTTCTCTTAGACTGGTTGCCACCCAAGGCTATAGGACCCAGTCTGTCCTGCTATTTACCCATAGATGAGGTATAACCAAAGCAAGCAGTCAATATTTCTGATTTGTCATAACTGTGGTTAAGAAAAACACCAACACTTCATTAAGATTAATTTACAGTCTTGACAGATCTGAGGACTCTCCAACATAAATGACTAAGTACATTAATTTTAAATCAATTCAAAGTCATGAAAACTATAAATACTGGCCCACACACAATACGGAATCAATGTATCATTTACTAAATCATCCATAAAACTTGCACTAACAGTGTAACTGGAATGTGATCCAAAATGGTTACTGGCAATTGACTCAAAAAGTGATTTTAAATATCAGCAAAAATATGTTTCAACAACCATGAACACATTTCCCAAGCTCTCATATTACTTTGCTATCCATAGATGGATCTTCTTTGACAGACACTAATACTTTTGTGAGTAATAATTATACCTGTGACTAATTCAAGGCTGCAATGAAGATTATTTTTCACTCTAGCAATAAATTGAAGATCAAAACATTTGTGATGAGGAGCAAGTAATATGATTTATATTCAACACTTCACAGCCAAATGTCAAAACTAAAAAATACAACTACTATTATGAAACTTCTGATTGATGAATAGAACATGAAAGAAATTAGAGCAGAAATCATTTAAATTTAACATCTAACCAGTGTAAATTCCATGATGGTAGTCTCCTGTTATATTAGTCATATTTCATATGTAGGCACTATGTACAGGGTGCGATAGATAAATTGTCGTCTAAATTATGCAAAAATGAAAATAACACAGACATTTCATTTTAACAGATATATTTACCAAAATTACACAAACATATCTTGACATACTAAAGAGTAAATTTATGCAATAAAATTGCCATTGGCTTCAACGACACCATCCAGATGACTTTAGAATCTCTTGCAACTCTTCTGGACGGTCTTATTTGCTGTCATAATCCTTGCCTTCAGTTCATCTTTGGTGTTACAAGGAGTTTTGTTGCTCTCTTGCCCAACTGCATCCCACACATAATAATCAAGTGGATCGTAGTCTGGGGCGTTAGGTAGCCAGATGTAAGGGGTAATGTGGTTGTATAAATTGTCTGACAGCCATGACCGGGTTCTTCTGCTCGTGTGGCATGGTGCAGAGTCCTGTTGCCAGACATAGGGTCTCCCAGCAGCTATCATATTGATCCAGGGCAGCACTACCTCCTCAAGGCATTTGATGTAGGTCTCCATGTTGAGTCTGAGGTTCTCACCAACAAATTTTTGAGTTCTCCTCTTATCAAAATGATCAGATTGAGTCTTTTGAGCTGCTGTACCTTTGTAATCACCATTAGACTCATCCAACCCTTTTCAAATCCTCTGCACTATCCTCAGATTGACACGCATACATACTGAAATGTTTGTATTGGAGCTTCTGGCACGAACGCCAAGCAGTACAGTATGCCATTTCCAAATTTCTGGCAGAGTGAATTGTGTTATGGTGCTCTTCCCCCCCAGATGGTGCCCAACTGACCCTACTTTATTGTGTAGTCGACAAAATCAAAAATAAACAACATGTATGCAGAAAATTAAGAAATATAAAATGACAACAATTTACCCATCACACCATGTATGTATTGAATTCAATTACTTTACAATGAGCTTATGGCCATATTATGTTGAAACATCGGTTCCCATATGATCTCCAAAGTTAAGTAACATCAAGCCTCGTCATTAAGTAAATGGATGATTGCTTGGGAATACCAGGGGATGTAAGCATGGAAGTGCGAGTGGAAACCAGAGAGCCAAGTTCCAATTCCAGTTATGTCATTTATATTCACTTACAGGCAATAACCTTGGCAAAGGTATGAATCCACCTATTCTCTCAGCTATGAACTAATTAGTAAGACTTGTATCACTACATCATTATTATTTCCAAAAAATTCTTACAATCTAATATTTTCTGGCTTTAAATAAGCTGCAAAACGTTAATAAACCATCAAAAACAAATCAAACAATACTTTACAATGAATTGATTTTCTACCCTACTTTTATTAATAATATATTCTATCCAAGAAATGACTAAATCCCAACATCCAGAAAGAAAGAACTAAGATGGACTATTTTATATACTAAGCATATATTAGTTTATCTCCTCTTTTGTATTTTAATCTTAAGTTTGTTTGTATACCTATATTGCAAGCATAATAGTCTTTCTTCATAGAAGCAGGTCTCTTGAGTAAATAGCATTTCTTTTTGTGTAAAAATTGAATAATAATAATACATAAGGGTAATGGTAATATTAGCCGTTTCATTATAACAAAACATTTAGCATTCATTGACTGAATAGCCAGTGTTACAAGTGGCTACCAGGCTGGGATAAAAGTGTAGTATCTGTCTGCATCATCTCTAATGGAAATAATATTAGCCATTTCCTTATAAGGAACATCTGGCATTCACTGAT
The DNA here is from genome assembly GCA_964036315.1 of Acanthosepion esculentum. NCBI lineage: Eukaryota > Metazoa > Mollusca > Cephalopoda > Sepiida > Sepiidae > Acanthosepion > Acanthosepion esculentum. The sequence goes on from OZ038499.1 coordinate 33,437,994, forward strand.
TGAGTAATGTGCTACTTTCAGTTAAAATTTATAAAAATCTTTCTGTTCAAACCGTTTTTTAGGAAAATAGCTTTCTCATGTCAACTAGCTGTTATCACTCTTTCCAGTATTGATAGAGGCTTACTACCCAACTTCTTTTTTGAAATAGCATTGGACATCAACATATTGATTATATTATTATTATTATTTTCTATTTGAATTATATATGCTATCCATTTTAGTTGTTGCTGTTGTTGATGTCAAAAGTCTTCAAGTGATGTGGTTTCTATTATTTGGTACACTTTGTGATTCCGTTACACCTGAAAGCTTGTTAACAAACAGGAAACTAACTTCCAAATTAAAAGACTTAACAGTAAATTGTTCCTAAACGATTAATATTTAATTTTATGACATTTTAAATTAAATCAAATAAACAGGTTTACCGTCTCTACTCTTGTAGCTTCACTTTTCAGGAATTTTCCAATTTGTCTTCTCTTATATCTTACAATAAAATTTACCTTTCTGTACTGCACAAATTTTTATATTCTATCTAATACATTTTTAACAAACATGATAAATGTGCTTAGAAAGTCAACTGCAATTGAATTGAAAACACATCAATTATATTTGTACATTTATAGCATTCAATAACTTTCAAATCAAATGCTGCAATAGTAACAAGTAACTTTTTCATTTTCATACATGAATGCATATGAATAAAGAAGAATAAACATTGCTTTAGATTAATATATATCCTCCTCTATGTCCCGTAATAGTTGTTACATATGAATGCATGTTTCATATCCTAAATGTAACAAGTATTATGGGACAGAAGTAGTAATAAATTTGTATGTAGAAAAAAGAGAGAAATCACTGAATAATGTATGTTCCTTTTTAGTAATACATTTGTAGATGATATTGCTTTGGCAACTTGCCATTGAAAAAATAACTTTCTTATATTTTTTTTATTAATTTATCATTTTAACATAATTATTTCTTGTAAATTGGGTCAGATTACATAACAGAAAATATACAAAATTATGTAAAGTTTTATTAAATGCCCAGCATTCATGAGTAGACATGAAATAAAAGTGAAAGGCCCTTGTTTCAAATTTTTTTTTAAAATAGCATTGTGACCATTATTTTTGGTCATAACTTTGGTAAATTTTCACAAATAACTTTTTAGCTATGAAATCAAGAACTTTCAAACACTTACATTGATGAGAACTGACAATAAAGCAAATTATTATCAAATTTCAAGTATGTAGATTATGTAATTTACACAACCTATTTAAAATTATAACTATATGACAGGTACTTAAACAATTAGTGAAATAGTCATCCCATTTATCCACTTCTGTTTGTCAATGAGTTAAGTCAATATTTTAAGATGAGAATTCACTTTCACCTTAGCTACACATTTCATTAACAAATTGAATCTAACAAAAGTAAAGCTTTTTAATGACAACAGGAACCATATGCATTGTTCTATGAATGTTGTTATAATTTGAATGTGCTACAAGTAACATTTGTATTTTCTTTCAATGAAATATATGCATTTTAAACAATCTGTACATGTAGTGAGATGTCTTGGGCAAAATAGCCCTAGACACCTCTTCAAGTTGGTTTTGAAATCAGAGTTTTCCTTCGAGACAGGTTACTACTTCAAGGCAAGAGAACTCAATCTTTCCTGCTGTTAAGCCCCATCTGGTGGAAGGTGGATTTATACCTTTTTCAAGGGCATAAGCATGAAGTGAATGAAACAGAATAAACTAGAATTTGAACTTGGCGCCAATTTTACTTTCCGTGCCGATGAACATTATACTATCCATGTCCCCACTCCTAATTTTTGTGCGATACTCTTCTTTAAATACATAGCTTATGTTGGAAAATATTTCATAAATTAAACTAATAAATATTCATTCTGACTTAATTATTTTCTAATATGTATATATCTATTTGAAGAACTGAAGCTACAGTCTTTTGGAGCTTAAAGAAAAATAATCTGTCTTCATGAAAACATGGTATCTAAGAGATTTTTTTGTACAGTTTGATTTAAGTAAATGAGAATTTAATCCTTGTATCATCCTTGCTGTAATCATTTAACAAACTTTCTTTATCCACAAAACACTTACCATTTTTATCTGACATTTCAGCTGGTGGTAAATTGTTACTTATTAAATTTTTTGAATATCATCAATTAACAGTAAAAATAATTTATATATAATCACCTAGAAAACACATTATAAACATATGCCATTTTCAGTTGTTTAAAAATGAACCTTCTACATAACAGAAGAAATTCTACATTTAAAATCAGTGTAATATCAGATAGATTAAATAAAAGGAAAAAACAGTTTTATATAAAATTGAAGAATTTATTTTTTTCAGTCACATTTATTTCTGGTTTCTATAAATCTAATTTTTGTTTTAATGAATGCAATGGGAAAAATTGATTACTAATCAATATAAATAGTATATTTATTTTTAAAATACCTTCCAATCTTGGACATGAAGGCTTTTAATATATCTTCTCTGTACTGTGTTCTTTCGGGACATTGGGAATCGCGGCTCTCCACAATTCCTTGTCCATTATAGCTCTTAATAATTTTTGTATTTTTGTTATCTATCCTAAACTTTGTTCTGCCATCCATTTACTCAAGTTTGCTAGTTAGGTCATGTGTTACTTTCCTCTCTCCCTCTTGGCTTCAATCTATCCTGTAAGTATCAAATTTTCCAGTTCCTCTTTCCTCATTATGTGCCCTAGAAACCTCTTTCTGATATTAAGCAGAAGTGTCCTTTTTGTTTCCATTTTCTCTAAAACTTTGTTGTTGCTCATATGTTCAGTTGATGGTATCCTCAGTATCCATCTGTAGAACCATATTTCTGTTGCTTCAAACTTCTTCATCTGTGCAATTGTCAAGCATTCACTGGCATACAGAAAGACTGGTATTATATAACAGTTTAGTATTTTTTTTCCTCTTTGGTTCTAATGAAATTTTTCTATTTCTTAATACTTTGCTTAGCTTTTGGAAGGCATCTTTCACTATCCTAATGTGCCTTTGGATTTCAGTGTTGCATTTTCCATCTTCTGTTAAAACCTTTCCCAGATATTTAAATTGTTGTATTTGTTTGATTTTGTCATCTCCAATTTGTAACTTGCATGTTGGGCTCTTCCTTTTGTTAACAACCTTCTTCTTGCAGTGGATGTTTAGTCCTCTCTTCTTGCTTTCTCTCACTACCTTCTGTAGGAGTTCTTGTACTTTCCTTTCTATGTCTGCTATCAACACTGTGTCAATGTGTCATCTGCATATCTTATGCTGTTAAGGTTGTGGCCACCAGTAATGAATTCTGGTAGGGCTTCTAATTCTCTCAGAATTGCCTCACTGTATAGGCTGAATAAGTCTGGTGGGAAGACATCTTTCTCTTACACCCATTTCTATTTTTGTATATTTACTGAATTCATTTTATATCCATATGCAGGCAGTTTAGTTTCTGGATTATTCTAATATCCTTCCCAAATATGTCAAGGTTACCTAAGAGTTCCAACATTATTTGTGTGCTATTCATAAGGATTTTTGTAAAATTAATTAAAGAAGTGTCAATATTATATTTATGCTTAAAAACTGAAAGCATCTAATTAAAAATAATCTAGCATTTTTTTTCTTTTTAATGAACTATTAAAAATTAAGTATGGTGGGTGGGGTGGTGATACAATTTGACCTGTTTCCTCACATTCTGTTTTATCTCCCTGTCTCCTTCCCAATTGCAAACGGTGATGATGGATAGGAAGAGGAAGTGTTACTTCTCATTCAGAACAGCTGCAAATACAACTGTTGTCATAGCTGATAAGTTTTTAAAGCTTTTCAATTTTTCCAACTGAATATAAGTTTCAATTGAACTCATATAAAATAAGTAAATTTATTCTCCTCTTTGTGAAAATGCTAAAATGACATTCTTGGCATTATCATTTCTCATGAGTAAGCATTGCACATGAATGAACCTAGCACCAACATTAGACAGATTTATTCCTAACAGATTGTCAAAATACAGAAAAAGAGATATCAATATGTCATAATTTAAAAAATTACTAGCATGCAAAAGCAGTATCATGAATCATTATTTAAATTTTTCACTTTCATTTATCTGTGTGCATGTGCATATACAAGAATATAAAATTCATTAGTTCTTATTTTTGAAGTTGTTAGAAAATGTCATCACATCCAGTTCATTGCACTGAAGTTCGATTTTTAAGTTTTAGAAACTTGATTCAACGAACAAATATAATCAGAGATGAAATCTTGTTTAAAAACTGCTTCTTCCTATCATACTAAAACAAATGAGAAAATGACAAAGTCAAAACATACCATCGTAACTGTAGCCATCCATTTTTATGAAAATGCATAATTCTGAAAAAGAAGAAAAAGAATAACAATTTAGAGATAAGAGTTTAAAGTGAAAACAAGATGTTTCCACATTTGTCTTTGCAGCAGAGAAACATCTAAGAAATAGTTTAACATCATACATATACATCCACAGAGACACACACTGCTAATGAAAGGACACTCTACACTCGAAACAGAAAATCAAATTGCTTCATTAAAAAATCACTTTTAGATGTAAGTATATGCGACATTTTTGTATGTCAGCAGATTACAATTTCCTTCCTTTTCCAACAAGAGTAGCAAGAAACTACTGAATTTTCACTAAATATTTATAAATTTAAAGAAATATACATTGTTGAAATTTCATTTTTTTTTTCATTTCAAGTATTTCAACAAATTCTTGTATTATTATGAGATTGTATCATGTGGAATTCTTTCTTGAGTGAAAATTTATCAAAAACTTAAAACTCAGATTCAGTAGAAAGGGTCAAACAGTTTTTCTTGATTTCAAGTATAATTCTGTAAGCTTAGCATTATGCTAAAAACTTAAAATTTCTTGTAATGAGATTCAAGCTGTATTTTTATAAAACATGAAACTGACAGAATAAAGAATATCTAAAAATACAAGAAGAAACAGTTGCTTAATTCACAAGGTTCTTGCAATTTTAATACAAAATAACCAAGTTTGGATGTAGAAAGCAATTTTTTTTTATCTAATTATATCTATGAATCAGAAAAGAACTTCAGAAATAAATGATTTTAAGTAAAATATATTCCTGATAGAAATTTAGAAATTACATAAATATTAGGTGAAAACATATTTACTGTGAATATTTCTGAGTACAGAAAGATACAATGAGAAAAGAAATAAAATTGAATATTTGAGAAGATATTAGCTCAATTCAATTAGTGTAATTTGAATAATCTGAACCTGTAACTTTCAGCCAGCTTATAAAAATCAACCACATTTATTTAAGGACTTGTTACATCACTTTCTCATAGTGAAAACACAACTTATCTATCTATCTGACATTACTGTATAAGTATCTGTGTATAAATATATATTGATTTCAGTTTCATTCATTCTTTGTTGAATGAATATAAATAATATATATGCATATGGGTATTTGTGAGCTTATATATTGTTTACAATAAAATTTTCATTGTAAACGAAAAAAAAGTCTTTCAAACTGTTACACTGAAGTACCAAAAATAGACAGAGCTGTATATACAAGATGTTTTTTAGCACTTTATAGAAATGGATTAAGCTGAATGACATATATGCAATGTAATAGGTAAAGATGCAATGTAGCTGTGGCAGTTATAGGGCACAGAAAAGATTTAACAACATTTGGCCAAAGAAAGATACAGCACTACCTCTGAAGTGGTATATGCTGTAAGTTTTTCATAGGAAATAAAAGGAAGCATATATGAGAAATGTGAAGTCCAGATAGACGTCAGGGGCAATTGAAAACTAGGCATTCACAAGTAATGCAAAAGTGGGATGACCAGTGACTGAAAAGATGTTAAGCATCCAAGGAAAAAGCTTCAAATCATCTTCAACACAGTTGGCATTCAACCAATCTGTCAACATGCCATACAGTGTATACTGTATTTTATAGTATTTCACAAGTGTTGATCAACAAGAGTGCAGATACTGTCAAAATGACACCAGTTATTGCACTTAACCTGGGCCAAATAACATAGCCACTGAATTATGAAAAACTGGCAAAATGTTATCTGTTCAAATGAGTGCCATTTCAAGCTCTTTTGGGTAGAAGATTGAGATTGCTTGAGGTGTAGTTAGCAGAGTATTGTACAAGTTAAAGGTGGCTCTAATAGTGAGATGTTCTATCAGAACTCAGTCAGTTAAGTGCCATATGTGATACATGCTTGGGTGATGATGTTTTTTTCAAGTCATGATTGACTAGGCAGAAGATGTTCCCACAGTAGAGTGCCATTTCTTTTGGCAATAGACTGGTTGCCAACCAAGGCTACATAACGCAGTCTGTCCTGCTATTTAACCTGTAGCTGAGAAGAGAAGAGATGGATTCATACCTTTCCCAACGGCATTTGTGCATATGTGAATGTAATGAATGCGAATGGAATTTGAACTTGGCTCTCTGATTTCTCATTCTGAGCTGATATCCATTACACCACAATGCACATCCACAAGGACCAAGATGAAACCATAATCTCTCTTGACAAGCATAATATACACAGATTTTGTTTCAGACACTTTTCTGTCTTCTTATGCTCGCCATATTTCCAAGCAGATTTGGTTTGTTCTAGCAATATAACGCAACCTCCTTTCATGAAACTGGTTCCAGGATGATTCTGCTGACTTCCAAATATTCTATTGACCCCTGCACTCACTAGCTTTAAACCTAATTGAGCATGTATAGGATATGTTGCAGACCTTATTAAATTCCTTAGAACCACACCTGTAAAACATAATTCAGTTATGGTCAGCCCTGAAACACTGCTGGATGAATGCAATGATTCCAATAGCTCACTGACTCCATGCCATGTTGCACAACTGCCGTTATTCAGGCCAAGGAAGATGTTACATGCTATCAGGTGACTGTTTCTAATCTTTTGGAAATTCACTTTATATTTTCAAATTATATTAGTATAACTAATTTCATAAATTAATTTTATAAAAATGAAGGATACTGAAAGAATATAACATTACAAACAACAATAGTAAGTGAAAGAAAGAATGTAAAATGATGGTGAAATATTTAAATGTTTAAAAAGAATGTTAGATTATTTTTTATTGGCAATTAGTAAAGTAAAAAATGCATGTTTGATCATTATAATATGACTTCTTAATTTAATACAAAATGTTAACTGTGCTGACTCCTATCTAGGATTGAACTCACTATCCTTGGCTAAAAATTGAACTCTTACTCCTAAGCTTAATGGATTTAATCATTGGCAGTAGCTTATTTCCCTTACTACCAAAGTGGATTTAATCATTATGAAGTATTTAAGTTTTTTGAAATTTCTCCTTAGGGAAGATTTTTCTATTGTTTACAAGTCTTGTTTTGTTATCTTTCTTGACATGTAAGAAGACCATATTTTGTTAGTGTTGGTGAAAAAATTTTGTTTTGGACATTTCTTCCAGCAAAGAACTTTGAATGTTTGAAACATTTTTTTAATTTATTTTTATTAACTTCTCTTTTATTTCATTTCTTTCTTTCAATCTTTTGATTTTCTAGCCTTTTTATTTATTTTTTTTTTTTTAGTTCGGTCGCCATTTGTATTTTTTTTCTGGTAGGACGTAAGTTTTACTAGACAATTGTTTTTGTTTTACTCTGTTTTTCTTCTGTATAGTTTATTTTATTTCATTTATTTGAAGGAACTTTTTAAAGTTGTTAATTGACTTTTGAACTGACCAATATTTAGTGGGCAATTTTTTTTATTATTTTAATTTTTAAGCTTCATTTGCATTTTTCCTGATCTGACTTAAGTCTTACCACATAACTGTTTTTGTTTTATTTTTTGTTTAGTGTATAGTTCATTTTATTTTCACATTTTCTGACATTTGAAATTGACCAGCTTTTAGTGTTTTGTGATTTTGTTTATTGTTTTTAGTCTGTAAACAAACCTTTTTTTTTAACTCCAGTTTTAATTTTGGTGGCAGCTATTGTTTCATTTTTTTTTCTGGCTTGATGTAAGACAACTATTTTTGTTTAAATTCTAGTTTATTCTATTTATTACTTCTTTTATTTTTGGAACTGCATTAACTTAAAATAAGTTCACACAGTATAAATAGTATTTGTTTGACCTTTTTGAATTTTTCTTGTCAGTCTTTATTTATTTTTCAACTTTTTAGTTTAATTTATTTTGATTGTCTCTTAATTTAAAATTTTGTTTCTTGTTTAAACAAATTTTTCCCACCTGTAGGCAGATCCCATACTTTATTTATTTTTTCTCTCTTTTCTTCAATCCTTCCCCTTCCCCTTCTTTTCTTACATAACTACAAGAAAAAGTATCAATCTGTCTGAGAGCTGTCCTTTAAAATTTGTTTTCCTTTAAAACTTATCCACTCAACAAAGACAACATAAGAAGAGTACCCAGTATTAAAAGGTACTCCAAAAAACAACAATACAGAGGCCAATAATGGCCATGATATGACAACTACAGAAAGTATGGAGGCCAATAATGGCCAAAATAGTATGAAGAGCCAAGAATCAGACAAATTATGTGACAATGCATAGGCTTGGGAATTACCCAGTTGCTGCAAATTCCCACCTAAATGCATTATCAATATGGTGGAGTTTTGGGAGCCGTCCAAGAGTTACACTCACCTTATGGTAGAAGGTGGACTCTTGGAAGACCCCAAGAACTAAAGAAAATTGAAAATGAATTGTATCAGTCTTCGTGGTGGACAAGCGCTTGGACAAAATTTGTCACACCACGAAATACACATTGGTGAAATCACTGAGGGTTAAGCCCCAAAGAATTGTTAAGGGTACAGGCTACTTTATGTGGGACATAATGCTGCCCACACATAAAGAGTGCATAAAAGTATCATGTCAAGATCTAATCAAGAAAGAGTTAATCCTTCGGACCGAGTATGAAGGAAGGCGTAAGACCATGTAGCAATATTCAAGGTCCCTCCTTAAAATATTTGGGAGCATCTGGCTGCATTCTTTTTGCAGAACTAGGTACCTCTTGTGATAACATGACTAGGGGATGGAGTTTTGTTGGATCATAGGGCCTTCTACTGAATACCCAACTGTCTTGAAGTAAGGGGCCTGAAGTTTCTGGTCATTGTGACCGGCTGTAAATCAACATGTTGGAAGTGTGGGGAGTCTGGTCACCTCTTTACTTCCTACCCAATGAAGAAGGCCTCTGGAAGTCAGGCCTCAGGAAGTCAGGCCCCAGTCAACCAAAATCCGCCCTCTGACTGCTTCTTTAAGTTATACCTTGTCTGTGATGGGCATACCAGCTTCCAGGATCAGTGTGGTTAAACCTCCAGTTGGGTTGAGCTCTAAGCCCCCATTCCCCAAAGAGTTCACCCGCTGTTAGTGTAGTTGTGGAGAAGGGAGAGGAGGGTATGACTGGTTTCTGGTAGGGCTAGAGGGAAGTGTCAGACAGCAGGTCCTCAGTCCCCAGGATGAAAGGTACAAACAGACCCACTCCTTCTATCAGCATTAAGGGTGACGCCCCAGCCTCTAAAGCAAATACTACCTTGGAGGAACAGAAAAAAAATATGATCATGGATATTAGAAAACAGAATGAAAGCCAATAGGAAAACATCTCCCAAAAAGGCAGCTCTCTCCTCGACCGTTATCCCATCCTTCACTGTTTCAAAATCAATGACAAAACCATCTTATACACATTTGTCCCTTGTAAAATTATCCCACTTGATAGAGATCCCAGCCCCTTCAGGAAAAGCACTTTCACACCCCATGTTCTATTCCCAGTCTTTCTCTCTCCAAAAAACATTCTGAAATGCTCCCATCTTCTAAATGCCAGAGAAGTCCATTGGCAGAGATGATAGAAAGAAGAAAAAAAAAACAGAACAAACTGCCATACAATCTAGGGAAGGATGTCTGTTACATTTCCCTGACCCAGGCTGAAAGAGCCAGAAATTATGGCAACAGAATCAAGGAACTAAGGTACTTATTGTCTGTAAGGCAATATGCCAATAAAGTTATTGAGGTAACCAATAACATTCCAACAGCACAGAATGTACTGACTGTCATTTGAACTGGGTTGGGGATGCAGCAGATGTGGGGTATGGTTGAAGAGGACATAAAATCATTAAATATAGTGTTCCCCCTACCATTCTTGACAATGAAGACACCTGGAAGTTAAAAAAGTCCTGTTCAGGGTAGATCCAAGTTTTGGTTCACCCCTCTATATATAGGGCATTAAAACTAACTTTTCCTTGGGATATGTTCAAGCCAGTTTCCCAACCCTAATCAAACTGATAATGGTTCTCTGGTTAGCAAGTCTGAATGCCTGGGGCCTGTGGTTGGAGTCTTATGATCTTCAGCATCTCAGGGTGGATGTATGCTGTTCACAGGAGACCTGGTTTTCAACCCACAATCATGTGAACATTCTGTCTAAAGTGTTTACACTCTATTCAGCATGTTTTGCTGGATGCTCAAGAAGTGCTTCCTGGCTGGTGAGTAAGTCTGTGGATGTAGCGTGTGCTCTCATCTTCACGGATCCAGCGGGCAGGCTTTGCATGCTGGATATTACCATAAGGATGAGGCTCTCTGTCCCATTGGGTTTTATGTGCCCAATGACCAATGGCCTATATTTGTTTTGACAGGTAGAGCCATTTTTGATGACATCACATTTGGTAGTTCTAGTGAATAATTGGAATGCCATCCTTGATCCTGATATAGATCATATATGGGAAAGATCAGGTACTAACAACCTGGATGTTAAGTTGTTTTGGGACTTTATAGATGGGTTTGATCTTGTTGATAGGTATTGAAATGAGCACCTGTGGCAGTTAGCATGGATTTGGATTAAGAGCGGCAGCTCAGATTCAGTGATGTGTTGCAGCTACATCGACAGAGTCCTAGATAAGAGAGTCAATATAGGGCTTTTAGGATGTCCAAGTTTCTATGATATAGTTTACCCAGATCATAAGCTTGTCCAGGTTTGTGTAAACTTAGAGAAGCCTAAGGTTAAGATGTCTGGTTTCTGGAAATTGAATGCATCATTATTTGGTGAGCAAGATTTCTGGGACCAGCTACCACTAATGTTACAGTGGGAATTGTTGGGGGCTGTGGTTGGGAATAACTGGTGGGATCATTTAAAATCTAAACTTAGGTCTTTTGCTGATGATTTTAGTCACTGAATCACTCTAGCAGGATTAGCGTTGCAAAAGCCATGTGTAGAGAAAGTTGATCAGGCGATCAAATCCTGTGATAGTGGGGATACAGCTTTTGCTAAGGCAGAGCTGGCCTCCTTGCTTATCAAGAAGGCTCAAGCTCTAGTAGTTAAGTTAAAAAGAATGTCTTCCAAGGCAATGAACATAGCTGCTGAATTGCATGCAGAGGAATCTTGAAAGACATCCAGTCAACATATCACAAGAATCACATTGCAAGCGGACTATGACTACAGACGTGAGCTTATGTGAGGCTTTCCAAGATTACTCTGAACCCTGCCCAGGTTGACGCCTATTTAGCTGACTTTCCCCACCTCGAGGCGGCTGAAGTGGCTGGGTTCAAGGTTCCCATTACAGAGTCCGAGATCTGGGATGTGCTGAAGCAGGTTGGCCTGGACAAAACTCCAGGATTAGATGGTCTTCTTTACGAAATGTACTTGAAGCAGTCGCTTGTCTTTGCCTCATTGCTGGCACCGATTTATAACAACAGGATGAAGCAGGGGTTTATACCTCAATTCTTCACCATGGGTGTGATTAAGTTGCTTCACAAGAACAAAGACAGTGGGGATGGGATAGATAATTATCAGCCTTTGACGATGCTAAACACAGAGTTGAAGATTTTACCCAAGATCTTAGCTGGCCATTTGCAGGCTCTCTTCCCTAGTCTGATTGATCCTAAGCAGACTTGTGCTGTTAAGGGCAGGAATATACAGGACAACCTTCACTTGGTATACCTGATCCTTGAGCAAGTCAACAGTGATGCTGTGCTGATCAATTTAGATCAGTCCAAAGCTTTTGATAGGGTTGACCATCGGTTTCTGAAGGCTGATCTTTTGGTTGCTAATTTCAGGCTGTACTTTCACATCTGGATCCAACTTCTGTATGCAACTCCCGGTGTGCTGGTGGAAGTGAATGGAGTAAGATTGAAACCTTTTGTATTGTCTTGCTCCATTTGTCAAGGTTGTCCGATTTCATCTTTGCTGTATATTCTTGCATTGGAGCCCTTCATTCACAAGTTGAAGACGAATCCAGTTTGTCACAGAATTTCCATACCTAGAGCTACCACCTCAGCCAGGAACTCGACTTACGTTGATGACGTTTCGGTTCTTGTGTCAAGCAGAGTTGAACTTGATAAAGTAAGCAAGAAAAGAGATGGTGACCGGGGCCAGGATCAACCGTGATAAGTCTGTTAGCTTGTGGTTGGGTGCGTGGAGTGGTGTTTCTCTTCCTAGCCCTTTCCTCTGGACTGATAGGCTGGTCAAGATATTTGGCATCTGGTTCAGTCCTGATTTTCTCTTGGAAATGAATTGAAGTGAGAGAGAAGGCCAAGGTAGCAGTTCATCTGTGGTCCCGGAGGAATCCTTCCTTGAAGGGGAGGGCAGAAGTATGTGGCTCACACGTCTACCTAATTCTCCTTTATCGACTGTCCATACTTCCATTCCCGTTGCCATTCTATTAGGATTTGTAACGCTCTTGTTCTCCTTCTTGTGGGGAGACAAGGCTCCCAAGGTATGTTATGAGATCTGTTACATCCACCCTTCTGAGGGCTGTCTGGGTATCCCTTGTGTTGAGATTTGTTGACATACGCTTTGCAACTCTTACTGAGACCAGATGTGTTTGCAATCGGATGAGAACAGCGAATTCTGGTAGGAAGATGCTTGTAAGAACTTACCATCCTTGAGAAGTGTGTGCTTGTGCGAGGAGAAGGCTGGCTGTTTACCTTAAGGTGAGGGCTCCTTCTACCGTGAATGTCAGCTTGCTCTCAAGTACCTTTTGTGGGTGACAGATGGCCTCTCCAACATCCAGCCATTGACCCATAAAGCATTATATCAGGTGTTAGTTAGAGGAGCTGTTCCTGATGATATGATAGGTGATCTCAGTTTGATGAAGCAGGAGGCCTTGGGTGCCTGGATTGAAATGTCTCACTAAATCTGAGGCATCTGTCTATATTTCTGTGATGAGGTATTATGTACATTATTTACATTATTCAGACTATTGTCCTCATCTTTGTCACCATATTTATTACAATGTTTCGGCCATTGTACGCTCCAGGTGGTTGGAATATCGAACTGAACCCTTTATTTCACTCACTGGGGTAGACTGTTCTAGTTCCAGGTGCCATGTTTTAATGGATGCCAGTTATCAGTTATCTCCTGTTAATTTCCCTCTGAAGGTTCTCCACTGCCTTAACCGGGTATTGAACTCACACTCTTTGGGTCCTGTCACTGGATCTAACCAACGCCTTTATCCACTGTGCCATGTGTCCAAGTGAGTGAAATAAAGGGTTCAGTTCGACATTCCAACCTCCTGAAGAAGGCCGGAGTATACAACGGCCGAAATGTTGGAATAAATATGGCGACAAAGATGAGGACAATAGTCCGAATAATGTAAATAATAATACTGAGGCATCACTTACCTGGGTGGTGATTCAAGGGGCCCTCTGGGTCAGTAAAAAAATTTGTTTGGTGGGTTTGGTAAAATCTCCAAATTCCAGTGGTGAGGTGAAGACCCTAGGTCATGCCTTTTTTCATTGCAGGGTTGTAGGTCCATTGTACAAGTTTGTGGAAGACATCATGGTCGGTATGCTGTGTGAAAAGTTCTTTGTCCTTGAGCCAGTTCCATTTGTAGCAATACCATACAGCTGGTGACTAAACTGAGCACTATGTGTTCTTTTGCTTACTGGGTGTTATGCAAGTCATGATATAGATGATACAATAGAAGGAATTCTGTGCGGATGAGAAGCTTACCTCTTTCCAACTGATCCTGTTCTTAAGCACCAGCTTAAAGTCAAGATCAGGATGGAAAGGAAACAACTCCATCCATCAGAATTTGGCAAAAGGTGAGTGAGTCTTGCACGTTTGTGCCGAGTGAAAGGTGCTGACTTGGAGTGGCATTTGATGCTGGTTAGGCATTAAGGATTTTGTGATTGGTGGATTGAACATTGGCAACCCTGTCCAAAATAGGTTAGTTTAGGTTTTCTTTAGTTTTTTCTTTATCCAAGTTAACTTAGCTAGGGTATGTATGCTCATTGGCCACTTGTATTTTTGCCCCCACTTTCTTTGTTTAATTCCCCACTCTCCTCCCCCTTTAAGTGACCAGAGATTTCAGTTATTTGATCAATGCGGGATGCCTTTCGCTTTTTGGGTGTTATTTTTCATATTTGTTGTTGTGTTTGGGTGAGGGTGTATTTCTGTCTGTGCTAGGTTGTCTGAGTGATTTTTTTTTCATTATTTAAGTTCTGCATTAATTTTGTCTGTTTAATTGATATGTCTACCACATTAGTGATGGGGGGGGGGGGTATTACTAAGACTGTTTTGTATTGTTTTCTTGTAAATACATTTTGTTTACCATTGTAAATATTTATGGGGTTTATAAATTTTTAAATGTTTTTGTTTTTTCCACCTCCCCACAGACAAAATTTGTACATATGTGGACTAGTTAAGACTTCATAGTCCCTGAAGTATTATGGTGGTTGTAGTAAGAATGGAAAGTAAGAATGTGGCATTTTGGTGCAAGGGTTATTGTAGCATGTCAGTGATTGTGGCTAGCTAAGTTTTAGTATAAGACAGATGAAGACCAGCCTTTCCCTTTTCCCATTATTGGTCTTGTGCCCAATTTGTACTCATGTGTAATAAATATTAAGATTTTTCTGTTCTTTGGTAAGGTGCTGTCACTCTGTTGAGCAAGATCCTGTTTTAACACAAATTTATCTTTAAATTTGAAATAAAATTGTCTTTAGAATTGTTAAACTATACACTGGATGTTTTTGACCTCACCATTTTGTAGAAATGGATCAAGCCAGATAATATATGTCAAAAGTAAAGTTTAATTTGTTTTTTTAATAAATCTCAGAGAATGGTTATATTTTTTCTAGGTTTAATGTGATTAAATATGCAAAAACAACTTAATGATGATCCTTTTTATAAATTAATTTGTTTTATTCTCAAATGGCTAGTTGCTACATTAAAATTTACAAGTAATATGAAAAGTTAGTAATATTAAATTAAAGGTTGTAGAATTTACTGTTTACATAGACCAAAAGGCAATTTTGATATTATGCAGAAACTTTTCAAAATCAGATTTAATCTTTTTACTGTGATTTTTGTAATCCACATTTAATTCCTCTCAAAAAATAAAACTTCTAAGTACAACATGATATTTTAAAAAAATTATTTTGAAATATGGTGAGAGACATTAAATGATGCCAAACAGTTTGGAGAATAGAATTGTCACAGAAAATCTTAAAGAGTTTTCATTTTTATTTCAAAAATATATAAAGAAACAGATACGCAGACACTTATGAACATACAACTATATAGATTCTGTCAGGAAAGTATCCAGACATTTAGTATTAAAGGGAGGGGTCTACCTAAATGATACCAGATTTTCCTTCAAAGTACTGCTTCTGAGACATAAAAAATTATCATAATATCCTTTCCACTTTTCAAAACAGTCTTATGGGATTGCCATCAGCTGTCTCTCTATAATCTTGTCTATGGTCAAAATCTTCTCCCTTTCAATGACTTTAGCTTTGTCAAAAACCAGAAGTTGCAATGTGTCAAATCTAGACTACAGTTAGGCTGCCAGATTTGGGTGATGCAGAAGTTTTACAAAAAGTAATCCTGTATAGACATGAAGAATGGATATTTGAAATATCCAAAATAACTGGGTACTTTTCAAACAATCTTTGGAAACCCCAAACCTTCTAAATCTTACACTATCAATGATTTTTTTTAGATTGCAGTCCATATGTTATCAACATTTTCAGGTATTCTGTTGTTGAAGGCCTTCCAGAATGTGGCTTACTTTCAATGGATTTATGGCTAAGTTTAAAGTATTGGTAGCAAAATCTTATTATAAGCTTTGCCCATTGAATCCTCTCCCTCCAAAAAACATTTTAATAATTCAAATAGCTTCTACAGATAAAACTTATGTATAAAATGTATATTTGTTGATCATTGAGATTGTTGTAGTCATTGAGAATGTGACCATCACAGTATAAACCAGGACGTATCTGATTTTTTCTGTCATTTTTTTTCTTTTCTTTACAAGAATTAGATTAGATAAAAAGCTAGTTTTGCAGCCATATCTGGGTTGGAGCTACTCAATCTTCATTTTCCAGCCTTGATAGAATTCAAAATTGTTTAGGTGGTCTTGTGAGTGATAATTTGTTTTCTATTTTCAAACTGTTTCCACAAATCCAATGTTGCAAACCTGCCGCTACTCTATCACTGTTTCTGTAACAAATGCACAGATGAGCTCCATTTTTTACTTCCACCAGTTTAGACCTTTACAGATAGGGATCATGCTATTTCCATGGAGTTGAATCATCCTTATTTCCTCCATATACCAAATGTAAGAAGAAATTTCCAATCAGACAGCATTTTCCAAAGAACTGCTACTTTGTGGAACAGACACTTGTGTGGCTATTTCCTTGGACAATCTTGTTTCTTCAAGTCAAGATTCAATTGTCATCTTTCCTCCTTATCCCCATGATCTTCACTTGTTACCAACTTGTCTTCCATTCACATCACACACTTCATTTAGTATTACCATTTAGTTGACTGTAACCCTTAGTTTTGAGTGGCTCTCAAACCTTGTATTGGGTGAGCTTTAGTATTAAAAAGTCCACTCAATGGTATCTCTCTGACAATTCTGACAATGAGTAACTCCATAGAGAGTGTCTATTTACATATATGCAGTAAGGTTGTCACTAATTGGTTACCAAGTTACATGAAATTAATAGGAAACTAGTTCTTGAGATTTAAAATGGTGGCATACATTCCAGGCAGGTGGCATATATGTACACAGAAATATTATATATATATATATATATGAGAGAGAGAGAGAGAGAGAGACATACACACACATGTACATGGAAATAGAGATATACAGACCTACATCCCATTCCCACCCCTTCACTGTTGAAACTGTTAGATGTAGACGTCTCTTCTACTCCAATAGCTTCATGTCTCGCACATCTCGCCTGTGAAACTCCCTTTCCTATTCCTGTTTCCCTGACAAATACAATCTCCAACTATTTAAGTGTAACATCAATCGACATCTCCAGTTGCCTTCATCTATCCACTTCCCTTCTCCACATCCTTTCACCTTTCATTCCTATCTGCTCTCTCTCCAAATCTTCTGTAACCCCCTTGCCTTGATCGACCCACTGTCTTTCTCTTTCTCCACATCCTCTCCTTTACCACTCCTATCTGCTCTTCCTCCAACCCTTCTATAACCACTTGCGTGATAGTGGCCTCCAGCCTTGCTTGGGGTGATACGCTTAAAAAAAAATAAAAAATAAAAAAAAATAAAAATTTCAATGTCCAAACACAATATAATAAAAATAGGCAAGCATCCTTGTTTGCATATAAGCACGACTTTCATTTTACAAGTTTTATTGATGAAAAATTCTTGAAGTTACACACACACACACAAGCCTGTTTATAACTAAGTTATTTTCATGCAAGTATGTACATTTGCAAATGCTTACTTATATGTGTAACCCAACTGCATGAATGAATTTGCTTAATCAACATTTTTCTATTACTTCATGAGTCCCTTCAAACTATTGTTATTTTGTCGTTTTTTTTTTTTACTTTGTAGTGGGCATAGATATTCAAGGATTTAAAACTACTAATACATTCATTGAAGGAGAAAAACTGCACTTGCACATAAATAAGATCCCATGTTTACTTTATGATCAATATACATTCATAATAGCAAAGATACATAAACCTGGAGACAACATTTACCTCTCATGGACACAAACATTGTTAATGATACTTCAACAAGATGTTAAAAATCTGACCTATAAAAATCAATGCTTTTCACTTGTAAAACAAAACAGATGAGCATTCAGATGAAATCAGAATTTGAAATGTTAGTATTAACATGATGTCCAAAAATGTCAATACTCAGCTTTGACCTTCTGCAGATGAAGGTCACATCTAAATATTGAATGAGAAATTTACATCAAGATGTTTGGTAAGATATTGAGAAACTTATGAAAGGAAAAAAATATTGATGAGGAAGACTAGAAGAAAAAAATAGTAATCAAACATCAAAAAGAAATATTATTAGCATCAATAATGAACTCAACTACTGCAATGAAAATTTCTCCAAAATGAATCTTAAATAAATGACATCAAAGAATGTATTTGTTTGACAAAATACATCAACATATAATACTCTCTGAACAAATAATTATTCAGAAGTAAAATAATTTAAATTTTATTTTATAAAAATAATTGTTCTTGCTCTATTTTAATAATAAACTGAAATCAAACTGAATCATCAATATTCAAATGATAGAAATGTACAACATCAGACATTATTATGCAAGTCAATGTTTTCATGAGAAAATTGGTATTCAACAACTTATGTTGGAAAAATTTTAACTTTCAGGATATATTGATATTTACATGCTAAATACACCATGTGAATTTTAGCTTATAAGATCTTGTTTGATTAATAATAATTTCTTTTGTGACATGAGAATTTATTATGCCACTTTTTTTTATTATTATATATATATATATATATATATATATATATATATATATATATATATATATATATATCAGCCTGAAGCAATCTGACATCTAGCCACACTGAAGTGCTGTGATACAGTGAAACAGTGTCTGTGGATGACAATATATATGTTCCCAGGAAATCTGGTTGAGCTCTCCTGAGAAAAGGATAATTTTAAAAACAGTGACTCTTATGGCTATTAACACATTGCTTTTCAACTGAATTGAGCTCTCTGGGTCACTGGCATATTTTTGTATAGAAAACATTAAAATTTGCCTTTCTCTCTGTCATGCGACAATAGCTGAGACGTAGAATATGACTGATGCCAAATTGGTTGGGTTTCAATCCCAACTTGAAGCAATCGGATGTCTAGCCACACTGAAGGTCTGTGAAACAGCAAAAGTCTGTCTATGGATGCCTATATATATATATATATATATATATATATATATATATATATATATATATAATACCATAATTAATTATTGGTATTTATTTTTTAATTTCATCAGGAAGATATAGCCACAAAAGAGAAACAAGATATTGTAAAATTTATTGAATGATGGGGACAAAACATTAAAATTGTGAGAAAGTTGAGCAAAATCAAAGAATGAAAAAAATAAGAAACTGAAAATATTAGCAAGATAAGAACAATAAAAAAAGTTGACTTTAAGAATTTAAAAAAAAAAGAGTTAAGAAAAATCTATAAAGTAATATGCAAGAAAAATGGATTTATCAGTGAGAAAATATTTGAAGCTGATTTTATGACGGTAAGCAATAGGAGATGATGCAGAATATTAAGAAAGACATGACAGCAACTAAACTACCACCTTGAAATAAAGAAATAAAGACAAAGGTCTAAGTTAGGCAAAAAAGTGCATGAAAATAGATTTCTCAACAGTAATTTTGAGTGACAGATGTAGAACTTACTAGATATATTCAACCAATATGAGTTAGAAAGTAATAGTGGGAAGATGGAGTGATCTTTTGTGGTAATATTGTAGGCAGTGAAAGTATAGGACCCTTCAATGTTGATGATAGAATAATCTTCTGCATTTATCTGGATAAATTTTAATTTTTTTAAATTTTTTGAGTGGTAGAAATGATAAGCTTTAGGCTAAGAGAATAACCATGCAAGAAAAGGCATCTTCACATTCTGCAAAGCTGATAATTACCCACTTTGTCCAAAACTTTTTCAAAACAATTAATTAATTGTATGACCTGTAGCATCCCCAGATATTAATTCAACAGAAAACTGGTGGTCCATCATTAAAAGAGATATCTATGAAGATAGGAAATAGTATTCAGGCAAAGATCTCTGGTAACACTAAAACCTGCTGTAAGGAATGTTAAAGTTGAAACAGTACAAAGTTAATAAAATCAATGGATGAAATACTAATTAAAGTTATAGAATGTTGAATTAATCAAATACATATTTCTTTAGCTAAGATCTTTTGGATTTATATATAAATAAAAATTTTAAATATAAAATACATGAAATACCTTAGCTACTTAAGTTTCTCTCCAATGACCAGTGATCATCAGGCCATGTTATATTTTTATAATTATAAATTGTGCATACAGCATCCATGTTTAAATATGTAATTACATATTTAAATGTGGAGGCTGTGGGTGTAATTTATAATTATAAAAATATACTCTGGCCTGATGATCCCTGACCATAACAGAGAAATTCAAGTAGTTGCATAAGGTATTTTATATTGTTTTAAATTTTATAATTTTACATTTTATTTAAGCTCTACACAGTATAGATCACTTTTATTGCACATTATATAAAAGTTAGCAATAACTACCACACTGGAACACACCGAAAAAGTAATTCCTATGGGCTATAGCAGCTGAAAAGGCAGGTGTGAACCAAGGAGAAAATTATGGATTCACCTGGTATTTCTGAGAAGGTACAAAAGTATCAATGTTGGCTTTAACTCAAGAAGAAACCTCAATGGCACAATTCTCAATAGGAAGGTTAATAATATCAATCCAAGGGATGTCATGAATAAAGTCATGAAATGAATCCCAATCAGTTTGCTGGTAACAGAAAGAAGTTTTGAGTTTTTATTAAAGGGATTAAAAAAAAAGAGGCTTTTAAATAAATAAAAAAATTCATTGCAATTTGTTTGCATAATAAAACCTGACAACTCCAACAAGTTCTTAATAAGATTCTTAAAGATAAATGTTATCAGCTGGAATTCACAAATATATTGAACATTTTACCAATACTAGCTATAAGTATATACTAGCTGGTTATCTGTCTATATTTCTGAGATGAGGTATTATGTACATTATTTACATTATTCGGACTATTGTCCTCATCTCTGTCGCCATATTTATTACAATTATTTATTTATTTCAGCCATTGTACGCTCCGGCCTTCTTCAGGTGGTTGGAATGTCGAACTGAACACTTTATTTCGCTCACTGGGGTAGACTGTTCTAGTTCCACGTGCCATGTTTAATGGATGTCAGTTATCAGTTATCTCCTGTTAATTTTCCCTCTGAAAGTTCTCCACTGCCTTAACCAGGTATTGAACTCACACTCCTGTCACTGGATCTAACCAATGCCTTTATCCAATGCCTTTATCTACTGTGCCATGTGTCCTTGAATTTCTTGTGTATGAATTTCTGGGTAATATAAACCTAATGTCTTCAGCAACCAAAAGAGAGTAACAACACACTCCCATTCCTGGATGTTCTAATATCTTGTTTTCTATTGTGAACTGTATCAAAGGTCCTTTGATACAGTTCACAATAGAAAAAGAGAGTAACAACACACTCCCATTCCTGGATGTTCTAATATCTTGAACAGAGCATGGGTTCAAGACATCCGTATACCGTAAACCGACATTCACCGGACAGTACCTCAATTTCAACTCCCACCATCCATACAGCGTAAAGAAAGGGATTGTCCGCGGCTTACAACACCGAGCAAAAGTCATAAGTGGCAACCCAGAGACATTAGATAAAGAATTGGTCAGTATAAGTAGTACCCTACAACGTAACAACTACCTTGGGTACATGGCAGCAGCCCCCCAAAACTGGGATAGGCTGGTACAAGAGAAGGAGGACAACAACACTCAGAAAACAGTCTGCCTGCCTTATGTGAAGGGGTTATAAGAGAAAATACAAAGGATTTGCAGTCCATATAACATCAGGACAAACTTCAAAAGCTTGACAACACTTCACAGATATCTCTCCCTAGTAAGACCCACATAGAGGAGAACATGACTAAAGACTGTGTACGCTAACCTGTACAGCTGCGGAAAGAAATATAAAGGAGAGACAGGCGACCACCTTGAGGTAAGGCTTCAAGAACACCAGAAACCTGTAACATGAGGGGAAGTGGAAAAATCAGAGACAAGGAACACCATTGGAAAATTCGTAAACTTAAGGAATCAGCATATATGCTAGGCCACAAAAATCTCCTGAGCCAACCAAGCATAGAAATAAATACAATATGGGAACCAGGAGTGCCAGAGAAAAGTGATAACAACAAAGTTGCAATATGACCTCTTGTAAAAACATGCAATGATAACAGCAAAAAATTGCAATATGAGCACTGGTAAAAATGGTTGCTAAAGACATTAGGTTTATATTACCCAGAAATTCATACACAAGAAATTCAAGGACACATGGTACAGTAGATAAAGGCATTGGATAGATCCAGTGACAGGAGTGTGAGTTCAATACCCGGTTAAGGCAGTGGAGAACTTTCAGAGGGAAAATTAACAGGAGATAACTGATAACTGACATCATTAAACATGGCACGTGAGCGAAATAAAGGGTTCAGTTCGACATTCCAACCACCTGAAGAAGGCCGGAGTGTACAACGGCCGAAACTTAATAAATATGGCGACAAAGATGAGGACAATAGTCTGAATAATATAAATAATGTGCTAGCTGGTTAATACCAATTTTACTGTGAAAACATTGATTTGTCTGGTAAAATCTGACAATGTACAATGACCAAGATGTAAAACCATTGTCCTCAGCATGTTGGTTTATAACCATAAGCAGGTTAAAATATCAGTTTTCACATTATTATTAATGTTAAGCGACACTAAGTCAAATTAGTACATGAATAGATAATCATGTCAGAATTTCAGGTGATATAAATGGAAATATCATGTCTGTCATGGAAGAACATAAAGGAGGGATAGAGAAATGTAAGAGCTTTCATCTTCTAACAATAACAAGTATATAAGTGAATCCAATCCTACAGAGACGGACAATTATTGAGTTGCCTTTAACTCACTTGACAATAATATTAATATCAAATAATGGGAACTAGAAGCTGCAATTATCTTCAAAGTTATTTTGAATTTCTCTTTTGCTTAGACATCTTACTAATAAAGGTTTCATAATGCTTTGTCAAATAAGTGAATTATCCAATGAAGCAATAATGTCAAACCAGGAAATATAAAAAGCAAGCACACAGAACATTTTGTTTATTGAAGAACAATATATGCGGTATTGTGTAAAAGTCTTCTGTCACTTTAATGCAAATTTCTTATAATTGCCAGTTTATAAGTGAATGTTTTACACTTTGTTTTCTATAAACGAGATATTGGCCCACTTATAGTCATTTTCATATTTAATTATTAGATTATGTAGCAAGGTTTCTGAATGAGAGAGGAAGATGTAAAATGACCATCCCCGACAAATGGCTATACAAAAAGCATGCAGACAGCTAATAAGCAAACATTTCACAAAAATAATGAAAAGAAAAAACAAGGAGATCATATGACCAAAAAAGCTTTTGCATGCCCATTATTTGAGAGACATCTTTCCCTCTTATGCAAAACCCCTGCTACGAAATATAGTTAGATATGAAAATTAACTTGAAGAGGGCCCATATTTCATCTGGAAAAAACATGATGGAAAACATCCACTTATAAGCTAGCAATAGATAGAAAGTTACAATAGTTTAAAGTGGCCAAAGCTTTTTGCACAGTTTTCTCTGTGTGTGTGCACATACAGACACACATAGATAGAGTCTCACACAACATGTTTTATTGAGATATAAAATAGAAACTTATTCTAATTTCAAAATTTATTTGCTGAATTATAGCAACAACTATCTGCACATTGAGGATGAAAGTTGGTCATTTATGTAGATGTAAACAAATGACAGTTATTTATAATAAATGTCCTGAATTTCAAAATTTCAAATTAATAGCCATGTTGTAAGTATAAAGCTTTTTAAATGTATTATCAGACTGATTTGACAGATGAAGAGAAATCTAATAATTTCAAATCTTGCAAAATATTAAATAATTCTGGAAATTGCAAAAAATGATTGGCAGGTACCACTGAAGTGTGAAAAAGTTCATTGGAGATCCTAAATGATTCTGATGCAGGTTTGATAAGGGCAAGTTGAAGAATTTATCTTGCTGATATGTATTCTCTAGCAAACTGAATGAAATGAGCACTGAATACATTAAAACCAATTGTTTGATCATTTTTAAACTGATTCTTAAAATGAACGCTGTGCTATCATTGATGGGCCAGAGGGCTGAAACTAAGGCTGGGTAGCGACTGGTGGTAACAGCCCTCACAAATTGAGATGTTAACAAAACAGAGGTGTTATAATGTTTGGGATGAGATTATAGCTAGTGAAATTGTGGGCCTATGGTGAGTTCAGATTATGTTAAGATGAAAGTTCAGGCATATACAGATTTTTTGAGGGTATATATAGACCTATTTTTCAAGAAGTCAAATGCTTCCATAAAAAAGAAGTTTTATGCACAACAATGATACATCAAATTCAGTGAAGAAAACTAATAAAGCAGTAATTAAAATGGGTTTCAAAATGATTCAGTTGATAAAGTGATCAGCTTGTCTGCTCAAATATAATTCAACTGAAAACTTATAGAAAATTTTGTACAGAAAAGTTTACATTGGTGGATGATAATTTACCAGCAAAGATGAAAGTTTGAATGCTATCTGGATGCTGTTTAACCTGTTTCATATGATGAAGAATTATGACAGTACACAAAATCATAAAGGATAAATAACTTCTATAACTAGTTTCATAATATTGGGCATATATTTCTCATTAATGTCATCTTTGTAACTGTCATTATTACAAAGAAACTGGTTTCAAATTTTTGATCAAAACATTCACCTTTGTAAAGTTTGTGCAATCTTTAATTATAATTTTTAATTACAAATGCTTCTTGGAGTTTCAATAAACTGTTTAATAATGTAAACTTGCAAAAAGGCTACTGCAAATAACCTTTATTGTCATCCTCTATCAAACTGACTGCTACACTGAAACCAGTTCTTCATCCATAGAAGGTTTTGCTATGCTCAACCATCAATAAAAACTTCCATTTTAATTAGTGGATTGTAACAGATGAAAAATGGCTATTGCTTCTTAAATTTTGCTACAAATCTAAAATAATGATAGGTATTGTCCATTACAAGTTACAGGATCTTGAAGAAAACATCCCTACATATCTTTATTGCCAATGAGTTAAGAATGTCAGTAGTCAATTCCACAAAATGTGTAGTTTGGGTGAACAGAAGAGTTCACATCTGCCAGTATAAGAATGTAAAGCCTTATTCAGTGAAACAATACAGGAGGAAGTAAAATCATTAAACTGGGAAACTTTCTTCCATTCTCAATAGTCACCTATTAATTATTTGTTTCAATCACAAGAATATTATCTTATTGTTTGGACATTCAGAAATAAGGAAGAAGTCAATTCTGATTTCAGATTTTTTTCCTAGACAAGAAAATGACAAGGATTTGAAAAGGTAGCTGTTAATCACAATGATTATTTTATTAATAAAATTTCAGTTAATTACATATACAGCTAATTTTATTTCCTTTAAAATGCATTTTTACTTTCTGAGCAAAATAACACTTTGTTCTTGCTTCCAAACTATAATCAATTTTGCAAATAAATTTTAAATTTTACTCTTATTTATTATTTTAAATTCTTCTACCTTTTTCAGTAAGTTGTAATAAAAGTGTAGCCTATAAAATTCAAGTACAGTACTTTCAAAATTATATCAAATTTACTTAGATTTTACTAAATTACTGGGCCAAATTTTAGATATATATTTACATATATTATGAAATCTAAGATTTTAGTTTTGAAAGAGAAAAATAGTTTATACTGATATTTTGATCAAGAGTTAATGAAAACCTCCAATATTTTGAACATTATATAGAAATAATTAAAATCAAAAGCTCATATGAAAAAAAAAAGATTTTTTTTAAAAATTTTGTACATATGTGTATGTGAATGTGTAAGGTATTAAGCTGTAGTCTGAAACTGGTTAATTTTACTAGCAAAAATATAGTTTGCATCTTTTTTACCTGTTTGCATTTTTGATATATCAAAATACATTATACAAAAGTCAGCTGAACAGACAAAGAAAAAGAAGAATGAAAAACTGAGTAATGTAAAAAAATAAGTTTTCTTCATCAAAATATTGATCAGTATAATTACAATGAGAAAAAAAAGAGACAAATTAATAATTTGGATTTCTTTATTTTTGTGTAAATTAAAAATCCCTGTTACTGAAATGATAGAAAACCAAAGTTCTTATTAAAATACAGTAGAAGCTAACAGAACAGTTCACAATAAAAAGCTTATTCTTAGATAAAATAATTTGATTCAGTTAATGATAAGAGATTGTCTGTCACAAGGTAACAAGTGAAAATAGTTAAAAAGGATTATGCTAATGACAAAAAAAGAAAACTAAATAGATTGCGTTCAGAGAAAAGTGAGATTTAAATCATTAAACAGAAATGGGAGGGAAAGAAATTATGATTATCTCACTATTTATGATTGTTATTTTATGGGTGGTTAGAAATATGAGGATGGATATGGTTACAAATGATTTATAAACAAAGTCACAATCAGCAATAAGAATTGGAAAGCGATGATTTAACATTGAAAAATAAGATTTAATGATATAAAGATTTCTGAAGAAATTTGTATTCATATTAAGAGACCAACTTCTGTCAAAGATAATTTAAGCAATCACTTCTGGCTAATCAATTAACAAACTGTTCCTAAGACAAATCTCTGCTGTTTAATAATTTACAAAGATATTATTTATTTCCATATATTTTAGCTTTGAATTAAAAATAAATAAAAGTTGAGCATCACTTAATAATGATGCTTTATGCACACATTCATCAAAGAAATAATATATCTTACAAGCATGGACTATTTTTATTCCAATAATTAATCACTGGTAGTAGTAGTTTTTATTTCAACACCAGAGAGTTCAGCCTGGTGAAGTCAAAATTCAAACAAGTAGCAATTTTGAAAATATGAAAAATGTAATTTTTTTTTTAACAAACCTTTTAAGCATGCAAAGAAGCAAATTAATAAAGAGATGAAGATCTTTTGCAGAAGCAGAATTAGATTATTTAATACTGAATTTAACCATATCTTCAGATAAAATAATATGCATACACATGTGTAGTGTGTGCACTTTACTCCATTTCCAAATAAGGAGTTTCAGATGAGTAACTATGAAAACAAAATGATACCAAGGAAGTAGAAAACAAACTCATGAAAATAACACATTTATAGATTTATGGACAAGTTATTTAAAAATGCCCATTTTCATTAAAGCTGTTTTTGGGGGGAGTGGGCATTACTATAATAAAATAATCAGCAACTGAAAATGGTTGGCTTAAAAAAAAGTACAAGTCTTTATTTCCTGACCACTTATATAGAAGTGAAGTAGCTACAGCTAAAAATTTTAGATTTTAACTAAAGATGAAGAGATACTTTACAGTGCACTCCAAACTATGAAAAATCTTAATTTTCTTTTCTTTTTTTTGGATATAACCTCAAGAGGAGTTTGAAACTATAAAGTATTACCTATTCTTCTACCATACACCTGAGAAGGATTCAGAAACAATCAAAGAAAAAAACGTTGCCTTGCGTTTAGATGTTGGATGAAATTAAATGAACTTATTCTTTAAAGTAACATGTTCTTTTAATTTTCCACATAGTAACTTATAAAATAATAATACAAGAGTATTGCAATTATTTATATATATATATATATATATATATATATATATATATATATATATATATATATATGTATGTATGTATGTATGTATGTATGTATATGTATATATATGTATATATATATATATATCAAAATAACTAGATTAAAATCTCAACTGGAAAATCCACCATTATCATGTAATATAAATATCATCTGACCAATACAACCATGGTATGAAAGCACAAATTGCCATGATAAAATCTTGATTTGTATTATTACTAAATCTAACATCAATTTGATTTAAAACACTGATTCTTTTATACAGAATTAGGTTACTTATTGAAAAGAGTAGAATAAACCCAATGTTGCAGTAACATTACACAACAATGAGTAATAACAAAAGCATGACCAGCTTTTCATAATCTAATTTGAAACTATAAAACATTAACTACTTTCTACCATCTATTCATACAGTTTGTGAATCTTAGTGTTATCAGTTTTCAGTTATCATTTGTCTGTCTTTATAGTACATTTTCTCTGATTTTCTTCCAAAACATCCAAATTAATTATACTAATGTAAAATATAAGATGTGACAAATACCAAAATTCAAAGTAGTCTCCTTATGATGCTATGCATTTTGTGAAAAAATGCCACTTCTGGAAATGTTCTTGGAACTCATTTTCTAGAATACTTTTCAGTAGTCACTTTTTGCCGGATGTCAACAAATATTTGTTTTTTTAAGGCATTTTTTTTTTCAATTTTATAAATAACCAAACATTGCATAAGATTAAACCTAGTGAATAAGGTGAATAGCTTAATTTTGTAATGGAATTCTTAACCACGAGTGTTTGAACTCGTAACATATCACTCATAGGAACATTGTCAATCATTATCTTGTCTTCTCAATTCTTGTTCTTTTATTGTTCTCTATCTTTTTTTATCTTCTCATATTCTCTAACGCTCAGTAACTCCTTGCATCTTAGTGGATTATTGCCTTGCTTAGAGTGAAATGATTAAAAAACAACCTAAGAATCTTTTGTAATTAATTTACATTTCAGGCTAAAACGAAAATCTATAAATCTTAGTGAGTTTAAAATCAAATGTACATAATTATTTTACTAAGATAAATAATTTAATTTTTAAATGTTAATTTTTTTTTTCTTTTGGAGTTTGGAAATTTAAATTATGTTCTATCAGTTAAGTCTTGCAGCAACATGCTTTCTTGCTGATTAATGTTTATTGCTAGAGAACTCTTCTTGATGAGAAAAAAACGAAAAAAAACAGAACTTACTTTTTATTTCTCAGGGGAAAACATTCCCATGAGAAATAAAAAGTAAGTTGTGTTTTTTTTTTTGTTGTTTTAAAATGAAAACCTTCTCCTTAATCCAAGAGGTATACATACCAAATTTGAAGGTGTTACATGGACCAGTTTGGCTGTGTACAGTAAACAAACAAATGCTTCCCAATTATATAACACATACATTTCTATAAAAAATTCACATTGATAGTACAAGAAATAATTTGTTTTGCTTATTTTTAAGTTATTCCTTTCACCAACTTCAGAAACACACTTTATGCACATTTTTGTTTATAGATTGTTAGAAGCATAAACAACATTATTAAAATTTTCCATATTTGGTAGCAACAGATGAAATTTACATCTATATTTATCAGTGGCATTGCACATTTAGCTTTGATATACATAACTGAAATGGCAACTCACACACACATATATATATTTCCATTTTGTCTTACAATTTCCCCAACACTGTTTTTTATATTTAAAAATGTATAATGTATATCGTTATCTCATATATATATGTACTAGCAGCATGGCCCGGCGTTGCCCGTGCTTGATTCAAAAATTGTACGACTCATACAGCAATCGCTATCACTTGACTTAAAATATTTTTGCCCTTCCTTGCCTTTAAAGGAGTGCCCTTTGCCGTGTTGATGTTGCTACATGCCTTACTTCTTGCCTATCTCACACTGTGAATTTTTTCTAAGCTCTATACTAAACATTAAATCTGTTATGAAAAAAGAACTAAACAAAATGAACACAAAACGACGAGCTTTAAAAAAGGACTCCTAACTGGAAAAACTGAATGAAAAAAGAAAGTTAACAACAAATACTTTTTCACATCCAACCCAGTTCTGCGGAATCAGAATCAATGTTAAATTTAAGCAAGTGAATGAGCCAATTGGAGTAAAGTGCCATGCAGATTTAAATTTTTCCCACTTGTGACGAATGCAGCTATTGATTTTTTTTGCATACTAGCATGCTAGTTAACATTTGTGTGAGTCAGCTGTTGGCTCCCACTCTGGCCAGTAGAAAATGGCCGCAAACTACATGAAAACTGCCATAGAAGCATGAAAAAAATCAATTATTTCCACTATCGATGGGAGTTGGGAAATGCAAAGTTGGTCTTGGCCTTCCCGCTAACTTGGAGCATGTGCATGTAAATTTTGGTGCAAATCTGTCGAAAATTGCGGCCATGCATTCGTTACACACACAAACACATCCTGCCTTTTATATATATATATATATATATATATATATATATATATATATGCATGGCAAATGTCCTTGTATATTTTTACTCTAAGTTTTTGTTGAAATAGTTATCTCCATTGCACTAATGACACCAAATAGCAATGTTGTGACAATGGTGAACTATTCAAAAATGTTTATGAAGCCAGCAGTTGGAAAAAACTGTCACATGAAAGTGAAGAGTACAACAATAATAATAGGGGAATATATTTAAAGACTCACATATGAAAAACCTCATCTAATTATAATAAACTCCTTATAATAAGGACTTTACAAAATATGTCTTAATTTTTGACAGCATAGGTAAATTAGTATATATGCAGTAGTTAAGTATTATGAAAACAATTTAGTATGGTATGGCCAACCAATCACACCTCAGGTTTTTTCTCATTGCTTCTACCGAAATTTATACACTTTCAACAGTATATTTAAAAGCTTTTTAATAAAAATATATTCTTTTACAAATAATCAATAGGGATAAAATGTTAAGAAAACTGCTGAGTTTTTGATATCAAATTAATAGAAAGTATATTGAAAAAAAAAAAAGATATTATATAAGGAGCATATTTTTAATTAAAAAAAATATTGTTTATAGATTTTTCTGAGAGCTAAACCAGAAAATATAGAAGAAAAAACCATATACCAATTTTTATTTTTTGAATAAATATATATTTTTGCTACCATTTTATTTTTTAAATAATAGCAGTATAATGCAGACTTATAGTTTGGTGGTAAAAGTAATAAAAATACTTAAAACTAAAACTTTCCTCAAATAACATTTTATTAGTTATTTTTAATAAAAAATGAGAATTTTTTGCTTTTAATATTCACTTAGGTGATATGCTGTGTAATTTTGACTGAAGCCTTTTATCAAAGATAGTTCAAATTATACTTTTATGTTGTTTCTCTTATTAAAAATTGACATTATAATTTGTTAAATCACAGATAATTATACACCCCACACACACAGTTATATGTAAAAGTATTCAAATTCTTGATTATTCTCCTTAGTTTGTCTGAATTTGAGGACATTCATTTATGCCATTAAAAACAATATGTGAATTGATATTAAAAAAGAGAAAATTAATATTATTTTATTTTTATAATTAGCATATAACTGTCTCCAGTGAAAAGATAAACTGACCATAGCTAAAATTGAGTCATTTTTATCATTTCTGGCATGTTGTCAATACTCAGTATAACTTTAGAAGGCCTATACGAATTTATTTTACAAATTTTTTAAATCATGAAAACCAAAGAGGATTCATTAAGGCTTATCAATCTGAGGAAAGCTATAAGAAAATTTCTAAATAATTTGATGTACCAGATTCCATTGTCTTAACCATTGTTCATAAACAGAAACATATTTGTACTGTATGAACACTTGCAAAATGGCAATGGCAATATTAGCCATTTCATTATAAGGAAAAATTTAGCATTCATTGATTGAGCAGCCAGTGATTTATAAGAATGTTTCTCTTAAAATGATTTTTCAGAACATAGATTTCTCAAGTCCAGTTACTTGTATTGCTCTTTGCAATACTGATGGGTCTTTTCTTCCTACCCTTATGTCATTATTTTCTCTTTGAGTTACATGTGCTATCCATTTTATTTGTTGACATCGTTGAAAGTCATCAAGTGATATAGTTCCTTTTATTTGGTACAGTTCTTTGTGATTTTGTAGTGTCAGTCCACAAGGTTTGAAGAAGAATGGTTCTTGTTAAGACTTACAGGTTTAATTCACTTAAAGCCATTTTTAACTATTGATCTGAGAAAGTGGTTGTATACAGGAGACAGTTTAGATATTTAGGAATGAGTTTGGCATGATGCATGCTATCCATATGAGATTCTTGATCTGATGAGGCTACTTAAGAACATGATTTGAGCTTTTAGGCCGTTTTCTAGTAATTAGCAGTATTGGGCAGAACTATCCCTAGTACAGCCTAGTCTTGTCCAAAAAAGCTTTCAATATGAATGGTGACTAAAAACACAAGGGAAGTTTGAGTTAATCTGAAATGGAATGTAAAGGATAACCAAACAAATCTGAAGAATGCTGAAAAAAAAAGAAGCACAAGTTTCAATAATTTGTAAAACGTTGAACCAAGAAGGAATTTCATGGATGGGTTGACTGAAAAAGTCACTACTGAAGAAAATACATAAAAAGGCTCATTTGGCATTCACTCAAAAGGTTTTGGGATCACTCAAATGTTTACTGGAATATAATTGTTTGGTCAGTGGAAACCAAAATTGAACTTTTAGGATATCACAAGCAATGTTTGTTGTAGAGAAAAAAGAACACAGGGCATGATGTCAGAAAGTTTCATCCCACCAGTGAAGCATGGTAATGGAAATTCCATTTTATGGAGTTGATTTAGTGCAGTGGGTACTGGGGAATCTCACTAGGGTTAAAGGTGGGGGATGAGTTTGCTAAAATATCAATCCATTCTTTCAAAGAAATCTTTTATCCTCTGCTATCCAGCTTAGACTTTGTTAGGCTATTTATCTTTCAACAAGACACCTGAAGCATACTTTGAAAACCACCTCAGAATGGTTTAAGAACAATAAGTTTAGGGTAATGGAATCGCCTTCTCAATTGTATAAGCAAAATCCAATTGGGCTTTTGTGGAATAAATTGAAAATTGTTGTTCATAAACAGAAACCATTGAATTTGAATAATTTGTAAAGATTCTGTATAGACAAATGGCCAAAAATACTAATCAAGTAATGGAGAAGCCTTATCAAAGGCTACAGAAAATGTCTATCAGTAGTGATCGATGACAAGGTAGCTTCAACTCAGTGTCAGCTGAAGAGGTTGAATACTTAAATAAAAAATGGCATTACAATAAAGTATTGATAATTATGGAAGTAAAATAAAAATATCGATCCTCTTAATCAAAACTAATAAACTAACATATTAAATTATTTTACTAATGCTAATTAATTAGATAAATGCCCTCAAATGCAGAATGTTTAACTGAAGAAAAATAAGAAAAATAATCAAAGAGTTGAATACATTTACTTACAAACACAGACACAGTGAGCTAGGTCATTGAGAACAAATTATAATATAAAACACCAAAGATATTCAATAGGAAAATCTGTATATTTAAATTTAAAAAAAGCTGACTCAATAAAACTGCTGACAACCTCAGTACAATCTCAGAAGCAGCTGCATATCTGGCTGAGGTGGTTTTTGTTCATGTTGACCATAACATCTATGATGGTGGCCTTGGCCCTGAAGGGTCAGTGGTTGGTCTCTGTTTCAATGACACCTGAGATATAGTAGCCCAGAGAATTAAAATCAAGAGGAGGCTACATGTTACAGGAGTATGAAAATTTTTGGCCAGCCACCATTGGGGTATGTGAGCCAAGTGAGTAGAGATCTGCTGGAAAAAAAAAATCAAGCCTACCTCCCCATTCTAGTTTAACCTCCAGATCTAGCAATTTGATGTAGGCAACAGAACTGACCTTGAAGTCCTATAGAAAAAAGTGGAGAGGTATGAACATAATTCTCATTGCTTATGATCACAATAACCATTATAGACAATGTGAATGTGGTGTGCATCACAATGAGTGGGGTAGTTGCTCTGTTAACTTCGTCACTTTCAAGACAGTGTAGCCAGCAGCTCATGTTCCAAGCACTGTGCCATTCCATTTCCTGTGTCAGATTAGAAGTTGCTATGTTAATGTTCGCAACAGTCTGGAATGAATAATAAAATTTGGAGCAGAAATGTAATTAAAATTTGTTGATATGGGTACTTTAAATGCCCATATCACCAAAAGGCCACTATTGGCCACCTGATGATTTCACGTAGTAGCATGTATGAAACTGGCAATTGTAGTGAGCCAAATGAATACCTGATTTTATTATATAAAATATAATTGCTTGCCATTTTGGCACAGAGCATATTTTCTTTATGTATCGTATTATATACTTTTTAGGAGTTATTTTTGTGTTACATACATACATACATAATACACACACACACACATATATATATATATATATATATATATATATATATATATATATATATATATATATATATATATATATATATATATATATATATATATGTATATATTTATTTCCTCTGGTATAGGAATGCTCCAGACTTGGCATTGTTGAACTCTGTATTATGCTCCTTTGCTGAGGTCTAATCGTCCATGTGCTGCTGAGTACTATTTGCAGCATATAAATACATTCTTTTGGGGAGGTTCTTCTCCAACCAAGATTATATTTCATCCTCTACCATACAGTTACCCATATCACCAAAAGATCATTATCATGACTGCACACAATGAACAGCTGATTTTTATTTATTTATATGTGTATACACACACAAAGAAAAAAATCAACATCAATAAAAAGTGCATAAGTTATTATTTTTTTTAACTTAATATAAAAATAATGAGAATGAGAAAATCTGCAGAAAATTGCTGATATCTTCTAATGTGTGGACTGAATGATTACAATAAAATTTGTCTATATAACTTCGGAATCATGGTGCTGAATATAACATAAATCAACTAAGTGACAAATTTTATATTTGTATTAATTCTATTAATGCTCCATCTCTGATATTAAGCACTTTATTGCAAAGACCGCTTGTCTTAAATATCCTTTCTTTCAGACTTTCACTGATTGACAGCATTTCTGGATTCACATCATCTTTGTTATCACTATTACCTTAGCTCCTGAAAACATTTTCAGTTGAGCAGTTCTGTATGTTTTTGTTTTATTTTGATTACTTTTCTTTACCGCATTTATTTCTGCTCTAATATTTTCTCATAAAAAACAATAATTATAATAAAAACAAATAACAGAAATTAAATAAAACAAAATAAACATACTAATTAACATTAACATGGAAGCAACCAATTTTAACTACTTCTTAAAAAAATATACCCACATTAAACCCTCATAAGTACAAAATCAAACCCACAGAAAAAAAATAGAACATTTTATAAAATGTCTAAGATGATATGTATTCTATTTCCTCAATAAAATCAATGACAATAATAATAATATAAACAACTTTGGATTTAAATAATGAAATGCCCACCCCAACAAAACAACATAATTGCAATTGATAATGACTTAATAAATATAATCAATAATATGGAAATATGAACAATCAACAATAATGTTCAAAAAAGACTTGAAAAAGATCTAAAAAATGATAAAGGGGGTTACAGAGAGCGAAGGAGAGAGAAAAGACTGGGTATAGGGGGGATTGAGGAAAGAATAAAAGATGAACAGGATTCAAGAAGACAGGAGATGACAAGGGAAACAAGGAAATGGAAGAGAAAAGAAACAAGTGAAGTAGAAGTGGTGGTTACATTTATCTAATTCAACAGGAAAAGGGTATGACCTACTTGTAAAAATTCAACCATAACCTAAACTAAAATGGTTAAAACAATACCAATGTTAGAGAGCATACTAAAAATAAATCAATGAAAAAATACAAAAGAAACAACTAATTGGTCAGTTCTTTCATACAACTAAGCACAAGTATCAAACACAAAGTTAAATAATACAACCCACTAATAATAAATATACAGTTAACACAAACGCACAATACAGTTAACACATAAACAAACACACAGTCAGACACACATACATGATCACACAAACATACACATGTGGGTGGATGTGTCTGTGTGCAAGTATAAGTGCATGCGTGCGTGAGCATACATGGACATGCACATAAACACACACCTGCACAAAAATAAACAATTAATTGGTTTAACATAACCTACTAAAATATATTAAAACACTAAGTAAAGTGAAATAATACAACCCACTAGTAAAAAAAAACATATATAGTTAACATAAACATACAATTAAATTCAAAATACAGTTAACACAAACATACACAAAGTTAGAAGCACACACTTGCACAAACATACATACATACATACATACACACACAAAAGTCCAACCATAACTTAAATTAAATGGTCAACAATAAACCAGAGACGAATGAACAAGGTGAGAAAAAAAAAGAAGAAAGAGAAAAAATAAGAGGAAAAAAACGAGGAAAGAAGAGGAAGATCAATCAAAACCTATCAAAAAGTAAGTAAATAAATAACATACTCACACCAATAAAAGTACAGGAGAATTGAGAAATTACAGTAGATTAACTCTGTTCCAACTAGTGTTTATACCTATATAGCTATGAAGCTCCAAAGCAAATAGGAGTTGAGTGAAAAAACGTTTTCATATTGTCTACTAATAATTAATATTCTAATATTTAAGATACCAACAAAGAAAAAATACAAAAGAAAAATCAAAACACTAAATAAGAAAACGGAAATACCAGATAAGTACATATATATATATATATATATATATATACTAAAAAAAACTAGTGAGCCAGAACCTACTTACATAGATGTCAATTTAGTTTACTTACCTAGTAAATGTCAATATGAATGTGTAGTATATAAAGTAGAGGTATATAGCAACAAACCTAATAATAGTCGCAATGATAAAGTAGTTTATGTAGGCTCAACCCAAAGGCCATTTAAAAAAGTGATATTATAACCATAGAATTAGTTTCACACATGAGATATACAGGCATAGGACTAGTCTGTCTAATCCTGTGTGAAAAATTAAAAAGGAGCCAGGTACAGACCCCATATTAAAATGGGAGATAATAAAAAATATGCCGCAAATATAAGTCTGGTGATAGGTATTGCCTCCAATGTATGAAGGAAAAATTAGCTATAGCCACTTATAATAATCCTAATATGTTACTCTAACAGAGATCAGAAATTTTCAATGGTTGTAGACACAATAAAGCCAGGTTACTTGAATAAAAAGATAATTTTTTTTTTTTTTTGTTTTTTGGGGGGGTGGGCAGCTGTTTTTTTTTAATAAAATATCTTTGGCTTATCTTTTTGTTTAATTTGTCTTGTTTTTATGTTAATTTTTTTTTTTTTTTTTTTTTTTTTTGGCCTGTTTTTTCTAATAAAATGTTGTTTGGGCCAATCCACTGTAGCCAGTATTACCCTGAGGATCTGTTAGGAAAACTAGGTAGGTAAGTTCTGGCTCACTAGGTTTTTAGTTTTTGCTCTAGTCAGGGTATTGAGTACTTTTATGTTTTAACTTCTGTTATTCTGCCGGTGTTTTTTCTTTTGACTAGACATTGTGGTGCTAATTGATTATTTTCAACTGGCACAGATGTTTTTTGTCTTTTCTTTTTTTATCGAATCCCCCCCCCCCCATATAGGTTTATTCAATATTTTTTTTATTTACAAATTGTATTATCTGGGTTTTTTTCACACTGCCCAAGAGATATAAAAATAATATGAAAAAAATATAATATATATATATATATATATATATATATATATATATATATATATGATAAATATAACAGACAACAAATGTCTATTATGTTTGATCATTAGCTGTTATAAACTCTGTATATTTGCTTTAATTTTGCAAGAAAATAAAGACAAAAATTGTTCAACATTTGGATATTTATTTTTATTATGTTGTTGCTTGATCTAAGCTTTTGGCTCACATGAGCCATCTTCAGAGTGGTTATATGGACATTTAAACAAAGATATTCATCATCAAAGATGATATTCTGTTAAGTTGATATAGAAGATTGCTATGCAGTGATAACAGTCTCAGAATAGCAGACGCAGGTCATAAATTCATGATGCAGTTCTATGACTTCATACCATGCAACAGAACGAAATATTAACAGGACCATATGTCTAGATATAATGTAATGTGTTGTGAATTACATTTCAAACAAGCAGGCTCTCCAGCCAAGAATATTGAAAAACTAGGAAAAGACTAGGAATTTTTCAACTAAATATGCTTTTATCTTTTAGATGATATTAATTATGACAATCATACAGATGTTCTGCTGACAACACATTCTTTTGCAGCTCTAATTCAGCAACACTGACCCAATTTGAAAGGTTTATTTTAAAATATAGGCAAAGAACAAAATCTTTATACAAAACAATGATGGTATGATAAAAATGCAGTAAAATATTAATAAAACATATTTCCATTTTCATGTGACATTACTCTATTAAGTCAAAGATTGAATATTTCAAACAAATAGAAGCAGGGCTATATTCCTTTTATAATGATAAGTATACATTACTTCAGGTTTCATAAAAAAACTATTATTGAACACAATTCCATAATGATAAAATTAAACATGAGACAAGTATATTAAACATAAACATGTACTTTGTAAAACATATAAAATGAACAGGTACATATAAAGCATCAAGCATTACAGTTGAAGTGGTAGTTTAACAGTCCTTTTTACTTCTTCATAAATGAGTGTATCAATCACAATCTCTTCTTTCCAATGTCATTTATATCTTCAATGCATTTGCTAATAGCAGCTGTTATCTTCTGAAGATTTGCCTTTGCAACATCCAACAGATCCTGACTAATATTCATTTCTTTGAAATTTGTAGACTTTATAGCTTCAGATAATCTTAAATTTCCTTCTTCAAAGATCTGATTCGCCTTCTCCATTTCTGTCTTCAGTTCCAATTCACTCTTCTTAACATCTTTCTCTTTTTCATCAAGCTTTTGTTTGGTTTGCTGCTGTTTTTCAATCCTTTCTTTTTCTTCCTGTTTCTGGAGAGCAGCTTCCTTTTTCTTCCTCTCCAGCAATGCCTCCTCTTTCCTTTCAGCTTCTCGCCTTGTTTCATATTTTTGGTGGGCATGTCTCACTGCAGCCAGAAGGTCTTTGGTTATGGGGATGTCTGTGACATGCTGGAACATGCTGACAGCATCTCTTGTGAGTCTCAGTCCATTAATTGACTCATCTGACAAATGACATCTCTCAGGAGTGACCAACTTCTTGTTCACAGAAAGGCTCCTTTCTACATCAGCATTCCCATGTGAAATGCAGAGACAGGTCATCACAACTCTCTTCAAATTAGCATACTTGATCTCCCCACTAGCATTCTTTAAGCTGAAAATGACATTCCAGTAGTGGTCTATCCTGATCAATTGGCTATCCTTGTTGTACATCCCACTTTCATCCACTTGCTCTGACCTGTATAGTTTCCATTCATCAATGACCTTTGAAACAATGGAATCTTCTATGGAGGGCAATGCTGAGCAGAGTTCTCTGAGGAGCTGTTGGGTTTTGTCTTGGTTCTTAACCTCAGGATGAAGACATTGAACACATCTGATGATTGTGTCATTCAGGGGTAGTTTTATCTGGAGATAAGCGCTGACCGATTGGTAGAATTTTCTTATGTCATACAGTTTCACCTTCTGTTTGCCTTCATCAAGAGCTCCTAAGGTCTTCTCAGTGTCTGCACCTATTTCCATGTCTTCGAGTTCGACTAAATTCTGGTTGTCAAAAACATCAATGTCTTGAAGCTTTCATCCTGTTCTATTCCCAACTGCATCATTCTTAACAAATCTGTTGAGGAAGGTTTTCAACAATGTTGATGACTCTTTATACAGGAGATGGATCATTGGCTCTTCTTTCTGGAATTTCTTAAGAAAAGGATCAAACAAAGGCCCAACACATACCAGGAACTGAACCTGTGCAAGGCACTCTTTGCTGGAGAGGAACTGGCATATCCTTTGGTATCAGGTGTTCTTTTTCAGCTGTGCATTGGTGCGATCCTTTGTACTCTTCTTGGGAAGATCTGTTAGGAAGTACTTACAAAGAGGTTTCCAATGTTTGAGAAGACATTCCAATGCTGGTACAAGGGTCAACCACCAACACTGTACATGCCGAATGAAGAACTCTTCATTTAGACCAAGATCCTCTAGAGTAAGGCTGTAGTCCTCCCTTTGACAGATGTGTGTCTTAAACCACTGGAAAATATCAATTGCTAGTTGCTCAGCATTTGCTCCGTAAACATGAAGTCCTTTCTTGAAAGAGTTATGCACTGTATGCTGTGTGCATGGCACAAAAGGTATCAGTCCTGGCAATTCAGCTGTTTTCAGATGACTTTGTACAGCTTTTCATATTGTTTTATTAACATTTGGACCATCGCTACCTAAGGATATCAGCTGAGCTAATGGCATTTCAAATCCATCTTCTGTCACAGCATCTATAATCGCACTACTCACAGTCTCTCCTTTAGCATGTTCAAGCATAAGGCTTTTCAGAAACATGGTACTTACTTCACCTTTTTTTTTCATTCCAAAATTGAACAAGCATATCACTTTTTGTGTTGAGCATTGCCAGTTTTGTCAAATTGGATTGTGCAAGGACATTGTGCTGCTCTTATTTTTGCAATGGTCTCTTTTCAAAAGTATGGTCCAAGTCCATCTGATATCAGGTATGATACCTTTGATTTGCTCATGGTGAACTTGTCAGAGATGGTTCCTGGGAACACTGCCTTGAATAGTCCAGCAATATGTTCACATGATGTGTAGGAGTACCCTCCAGCAACAACCTGCATTGCCCACAGTGCTTCTGCTTTTGTTACTTGGTCACTGACAGACACCGGATGAAGATACATTTTTTGTTCCACATCTCCTCCTCCTTGATGGTTGGTACTGGCCACTTGACTGGTTGGCATCAACAATTTCTGCTTGGGATCAGAGAGTTTATCCTTGTGTCTCTGACCATCAGCATGACCAATGAGTCATATAGCTCCAGTAGTTGAACATGAGATGCTCTTTTTACACAGTACACAAAAGCCAGCAAAGCTGTTTGAAGAATCCTCTTTACACCATTTGGACAGCAGTTGGCCATTATTGTCAAGTTTACTAAGCCAAGCATGGTTAAAATTGTTTTTTCCACTAGGCATGATTAGTAATGTTGATAGCTAAGCAAACTACTTCATTTCTGAAAAGAAAGGTAACAAAGACAAGAAAGTGGTTTTAAAGCAAGCATAGTATGAAAGGGTTAGATATTTATACAATATCATATATTAAACATGCAAGCCAAGCAAAACTATGATGTATATTATTACTTAAAGGGGGATTACATGTTAACACTAAAATAGTATTGGTATCATGCAAACAGGACACAGACAAGTACACAAGCAAAAGCATTTTAACCACCAAAGCTATGCTACAGTAACTATAGGTTATAACAACTCTTAAGCTGATTTTCAGTCACTGATCACAACAAAGCAAAACAGAGGGTTATCAAATAGAATAGGCGAAGCCCCACACTCATTTATAAAGAATATATATTTTCAATTTTTAAAACCAAATTGCTAATAAATCTTCATGTTTTATGCCCAAATACTTTTAAGATCTATAGTTTATAGGTCTATATTTAATCTTAACATCTTATGATTCCATTCTGCAAAATACTTCAAACACATTTTAGAAATGGATTACAATTTTTTTTCATGTCTTTTGAGAATAAAAAACTAGGAATACTAGGAAGGTTTTGTGAAAAACTAGGAATGGCCAAAAAAAACTAGGAAAAACTAGGAAGGTTTTGTGAAAAACTAGGAATGGCCAAAAAAAACTAGGAAAAACTAGGAATCGCTGGAGAGCCTGAACAAGTCAAACTAGAAAAATTAAGTAATGTGTAAATGAAGACATATAAATTAATATTGACTTTACTATTTAAGCATTAATTATATACATTGCTGATACCCACTGATGAATAGACAGACATGTCTGCCTACAAAACTCTGGATCAGCTAAGTTAATGGGAATAAGGGAGTGCAAAAATTGTCTGTATTGTCCATTGTCCCAAGCACTTTTGGCCACTTCTTTAGCCATTTTCAAAAGAGTTTATTTTTGAGTGTTGTTAATTTTTCCTCATGTTTGACTGTATAAAATGTGTTTTTGTGTTGTATTGAATAATAGTAGTAGGCTTTATTCCAAGATTTGTGTGTTGCGTGTGGCTGGAATTCACCTGAGCACCTTTCTATTGTTTTTAAAAAAACTTTCAATACTCCATTATCACTGTTGAATGAGGTGAGGTTGATAGTAGAAGCAAGATGTTTTATATACAGGGCCTCACTCTCCAGTAATTTTAATTGTATAGAATTTTTATGTTTCCAATCAAAATTTTTGTAAATTGTGAGTGGCTAGATATTTTTTATGGCAATGCCTAGTACAAGACCGTGTTTCTTATTATAAATCAGTTACCTATATCAGACATACTAACACCTCCATGAGTTGACACCTTACATGTAAATTATCAGATCAATGTGCAAAAAAAAAAAACATCTAGCCACCCATGATTTACAAGATCTCTTAAGAAAAATTCTGTCCAAACACACAAAAACACACACACATATAGATCCTCCATGTCTATAAATCGACCATTCGCCCTTGCATGGAGTATTGCTGCCATATATGGTCTGGGGCCCTGCTGTTTGCCTCAGGGTTCTTGATAAGATCCAGAGATGGATATGCAATGTGATTGGCCCTGATCTGTCATCTCGTCTACAGTCGCTCTCTCACAGACGCGATGTTGCCTCGCTCTGCCTTTTTTACAAGTACTTTCACGGTAATTGCTCCAAGGAGCTGCTTTCGCTTGTCCCTAGGTCTCGTGAATTTAAACGTCCTACGAGGCTGGCATCCCGTTCCCACCCCTTCACCGTTGAAACTGTTAGATGTAGATGTCTCTTTTACTCCAATAGCTTCATGTCTCACACATCTCGCTTATGGAACTCCCTTCCCTATTACTGTTTCCCTGACAAATACAATCTCCAATGGTTTAAGTGTAGCGTCAATCGACATCACCAGTTGCTTTGATCTATCCACTTCCCTTCTCCACATCCTTTCATCTTTCATTCCTATCGTTCTCGCTCCAAATCTTCTGTAACCCCCTTGCCTTGATCGACCCACTGTCTTTCTCTTTCTCCACATCCTCTCCTTTACCACTCCTATCTGCTCTTCCTCCAACCCTTCTATAACCCCATGCGTGATAGTGGCCTCCAGCCTTGCTTGGGGTGATACGCTTAAAAAAATAAAAAATAAAATATCCGATGTGATGAGAATAAACGTAATATATAAATTCCAACGTTCACAGCATTAATCCAAAAGAAGGCTCGATACCAATAGTAGAGAAATAATTATTTATTTATTATAATTTTATCATATAGACAAAACCATTTTACTCACTACAAAGATGCAACTTTGTTTCAGTGCATTTCAACTGCACTTCATCGGGTGAGAATCGAAAATGGTTATGAACAATCCTGCTTGTAGGCAAGCTGTATGTGTTCCATTTGTTTGAGAAGAAAAAAATATACATAAAAAAAAAAAAAAGAGGTGACTGAGTGAAACAATAGTGCTTGTTGATAGCAGTTTGGTGATGAATGGATTGGGTGTTTAATGTTGACTGGTCTGTAGAAATTGTTTTGCTGATAAACACCGGTCAAAGGTTCAGGCACATCATCTCACAAGTGTCCTAAGAGTGAGAGGTAGGGGAGGAAAGATGGAGATGGGGGATAGTATTACGTTTGAGTAGGTAAAAATTGTAGCGATAGTTCTAGTAGTAAATTGGGAATGTTATTTTTGGTTTTCTATAAAAATTCTAGAGCTGAATTGCATGTATTTATGTTGGGGTTATCACTACTAATTCTGTAATCAATGAACGTGTTTTGTGGATTAAAATTTAGAAGTGGTGATTTCCTCTAAAAAAAAAAAAAAGCAATGTTAATATAACCTTTTATAATCAAATTTTGAAATATTCCTGGACCTTATAGCGTGTAGAATAAGTATGGGTGTAAAACAATTTATCTGAAAATATTACCAGTAATATATATGGGAAAAAAAAAAAATTTAAGAATCATAATTTAATTAGTGGAAAGGTACATAAGAGGGTAGGGAATATATCGAAGGAGGTGATTTATAATTTTAAAACGTTTATAGTTATGGAATTAAGAATTTAACAAAATTGTGGTGTTAGATCCTTAGTATGTCTACAGAAAACAGTTGTTTCATATCTTTGATTTAATAATTGGGTGTTATTCAAGAGTTCAATGATACATATTTTCTCCTGTAAACATAAGAAGCAAGGTTCACAAAGAAGTAAATCTATATTTTTTTAAGGTTTTATTGAAATTTTATTTAAGTCTCCACATGTCCTCCATCATTAGCAATACAAAGGGTAATACGATTTTGCAGTTCACGGGAAACATTTGCCAACTGATTTACAGTAATACCTGAAATCACATTAGTTATTTTAGCTATACTTAAAACTAGGTACATTAAACTTTATAACATTTTTTACAGATTATTTCTATCGCAAATACAAATAAAGTTATAATTTTTTAAAAGTGCACACAAACTTTATGGACACCCTGTGTATGTATATATATATATATATATATATATATATATATATATATATATATATATATATATATATATACAAATACACCTATAAATGTAAAGTCCCATAATTAATACCCTAATATTTAAGATACTATCAAGCTAGATAATAAACTAATGAATGAGAAAAATGAAATAATGACTAAGTGCAAATGTAAACATATTTACTTTGTCATTTACACATTAATTAATAAATAATATTTAGTTTGTTATTTAAGCATTAATTAAAAAAAAATAGATTACATATTTATACAAGAATTAAATAAAAGTATGGAATACGCCTATTTTTTTCAAAACTTAAATCCAGAATATTCAAGA
Organism: Acanthosepion esculentum; assembly: GCA_964036315.1. NCBI lineage: Eukaryota > Metazoa > Mollusca > Cephalopoda > Sepiida > Sepiidae > Acanthosepion > Acanthosepion esculentum. The sequence goes on from OZ038499.1 coordinate 33,482,909, forward strand.
AAAAAACTAAAACCAGAAAAAACATTGTTACATTATCTTTGATACTCAAAGCTGAAAGATAGAAAAAAATGAAATACTGTGTCTATAAAGAGACAAAAAATTATGAAAAGAAGAAATAACCATGATATTCTACACATGTGCACATACACAAAGAAGAAAAAAAAATCAACCTAACAAGAATAAAAAGCACATAAATAAATTTTTTTAACGTAATATAAAATGCAAAAATGAGAAAATTAACAGCTAAATACCGATACCTACTGATGAGTGTATTGAACGATTGCAAAAAGGTTAATCTATGAAACTTTGGAGTTGGCAAATTTTATATTTTTATTAATCTTATAATACCAACACGCACACACTTAACATGCTATAATGGTTGACAAAGAGTGCGTTAGAAAGTACTTGGTGGAAACTACTCTCTTATAATTACAATGGGATGATGAAAAGTGTTTTGCTGAATGATTTCTAAAAATAAATCAGTATTTCAATAACCAAGCATCAGGATTATTTTTGTTGAGGAAGGATTTAAAATAAACTTCAGAAACAATGTACTGTACTGAACGGAAGAAAATGTAGAATAACATGTATATTTCATGGCACGAAGTCATTCTTCTTAGTCAGCCTGAAAACTTTTCAGCATCCTCCTCTGCTTTTATCTGTCCAGGATGTTGTAGCAAAATGTTACTCCATTATCAAATCTGGCAAGGACCAATAGACACAGACTTTCTTGGCATATGAACTATTACTTTCTTTTGTGATGATGACATGAATTTATGTTCCAATATTTACATATCAAAAGAGTTCTTGACATAAAGCAATGGTTAGCTAGTTAGACTTTCAAGGCATTGTGCTAAATTCACTCATCACTAGATGATCTACTGTTGTCATTCTGTGCTAAACTAGGCTAAGCATAGTGGGTTTAGTCTTTGCTGGGAATCTCACAAGTATTATCTTGTGTATCATATTTGGTTTTGATTAAGCTCATTTAAATTATACACAAAATAAATATATCTTACAAACATACATTTATTATATCTATAAAGCTTATGCAATTATTTTAAGCCATTTAAATCGTGCAGAAAAGACTATTTAGAAAACAAAACTATGCTTACCTCCTTGAAAAGTTACTTATTTTAACCCCCTTTTTATAATCAAGAAAAACCTTTAAGACAGTAGCAATAATTTTTCATGTTGACATTAGAATATGCTCATAAAAAGTCATAATTTCAAGCATACTCAACAAATTTAATTTTAAGTGTATATACTGAAACATCTCTATATTTCTTTAATGAAAACACACCCTAAATTAACCCTTTAAACCCAGGGAGCCAATATACCAATCAGAATCACATTAATTTTGTTTATAAACATTAAACAATTTGTTCTTTAGATGTAATTTCAACCAATCACAGCTCATTAGATATAAATATCCCAACTTGAGGACAGAGTCTTAGTCAATCTAGGGTTGTTATCTGGTGAGGGACTGTGTATGTGAGGCTGTAAATACACCTGCTGCCTAACTGCCAAAGTGGACCAGAAGCTACACAGGATTTACCGAGCAATGTCTTACCCTAAAGGAAAACCAAGATACAAAAGCATGCCTAACTCAACAACAATACAATCAAATCTACTCAAGTATTTTACTTTGTTATGGGATGAAGATATTTAGAACATATTGGTGATAAAATGAATAATGAAGCCATTTATGTGCTTGCTACAAAATCAATTAAATTGGCAACAAAAGCAGTTCAAAAGAAACTAGAGAAAGTTGAGAAAATGAAAGCTTTCTTTGGTTTAAGATGCCCAATGGAAATGTTATTGCACAAAGACAAATATTAATAATACCGGAGATCACCTATACACCAGGTTTTTCTTCTGTTGATGGATCAGGACAAGATACAATTTGGCTATTATTACACTGTGTAGAGGAAGACAGATACAAATCTACAAACCTGATCAGTGTTCAACAATGCACTTACCAAGTTCAACCATCAATATGTGCCTGATTGAAAACTATCACGAGAAGAATGTATGATCCTGACTAAAAATAAACATTCCTACAGACAAACCAATAAAGTTGGGCATAAAACACTTTCTCATGTGTGAAAGTGATAATGGTTACATATACAATTTTGAGATCTTTACTGATAAAAGAAATATCACTAATATCCTAATTGATCTAGCAAGCATAGTTAATTGGGTTGGTCATCTTACAGAAGAGCTTTCAGGGCAGAATCATTCATTGCACATAAAGTGACTTTCTATCACATGAAGTTAGCACAATACATGCTTGAAATTAGTGATATTAGAATATGTGTCTACATTGATGAATTACAGGAACTTTCTAAGAACAATAATGATGAGAAAAAAAAATGAAAGACCTAAAGGAGAATGAAATATGCTTTATAATGGCTATTTTTTTAAAAAGATAAAAAACTACTTTATTAGTACTAGGTACATTAATGCTCCAATAGAGGAAGTTCCAAGATACAACGCATATGAAGGCAGATAGCAGCCAGTACAATTCTCTTGAATGAATAAACATGGGACATGGAAAAAACTGATCAGATGATATAGTGAGATGTAAATGACTGCCTAATTAGTAGAGCTAAGACCTATATAAATGCCCAAGCATTTAGTAGCCCTTGGTATACAAGATAAATGACTACTGCTGAACTGATAAAATGAAACTTTATAACAATGGTGTTGCAGATAGAAAATACGTTATCTCTTGAAGATCCTGACTTTGTAGAGGCCTAGCTTAGAGGTTTTGTGGCAAGAGCTAGAAACAAGAGACAACAAAGAAAAGTGGAAGAGAAAACCAAGTTACAGATCTTTCTTTGGTCATAGCTGGATGTCAAGCAATAATGAAAGTTTTCAACAACAGCTCATCCAGCGAAACTGGAAGATTTGACTTTTGATTAAATAAATCGGATAATACAGAAAAATATGCAACCTAAAAAAAGATTAGTAGTTGTAGAGAGAGCAAAATTCATGGCTACCAGACAAGAAACTAGTGAAGCTCTTACAAAATCTTTACATCATTTAAATAATGCATCTTGATATTGTAAGTTTGAAAGTCAAACAATTGAAGAATTAATTAAAATGAGACTATTTGAAGGAATGTATAATGCAATGCACTGCTACAAAATGCTGGAACAATTACAAATAGCAAATATGTTTTTGAGTGCCTGCATTGACTTTGTTCAACAAGAAGAATTCATTTAAAAATTCAACAAAAATGAAAAACAGACAAAATAATTTAGAAGTCACTGACACCTATTCACTGAAGACAACAGTAACAAAATGTTGGTTCTATGGATATAAACATGAGAGAGAGAGAGAGAGAGAGAGAGAGAGAGAGAGAGAGAGAGAGAGAGAGAGAGAGAGAGAGAGAGAGAGAGAGAGAGAGAGAGAGAGAGAGAGAGAGAGAGAGAGAGAGAGAGAGAGAGAGAGAGAGAGAGAGAGAGAGAGAGAGAGAGAGAGAGAGAGAGAGAGAGAGAGAGAGAGAGAGAGAGAGAGAGAGAGAGAGAGAGAGAGAGAGAGAGAGAGAGAGAAATGCCCAGCATTTGGGAAAAACTTGAATTGTCTAAAAAAGAACCATTTTCAAGCCGTGTATAGAGTTAAAAAGAAAAACATGGAAAGAATAGAATAAAAACTAGATGAAATTAATATTGGAGTTTTCTAGCTGAGGAACAAAAAAAAATTTTATTAAAAGTTTGAATAAATAACATACATTTGGATATGAAAATGGACAAAGGCAGTGAAGAAGGCTAATGCCAAGATGATTGGGAACATATAGGCAACACAAAACTACATGAAAGTCATCTGTAGTTATGCCAGTTCAATGGGTCAGTCATAAAAGCTTTCAGATATTTTGAAAGGTTCCTAGAACTGGAAAACAAATTTGAGATAATACCCACCATTGTTGCAAATTTCAAAAAAATTCATAGACCTTTTGGAAATTATGTACCATATATACTCACATATCATGTGACCTTTGAAGATCTAATTTTGAAGTTAATTTGACTACAGTAAATGAATATATACTTTGGTCAATGGTGTAGCCAGGGCCAGCAGTACATACACTAATTTTATATCTTGCATATGTTGTGACCCCCTTAAAATTAGCCTAAAAAAAAGGTCTTCAAAAGTCGAATGATATGTGAGTATATACAGTACCTAACATTAAATCTACAAAATGAATTAATGCTGTTAAGATGAAAGAAGCAGGCATGTTAAAAAACTATGAAGTGAACCTCAAGTTAAAAGAAAATGTAACTCCTATTATGAGGCACAGAAATCACCAGTGCATTTGTTATTGTTATTAATAGCAAATTTCAAAAACTAATAGAGCAATACCTGCTTGAGATTTTTCCTGCAGGAAGTAGTAAATGGGCCTCCCTAATTGTCCTTGCAAGAAAAGCAGATGGAAATATGCATATGTGGTGATTATAAAGTGGGAGTAAATTACAAACTTTGCTCAGATCAGTATCACACACCAAATATGGAAGTGGATTTACATTCTTTAGCAGGAATGAATATTTTTACCAAAATAGACATAACTGCATATCACCAGATACCAATAGATGAAAAGTTTAAAGTAACAACAATAAATTCTCTGATAGGTCTCATGAGGTGGAAAAGAATGCCCTATGGAATAAAGACGGTAAGCACCATATTTCAAAAGGTCACTGAACAAGTCTTGGGAAAAAACATAAAAAATACAGTATGTTATCAAAATGACTTATTCCTAGGAGCCATTAATAAAAAAAAAGACTTAAAAAGAACAAAATGACATTGTCTTGAGTAGATTAAGAAATGCATGAATGACAATAAGTGAAAAAAAAAATCCATACATAATAGTGACAAAATATAATTCCAATTCAAAAGGGATGTCACCAGATCAAGCCCTAATAGAAAAAAATATTAAATGTATTGGTAAATTAATAAAACAAGAACTTGAGTCTTTTTTAGTGTCAGTGAACTTTTATAGACAATATGTACCATATACAGATCTAAGGGACCCATTTGTCAAACTGAGAAAAAAAGAATGCTGAATTCATGGGGACCAAAGACCAACAAAAAGTGGTGAAAATTTTTGACCCCAGAAAGGAAATAACATTGACTCAGATGTCAGTGAACATTCAATAAATGGAATCTTATCACAAGTTGAAAAGTTGAATTATTCAAACATTGAAAAGGAGGCTCTAGTCATCATGTGGACAATTACTAGAGCTCAACAATTTTTGATTGGAAAAAAATTGTATTGAGGTCTGACCATAGACCTTTAGAATTTATATTTAATGTGAGAAAAAAAGTACCCAAGTCATAACATCAAGCACATTGAGGTGGACGACAAGATTAATGGTCTTTGACTTTGATATAGAATATGTCAAGGGAAATTAAATTCCATACGTGGATGCATTTTACAAAGATCCAAAAGAAAGTATAAAGAAAACTTTTGAGAAAACCTTTTTACATTGGGTAGAGACTGATGGTTGTTTCATCTGGTCTCAAGAAGTCCATAAAATCCATTATTTAAAAGTGAATGTTCAACATGATACTATTAGGCCTGGTGATAGAGGGACAAATAACAAGTTTGCAGTTTGTATAAAGAAATACATAGTAACCAAAAATTGCAAGGTAGCTGTACAGGATAAGGACTTATAAGAAGAAAAATTACTTAAAAATGCTCATGCCATGATGAGTATTTCTCCATTCAATGAGAGACTTATACTGCAGGTATAATGGCATTAAAAAGTATAACATTAAAAACTTGTATTTATAAATTCTCTTGCACGTTGAATTAAAACATAGACAGCAGAGAAGCCAGGGTAGGATAACTGTATTTTAAAGTTAGAGGTCAAAAGGTTAATATAAAAATTATTTAGGATGACTCATGTCAACATTAACTGGGTATATATTTTGATGTAGAATTGTCATGTGAGCATAGGAGTTCCTACAGCACCAAATACGAAAAAAACATTCTTCATTCATATGTCAAAAAGGTAAATTTGATAATGGATTTTGAAACAGTGGAAAAAAGAATGTTTTTAGTCATGTAAAATTTTCTAGCAAAAGAGAATTCAATATTCCTTTAATACCAGTACAGATTAAATATATTTTATTTTTTACTTCTTTTGACCATGGTACAATCATATTTCTTTTCTTGCATAAGGTGATGTATTTTCCCCATTCCATCTCCTTTTTCACTGCAAATAATGTCCTAAACATTTAGAAGTATGAACAAGAAGTTTTTTTTATTATCTGAATTAGGGAATAATCATTATTACTGTAGCATTTATTGTTATTTATAGAGATCTTTTTTTAATTCCACAGCACCTTTCATTGACTAAAAAACACTAATTTTGATTCCCAATGTGTTAAAAAATGAACTTTCTTCTTAAATTATCTAAGTGTGAAGCCAAATAGTCTGAGAGCTTTCAAGGAAGTTTTATAAAATTTATATTATGAGAGATTCAATATCCAGTTTGAAAATAATTTTATAGCAAAAAATGTGTGTGTAAATAGAAAACCTATGGATCAGATAGAAATAGGTTAATTTTTACATACACCCAAAATGTGCTACAAACAATATTTCCTTTTTTGTTAACTTCCTATAACCTTTAAAAGATGCTTAACAAAAATATGATGCAGTTTTTAATGGATTTCACTTTCAGAAATCAGTTTATAAATATTAAGATATTCTTGATATTATCAGTTACAAAATGCTATACTTGTTCATTTGCACAGTGGGAAGGTTTGAAATATTTTCACTTACTGGAAGATTAATGTCCTTCAGTTCATTTTAAAACTTAAAGTAATATATTTGGTCTATAGTTGGAAAAGTCAGGAAGTTTCTGTTGTATAAGTTTGCACAATAAATGTATTTGATTGAAAATGAGCTATAACTAAAGCAAATGCAAGAGCCATTTTTAGCAGAGAGCAACATGAATGACATAATAAGGTTCATTGGAGGTCAACTGACTGTAGGCTATGAAGTGAGTCACTTTTCTTCTGCCAATTAGCGATAAGGATTTGCTTTCAGTTTTCTAAAACCCTATCATCAACTTGTCATTTTCTTATTTCGGACACACAAAATCATTTCCATTGGAATCTGTTTTCCTGAAGCAAGGAACAAGTACACAAATCAGGAAGCAAATTGAAATTGAAAAAAAAAATTAAGAATAACTTGACAAACAAATTCTATTAGTGAGAAATACATTTGATAGTTTCTACTTCCTCAGAGATACAACCAGCATGAAAGTCTCTAATACATTTAAAATGAATTATAAAGTGACAATGGCAATAGTATTCAATTAGTGACTGATTGTCTTGAGAATACTTGTGTGCACTAGACTTTGCATAGTACAAGCAAATATTTGTCTTTAAATTAACTAATCAATGGCTGCTGAATCAAACTTGTCAATTCTGTTAACAAGATCTCTGAGAATAAGAAATAAATACATTGATCTGTTTGTACTAGTTAGTATTTTTGGTTTTTATCATCCTAACATTTTGACCAATGAACATTATGCCTTTCTTCAAGTGTTCATCCGATTTGGTAATCTGCTGGGGATTTCTAACTAAATATTTTATTCAACCTATAGATATTTACCAAGTGGTCATCAGCTGAATCCCTGGACCAGACAGTAAAAGTCATGCACTATGATTAAGTGAAAAAACAAAAAAAGAACAAAATATTAAACAGCATTATATGGATGAATTAACTTTTAAAAAAATAAGCTAATATAAGATATCCTATAATAAGGACAGCAGAATGAGATCAATAATTGCCCTACCACTGGATTGAGTAAAAGAGTCGATTCAAAATTTCTAGAAGGTTACTAAATATGACAGATATTTTAAGAGCGTCATAGGGTACAATAGACAAAGCATTCTGATTATAACTACCAAAATGAAGACATTAATTCAGAAAGATTAGTGTATAATAATGATGATGATAATTGTTCACCTGAGAAATTCAAAGTAATCAACGTGTTAAAATTTTAATTTGGACTATTAAATCTAATACACATAAGAGAAGAAATATTTTGTAAAGACAGAAACAAAAGTCATACAAGAATTTATCAAGCAATGCTTATTGTAATGCACAACAGAAAAGAGCAAAGCCAGAGGTGAATTTGTGTCATTGAGTAAAGCTGATATACTGTAAATACTAATAAAAAGAAAACTTTGTTCAGTCAGTAAATCTACAGAAGATAAGTAACAGAAAGAGAAGCTTACAATTATATTAATTTTGACAATGTGAAATCTGGTGCTATCCACTCAATTTGCAAGTTTCTTATTTAGCTTGCTAGTGTAGGAGGGCATTAAACTTCTTCAACAATTTGTATGCAACAAGTATTTTAAACATGCATTAAAATAAGTTTGTAATCATAAAAATAAAATCAATCTTTTGCAATAATTCAATTCTGTAGTCTTTTAAATATTTGCATTGTTTAAGTGATATCTTAAAGCAAGCAAATTATGATTGATTACCTATTAAAATTCGCTTACATTTTGGACGGCATAATTAGACCAGCAATATCAGATTGGAAACAGGAGATATATAAGAAGTTATTACATTTTAAACACAACTGATCATGTTCAAATACAAATTGTATAAAGTATAATTCTGTAACTGAAAACTATTCTATATATATATATATATATATATATATGAAGACTATTCTATATATATACATATATATATGAAGACTATTCTATATACACATATATATATATATATATAAAGACTATTATATATACATATATATAAAGACTATTATATATACATATATATAAAGACTATTATATATACATATATATGTCTTTATATATATATATATATATATATATATATATATATATATATATATATATATATATATATAAGCCTTCATAGTTCTAGCATCATTTCTTCAGCAGATGAACTTTTCATCACACCCTCGTACATAGGCATATTATTAGTGAATAAAACAAAATCATACCAATGAGTGCCATTCTATATATAAAACAATCTCTCTCTCTCTCATATATATATGCATGCACTTTAAGCATGAAATTAGCAGTCATGTGTACATTTCATTCTTTTTTTTTTTACTACTGTATTTTATAGCAATGTAAAAGACAGCAAATTTGCTGTTATCATTAACAATAGTGTTATATATATATATAAAATGGACTGTCATCTTTTACATATGAGGGTCCAGCAGCTCAGTCCTTACAACCAAGCAACCAGACTATCTGTACATATGATTCGATTATAGTGGTGGCAACTTGTACAGAATCAACCACACTTTTTGGAAGAATCACATGGTCTCCAAACTATACCCTTCAGGTTTTGAATTCAGACTTGTCATTCTCCTAGACTGATTGACAACCAAAACTAAAGAGCCCAGTCTGCCTTAGTATTTAACTTATAGATAGGGTCAGATGAAGAGTTGGATTCATACCTTTCCCAAGGGTATTTGTGCGTAAGTGAATGTACCAAACTCAACTAGAATTTGAACATGGCTCTCCAATTTCTTATACTGAGCTCCTATTCATTACAGCACTCATATATATATATATATATATATATATATATATATATATATAAAGACATTTATAATATGTTTAATGTTCTTTTTATAGATACAAGTATTTAAGCAAATGCTCTGTTTTATAATAAATGTTATTTAATACTGTTCATATCAATATGGATTAGAATCTGACAGAATGATAGAATAAGGTAAAAATAAGAAACGATTATAAATTTAACATGTTTTGCTTTTATTTAAGCTTCATCAGAAAATGAAATATGGGGGATAAATAAAATTGAAACATGTTAAATTTATAAACATTTCTTATATATATATATATATATATATATATATATATATATATATATATACTAGCAGCATGACCCAGCGTTGCCCGTGCTTGATTCAAAAATCGTATGTTTAGGTAGTTTCCTCTTACTTTTCAACGAATATGCGTAAACTGATTTGCAGTACAAACGGTAGTTACGCTCACCAAGCATTTCATGTGACAAAACATACTGCCTCCGTTGAGATTGACTGGAAAGCCTCAAAGAGGCCTCTACCTCGGTTTCCTTCTCCCACTTTCTCTTTGCCGCAGAGGCTCTTTTAGAATGCCTGCTAAGGTTGCCTCGCTATGGTATTTTGGCGCGTTTAGCAAAGCTGCCAGGTCAGTCATTGCCACGGCACTCAGAAGAGTGCAAAGCAGAGGTTGAAGTAGACGTCAGCCGCTTCTCCTCCAAGGAGGCGCACTCAATGGAATCCTGCTCCCGTTTCACCTTAGCTGGTGATGCTTTTTTAGAACGCCTGCTAAGGTTGCCTCGCCTGGGTGTTTTTGCAGCCTTTGCAGAGCTGCCGGGTTGGTCATCACCACGGCACGCAGAAGAGTGCAAAGCAGAGGTTGAAGTAGATGCTATATGATCATCTGTAACCGGAGTTATTATGTGCTCCTACGCAGTCGCCTGTTCTGCATGTGTAACGTTAACGGTGTTAGGGGTCTTCAGTTGCTGACGTGCGGATGTTCATCGTGTAGGAGCCATTTGAAGGGTTGTAGAAATGCTGAGTAAGAATGCGAATAGAAGTTGATGCCGAAGCTGAAGCGGTGCAACATCGTTGTATATGAAAACTAAAAATGCAGTGGAGCGGTATGGAAAAAGCTTCTCCTAGCTACGGGCCGTGCTTTCTGGCAGCACGAAAACGTCACTGTAGGAAGAGGTTACACAACTAAAACGTTGAAGTGTTGAAGGTTAAAAAGTAGTGAAACACTGAGGTGTACTGGGTCGCATAGTAAAGGCAGAAGAGAAGTAACTTGCAACAGCAGTTAACTGTCTAATAGCAGAACTGAACTACGAAAATGTAGAAATAGGTATGGAACACCAAGATGGACTGGGCTGTGCAGTAAAGGCAGCACATGGAGATAAAATGGGTAATGCAAACGTTTAAACAAATAGGCAGTGAAGTACTGAGGTGTACTGGGCCGCGTAGTAAAGGTAGTACACTTCAACTTACAGTGAAAACTGTAACGTGGAGGTAAAATAGGTTGGGCAAATGATTGAGTAAATAAGTAACTTGCGACAGCAGTTAACTGTCTAATAGCAAAACTGAACTACAAAAAGGTAGAAACAGGTATGGAACACTAAGATGGACTGGGCTTCGCAGTAGAGGCAGCAAGCGGAGATAAAATGAGGAATGCAAATGTTTAAGCAAATAGGTAACTTGTGGTAGCATGAAGCTGTCAATTAATCCAAGGACAGATGCGTTAATGGCGATCAAATCAAGACGTGAGTGCAGATGCAGCCGTACTGAAGCTTTTTAAAGGGAGCATGACTTGTCATTGATTGGTGTAGCCTGGACAATGGTCATGACTTAGACCAATGAATGAGCTCATGCAAAATGGAAGATGCTAGCGCACATTCATGCATGCGCGCATGATTTGGCAAGCGCAAGGCTTGGCCGTAAACGGGGTCAAGCTGCCTGCTGCATATACAGTTTGGCTCTAACGCACATGATGCCGGCGATGAGGATGCAAGGAGCTGCATTAGCTTTGAAATGGATTGGGAGGAAGCCCTGCTGTTTTAGCGCAAAAAATCCTCGTCAGGTCTCGGATGCGTCCTGGGCTAGGGGAAAAGGTTTAAAGAATTGGAAAATGGACTGCTGAGGGTGGAACCATTTTCGCTCAGCATGTATGCGGGGGTTTTTCAGTAAAGACGCAAATAAAGGAAATTCTTATTTTGGTAAGATGTGACGATTAAAGCAAAAGTGTTGACAAATTCGAATATGTCATTTGTGGCTCAAAGTCAGACCTGGTAGCAGGGATAAAAAAGCTGAATTTCAATGGCCCTGCACCCATTCCAGAATTTGAGGTCAAATGTTTTCTTCCACTCCACTGCATGCACTGACCTGTTTCTTCCCGTGCATAGCATGACCTTAAATTAATCTGCATTTAGGAAATACCCAACCGGAAAAACATTTTTACGGGTTGACCAATTGTCGAATTGCACTCCGTTTGGGGTGTGCTCAGAGTTGAAACTTCACATGGTGACTCCCAATGGCCTCCTCATGAATCCGGTTGGTTTTTACTAAAAAGTTCAGGCGCAATCTGGGCGTATCGGTTTTTGGGTTTTATCAATTTTCCGCACTGTTTAGGGGTCCTTGGTCATGAAACTTCTGGAAACACTTCTAATGGTAGACTCTAACAGGGTGTCAAATTTGGTTGAAATGCAATCAATCCTTCTGTAGGCAGATTTTTTTGATTATCAATATTTTCGATTATCAATTTTTTCGGAACCCGAGTCCGAACTCAAAAATTGGGCTCTGTCATGTCCTTATGGCAGCCATTTGCAAACTTGTGGTAAAACCACATCGAAATCAGGTGAGAAATGCGGCCTGGGCGAGGTAACAACACCCACGACAGACACACAGACAGACAACATGAGAAATATAGATAGTAGATATATGTAGGAATTAAAGTTTATTTGCTGAATGATGACAAAGTCTATCTGCACTCCTAAGATGAAAACTGGTTAGCTGGTTTATTTTGTGCAATGATTTGAATGAAATGTCCTGATGAAAAGATGAATATTATTCTGGATGCTATGTATTCTGTTTCAGATGAAGAAATACAGCAGTTCATAAAATCAAATCAATGGATAATTGACTTCTAAAATTACTTTCAGAAAATGGAGAATACATTTCATATTAATGTTGTTTTCACAACTTTGCTATCATTATGAGAACACTGTTTTTTTAATTTTTATTCAAAATATGGTTCATGATGTGAAACTTGGAAAATCCATAAAACTATGGCCCTACTGTAAAAGGAGCATAAATTTATACATATTCTGTTAAATACCCTGCACATTAAGAATGCAACTATTTATGTTAATCTTTTCATTATTTTCTAAAAATTAGGAAAAATTAAATGTGTTTTGTACTTTGAAATGCAGTGTGTGTGTGTGTGTGTGTGTGTGTGTGTGTATATATATATATATATATATATATATATATATATATATATTCTCACTCGACATTACTAAACTTATTGTGATCAATAAATTATACTCTTGGATCAACTTTTCAAGAGTGCTCAAACACCTCCGGATCAGCATCTCACTTGCCGCCTTAGTTCATATTCTGGCTTTGCCAGTGAGCATGTTTGATATCCACCAATGCACACATGCAGAGACTGTGAAGAGGTGAAGTTCCATTGCACCTCACTGTAGTGCTAAATTGATGCCCTTTAGAATAGCATTCAATTCTGATAAATTGATATGTTGTTCGTCTTTTACAGGCTTCAGCCAACATGCATTCTCTACAATGCTTCCATCAACTTCCAACGAAACCCTTGTGGCAAGAGAACTTGCGTTGACCCATACCTCGTAAGTGTGTCCACTTGTGCACCACTTACTGTGTGCAGGATCATTCTGGTCTATTCTTTCCACTATGTCCTCAATAATGTTCTTAAGGGGAGCATCTGTCACTTCATCGTCCCAGCCAGACATGATCGATACTATTCTGTGTTTAACAAATGATGCAGCAATGTGAAACCATCACACAAAGGAATGTGACCCATCAGTTTTCCACATCACGAGAAGATGTTATTTCACATCAAGACCTCAGGAACTGATGGAATGTCACTTTCACATTTCCACTTATGTGTGTTGTTAACCTGCTCAACATGCAAACCTAGCACACAAGTGCCACCTCATAACCACTCCAGATCCTTACATGTCAAACCAAAGTGTTCTTTCATGCAAGCTGCTGAAATCATGCTCTCTTCAACATAAATATCATCAATATATGATAAGGATGCCTGTCAAACTGACTCATCTTTCAATCATGTGGTGTCCAGAACCCGAAACTTATTCATGTCAAGCAATATCTTCACCCCTTGATGATTACAGTTTGAAAGGGCCAAAGTGACTTGTAGATATGCACATGTATGTAGGCCTGCCATAGATCAAGGATAGCAACATTAGGTCCTTTTTTATGCCAATCCCTCAATTTTTGTGCACACATGTCAGTATTGGCTGGGTGTGCATCTAAACACTCATTCAGCTCTTGATAGTCTAATACTGACCAAACTTTATTTTTGTTCTTCTGCACCACTGCCATCAAGAGAATTAAACCTTTTGGAGGACCAAGTTCCTTTTCAGGATAAGGCTGCAACCAACCTTCATCAAGCCAGGTCTGCAGCTCATGGTCATATTTGTCCTTGACACCTGATGGTATTGGGTACTTGTGCATCCTGTTTCACAAACTCTTCGGTGATTGACCATCTGACCACTTCCATGATGTAACCCATATCTTCTTGCTTGGGTCTGTTATTTGGAGTCCACCCAGCTTTTTAATGGAGTCGAATCCAAGCAACAGGTCAAAACCCAGTAGCTTTCCATCCACTACCAAGACTTTGATGTCGAGGGGGTTTGCATTGTCCATGTTAAGCTTAACACTTCCAACTCCATGGCATTTCAGGGTATTTCTGTTTATGGTGAGTACGTCCACCTTTGCCTCCCACCAAGATTGACAGGCTGACTTACTCATGAGTGTGAGCAGCCCATGCCTACCAGTGCCACTCTTAATTCTGTTCACTTGAGCATCTAAGACAGGTAGCACCTCATTCACAACTCGCTTGGGGAAGAGACTGGTGCTGACATCTTGTCCCCTACCTCTATTTTTCCAAGACAGACTGAAGCAATGTGGCCTAATCCATTGCATATGACCCGTGTGTCTGACGGGCATCTTTTTGTCAAACTGGGCAATCTCTGGAAATGTGATTCCACCCAAAGCATTGATAGCATTACATACCCTCCCAACATTTAACATTTGGAAGTTTATCAGCTCCATCTGGTGGAATGCTAGCCTCAACCATTTCTGCAGTTACATTATGACCCAAGCTTGGTCCAACTTGGAGTCATGTTTTCCATACTGGAAGATGCGTGCAGTAGTTACTTGACGTGTGCTGGTAACCTAGCTATGAATGCACATGTTAGTCCTTGCTCAGATATCCTACCAAATAGACCTGCTAGCTTCTTCAAAATGGCTAAAAACATGTCGACAGACTTGCTCAGATGCAGTTGGCATTCCACAAACTGCTTGTAAGCTAAGAAAAGATCTGGTGCAAAGGCAATCTGCAGTGCTCATTTTATCTGTTCAACATCTGCTTTTTGCTCTGTACTTAACTGCTGGTAAACAGCAAGTGCTCAGTCCATCAACCTCAAGGGAAGAACATGTTCAACCTTCTAGATTCCACACAGATCACAAACAAGTGCTGCCTTCTCAATCCATTCAATAACTCCTTGTCTGGTCACTGTACAATCAAACTCAGGTATCAACTTGACGTCAAATGTCCTATCTGTCATAGTGCCGAAATAGCTTGTAATTGATTTTGTTGTGCTGGAAAAAAAATTTCAGTTCAGAAACTGATGTCTCAGATTACTTCCACAATGAAGAAACCAAATCGTAAGTTCAAACTTGAATATCAGGGGCAGAAAGAAATGTTGAAATCTCGAGTCACAGGTACTATGCCACAAGTCGCAATGCATGTAACCAGTCAGACAAATAATATATTTGCCGCCAACCGCAGTAACCAAATACACAAATTTCTCCCCAATTCAAGAACACCAACTGCTTTTATTGATGGAGCATTTTTTTTTCATTTGGCGACAGCTGGGAGAGAACACACAATATTAGCATATCCAGAATATTTTTATGGCAACTCCTGTAACTGACTTGTTTCTAATTTGGCCATTCCATCTTCAGCATATCCTGCAGAATATGTGACATTTTTCTCAGTAAGTAACTTTCTTCTTTGCCACATTTTCCATCATAGAATACATGCAACATGCTGTTGTTTGGTTTGATGAAGTAATTCACTGTTTTCTTCACTACACTCCCCCCTGATCTCATTATCACAAATTGGACAGCTTGAAGCAGCCCTCTTTACCCTGATGCTTCATTGTAATAGAACTATCTCACTTACGTGTGTTGGAGAGTCATCTCGGGGAGTCATCAGGTGTATCACAAGTTACCGGAATCTCCGCATCTGTGGAAGCATATCCTGCAGAATATGTGCCCTTTTTCTCAGTAAGTAACTTTCTATTGTAGAAATAGGAAGTTATATTAAACTTGATAGAAAAAAAAAACAATTATTAAAATTAATAAATTATACATTAAAAATTATTTTAATTTATTAAAATTGCCATCATTTATATCAAAGGTAGCGAAGCAGAGGATCAATTATCGGATATCTTTGCTTAATTTTACTTTTACTTTAATATTCATAAATTATTGAATATGAAGAAAAAATGCAGAGCAACATAAAATTTTTGATATTTTATACATAGAATGCAATTACAAAATTACTTAAATGGTGCTATCATTTTTGACAGCACAGGTAAACTAATACCAATAATATTTGTTGCAAAAGTATTTAACTATTTGACAAATTAGCAAAATAGTTGAACAATTTCAATACATCTTTTTTATTCAAATTTTATCCATGTATATTTATATATATTTTTTAAAATAGTCACTTTTTAAATGTTCTCAGGTGAAGTACAGTTAATTTCAGAATTATGAATTTTCTTTTGGTGGCGTGGGGGCATTTGGAGGAAAATGCTGATAATAATCATACATAGACAGTTTTATGAGTAAATGATAGTAATGCTGATATTTATTACCTATATTTTTAACATGATAATTGATTGGCAATCTAAATAAAGATGAAGAAAAATCATGAGTTAAAGTGAGAAAAAAACCCCTAAAAAAGCAAAGCATATTTACTTAATTTTTATAAGTTTATATCACTTGTGTAGAAATGTTTGTACTGATGAATGTTCTTCTTTTACAAAGTAGAAAAGAATAATTGATATATATATATATATATATATATATATATATATATATATATATATATATATGTATGTATGTATGTATTTGAATGAAAGGCCTGGCCTCCAATCCAATCATCTCTCAACTAAGTACTTTCTGGATACCATAACAACTGAAAATTAACTCAATACTCACATCAAAACAAAAAGGAAAAAGAGATCAAGTATACAAAATTTGTAGAAGGTCTTCAACTACTGCATTGAAACTTAACTTCCATTGTTATCTGTTGTACCTTCCTGCTAATTAGGTCATTTCCAGAAAAAGAAACTGAAAGAAATGGTCCATTCTCTGTAGATATAATTTAGCACTTGTCAGGTGTACCAATATTGAATTAATTACAATGGTAACAGTTTTTCTCAGAAATTAAGTTATAACCGGAAATTCATGAGCAGACTGATCAAGATGGTAGTGATTCAATCAAATCTTTAATGATACTATTCACTTTAAAAAGTCAAACATATTGTAGTGACATCCACAAATCTATTTTTTTCTTCTTGAAAACTCAATAAATGTTGAGCCCTGCAGAAAAATTAATTAAATCATGTTGTGATCTAAAACTTCATCTATTAGCGGATTACAGAGAGAATCATTTTTTGAAAAATGACCAAATATAAACATAGTAAGTAGTTTTAAAAAAAAAAAATGGAAGTTACTGAAGCATTTGTGTAATAAGATTGATTTAAAAGTGGTTTAATTCCCCTGAAATTGGAATGAGAATGAAAAATATAATAAAATTTAGTAAAAATGGAACTTCATTGATATTTCATTTTGCATTGGTTTTGCTTTTAGGCAATTTTTTTTATCACTGTAATTTTTAAAGGAAAAATTAAGCAGGATTCTTCTTGCATGAGTGCTGTGCAAAGTGAAAAAAAAAAAAAAAACTTTCTATAAAAATACTTTGTCATCACATGGAATTTTGGTTGCTCCTAAACTTTTCAGCATTGAATAGTGAGTAATGACTCTAAAAAAATTCTAGAATCTAATTTCTAAATCTACTTTTTACCAATCACAGTATTTGTATATTTTCTCATAAATCCACATTTTTAATTGAACACATTAAAGCATTATAGAAAATAGCTTAATTCAGGTTTAACCACAATTTAAACATTTAGTTTTTTATGTACTTCCCTGACTTAAATGAAAGAAATATTTTTGGAAGTAAAATGACAAATTTATTTTGATATATGTTTGATTTTAATATATATATAGAACATGTATTTTTTTTTTTCAGCAATGAACAGTAGACGTAATTTGTATAACCAACTTGAACCATCAAAGTAACAGTCAACAGAAAAGGTCAAGTTGTAAGAAAGATTATTTAATGGGGTGTATTTCTGTCAATATTAGAGTTGCCTTTTGTTAACTATTTATGCACTTCCTTTGCATTTTCCAAATACAGATATTTCTACATGGTCCTGTTTCTTAAAAATAAATTCTAATTATCTATTCTAGAACTGGTTACAACACTTGTTATTTATTAATTAATTTCGTTATCACACTGAAAATAATGGTAAATAACTACAATAAAATTAATTTTATATTAGATATATAGAGAACTTAATTAGTGCTAAATATTTGTACAAATAATGCTTATATTTTACCAAATTTTCTCTAAGTCATAACTAGTTACAGAGATGCAACACAAGGAGTTAGAGTGAAATGCCCTTTAGAAAGCATGCCATTAACAATCAAAAAATAATATCTATACAACAGGAATTTTTAAAAGTAAAATACAAAAAAGCATGCAAATGTAAACTATATAAAATGTCTTCATTTTGGAAATGAAAATGGTTATTCAAATTTCTCACAATTTCACAAAAATGATGTTTAATCTTCTACCAAGTAATACAATAAGTAATGTTTGAGTTTGGACAGATTGAATGATATTTTCACTAATTTAAAATATGTAAATGATAACAATACATGTTTTTATGTGTTTAGTTATGTCATCAAAGTATAACTCAACTAACATAGTTACTAACTTAACCCTCCAAAAGATGGATGTATCTAAGATGTGCAACACTTATTAAAAGCAATAATTCAACAAAAGTAGCTCAAAATATTTAGACTGTTTAAGAGATAGATTCTTGAAATGAAAGAAATTGCTGAAGATAGATTGAAAGTTTTCAAAAAGTTAACTTCAGTTTAAAAAATGCACTACAAACAGTTGATTCTATTAAGTTTAACAATTGTCTGCTTTTATGTGGATTTTATAGAAATGGTGCTGTTACAGTTGAAGAATTGGCCACAAAACATAATTCCAACCTTTCAACAGTTCACTATCATCTGCAACAATTTGGAAAGATGCCTAAAACTGAAAAATGGATTATCCCTGACTTGACCAATTGTAAACCTCTGCAATTTCATGAATGCATCACACATTGAGGCCTGGTGATGAGAATTAGATATTTTACAGCAATATAAAGTGATGCAGATAATGGCTGACTGGAGAAAAACAAGGCAAAGCACAATCTATCCAAAAGAAGTTCTTGTTTTTGGTAGGATTATATTGGTGTGGTTTACTTTGAATTGCTACCAATGTTATGATTAAATTGGGCATGTACAACAACATACAGTAAATATCACATCTGAAAAGATTAAATAGCTCAGTTGGGGGAAAAAAAAAATCATACCCTCCATCTCCTCCTCCAGATTTTACTCCATTTAGTATCTATTCCAGCATACAAAGTGTCATCTTGATGAACTAATTCTTTAAACACATACAGAGATGGAAACTATTTTCTCTACACTATTTTCCTTTAAACCAAAAAACTTTTACAGGGTTATTATAAAGCTTGTGAATCACTGGAAGGAGCCTAATGATAGTGATACAACCTATGCTAATACATTTAATGAATATTTGACAGTTTCTTCTAATCCTAAATTTGGACATGAGGAGGACCTGATATTTTAAAATTAAATCCAATAGTAGCAATTCCAAGAAATTGAAGTATATAATTCAAAGGTTTTTTAAGGTATATTCCTGTGTACGTTTTAGCAAGAAATCATTGATCTATGTTTTATAAACCATATTTTTGGACAAGCTAAATAAACAATTTCTACTTGTAAAATAAGCTAATTTTAGAGAATTAGACTACATCTGCTAAACAGTATTCTCAAAAGTAAATTGTTAATTTTAATAACAATAGATCATACTAAATTTGGTGAGGAAATACCAATTAAAAAAAAAATTACAGAAAAAACAGAAAATTTAAATTTTTAAAATATTTAAATATTTTCCTTAAACTATATAATGAGTTAAGTCAAAAATATTTAAATGTTATCAAAAGAGAAATTGTGAAATCATTAACATATATGAAAAAATATATATTTCTATTATAATTCTCATCATATCCTAAATTTACACTAAGTTATTTCTTTCTCATATTTTCTATTATTAAAACAAAAAGTACTCTTTTTTAAATATTTTCAGGCATTTATATTTTAGTTTATCTTGGGTCTTATATTATTCCTAGTTGAAAATATAAATAGAATTTGAGCAACAATTCACTCTTCACAAATTAAAACAAAATTCAACAATTACACATTCAAATAGTTATACACCTTCTGCCTAGTTTAACATTTGAAATTGAGTTATGCTCAAAAGATGTATAATTTCTCACAAAAGCTAAATTGGGGATATATATGTTTGTAAAACCTAAACATATTTGTATATTTTGTAATTTTTTCTCATTGGCATAATACAAGATAAGGTAATTTAGAACATATACAACTTGAGCAAATAAAGAGGACGACAAGATCTCTAAATATTGATAAAAATTAATATCAAAAGATAAAAAAATGAATAGAACCATTAAAAGACATGACTGTTTCTTAATTTTTGTATAAATAGTAAAAACACATTCTCAGTTGTTTGCACAAATTAATTACAAAATAAAACAACCCAACCATCAAAGCTATGAATAATTCCACCTGAAAGCCACTTTAAAACATTAAACAATTCATGATTGAATCTGATACAAGATGTCATGAATCAGGAATTAAGAGGACACAAAATTTTTTTTTAAATTCATCAAATAAAATTTGAATAAATAAAAATTACAAAGTAATAGAGTATTGATTTTGGTGCCATTAATGATATAACAAAAAATCCATGTATTCAGTTAACATATATTAGTAAACATCGCACAAAATATTATTGGTTACAAGTCAATGATCCCATTTAGAGCTATGCTCAGACTAAAAAACAAGTGACACAATATCATAAGCCAAAAATGTCATTGTTTCAGTTGAATCAATAAACATTTTGGTTTTGTTATATTTTCAATCCCAACTTTTACTGGTTCCTGATAAACATATAGCTTAGTTTATGTACTAACAACATAAAAATCCAATAAGCCCACATAAGTTTATTTATTCATATTTACTTCACACTCTTTCTTTACTTGAAAAAGCTTAAACATCCAAATCCCTATTTATAAATGGAGTATCATTGCAGCTAAAGTACATATGCACAGAAAACTCATTCCATTGTTTATTACATTTTAAATTTCTGTCTACACTTACACATATCTACACATTATATATAATTTTATATATATGCATAGAATTGAAATTGAAAGTTTTACTGATAGTGAATGATCTCCATGATGTTTTTAATAAATCTTGATAGCTGAAAACAGTTTCAAAATAAGATTACTAAAACAGCATTACTTATATTGTATAAAAACAACAGCAACATTAGTTATATTGTAAAAAAAAAATTAACAAAGATGATTTGAGCCTAAATAAATCCTTTGATTTCATTAAAGCAGTCCCTATTTATTATTAGCTTAAATGAAAGATAAAATTATTTCATTTTTGCTTTTTATTATGAAGGATTGTTGAGAAGTTCTTAGACCAATCAAGAAGAAGTGAAAAAATTTCTGATGTTATTTGGTCAGATTCTGAGAAGTCAACTTTTTAGCGCCTTCCCTTCAATTTAAGAAATGTTTCTTAAACATTCAAGAATTAAATACAACTGGAACAACTAACCAAACAACCAAGAACAAGCTATTAAACAAATGGAATAAAAGAGAATACAGGAACGTTTTGGTGTAATAAAATAATTTTTCAATAAAAAATTTTTCATTTCATCTTCTTAACAGAACTCATGAAACACTGAAGTCATAAACAATGTTAAAATCTATTTGTTAAAAGAATAACGTTTTGCAAACAAAACAGTGTATTTCTCAAACATACAAATAAATTTTGATGATGTAAAATATTTATTGGTCATAAGATTATATCTTTGTTACAGGGTGCATGTCTGAATGAGTGACCATTGGTGTTTGATTTTATAAAAGACAAGTTTTTAAGAAAATCTATCATGTTATCAAAAAACATATAACTTCTGTATAATTAATGCAAATATAAGCAAAGATGTTTCTCTAGCAAATCTAAAATGATATTTAATAAAGATAATGAAAGAATTTGAATATTGATATTATGATTATGAAAATTGTTCAGAAGTTGAAAAAGCCTTAATAACATAGAAATGACAACTTTGAAATGTATAAGAATTTAAAATATAAGTTTAATGTTTGATTAAAAAATATATTTTTGAGCAATTTTAGATAGTCATTTTTATATTTAAATATTGTTCAGATTTTTTGTTTAAATATATTATAGCCTTGGCCTATATTTACTATAATCAATGTCTCTATATGAAAAGAAAAGAATACACACACACACACACATATATATGTGTTCACATAACAATTTTTCCAAAGCTACCAAAGACTAAATCCAATCACTTTTGAGCATAATTTTTGTCTTTTTTTAACTGTCCTGAATAGTATGAATTGAAAAATGAAAAAAATGTCTATGAACTTGTGAAAGATAAAACCTATAATCATCAAATCTTAGCTTTGTCTTTCAGGATTCAAATATATTGGATATTTTACAATGGCAAGATAATGTACAATGATTGCTTGAAATTACCTAAGGCAGAGTAGAAAACTATGTGCATACACACACATGTATCCACACAATATTTCTTGAATTACAGATTACAAGCAATAGCAGGCAATATTTCTGCTGGCTTATGCATAATCAATAAAATTTATGAAAGTAAAAAAAAAAAAAAAATTGGTTTGATGTAAGGCTCAAGAAGAAAAAATGAATTGAGCAAACTTTCTCAAGAATGAAACACAAGCCAATAACAATGGCAATAACCAAGAACAAGACTATTTGGGAAATCTAGCAGAAAAAAATTACTTTATTTTAGTTTATTTTAAATCTGGAAGAATAAGATCTGAACTATAATCCAATTTTAACTCTACTGTTATGAAAATTAAACGCATTAGATATCCAAGCCCTCCTTTCAGTTGAAATATGACGGAAAATTATTTTGATGTTTAGCTTCTGAATAATCTGTGTTCATTTTTAATTTTCTTATACATCTGCTATATTTACAGGTTGAATTTTAAGATTGAAAATATATTTCTAAATCAATTTAAAGTTTACGAAAAAGTTATCCTGCTAAAAACTATACAAAAAATTAAAAACAAAATGAGTTATAAGATTTACATGTTTTATAAAATCATTAAAAAATTTAGGATTATAAAGGAGTGATTAAAGTTACATGCAAAATAATAGTTACATAAAACATGAAAATTTAAATAAAGCTATGAAATATATCCATTCACTAAATCTGAAATTAGTCATTTTAAATAATCATAGACCCTGAATACTATCATGGCATTATATAGCAGCAACTAGAGATGGCATTCATTTATATTTTTTATACTTACCTAATTGTTTTGCAATATATTCTTTTTTCCATAAAAACATCAATCCTTATAACCATACTGTTAGATTCAAGTTGATATTCATACAATATATATGCTGCAAATTTTACAAACCAAATTGACCACAAAAGAGAAGAGCTCTTGCTCTAATTTAATTAGTTTTATTTCTATTTAGTTTGGAGCATCTCTTTTATACGAAACTTTATGCCTGTAGAGGCCTGTATCATTTTCATCAATTAATTTAGTCCATGTAGTAAATATATACCTATAAATTTGCAGGTTTCAGTGCTATCAACACTTCCCATTGTAATGTCAAAGATTCCTTCTTTCTTTCACCACATATTTTTGTTGTTGAATGATAGTGATTTTCAGCAGTGCTTAATGATTTTTATTTCATTTGTGCTTATTTTTATTTGTTCTTGACCTGAGATAGCATGGGTTCTGTGACAAAAGACATGACTTACCTCAAAATTCGAAATGTGTCTTGCCTGCAAAGTGATGACAGAAAGAAATATGGCCACTATTGAAGACACAATTTATGTGCGCCGATCTCGTCCAAAACGAGACAATATTTGCACACATGCAAATTTTGGCCGTATTAGAACTGCATAAAAAGCGGGGTGCCAGGAGCACGAGGAGAAATCGGGAGTCATTCAACGGACTGTGTGCAATAGAGCTGGACATACGAATTGACAGATGAACAAAGAGGAAGTCGAAGTAGGCGCAACTGAGTTTGGTGTCTGTTTCACAACTGCCCAGTGTAACAGCTGAAAATGAGAGTCATGCAATCCATTTCCTTGAGGCGACCGAAGGAGAAGAAAAAACAGCTGGCCTGCTGGCGAGTACTGCACTTTTGGACCCCCCCCTCATCACCATTGTTTTTTTTTTTGTTTTTTTTTTTCTACTAGCTATTTTGGCAGTTATGGCAAAGGTTTGCATAAGAGCGACGTTATAAAACCATTTTCCGGCCAGGGCGATGTGGTGGTATGGCTAAAAAACGTCAGGCTGATAGCAAGACTTCAGCAGGTGGACGATGTGGCTAACCTGCTGCCATTGTACTTGGAGGGGGATGCATTAGCCATGTACATGGAAATGGAGGAGAAAGACCAGAGAGATGTTGATCAGATCGAAGCCAGGCTGAAGGAAGTGTTTACGGACGACGCGTTTTCAGCATACAGAAAACTGACCATGGTCAGGTGGACCAGTGAACATGTGGATGTCTACGCGAGCAAAATCAGGCAGCTTGTTGGATTGGCCAGATTCGAGGGAGCTGAGATGGAAAGGCTCACCAAACTAGCCTTCGTCATGGAGTTCTCTGATACGATCTCCATTGAACTTCGACAGGCCCCTAATATTGAAGCTCTGACTGTGGGGGAGTTATTAGCAAGAGCGAGAGTGCTGACAACAACCGGAGATGAAAGCCAGGACATAGTTGCGGCTGTGCGCCCACTCCATAGTGGTGACGCGTCTCCCACCAAGAATGGCACAATCACCAGTGTGACTTGTTTCAGGTGCAGCAGCAAAGGCCACATAACAAAAAACTGCCGGAAGCGCAGAACACGCTGCTATTGATGCGGGGAGGTTGGACACTGGGCTTGAGACTGTTTGGGAAATGCTACAGGGGACAAGGCATCAACACCAGCCTCTTCCCCAACCAAAATGTAAATATGGCGCTCCCGGTGGCAAACATCCTTGTCAACGGGACTTGGTGTTCGGCGCTGATTGACACTGGATGTTCACGGACGATTGTAGACGCAGATCGGTGCCGGTCTTGGAAGATAGAGACGGTGGATGTTATGACTATTGGAGGTATGTCCCGTCCATGTTGCAGTGTAGGAATGGTAACTGTATCCATGGAGGAAGGCGGTTCTGCCAAGATCAACGTGTTGGTGGTGTGTGGTAAACCACTTGGATTTGACCTACTATTGGGGATTGATGCCATAACCGCATAGGGAGGCATTGCTGTTGGGCCAACGGGATGAGTACAGATTGGCAATGGGCGAGCAGCCAAGTGTGTGGCCATTACTGTTGATGAACCCGACTTTACTGCCACCTTCGACCATCAGAGGCGATCCTGGACTGTGGCATAGAAGTGGTCAGAGAACTGCGCACCTGAAAGACTGCACAATGGGGTTTCTGAGTACCCGGTAGCAGCAGAGATCAGGGTGGGCTATGAGCAGTAGCTCCGCACATGGATGAGCAACGGCTGGCTTGTACCGTAACCAGAAGAAAGACTGGGGCCTCCCAAAGGGCTAATTCTCCTGATGGCCGTACTACAGCAGAACAAGTCTAAAGTATGTCCAGAGATAGGCTTTTGGGAGCTCAACCATCACGTTGATGCTTTCACAGCTGATGCAGATATCTGTGCAGCTAAACTGCGTGAATGGCGGCAGAAGGGATCCAACGTGTCTTTGTTGGATCTGAGGAAAGTGTACCTCCAAATACATGTCCATGAGTCACTCTGCCCATACCAGACCGTGAAAATTGACAGGAGAAGATATTGCCCGACACGTTTAGGATTTGGCTTAAATGTGGCTCCCCTCGTCATGAAGGCGATCATTAGCATGGTGCTGGCTCAAGAAGAAACTGTGGGTCGCACAGCATATGCCTACATTGACAATGTATATCAATGAAGATGTCGTTCCTGCGACCCACGTTAAAGAACATCTGGCCCAGTTTGGGCTAGAATGCAAGGATCCAGAATGGTTAGAGGATGGCGCACGGGTACTAGGATTGGCAGTCACGATGGAATAAGGTAAATTGCAGTGGAGGCGAGGAAGTGTGGTTCCTAATGCCCCAGGTGTCGTTATGCGACAGAAGGTGTTCTCTCTGTGTGAAAGGCTTCTTGAGCATCTCCCAGTGTGTGGCTGGCTCCATGTGACATGCGGAATACTCAAGAGGAAATAAAGTTCAGTTACGAAGGGCTGGGACGATGAAAAAAAGGATACCCTCCTCCAGCACATGGTGTCTGAGACCATGGATTCTGTGCAGTGAGACAATCCAGAAGTAGGCGTGGCTGAGTTTGGTGTCTGTTTCACAACTGCCCAGTGTAATGGCTGAGAAAGAGAGTCATACAATCCATTCATTTCCTTGAGGTGACTGAAGAAGAAAAAACAGCTGGCCTGCTGGCGAGTACTGCACTTTTGCTCCCCCATCACCATTGTGTTTTTGTTTTTCTTTTCTACAGGTTCAGTTATAGGAGAATAGAGTAGAAAATCTTTTATATCTAGTTGGAACCAGTTTATAGTTATTTTTGCATTTTTCCACTGATTTACTTCTAACTTAGTTCTGAGTGAATTCTTTTTAGTATTATTTTACTTTGTTCACTTTTGGTTGGGTTTACGAATCTAGCTGTTGAGTTTGTTTTGAAGTTTTCTTTGTGGCCTTTTCGTGTAATGAATGCTTGTGATTTAGCAATACAACTATGCATAATAAACATAAGTAAATGTAATAATATTAATGAAGAATAGATTATTAAGTAATCAATATTAAATAATGAGTAAAAAGATAAATAACACTATAAAAATTTATACCCTTTTTTTGACAGTGTTTTGTTAGGTCACTTCAGATAGTTCCTTTCGTGGAAGCTGCAGATTCAACTCCCATTGAAGATTTTTTTTTTAATTCCACACATTTATTTAATGCTTATTACAATTAATAAATTTGAAACTACAGTGATAACTTATTCTTACTATAATAAAAAATACTTGATGAAAATAATTTTATCCATAAGAGTGTTATAAGCTTGGGAAGATACAATATTTAGAGTATGACATAAAACCTTCAATCAGTAACCAAGAGACTACCTAGCTCTAAATTACATTCAAAATAAACAGTAAATTGAAACCTGTTGAGGATTTTACAGAGAGTACAGTCAAGTGAATGTCTTTTCACAAAATAATTGTAGTAGAGGATTAAGTAGTAATCTACCTTGTCAATAAAAAAGGAAATAGACTTATGTTACCTGTATTTTTTGTCAACTTAAAAATATTGCAAAATATGTGGTGTATATCACTCCTATATGCCCACTATGTCAGTGTATGATCATTATTTGGCCAGGATCCAACTCATCTACAAGGATGTAGTATATATGGTGAAAACAAAGATTCAGCTCCCTTTTCTATTTGACAAAACTAACTCATTAGCTAGCTTGAACTACCAAGTTCACATAATGCCAACTATTATGAATGGCCTTGAGGTTATCTCAATCTCGTCAGATAGGTTAAGAACTTTACATCTAACTACATGTTAGACAACAGGGGCCATCTCTTACCTAACTTTACACCTCTCCTAGAACATAAACTTTGTGATATCTCTGTCACAGCACAGAAAGTTTCCAGACTTATCAAAAATCTTGACTCCGTGGAGGTTAATTGTCTGAATAAAATGTTGGTGGTTATTATTAAGAACCTCAACCTAAAGAATTATCTCTAATCTTGGCAAGGCTGGTTAGCTATGGCTTGAAGTGTTACCCTACATCTCTGGAAGGTATCAGCTGTATGCCCTAACTTCAAAAATGAAAATAAGTATTCATCCCTGTCTTAATATCAACCCATCAGCCTATATAGTATCATCAGGAACAGTTTGAGGCTATCATCAAGAAGTTTGTTGATCACCTCATTAGAAACAATATCCTGAATGACAAGCAGTATGGATTTTGCCCTTCTAGCTCCACTGTTGATGTCCTGACATAACATGGAATCTGTGAGGCACTTGATAATAAATTAATCATGAGAGTGTTCACCTTAGATATCTCAAAAGCTTTTGACAAGGTGTGGCATAGAGTGTTGCGGCACAAACTCTCCAGCTATAGAATATCAGGTAGGTTCATGAAGCTTGTTATTAATGGCCAATCCTCTGAAGCACATAAAATCCATGCTGGTATTGCTCTTGGCTTTGTTCTCAGTCCTACCCTCTTTCTGCTTCATATTAATGATATAAGAACATTCTCAGATCATTAGTAAATATACATGCAGATGGTATCACAGTTTATGGGTGCACATCCAAAAATGTAGATAACCCAGAGCCGGGTAGCTGATCTTTCACCTGACCTATCTGTAAGAGCCCAACAGATAAAAAACTGGCTTAAAACTTCAAAAACCAAGCTTTTCAACATCAGTAAAATGATACTAAATTTCTACTAGTCATGATCAATGCTAACGCTTTGAAAGAGTCTTCTTGCTTTAAGCGTCTTTTGGGACGGAGGTAGAACTCATCTCTGCAATCCATCACAAAAAGATGCCAGAAAAACTGTCGGCTCCTTATACTGCTCCAGAAAGTATCTGGCTCTACCTGCCATACTCTATCTTTATAAGAGTCAGATCAAACCAAAAATGGAGTATAATGACAATATCTGGGCTACAGCTACCCAATCCTCTCTTTCCAGCCTTGATAGAGTTCAAAAGAGTTTACACAATCTTTCAAGTGATGAATTATTTTCTGTCCTACAACCTCTCTACCACAGATGCAACATGACAAGCCTTTCTGATATTAACCTGTTTCTAGGCAGATGAAGTTTCATTTTATGTAGAGTGTTCTAATATGACCCTGATCCCAGGCAGATGGCCAGACAATGACACTATGAGCTTAGGCAAAGAGTACAGATACTACACTGACCCTCAGCAGAAATGCCAATCCATATATTAATACTAAATATATTTATATAATTAAAAAAAAAACTCACATATGAAAACTTGCTAATAGTAAGGACTTTATAAAATATGCTCTCATTTTTTATACCATGGATAAAGTTGTTATAGAATAAATCTGCTAAACCTTTCTGGGATCTAAACTGTTCAAAATCTTCTTTTGCAGTATCCCTTAAATGAATCACTCATCTAAAATTTATTGTTAAGAATTTCAGAATTGCTAATTAAGCCCTCTATTAAATCTACAAGGATAAACTGTTCTGATTCCCTCGTTTTTGTTCATAGATAACTTGTATTAGTTATTCCTTTTTAGTAAATTCAGCGATATAAATTGCTCCTTTTGTTTGTTCCATCAGACTAAAGTATGTGGATCTCATTGCTTGGCCTAGAGGTTGAACTCATGAACATCAGGTAGACTGCAGACAGTTAACCAATGTTGATATCTACTAGGATATACGGACAATCAACTGGTGGAATTCTAGAAGTTTAATGTCTACTGTTTGTTGATCAAAGGACCTCTGATATTGTTCACTTCTATGTTTAGCCTATGAGAACAATCTATCACTAAGTACTGAATACAGGAGGAGAATCCTTAATCCTTATTTCTATTTTGGAATACAGGCTATTTAATTTGTATACAATATCTACAAAATGGGGGAGCTTGGGAATGGAACACAAGTATAAACACAATATTTCTTTACATTCCATAACACAGCTTATGCATATACCCTGAAGGTAGTTTTGTATAAATAACATATAACCTGAAAGTAGTTTTATATAGGGTTTAATAAATTTTGTGTACATACAGATACAGGTAATAACGCTCATCAAGTAATGCTCACATGGATTTTTTAAGTGGTAAAATTAAGATTTCACATAAAAATAAAATTTTGTATTTTCTGTACATGTAGAAAAAAACGTGTACCACTTACAAAAGATATATAAATGTTGGACTTTTTGACATTTTGAATAATATCTTGAATTTTGAATGAGCATGAAACACCTGGTAAGTAATCTATGAAGGAAGGTGTTGCTGTGACGATTACTAACAAAAAAACTGGTGCCAGCATAGTCTATGTAGCTGGACTGGGGAATTTTTCCATTTGCTTTTACATTTTTATTGTATGGTAGACTAAACCATGTGAAGTTGTTTTTCCTGGTGGCTTTTATTGTATTGTGTGGTGTGGTGTGTATATGAGTTTTGCTGAAAATTCAAATTTTGGGGCTGTTTTATAATCTTTTTTTGCCTTTGTTGAAGATGGTTTTATTAGAATTGTCAGACAAACTGTAGTTACTTGATTGTGAGATCTGCTTGATTATTGTTGGTGAGTGGTTAGAAGATGTATGGCAAGTCATGTCAGTACCTGAAAAACTTTTGTATTTTGGAGGTTTTCGGATTTTATAATTTTAGATAAAGGATACCCAATCTGTATAAGGTTTCATTTGAAATTCTGAGAATATAATCGAATGCAACAGGCATCAGAAGAAGGCCACAGAGTACAAGGGCGGAAATGTAATTATAACAATCAAGATGAGGACAAATGTCTAAATAAATCCTTGCTATTGTCAGTGGCTTTATCTTGTATCCAAGAATTTCATTTCTTCTTTGCTGTTTACTTCCTTTATGATAATGGCATTGATGACTAAGTAAACCAATTCTTGCATGGAAGGGTTGATGGTGTTGACTGCATGGTAATGTTGGTGAAGGATGAGGTTAATTTTGTTGAGCCTTTCTCTCATTTGACTTTTTTTTAGCTTCAAAGTTTTTGGTTCTGATGGTGATAGAACATCACCAGTTGGTACAGTCTCAAGCTTGTGTCTAAAATAATTTAGGCTCAAGTTCAGTGGCTTTCAGTGTTGTTTTGAGTTGGTCCTTGTACAATAATGGTAATTCTTCATCTCAGAAATTCATAAACTTTTATGGGTTTAGTAAATTATATTTAATTCTTGCATGATCTAGTGTAACCATAGTTTAAATCCCAAGCCTATACAGGACAGAGAATTCATCTACCTATGTTACTTGAAATATATTTTAGGTAAATAATGTTGTATGAAAACAAACACTCTGTATTGAATTTGTGTTTCTAACAATCTTTTCATTAACTCCAGGCAATCAACATTTCAGTTGTTTTGATTATTTCCTTTCCAAGAAAATTTCTTCAAAAAACTTTTCATAAAAATTTCTGAATAGTTCATTTCAATATACCATGTTTTAGATATCTAAATACAAGATATTAGGTGTGCATTGTTTAATTCATAAAAGAATAATTTTAGTCTTTTTTTTTGTAAAAGGCTATCAGTTTTGTCTTCTTCTATAACAACATTGAGTTAAAGTATTGTGAAAACTTTTTAGATCTGATGCTGGGTCCTCTGCACTATCAGTCATTATATTTCATTAAGCTGAGTATGGCAAATCCAGTAAAACATTGTTATTTTCATTTTTAATGAGTCTCTACTGTGACATATACATATAACTTTGTCAATGGTTTTTGCTATCATCTCTAAACTAGATCCCTACAAGGCAAATGAATTTAATGGTGTCAGGCAGATGGCCAAAATAAATGCGTTCCTGAACTGGATCCTATTCTCTTTAAACTCTATGACAAATGCCTTTCAGCTTCTTGCTTTTCAGCTTGTTGGAAATCTTCTGTAGTTCCTGTTAAGAACTTGGGTAACTGCCGGATCTTTGGAATTATTGACCTTTTAGTTTTCTACCTCCTTTTAGCAAAGTACTTGAGGCTCTAATCAACTCTAAATTGGTTAAGCATCTCACTTTTCACAGTCTGCTTTCAGACAAACAATATAGCATTCATGTCTCTAGGTCAACCACCAATGTGTTAACAGTTATTACTGAAAGATTCCATTAAACTTTAAAAAAGACTGGGGAAGCTTAGGCTATGGCTTTAGATGTCTTGAATACGTTTGACAGGGTTTGGCATGCTGGATTTCTTCACAATCTGAATGGCTGTGGTGTCTTCAGCCAAAATCTTTCTTAACAAATCATCAAATGAAAGTTGTGTTGAATGACCACTCTTCTAGATCCTTTCACATTAATATGAGGTCCCACAGAGCTTTATCCTTGGATCTACTTTGTTTCTTATCTTCATCAACAACCTTCCTGATCTCATCAGTTTCCAACTGAGTATTTTTGTCGATGACAAATATTTACTGACATCTTAATAGTAAACCCAATAGGTAAACCTGGCAGCTGATCTAGAACATGACCTTCAATCTGTTGTTACCTGAGACAAGAAAGGGTCTGTGAATTTAATGCTTCTATAAAAAAAAAAAAAAAAAAAAAATGCTACCTTTTAGTCATCTTAGTAAACATAGCATGGTGGATGCTAAATTCCAGGAGAGCAACTTACTGCACCTTCTTGGTCTCATATTTGCCACCGACATGAAGTGGAACAATTATATTGAATTGCTAGGTCTGCTGCTAGGAAGGTTTGTTTACTGTATACATCTACCATTTGACTGTGCATTGAATATTGCTGCCAAACCGGGTCTGGTGCTCCTGCTATATATCTTGAGATTTCTGACAAAATCTAAAGAAGAATCTGTAAAGTTATTGGTCCTGACAAGGCATCTCAACTTCAGTCACTTTCTCCTTTGCTCTAATGTAGTTTCCATGTGACTTTTATATAAATATTTTCATGGCAATTGTTCTAATGAGCTTCCCTCTTTGGTATCTCAACCTCATGAATTTAAGCATAGTTCTAGATTGTCAGTTAGCTCTTACTATTTCAAGGCTGAAATAGCTAGATGTAACTGTAAGTTCTGATAGTTTCTTCTCTTGCACTCTTCACCTATGGAATTCACTTCTGGCTTCTTTCTTTACTGTCAACTATGATCTTCAAAAATTTAAATGCAACATAAATCATCATCTTCTGCCTTTCTGAATCCTTTCTCCTCACTAATGTTTATTTATTTTCTATCAGCAACCTCTTGCATTTTAGTGGCACTATCATCTTGCATAGGGTGAAATGGGTTTGTGTCTTTAAGGTGCCAACTCTGAGTTGCTCAATCATTAGCACAACTTTCAGTAAGACAATAGGTGCTTTTGAGAGGCTGTCTTTATACAATATGCAAAACTATGTTTAGATTTATTCCTAATTTCAGAGATTGATTAAGAAAGATAACACAATAGACATAGTGAAGCAAATTAGTTATTTCAAGAGTGATCAACTTTAATCCCTGTTACTTGCTGGTGGAGGGCATTTTCTTAGTGAATCTATGCAATTGGTTGTAGTAACATGACTGCTAATTTAGGTTTTCATTACCTTTATATATATATATATATATATATATATATTGCAGGTAAGGAACTTATATTTTTGCAAAGTGCAAGTATCATGAAAATATTGCCCTACCTTCTTACATTTAAAATTTGTGTAAAATAGGATAATGAGGTTTCTTTTTTTCATTAAGAGAAATCAATAATTAGTACAAAAAAAGATCATTATATTTTTACATGAATCTTAAATTTTCAAGTCAATATTTTACTGGAAATGTTCTTTTTCATCTCATATTGGGAGATGAATAAAATGTTCAATGAAATTGAAAGGAATAAAGTTTAAAAATGCAATAAACTATTATTGATTCATAGTAGACAATGAGTGGGCAAAATTGTAATCATAAAATCTATTAGAGAAAGATCTTTCAAATAATAACAATAAAAATCACAAGGATATCTATAATTTTGTAAATGAATGGGATAAAATTCATTGAAGATAGTTATATATTAAGCTTAACTTAGTAAGGTACAAGAGTACAGTTATGAGTGGATTGATTTCACTATTCAATAGTAATGAATTGCAAGACCAGTTTGCTGACTATTACACCATGATAATGTCCTAAAATCATTACATATACAAGGGTTTTGAAAAGTTCTCAACCAAAATGTAGAGTAGAAATGGAAGGTCTCATTAAATAATAGGGGACTTCCACAAGTAGACATAAGTTACCTTGTCCAGTGTTATACAAACAGCTGACTGTCCGGAGCCAGATATATTTTTTTGTATTTGTATCTCACTGGTACGAGAATAAAGTAATTGAGAATTACTACTACCATATCTGTTGCGGTTATTTTACATGGTGCTGTGAACAGGATCTGGTGAATACGTGGAATACGATATGGCATTTACACCAGGCAGAACCCTCAATTTGATTGCTCAACTCGTGCAACAAAGAGTAGAATTGCCAAGGGAAACTGTTGCGTTACAGAGAGACGGAACCCCTAATGCTACACAAATGTCCAGCTCAAAAAAAAAACAGACCATTCTGTTATTGGATCCAACACAATGGACAACAACTGGCCATTATTTCTTGATGCTTGGACTCAGTATAAGGAGATGTTAAACTTACCAACCCAGTCAAAATATGCAATGAATTGAGAACAATACACTCACCCAAAGTCAACAGGTACTTTTTTGACCTTATAGGGGTGAAAGCTTAAATTTGGCTACAGAAGAAAGGCTTTTGTCACATATTCAATTCATTGCGGTAAAGGGCTTGTACAAGGAAGTTCACCAGCAGACCATTCATTCCAGGTGGAAGGTGAGTCAATCACTCATTTTTTAGCAAGGCTGTGAGCTCAAGCCAAATTTTGCTTGTTCACAGTTGGTTGTTCCAACATGGAAGGCTGTAATTAGCAAGTCAACTACTCATGTGACATGATAGCTAGGCAGATGATTGCGGGATTCACCAACAAGGACCACCAGAGTCTTGTTTTGGCTGGGGCTGACAATCTCACCACATTCTAGTAAAAGTTCAACCAACTCATCAGCTTGGAAACAACGGACAAGTCAGCTGCATGGTGACTAAATGATGTTAGCCAATCAACCTCATCCTACCTACATATATCACACCACAAGCACCATCTGCTTTGACAACCCTGAAGAACTAATGTACCCACATCTTCACCAAATAAGAATTCTTGTGCGGATTGAAGGAATTCATTCCATCCACATAAATCAATTCATAGAAGAGATTATCACCTGTGCCATCCATTATACTGGGAGAGCAAAATGGAACCATAAAACTGGTTTGATACCACCAAGTGCTGTGCCTCACCTTGCATGGAAAGCAATTTGAAGGAGGTTTGAAGCTGTCAATGACAACAGAAGGGACTATAATGCATCAAAACCCATGTTTCATTTGGACACCCCAAACTAGTCCAATTAGTCATAGTAGTCATTGCATCCCCATATTCACCAATACAGGGGCTTAAACTTGTTCAAGTGGACTAGAGATATTAAAACTACCCAAGTGTCCAGATGAGTACCTCATGCCAGCTAGTCATTGAATATAGAGTATCACAGACAACCAATTTCCTATAAAAGGTGTGTCATCATGCATATAAGAATTGACTCAGGGGAGACATCTGGTTTTTACTTATCAGAAGCTGCCCTGAAGGACCTACATCTGTTGCAAACAAAAATGCCCTATGCACATGTCCATGAAGAAAACCTATTTCAGTGATGTCTAGTCCCATCCAGTACCTTCCGAAGGAAACCAACATGCACCTACTAGAATGATGGATACATGACCATTTCAAGCCCAACGCATTTAATACATGCCCACACTAACCCTTACAGACTCTGACAGGAAAGCCATTGGATATTACATTCATCCCTGATGCAATGCCATCAGCAGTCCACACTCCAATCCCTGTCCCTCACCACTGGAAGAAGAGAGATAAACAAGACCTTGATTGAGACATCGCATTGAGTACAATTGAACTGGTGCCAGTGGGCATTCCTACAACCTGGTGTTCAAGGATGGCACTCAAGAATTTGTTTTCCAGGCATACAGTGGACTTACAAGAACTGAACACAGCCTTCATAAGGGAATCCCATCACACCTTGTTAATCATGTCTCCATTGTTCTGGTCCTGATAAAGAAAACAGTTCTGGATGCCTGGAACCACAGCTTACCACTTTTCTTGGTCACACAAGATGCCACTACATTTATCCCTGAATAAGGGCAGTACAGGTATCTTTGTGCTCCCTAGGGATTTCAAGTATCTGGAGACAGATATACCCAACAGTTCAATGACATTACAGTGAACATGGTTTGAAAAACCTGTTGCATGGATGATAGCCTCCTTTGGGACAATTCTATAGAGTCCTCATTTTGGGACACAATGGAATATATAATCCAGTGTGGGAAGAAAAGGATTGTGTTTAACCCTGATAATTTCTATTTTTACAGAGAATGAGGTGGAGTTTGCCAGGTTCTTAATAACGACCAATGGTGTGAAACCAATGAAGAAAATGACTGAGGCCATCCTTCACTTTCCTACACCCACAAATATCCTGGGCATCAAGTCCTGGATTGGACTGGTGAATCAGGTATCTTATACATTCTTGCAAGCTGAGGTGATGACTCCCTTCTGGGAATTACTGTGCTTAAAGAAACAAAAATTTTATTGGGATGAAATGCTTGACCAAGTTTTTGAGGAGTCAAGGAGAGGAATCATGTGGAAAAAAAATAACATGCTTTTCAACTGATTACAGTAAATAGGAATCAGTTATTTTTTTTTCAAAAACACTGTAATTGCCCTGGAAAAGCAAACCCAAATTGCAGTGATGGTCACTGAAAAATTATTTGGGCCAGATCTCGCTTTACCAACAACAAAGAATCCTGCTATGCACTGGTCGAAGGTGAAGACCTGGTTCTTGTGTATGGGCTAGAATCATGTCTGATATTTATATTGGGATGCCCAGATTTGCTAGTGACTGTTGACTGTAAACCACTCATAAAACTTTATCAGATTGGGCCCTTGAGAACATAAAGAACCCCATCTCTTTGATTTCAAGGAACATATACTAATGCACAAATACAGCATTAAATATCTCCCTGGAAAACTTAATGCTGCACTTGACTGTACCTTCTGAGGGCTATCACATGGTACAGGATCATTGTCATGGCAGCTATGTTGAACTCCGACGGAATATATATGAACTGGTTTCCCCAAATTATGCCATGACCTCCCGTTGGTGATCTCTCAGTTTTGGCCCATGTGCAAGGGATTGTACTGTGTCAAAGAAGTACCAATTAAGGAGAATAAAACGTTAGGTCCTTCTTTAAAATAGCCAATCAATATAACTAAGAATACAATAGCTGAAAAGTGATGTAATGTTGTTGGCTGGAATTATAAACAGAGCAATTATTTTCCCCTTCAAATCTGATGATTGTCTCAATAGTGAAAAATATTCTAAGTTCTTGGAGAAGATGTTTTCGAGCAGAATAGGTGACAATCAAGAAGCTATAAGCTAAAGAGCATATTCATGCAAGCAAATGCTTTCACATTCTGCAAACCTGACAATTCCCAATCTTGTCCAAAAAGGTTTCAAAGACACCAAATATTGGGAGTGCCTTCCAGTATCTCCAGGTATTAATCCAAGAGAAAACTTGTGGTCCATCATTAAAAAGAGATGTGTCTAAGAATAGGAAAATATTAGTCAAGAAGATCCCTGGGAAGTAATAAGAATTGATCTAAGTAATGAAATCATAGAAAATTTAAGAAAATCAATGAATAAAGGTATAACAGATCAAAGAGCCGATATTAACATAAAATAGTAAAACAATAATTTATTCAGGTATATGGAATATTGTGTTAATCAAAAATAGGTTTCTATGGCCTCTATCTTTTGCATTTACTTATAAATAAACATTTATATTGCACTTTGCATAATAAAACTTGACAACTCCAAACAAGTTATTATGAATATTTGTAATAGGAAAGATATTGTAAGCTGAGACTCAGATGATATATTGCTCATATAAATATAGGTATATACTGAAAGATTTTACCCACATTGGTGAGTTAATACTAAATTTAATGTGAAACCACTGATTTGCCTAATAGCATCCAATATAGTACAGGTCTTTATAGCTACATATGAATTAAAATTATCTTATATCTGATGGTTCTGCAAAATTAAGAGAATTTCTTTGTTTAGATCAGCCAGAGATGCAGGCTTTGGAATATTCCTTGTATCATGAGACAAAAAATAAACAAAAGACTGAAAAATTAAAGTAACTACAAGATCTCATTAGAGCCTATAAGAAAACTGACTGACTTACTACAATTTATGAAATTATTAACTGAAATTAAAAAAAAAAATGAATACTGAAATCACCTATAAATGAGCCTTTTACCCTTTTTTTTTCAAAATATAACAGTACAGCTTTTTCTTGACAATTATGCTTTCTCAATCTATGTCAATTTCTATACATAAAAATTATATAAAGCAATGCCATTAACACAGCAAGCGCTGGGATTTAGATAACAAAACTTTGGCACAGCTCATCTATTTTGAATATTTGTATTTTTTGGTGACTGATTTAGCACTGCATAACAAATAATTGCAGAAATGCTAATTTAATGTGATGGAAGTCAGATTAATTGGTGTCCTTAGTAAATCAGTGAAGCCTAAATCTATAGGATAGATGTGCTGAATCTGGAGCATTTGTTAGGCTTGTAAAAGTGAAACTATCAGAAAATATTAATTATTGGGATACTGAGATAACCAAGGTGAAATATTTTGTAATAAAAGTAAATTATTGCAAATAACAGAGTACGATTTTTAAAAATAGAAATGTGTTTTGATTTTAAGCCATCTGGCTATTCTTTTTGACATCTGATTTCTTCTCTTTCCCATTTTTGTACTTAAAATTGAGATTAATTATAATATATTCTATATTTATAAGTTAAAGACTATTTCTTGAAAAATGTAACTGCTTTTGAAAAAAGAATTAATGTTTTATGACAATTATAAACTGAAATTACTTTTGGAAATAAACATAATTTATATTTAATTTTATATGTACATTAAAAAGTAAGTGTAAGTAAAAGAGAAATCAAATTTCTATGTTGAAATTTAGGATAAATTATTTATAAAAACTCTTATTTTCATGTTTTTATGTATTGGGAAAAAATAGATCCTATTGTATAATTCTTAAGTTTCTCCCCCCCCTATGTCTCACATTATCAGCTACTTTTATTTTTTATAATTTACAGAAAAACAATGAAGGGAAGGATTCATGAAAATATTAAGGAACATGATATCTCATAATATATGAGAATTACTGTAGACACTACATGTCACTAGGGGGCAATGGTCTTAGGAGTTTTACCTGATTTTCTAAATGTCACATTACTAGTCAGGTTACTGAAAGTTGAAAGTTTAAGAAACGCTATACTCAAGTCAAAATTATAATTAAGGGATGTACACAAAGTTTACTGTGGTAAATGTCTTGAATAAAAAATTGAAAACAGTGTCCTTGTAATGCTGACAAAATTACAAACTATTAATTTGAAACATATGGATCATATTCAGAAAGTGATTTTGTGAGATGTTCTATTTCTTCATCACCATGAAACAGGCGGTCAAGTATTCAGAATAGCCTTTCAAAATTCATCTTTGCTGTTAAATTGCAATTTGTCAATGTAAATCTTCCTTTTAAGTATGCTTCACAAGTTAATCTGGTTAAAGTTGGCTGAATAAACAACTACTTCAGCAAACAAATGTCTTTGAAATCTATTCTCTTCAGATTCTCATTAGTTTTCTTTACCATTGTGGTTGATAGTTGCAATGAGCCTGGTTCAGCACAGGTGAAGATGAGTAAATTCTCTCTACTCATCTGTGCAGCTCACCTTTTATTTAGGTTTTTGACCATGCATGCAAATTAGCAATAATTTTAAAAGCACTAGAACTGCACATGCGATTTACCTAAATTGCAAATGACAGCAAGGTCTGACATTATTAAACATTTATTTTTATTCATCTAATCAGTTTTACAACCCATTTTTAAGTACAACAGGACTTTGAAATTCAAACATTTCATACAAATGATAGCCATTTATTCACATCTGTGCAGAATGAGCCAGTTTTCATAGTAACTGTGCAGCAAATAAACCTTGAGTTTCAAATAAGTAAATATTTTATATATTGATAAAACAAATTGATTAATGATATGAGCCCTCAATTATATTATATTGATTTTTAAGATCAATACAGCACACATAATGATAAGCAGTCAATGTCAGTATTCTAAAAGACTTTGCTTTAATCTCATTCCGTTGTTATTTCTCTTTTTACCAGTTGCCTTTAGTTAGACTTTTTTTAAATAATATATATTAATTCATTCCATTTTAGGAGACATTACTCTTAGGTCACATGTTATGAAAAGGGAATATTGTTGACCAAAGACTTTTTTAAATTATAAAATCAGTAAAAAAAGAAAAAATTAAAAACAATTATAGAGCAAAACCTTAATTAAAAACTTCAAATATATTATACAAAATTATTTTTTACATTTTACAAGTTTAAAAAATTAAAAGAACTAAACAAAAAAGATATAGAGGATACTTCAGAGTAAAACTTAATTGAATGATGGAAAAATTTTAAAAATAAGATGGATCTCATAATAAAATGATTTTCCTGTTGTGTAAAAGAGCAGCTAAAAATCATAAGCAAATATAATCAATGCAACTTAGCACAATATAGTTATGTTTATTCCTGCTGCACAAGTAAAATCATACACAAAGGTCTGTTTCTTATTGGACATAATTGCTTTATTAAGGAAACTAAAAAAAAAAAAAAAACTTATACATTTCTTGGAATTAAGAAACATAATAGCTTGGTTTGAACATTTGAAGATTAACCAGAGAATGTTCGTTAATGAGAACACAAGAATTTGATATGTAAGCACTTAATATTATAAAGTTAAAATTTTACAGACTACCAATTTTTCTTAGGTTAAATAACTTGTGAGATCATCATGGACTTGACCTACTGTCTAACTGTTATTTAATATCACAGCTAAATAGTTTTTAAATGAATAAAAAATTAGACAGGGTACTAATTTCAATATACTATTGGCCTTTAGTCTGAAAAAAAGAGCTTTGTACATCTTAGCAATTTCATATTGAACAATATAATAATATGACATTTTTTTATTAAAAAATACAAATATCAATTATGTAGATTTATTTTTTTGTGTTCTTACTCTACGTAACTGTTGTGGCCTTGTTAGGAGCCAGAAATAAAGACACAAAGAGAGGAATTTAGTTAAATATATTAACAGAAACAGTAATACAAACATATACAAATGAAAGTGTTACAGCAAGAATGTTCGGTCTAACTGTCAGAGCTGACTGCTGGAAACTTCTCTCTCCAAAAGGTAGTACCTACTCCTATTTATAGCTGGGAGAGTCCATGTGTGCATGGGTAAATTACCATAACAATAACATAAGGAGATACTATTGTTTTTTTTAATAATAAATGAACATATCAAGAAGGGTCTGTAATGTATTCAATCCTGACCAGGCATCTCACTGAGGTGATGTGGCTTCCCTCTGTCTTTTCTACAAGTATTTTCAATGCACTTGTTCAGATGAGTGTTCTTCTTTGGTGCCTTGACTGCATGAATTTAAGTATGCTACTAGATTGGCAACTAGGTCTTACTGTTTTACGGTTGAAGTAGATAGATGCAACTGTAGGTTCTATTCTAATAGTTTCTTTTCTTGCCCTTCTCGTCTGTGAAACTTCCTTCCAATTTGTTCCTTCCCTATCACCTAGAATCTTCCAAAATTTAAATGGAATGTCAATTACCATCTTCCATTTTCCTGAAACCTGTTCTTTTATTGTCCTTTCTCCTTACTAAAGTCATCACATTCTCTTTCACTCCTAGTAACTCCTTGTGTCCAAGTGGCATTATATCCTTGCTTGGGGTGAAATGATTAAAAAAAAAATTGTAGTAGTTCATTCTCAAATACATTGTGTACATGTAAACATCTATTCTTAATATTGTTGTTCTGTGTACATACTGCAATATATTTTTTTTATAAATATTTAAAAAAAAATTTAAAAATGATAATTTTGTTATAATATTCAAATTCAATTATTACATAAAACACTATATTTTTTTATAATTCAGGCTTACTTTTATTATTGGTAAAGATAATTCAATAGTAAATAAATCTAGAAAAAATAAATGTTGAATTTCGTTGTTTTTAAGATAGACAGGATTCCAATTGGATTGCAGATAGGCCTGCTTCTGTGCCATTGATCAAACATCTACATCTGAATCACTCTGCACACACTCTGGAATTGGTTCCTCTGATACAGTCGGTAATCCAAATCAGAAGTCCTCAGTAAATCCACAGATGAATCCGATAGTACAATGCCAACAGAGTGATCTTCAAGTGTGGTCATAGGGATATGGAATGCAAGCCTTGTGAACAATATTAGTTGTGGGTACATATATTGAGGGTGCTTGAACTCATAGAGAAATAGTGGATTCCTTTCCATCTGGGTGTTGAATTGCAGTATAATGGGGATTAGCTTCAATTACCTCCATCTTGTACATCAATGGGTCATCTTTATTGTATCTGACAAAGTGACTTGACATAAAACCATTCTGGGTTTTGAAAACCATGAATGGAGTTTCTGTACATAGAGTTCTAATAGCATACAGAGACTTATGAAGGATATTTTCCCAGTGGGTGCTAGTTTTTGACAGCCAGCTGTATATTATTCTGTATCTTTTGCATTGACTGTTATCTTGGGTGTAGTAAGGGTTTGTTTGCCTTGTAGCTACTCTTCATTCCTGAAGGAATTGTCTCAGCCATGATATGAAAGAGGCTCCATGCTTTGAATGGATATATACTGGAACCAAAAATGGCAAATAAGGAGCATAAGCACTATATGACTAGATTTGCTGATATGTTCGAGCATGGAAAAGGGAATCACAAATATTCATTGATGATGATGAATATGTATTGATTCGTCATTTTGGAAAGTAAGGGGACCTTGAAGTTTTGGTTTAGTCTCTAATTTTTATCAACATCCTGGTTTTAGGCCTGAATAATTGCAGTTTGTGTTTCCCACAGATTCAACAGGATTTTACCATTATTTTTTTACATTGTCCATTGAATATGATAATTTTCTGGTTGGTACCACATGTATCATTCTTGTTATGCCTGAATGACAGAGTTTGTTGTGTAGAGTACAATAATCATCGGTGGTTGTCGTTGAGCTACACACCTTTGATACTGCAGCATTCTCCTTACCAGGATTGTATATTACATTGAAGGAAAGACAGGAGAATTCAATTCTCCATCTTGCTATCTTATTGTTTTAATTTTGTTTATTGTTCTGATGTTGAACATAAATGCAACAGATTTTTTATCAGTAATTAGTCTAAAATGACTTCCAATTATATAATGTCCCCATTTTTTTCTTTTTTGACTACCGAGTGTCATTGTTCAGATCCTGACAGGGTCCTTGAGAAAAAAAAGCAACAGAACAACCAGATTGTCTTAGTGAGGCAGCAATTGCATAATCAAATGCATTTGATTGTCTTATGCAATTACATAATTGGATGCATCTGTCTCGGCCAGCAGATGAACAGCAGGGCCTATGGCAACAATCACAGAATTGGCTATATCCTTTTGGGGAGTTTTAAAAGCCTCAATTGGTGCAGAACAAAGAGGGAAACTGCTACAGTCTTGTAGCCTGATGTTAAGTTGTTGAAGTGTGACAGACATGGGACATTGAGTGTAGTTAGGCCACAAATGCTAAAGGCTAGTCTGGGTCCTCCAAAGGGGACCTTTATATGAGAATGATGGTGAAGAAAATTGTGATTTAGGATCATATCACCTACAAAGGTTCTTCATTACTCAAAAATTTGATGCCACTATACAAAATATTTTTGAGCTGTAAGCTGACAAGACAGTAGCCAATCACCTGCAATGATAAATATGCCATAGATACTTAACTTGAACAGGGAAAAATCCTCCATCAATTAGTCTTCACAATGCTAGAATTAATATAATTACCAGAAGTGTCGGTGTCAATCAGTGCATCAACAACTCCATTAACTTTAATTTTTATTATAGTTTTTGTAGTATAAACAAAATGCAGATGGAGCAGCCAATCACTACTGATAATGGTACTCCTTCTCATTGTTGGTTAAAGAGATGACATTTAATGTGCTGTCTCTGCAGAAAGACAGTATGTGGCTGCTGTGCCAGAACTGAGCTGGTGCAAAC
Organism: Acanthosepion esculentum; assembly: GCA_964036315.1. Taxonomy (NCBI): domain Eukaryota; kingdom Metazoa; phylum Mollusca; class Cephalopoda; order Sepiida; family Sepiidae; genus Acanthosepion; species Acanthosepion esculentum. The sequence goes on from OZ038499.1 coordinate 33,527,298, forward strand.
CCCAGAATGTCTTGTTATGAAGAAAGTGTTTATCAGCTTCCCATGAGATAGTACAGTGAGCTGAGTGGTATTAGTTATACAAACAGTTCCTTTTCTAGCCAACCACTAAAGTTTTAGGCTCTATAAAAGCAGACACATTTTCTGGGAAGAGGCAAAGGTTGGCAGTATGCAGCATTGACTGCTATACATTACCAGAGATTTTTGTTTGTATTACATAGCATCATTTCAAATTCGTTCATCGTTGTGTGTGTTTCCAGTGCTTCGGTTGTGTTTGTCTCATACATGTGGTGTTCCCATGTGGAAGTCTTGTCCCTACCCTGCTCGTCATGATCCCATGTTTGATTCCAGTGCTGCTGAGTTTTCCGTCCCTCTTCGTTGGCAGGTACCAAACCAATAAGAAGAAAATACCTTCAGTTTTGGAAAGACAATTAGGGAACACTGTGATCATTGGAACTAACATCAAACGGGCAGCAGAATTTTTAAAACAACTAATTTTGGAAGAAGTAGATCAGCAGACTTTTGAAAAATTTTCTAATTTTCCATACTTGTGGCACCTGGTATCTCTGGCTGAACTAGAAAGTTGAGGATGTAAACTGATTCTACAAAAGTAGCATTTGCAACTTGCTGAAGCAGCATTAATAGGTAGCTCAGTAGGGTTTGAAGAAGTGTTAGGAGATTTCTGGCTAGAAAAAGGAGTTACAGAGGAGGAGTTCAGTCAGTTGTACATGTAAGAAGAGGTGGGAACAAAAAGAATGTTGTGTGTGTGTTTAAAACAGAACAAGCAGTATCAGACAGACTGTTTTTGAGCAACTTCAAATGTATAAGCCTGCTTGTAAGTTGTTCTTAAAGCAAGAGATTTGTTTTCTAGAAGTCTCTACCTTATATGAGCATTCCAAAACCCATTGATAAAGGCATCCATGATGTGCTTGTCATGAGTTTCTTCAGTAATCATAGGCTGGAAGTTGCTGTCCTTGCTCTGGGCCCATAATTCCTTTAGATAGTGCGCCAATAATTTGCTATTTTGTAGTAGCAGGTAGTCAGATAAATATTGTATTTTGAGGCTTTCAGTAGGTAATTGTAGCAGTTTGATAGCCTCTTCATAGGCAAAACAGTCAGTGATAAGTTCATGTATTGCATGTGATAAATACCTTAAGGGTCTGAACTTTATTGGTCAATTCAGTTTCTCTGCATATAACATCTGTACATAATTTTCAAATGCCACTTGCCAGTGAGTTCAATGTTTGCCAGTGGCATCAGATTCAGGATCAACATAGAATTGCTGCAGGTACATAAGGTATTCCATAATGATTCTAAGCTGAATAAATTGTAATAAGACACGGAAGAGCGATATAGCTTAGAAAGCTTTAATCATCTTAGACTAGGTTAGTACAAAATAAATACTAATTACAGTGGTTTAGACTAGAAGAGTTCTCTAGTCAAGGGAGATAATCTCCAATAGGAGGGGATAACTATATGATTACTTACCACTAGCTGTTTATTGAGCGATATAAAATTATAATTATTTAATGGTGAATAAAATGTTATTTGTTTAGCTTAATATACATGAAGTATATTGAACATAAACCAGAAAAATGTAAAACATAAGGTTCTTGATATTTTATATATATAATGCAATTACAAACTTACTTACTCATTGTTTTTGACAGCCTGAGTAGTCTAGTTTACCAATAAAAGTAATCACATGTTTGTATCAATATATTTAAACTCCATTCAGTAACTATAGCATCTATCAGCTTTCCAAACAACTGCATTAGATAACAAAAGATGAGGGTGAAGGTTTTAATAGTGTTGAGAGGGTTGATAAATATCTTGGGACTGATCATGCATAGAAATGATGCCATAATCTAGTGATGCATAGGAAAGATGATAAGGGTGCATGACTTTTTGGGTCGATAAATATGTCTATGCTCTTCACCTGTGCATTAGAGTAGCCACAGTCCAGTATGCACATACTTGCATGCACAAAGACGTTAGAGCAATTAGGATTACTTGCGATAGTAGAGAGTTGAAAAAGTACCCATGCCAATTGTCTTGAGAGTTAAAGACAAAAAAAAGATGGCCGAGAATTGGATAACCAAAGATAATCTTGGCAACAATACACTTAATTAAAGAAGAGCTTCTGGCAATCATAGTGGAGATTATTATTCTAAAGAGAAAAGAAAAAATAATGAGATCCCCAGTGCTTCTGGTGCAGATCAGTAACTCCTGACATGCCCTATGAAAGACAAGTACAGCAGGTCAGTTTGAATTTCAGGTCAAAGACAAGGGTTCTTAAAAACTAACTGAAAGTTGATTACTTTGGGAGTCAGCTAGAAGAACCAAGCTATTTAGATTTATTTATGGTACATGTGTAAAAAGATGGGTTATTAGTTAAATTGCATTATAGGTGGTTGATATTATTAGTATGAAGAGAGTTATTTAGGAAAATACTTTTAAAAAAATGTTGATATTTTCTTTAAATTAAAAGATTAAAAAAATACTGTCTGGGCTGAAAAAATAACACTGTTTTCAATTCAAATACACACATACACAAAGTATATAAACACGGTCTCTTTCCAAATACTTAGGATGCACACACATACACCTGCAAAAGAAAAACATTTCTATTTTCTTTCTTAACACACACACAAAGATACATACTTGTATGTTCCTTAAACGCTTACATATCTAGAGAAAAGCGAGAACACATACGCACAGACATACTTGTTGAAAACAAATAAACTTCAGCAAAATGTAACTCACTTTTTTCCTTCTTTTATTATTTCATCACCATTGTAGTTAAGTCCATCACATTGATTTTACTGTCTGGCAAGGGACAAGTGAGTTCAATTGTTTTCTAGTCTCATAAAAGAGTGTTACACGCAAGAACCATGACAATAATGCAGACATTTTCTTCTTTCAGCTACATGCCAATGAAATCTCTAAAACCCTTGCTACTTACCTGAAACAAGAAAGAAAGAAAAAAAAACATTAGAAACAGAAATAAGACAAGCAAAAAATGTAAATGGTGATTATAGTTTTTCCAACAAGAAAATAAATATATAATTCAAAAACTTAGACAACTAAATCAATAAAATATGCATAATAAATGTGCTAAGCTTGTATAACAATCTATTGGTTAGAAATGATATTGTAAATTTCAAGGACTATTAATAGGATCAGTAATAGAGCAAAAGAAAGGAAAATAACATTTCAAAACTTATACAGTCAATCAGTTGTTTATGACTTGTCATCGATATAGAGTATTCACATGAAAAAGTGGCAATTAAAAACAGTCAGATTTTATTATGCAAGTCAATATTTTCACAATAAAATTGGTATTAACCAACCAAAATGAGATTAGAAATGTCTATAACAACTTATTTGGTGATGTGAGATTTTTATTATGCATTGTTCATTATATTGTTAATAAACATCTCTAATAGTATAGTTATTGATATTTTTGTATTGTTTAGTTTCAGATATATAAAGATTACCATGATCATAAGAAAAATATAATACTGTCAAAGAGAACCAAGATATTGTCATGTTAATGAATGATGGGAACAAAATGTTGGAAATTGGAAAATGTTGAAGAGATCATCGAACAATCAATAAAGAATTGAAAACATTGGCAAAATAAGGGAAGAAAAAAGTGGCTTTAACAATGTTACAAAAGTTGAGAGAAATCAAAAGGGCAATAAGCAAAAAAAGTGAATTGAAGAGAAAATATATTTGTAGAAGTTAGTGTTAGGAGGAACAAACATTGGCTAAAAAAAATGAAAACCATCAAACTACCATCTTTAATTTACCATCCCAAAGAGGAAAATGTAAGCTGAATGAAGTGCATGAAAACTGATTTTTCAATAGTCATTTTTGTGATGACTGTAGAGCTACAATAGATGGGCCTGACAGATAAGTAAGAGATCGGATACTTAATTCAACACAGAATATAACAGAGTGCAAAAATGGAGTAATGTTTTGGGTTATATTGTAGTTAATAAAATTATAGGTCACCTCAAAATTAATGATGATGTCAAGATAAATTCAAAGAATTATTCTAAATTCTTGGACAAGATGATTTTTGAGACACAACTAAGTAGCTTTAACCTAAAGAGCATATTTGTGAAAATTAATGCTCCTTCACATTCTGCAAAGCTGACTATTGCCCACCTTGCCAAAATTTTCAAAGACAACAATTTAGTGGAAGAGCCTCAGCCTATCCAGAAATTAATAAAACAGAAAACTTATGATCTATCACATTAAAAAAAGAGATGTATATGAGAATGGAAAGCAATATTTAAGAAAAGTAAATCTCTGGGAAGATTTATTGATTTGTTTAATGGCATATCAACTCCTTATGGGTCATTTAATGCCAAAATGTAATTGAAATATTTTGAACACAATTTTATGGCTTCAACTACAGATAAAATGTATTGTTGGTCATTTTGCTATAAAATGTATTGTTGGTCATTTTGCTATAAAATGTATTGTTGGTCATTTTGCTATAAAATGTATTGTTGGTCATTTTGCTATAAAATGTATTGTTGGTCATTTTGCTATAAAATGTATTGTTGGTAATTTTACGATAAATATGTATCGTTTGTAAATAGTTTTATATAAAAGTGTATTTTTATACTTTCATCGTAGTATTCTGTTTTTGTTTGGGGGTTCACTATTTGCCTATATCTGGGACCCTAACAGGTTCTACCGCCCCGGGTCAGGGTGGACCTGGGAACAACATCAATTAAGAGGTGGTTCCACACTCCTCAAAACCTCCAATGTCCCGATCAGTTGCCTTATTGCTAAATGTAGTTTATCGTCATACCTAGGGTTACTCTGGGAAGAAATAGAAACTGAAACAGGTTAAAATTGAAACAGTAGGAAAATTAAGAAAATGAATGGATAAAGATTATAGAATATCAGCGAATCTATTTAACATAATTTATTAAAAATAATAAAATAATTTTTTCAGGTATATGGGACATAGCATTAATTAAAACCTTTTAAAACCAGACACCCCTAAAAGATGTTATCAATATTTTTAATAAGAATACATAAGCTGAGACTCATTTACCAACATTGGTTATTTAAGACCAATGTTTTGGTGTAAACATTCACTTGCATAATAAAATCTGACAGTGTACATTTAGGTGAAGATTTAATCAGTGTTAGTCTGTTCTTGCTTAGATTTATGTTTAGAATAAGTTATAATGGTACAAAGCAGTATAATTGGTAATAGGCCAAATTTAATGTGTACAGCAAAATAAAGAAAAGTTCCAGCTTATTGGTCTGACTATTTATTTGGATGAATGGTTGGCACTGAGGCAGTTTACTTGCTGGGGACTGCAGAATATTGGTAGCCGTTTTTAAATGCCATCATAGCTCCCTGGTGAGTTTATTTGGTAAACTCCAGTAGAGCTACTGACTTAGCCAAAGGAGAATAGTGCTTTGCAAAGCATATTCATAGAACAAATATAACAGTAATATTTATTTTATTCAATTCATATGCCTGGGTGGTATCATTATGAAAAGTAAAAAGTATAGAGGTTAAAATAACACTACATATATGTAAAAAAATCTTTATTTTAAAAAATAGATAAACATTACAAATGTCGCTAGGAAACCTAAAATAATTAAAAATTTTGAATATTTTATTTATTTTCATAAGTTTATTAAAATGAAAAACAATATCAAAATTTATCTAAACATCCTGGCATCAGAGATATATTGTATTATTTAATTCAGCTTATTTACAGTTTGACAGTACATTGTAACACTGCAGTTAAGCAACATTGAGCCTGGTCAGTACCTAGATAGTGAACACTTGGGAACACCAGGTGCTGTATACTTGGGTGTATAGGTGGTGTAATGGATAATGATTCATAATTGTTAATTGGTAATGTGAGTTTCAATTCCATTTGGGTTCTTTATATTCATTTACGCAAAAATACTCTTGTGAAACATAAAAATCTAACACTTTCCCCCAGCTATGGGTTAATTAGTAAAACCTGTATCCCCCCCCCCAAAAAAAAACAAAGAAAAAATTGCATACAAAATATTTAAATTTCAACATTAAATAAAACAGAGACTGATATGTTGTTAAACAAAACCAACCAACCAATTATTTACCAGTAGGTTAGCTTTTTAGCAAAGTTTTTTTTTTCCTTCTGCTATTCATTCAAAGAAATATCAGAAATTAAAAAAAAAAAAAAAAAAAAAAAAAAAAAAAAATCAGTATTAATCAGTCAATAAATTATATATATCTGTTGAAAAATAAGCATTCCTATAAAAATGGTTTTAGATAATCAAAAGGATAAACAAATATTTTATAATGTAATTCTATTTCCTAGCAGGATTATGTCTGGTTCATGTACATCATAAAAGAAGTAAATACCATTCAATGGTAATGGTGCTCAAGGTGGTCTGAACATGATACAAAAGTGTAGTGCATTGTTATCTATGTAAATTAAATTGAACTTACAACTACCAGGGAAGGAGATGTTTTAAACAAATCTTTAATCTGCTAGGTCATGTATCAATTCAGTGAAAAAACAAAAAAGCCCAAAAAACAAACAACATAAACATGAATAAGACAGAAAGTAATTAACTGATATGAAATTTTCCCTATGGAAAAAAAAAAAGAGAATAAAGGATTTTTTACAAAATTTCAAGAAGTTTACCAAGTATGAAGACAGACACCTGAAGACAGCTGGAAGGTACAATCACTGAAGCATTATAAGAGTATAACATCCAAAATGAATATTCTGGACTGAATAACAAAAGCATATAATAAATATATAGATGTTGCATAACTTTTAACAAAGGAAATTTTCAAAAATAAAAACACTGAATACTATTAATATTTAAAAAAAAAAAAAATGAACCATTACAGAAAGTGATTCCATCATTTTAATATAAAAATATATTAGATCATCCCATAAGTTCTGTCCAAATTTTAACTTTTTGTTAAAATGAATGAAATTTAAAGAGTATTTTATAATGTCTAATGGAGCTGAACATTATTTTTATGTTTAGATGCATTTAAACTGATCAAATTTTATTTCAGAGAACAATAAAATTAAATTTTGTTTGATTAAAACCCTGCTAACATGGAAGTACCCAAGAATCATTTGAGGCACATAATGCTTTATGAGTTCAAGAAAGGAAACTCAGCAGCCGAAGCGGCTAGAAACATTCACTCAGTTTATGGAGAGGAATGCGTGAATGAAAGAACTTGCAGAAGATGGTTTGCAAAATTCAGAGGTGGAGATTTCACCCTTGAAGATGAAGATCTAACCGGACGTCCAGTTGAGTTTGATGAAAAGCTTCTTGAAGCAGCCCTTGAAGAAAATCCTGCTTTATCAGTTGAGGAATTGGCAGTGGTTCTCAGTTCAAACCATACAACTGTTCATCGTCATCTTCAACAACTTGGAAAAGTTCCTAAACTTGGAAAATGGGTGCCTCATGAATTGTCTGAAAACAACCTCAAATCCCGAGTTGACAGCTGCTCTTTTCTCCATTCTCACCAACTTATTTCATTTTTTGGATAGACTTGTGACTGGCGACGAAAAATGGATCTTTTATCAAAATGTTAAGCATCATAGACAGTGGCTTGGTAAAGGGGAAGGACCCCAGCCACAGCCGAGAAGGGAACTTCATGGGAAAAAGGTTCTTCTTTCAATCTGGTGGGATTGCCAAGGAATAATCCACTTTGAATTCTTACCACCTAATGCAACAATTAATGCTCAAATATACTGTCAGCAATTAGAGCGTTTGAACCAAGCTTTGAGGAAAAAAAGACCTGCTCTAGTGACTTGAAAACGGGTGATGTTTCATCAGGACAATGCGCGACCACACACAGCAAGAATCACGTCACAAAAGATCGAAGAACTTGGTTGGGAGAAAATTCCTCATCCACCTTATTCTCCTGACCTTGCTCCTTCAGACTACCATTTGTTTCGTAGCTTACAGAATCATTTGGAAGAAACAGCTTTTGTAATACAGGAAGAGGTTAAAACTGACATTTGTGAGTTCTTCGAATCAAAGCCAAAAGAATTTTACAGTAATGGAATTAGTAAGCTTGTTAATAGATGGAAGGAAGTCATAGATAATCAGAGAAAATACATTGTTGATTGAATCTGTAATTAAATGTAACATTTGGTCACTTGTTTTCTTTATTCAAAATTCGGACAGAACTTATGGGATGACCTGATAACATGATTATATTGAGTTTATATAAGTTTTATACTTGAAGATATTACTATAATTAGCACTAGCTGTAAATAGATTTATGTGGCAGAACTAACCAAGATAATTATAAAAAAAATAACTTCAGAATAAAATAAGTCATTAAAAACTGGTATCTTTATCATACTGTGACCAATAATCTGTGTGTAGTATTACTGACTCATGGGAAGTAGTATGTACTCAACTGCTCATGAGTAATAGCCATAGCTACTTATAGTCTTTGTGACTTCCTATGCAAATGAGTCACCTCATCTCCCTGCACTGAAGAGGTTTTATTCTCTTATTTTCCCTGGTACTTCTTCTGGGAGCTTTTGTCTCCTTACTATTTTCCTCCTTTTCCCTAAGAGATTGCCTAGATATAGGAAATCGTAATCTTCTTCTTTTTCCATAGGAGTGCTCCTCCAACGATTGCTCATCTTCAGAGTCTATATTGCTCTTGATTTCACCATTATGTCTATCTTGCCTTGACATGACACTTTCGCCTTCATTACTTTCAGACTCACTATACATGTCTTCATCACTATTATGTTGCAATTTAGTCCACATGCACTAATATCCCATTTTTTTCTATTATCATAGTGTTCTGTCCACTTTGCATTATGAATCTTGCCTCTTATAGATTAGTTTCACTTTTCTTTTTATACCACAGTTTTTCATTGGTGGCATAAGATATGGTCAATGGGGCTCTAATTTGTCTACCCATGAGGGCAGACAGGTTTTACAATCTTCCAGCAGGTGGCATTGTCCTATAATCTAGGAAGAAATGTTTCTATCTTTTCTTTCCCATTGTAGACATTTTCAATCCATTTTTTACAGTTTCCATTATCCTTTCTGCTAATCTGTTTGATTGTTGATGGTACGGTGGGGTTTTATATTATTATTATTTTGTATTCTTTTCCATCTTAACAAGCCTATTGGCGTGTTTATTGTTGTGACTTCTTTAAAGTCTTTGTCAATAGGTATTTGATGGTAAACCAACTTTAGATCAAGTTTAGAGAAGGTTTTCATGCCCACAAGGGGGCTCAAAACCCATGCTAGATTGGGATGGGATATGAGTTTGCACATATCTTGTGGTTTACGCCTATTTTGTAGTCACCACAAATTTGCACATCCCCATCCTTCTTTCTTAAAATTACTAATGGAGAGGCTCATTTGCTTCCTCTTGGCAGAACTTGTTCCAGTACATCTTGTTTCAGTAATTTTTTTAGTTTTCCCACAACTATTGGTAGTCGATGGACTGGAACTTTTTGTGCTTGAAAATATGAGGAGGAGACATTTTCCTTTAGTCTTAACTTTGCCTCATAGTTTTTTAACATTCCAGTTTCTTCTGCTTTGACTTTGTTTACCAATTTTGTTGAATTTATGTTCAATACATCATTTCCTATTACAGTTTGCAACAATAATTGGTAATACATCAAACTTATTTTTTAGTTCCAAGTAAGCTTCAAGATAGCCTAACGTTTTTATCATGGATCTGTCAAACTTATTCAATTGAACAAAGCTTTGCTTCAATCTTGATTTTCCTAATTGCTTCTAGAAATTTCTGGGTATCATCGTCACGTCACTTCCCATATCCAATTGCATGTCCAATAAAACATTATTTATTCCAATTTTTAATAACCCTTTTTCAAGAAGAGATCAGTTATCTGGTTTTCTCCCACAAACGATTTTAAATTCTTCAGCTTTTTGTTCTAGCTTTGGCTGCTAGAATCTTAAGCTATATTTGTGAGTACTCATGATTATCAAGTGATAATTTTTTGTTTGGTTCTTTAGATATTGGTGACACTATTGTAGTGTAGTGTTACTGACCCATAGGAAGTAGTATGCACTCAAGTGTTTATGGGTAATAGCCATAACTATTTATAGTCTTTGTGATTTTCTATGTAAATGAGTCACCTTACTGTGTACATGTCAAGTTAAAAGTATAGACATTTATAATTTTCTGTTTGAATTTCTGAAATAAGGAATTATTATCACATTAATTTATTTGAAATATTATCCTCATCTTGGTAATCATACACAACATTTTGGTTATTTTACCCTCTGGTTTTTTTCATTTATAGCAAAGGTCTTGAATGAAAATAGTTGGAAATTTGACACACAATATATTGGAAAGGTGTACTGGAAAAGATTGAGAAAATCTATGGTATGTACAACATCCGGACTGTGTTCAGAAGCAGTTCCACCCTTCAGAGACACTTGATCATAACTAAGCCACCATCAGAAAAGAACATGACCATAATTTATATGCACAGCATTCCATGCAGTTGTGGCTGCCATCTAAATATAAGGCTGAAAGAATACCAAAAAGCTACAGTCCATGAAGAGACTATGAAATCAGGCATAGCTGATCATGTGTAGAGAGAAATGAAGGATCAACAATCTCTATAGAGCAAAGTTAGAATAAACAACAAAACAGGAGAATATGGTGATTGAAAGATTCAGCATTCTAAGTTCTAATAACTTCCTCAGTAGATCTATCATAAACTTGAACATCATATAAAAACAGGTATTATGTCTAAGGTGCCAAAATTACATATGATTGTTGTATAGCAAAATTGCATAGTAAATTTAAAGCTTTCATGAAAAGGATAAAAGTGTACATTTTAGTCCTAGATGGCCTTACTTGTCAATGGATATTTCTGCTTCATAATTTCCCCAACAGAATAGAACTAAGAAATCTTTAGAACTAATAGGTTTAAAACTTATAAATTTATCTTGTATGCTAAAACTGGTAAATATATCTGATAAAAAAATGTAAGTATTGATTACATTTTGCTGTTTACCTATGGTTGTGAGTTCAATCTGTGGATGAAGTATTGAAATCCATATATTATGGTTCAGGAAAATGAACAGAAATGGCATCACAAGAATGAATTAACAAAAGAACAAAATAATAGCATAATTACTATGAATTATCTCTCTTAGCATGGTCAGTAAAATGGCAAAGTACAACGCTATGTTAGAGTTCAGTAAAAATTTCAAGACCATTACAAAATCTGAGATCACCTATTGAAGTTCAAAATGTAGACTGGCTGAAATCTTACAACTGTGACTATAAGAGTAAGAACAGTTCAAATAGATCAGTGTATAATAATTTATCACCCATACACATTTTTGATTTTAAAATTATATTGTCACTGCCAAATATGGAGAAATGACCCTAAAACACTTCAACAAGAAAAAAGTATGAAAATATCTAAGTGAGAATAATGGACATATGCATGAATAATTAAAATGAATGGAAATTGAAAAACATTATGAAAATGTTTGTACATCATAAGAGCTGAAAAAATAAAATAATGAAAGAAATTGCATTCAGAAATGTATACATTTTAAAAGATTTAAGCAAAATTGAATCTAATTATTTTAAGAGAAATCCTCATTCTTGATAGTTTAAAACAATGTACATAAGGAAAAGATTAAAAAAAAAAGAATGATTTTTATCTGTTGAGTTTCATTTGTATCAGTAAGTACAATCCACTTTCTATTTCATATTCTCTCAAGTTTGCAATGATTTGTTAACCATAGAAAAGCATAGATGTTGTAGTGTAGCATTTGAAGTTTCCCTATTCAAAAAATGATTAAAGTTTAAAATTACAGCTCTGCTTTAGTAAACAGAAAGGATCTAAATTTTTCAATATAATGTGGCAGTAAAATGCTTGTACCTCAAAGATATCAAATCATTTTTGGCAAAAAGAACAAAGCTGATCAGCAGGCATTATTGTTACTTAATTATGAGTAGTTTACAAATGAAATAGAATAAGATAACATGAAAAGATAAGAATTCATTACAATAAGAAAATTGAAATCAACGTAATTTCAAAATAAAAAGAAATCAACATACCAAAGGTGGGAAGACCCATATTTAAGAGATGGCAAAAAAGTGACTTTAAAATGTAATGTGCCATAAAGAAAGAAAAAAATATTAAAAGAGAGACAAAATAACAGGAAATGTTCTAATATGTGTGTTTCTAACAAGGCAGCAACACAAAGAGAAGTTAGTGTGAGCAAAGATACTTGAACAAGGAACCAGGAAGTTTTCAGTAAAGAGAAAAAAAAAACAAAAAAACAAGTGGCTTGAAGTGATAATTCTGAAAGTAAAATTTTTATAATCTTGTATAAAAGCAGCAAATGACCTAGAAGAATTAAAATGAGTTACTTTTAAAGTCTTTTTATCTTTTTTTTTTAAATAAAGATCCTTTAAATCATATCATAGTTATTAATGGCTGACAAGATTTTGAATACAGGTTAACATGAGGATATCACACTTGAATATGTAGGTGGCCAAGTCAAATTTAATAACATACAGGAAGAGGTCAAGTTTAGCAAGTTATAAGTGGTACAATTTTATCAAGAGACAAATCTTAACAACTGCCAATATATTTGAGAGTTGCTTTATTAAATCTGTCAAGTTGTTTCTGTATATGTAAAATTTTAAAGAAGCAAAAATATCCACATTCAACAGTATTTTGAATGACATCTGCACATTTTGTATGTAACATGTACATGTGATCCAGGCTCTTTGAACGGATTTTGATATACACTCTTGATACCTATATCAATAGTAAAACATTTTTTTGCAATTACGTTATAGCATTAAACAATTTACAGTGTAAGGTATATTTACAAAGATCCAAATAATAAAGTAGGTACCTGTGCCTGTCATCAGCAGTTCTATATGCTATAACTTTGTAAATGCAACCAACCCAACCTTTGTGCAGTGATAGCCATTTCTGCTCATATCTGACAACTGTTAATTGGCACGCACTTTCTGATGCTCACACCAAATTAATAGGCAACAAGTAAAGACCAGAAATCCTTCATTTTTCTATTTCTTTGCAAAATCAGATGAGAGACTGCCAATATCTAACAACTGCTCTTGCCATTTGAGATTGTGAAGTTCCACTAAACATTCTTTATGATTGACATGTGCTTAACTGATAATGGCAGACAAGATTAATGTAAGACTAAGAGCAAACCATTCTGTTGTTTGAGATGTCTGCTTATTAAGAAATTTCATTTCCGTAAAAATGGTTCAATCATGAGGCAAAACAGACACACACGAAAAGGGGTGATGAAAAATTCTCAGCTCAACCCACTTCCCAAAATCTGGCCAAATATCAGATTTTCGGGGATCCATTTTTGATAGGGCTGATATTTTTTTGCACCCTTCATTCATATATATATATATATATATATATATATAAAGAAATATAGTCTTAAAGTGTGCTATATTTATGGGATAGTGTTCAATATCAGAGACAGAGCATATGTAAATATAAAAGTGAACATTGATGTCAACACACAGAGGAGATATATATATATAGATATATATATATATATATATATATATATATGTATGCATGCATGCATGCATGAAGAAATATAGTCTTAAAGTGTGCTATATTTATGGGATAAAGTGATCAATATCAGAGATAGAGCGTGTGTAAATATAAAAGTGAACATGGACCTGACGATTGCATCTAGCATGAAACAGACTGTCACCTCTAAGTGTTGACTTCTATGTTCACTTATATATATATATATATATATATATATATATATATATAGTTAAACCTAGAGAGCCAGACAAACCTACCAAAGTTTCACCTAAGTGGATCGTCAGGGAAGGCTGGCTAAAGAGGTAAAAAAAAAAAAAGGAAACAATATACTTATAGTCAATAAACAAAAGACCAAACCACATGACCAAAGGAAAAAAAACAAAAAAAAACAACAACAATGGAGAGGGTTGGGGAAGAACATTTATTCGAATAAATCCTAGATAATTTCATTATGGACAGATACATTATTTTGTAAGATCCATATAAGTCTGGCATTCAACTTTCCTAAGTAAAAGCGAAAGAGGTAGGGAGGTAATTTAACATAATGCTAACTAGTTATATGCTTGGTCAGCTATCTTCATAAAATTTTGTAGTTGATAATTAAAAGGCCCCTTTAAGAAACTGGTAAATAGCTTAACCATTTGAAGAAAAAAAAACACATCATAAACACAACACACTTTAACTAATTAATATGTAACTGCTAAGTGAAGAGCATCCATATAAGATGTTAATAATACTAACTAAACATCAATACAGAGCTATATTAAATCAAAATGAATCTTACAAATAGTAAGCCAATACAGAGCTATATTAAATCAAAATGAACCTTAAAAATTGAATAGTAAGCCATATAAGATGCACTGCAGCTCATCTACTGATTATTACTATAAGAAAAAGTATTATCAAATTCAAAGTTTAAACATATTGTAAGGTAAAAGGTATACTATGCCTACAATTTACAGTCAATTCACTTCTTTTGTTTAATAATGAGTTTTTATCAGAAAATCTGATAATTTCTAATTTTTCATGTAAGCATAGAAAACAGAGTTCATTTAAATATGTACACGTTCTAGTGTTTTTTTTTTTTATTTTACATTTTACCTTGGAAGTTTTATTAGCTTCTTTTAAATTCCAAAAATTTAGAAAGAGATGTACTATTTTTATAAGTACTATTGGTGAAGGATAAGATATATGTTGGTACTACTTAGTCTTAAAAGAATTCTTAGTACTACCAACATAAAACTTTTCAACAGTTGGATTCTCTATTGTAGAAATAGTACTTGGTTAAACATGTTTTGTAATGGGCAATCATTAGAATTCCTGCAATTGCATTGGTTAATATTATCAACAGTATTTATCTTGGAATGTGCATTATTATCCAAATTTTTAAATTGGTTTAAATAAAATTAAGCAGTAAATGTCCTTGCATTTTCTTTTTGGTAGTGTCAGATTCTGGTGATTGGATGTGTACAAGTGTGACTGCATACATGTATATGGAAAAAGTATCAAGTTTTACTTAAAGAGTAATATTTCCTTTCTGCTTTTAAAAATTTATTATTATTTATATAAAACATTCAAAGAACCACCAGCAAATTAATGCTATAAGTCAATATTAAAATTTAGGCCAAATTAGTTTTGTACCTGTCTTAAATATTTATTCAGATACTTTGTAAAAGGGCAAATTGAATGAATACCTGTTATAATGATGTGTACTAACTTAATATAATGTTGGATAAGATAGAGTAATGGTTGTAATAACAGCTATCTTTTTAAATGTAGATGCATGCTAACAGGCAAATACAAACACAACTGTATCAACATATTTAAAAGACTAGTGTATGAGATAAAATATCACAGAAATGGCTTTTTTGCAGTGTATGGAAATTTTTAGTTGATATTCCACCAGCCATTATTTTTGGCCAAATGATTAAAATGCAAACATTTGATAGAGTAATAATCATTAAAAATTCACGAGTTGTCAGTTATTACAAGAAATGTATCATAAAACAGAATCTTAATTGAGATAGAAATGCCTATTTAGGATGTAATAACTTTAATATTAATTCTAGCATTGGTTGACAATTTTAATATGAGTTCATATTTTTCCAAATTGAATAATTTAATATTGTTTAATTGTGAATGATTTTAAAAAATCAAGTGTATATTTTTTTTTTATAAAATGGCTACATAAAATTTATATTGACAGTTTATTACATTACTTGTGGTACTTCATAGTGAATAAGAGGACAGTAGTTAAAGACATGTTTTCCTTTGGCAACATCCAGGTTCTCTCTTTTCATGTATATGTTTTAAACAATATAATTTTACTCAGGGCATGCAAAACAGTATTTCTACTGTATTTATATCAACTCCCAAATATGTAAAAAGTCAACATCAATTACTCCTGAAAGAACATTCCCACCCTACCATTACACAAATTAATAGAAAAATAGTTTTATATAAAGAATGATATGGAAAACACTTTTAAAATCAGGAATATAACAAACCACACAAGCAGAAAGCTACAAATTCAAAACCAAAAGCTGTCCACTACGACAATAAACAAGATAATTTTGAAAAGGACTTAATGAACATAATCAGACACATAAAATTCCATTACAATTGAGATGAATTCCAAAGAAAACTAAAAGAGGACATAAACAAGATTAACTATTCACCTAATGTCTTTGACCTACTGATAAAATTAGAAATATATACATGCTAAAACTTCAAGAATATAACAAATTACTCAAGGAAAATTATCAATACATACAGGAAATCAGTTAAAACAACAAATCACAAATTTATGTAGAAGCCAATCAAATCACACAAAAACTCGACCTAGATGATCACAAACTGCCACACAAAATCAGAAGCATTCATCACTCTAAAAAAACTGAAAAGAAAACTTCAGAGCTAACTCAACCTGTAAACTAATAAACCCAATGAAAAGGGAACTATGAAAAATAAGTAAAATTATACTAGAAGAAATTAACAGTGAAATAAAAAGTAGGTCTAAACCAATGAAAAACACACAAGGTCAATAACAGACTGATTCCCAAACATAAAAGACATATATAACTGTTGGGGCGCACCCACCTTCACAACCACAATAGACTGATCCTATTATTATAAATAGAACAGTAGTTCTAGAGACTGTGAGCAGTCTAGTGCAGTGCAGAGTGAGACTTCTGTAGTGATCAGTTACACTTCCGTTTCTCGTCGGAAGATACCGTTGGACTTTATTACTATTACTTATTGTTACTACTAACCTACGTTCGTTCTACTACTAATCTCTCTGATGTAAATACCTCTCTGAATATACCAGTATTTTTCCCTACGACTGTGTTTGTTCGTTATTACCAAATACTCACGTGGAAACACTCAACATCTCAGCAATAACAGTGCATCCACTTAACTTGATATTAAAGATTATTTAACCCATCAACAAATGTATAGACTATCCTCCTAATAACAGATTACTCAAAAATCATAACAGACTTATTACTAAAAATTATACAATACTACTGAAAATCACTACTATTTAACAAGTGGCTTCATCAAAGAAGGACACAAAAAGAACATTTGATGTAATCATGGGAAACTATGATATAGTGTTATTGTAAAGTGATCTGGTCAGTACACACACTAGCTAGGATAATTAACAAAATGATACAGATCTGTACAGAGAAGACAGGCTTATTATCTTAAGATAATGCAATAGACATAGATAAAACCAGAAAAGAAATTATAAGAACTTTCAAAGAAATAGGATTTGTAATTTACATTAAAACAAAAATAAAAGATATATTTCTTAGATATAATTTTGCAAAAAAGTACATACAAACTATTCAGAAAACAACAATCTACTTTATACACACACTCCTCCGACTGTTTACCCATTATAATCAAACAAATTCCATAATCCATCAGCCACAAATTATTGATAACTCATCAAGAGGGAAAATTTTCAAAAAAGCTAAAAGTGATTATCAAATGACACTAAAAATGTTGACATTTTGGTAAATTTAACATTTACACTAAATAGAAGAAAACCATCAACAGAAAAAGCACCATACAATAAAAATGTAAAAATAATTATACATAAAATATTAAAATTCACTGACACATACTTTCTTAAATCACCAGATGTGGTGAAAGAGAAAGTCACTTACCAAGAAAAAAGGCACATGTGTTCTGTACGATAGGCTGAGGACAGAATAATCGAAATAGAAATGTCAGCTGCAGGTGTTGCCATAAATGCATCACAGATATGCTCATGTCGTGTGTACTCTTCCACACGTCGTGTCGACCAATAAAACATTTCTTTCTGCCTCTGTATCTTTGAGTTTAGAGTTGCAATTTGTTCATTTTGTTGTGGAATTGAGCTGCCACATCAATTTTTGAACAAGCTATTTTGGTGGCATGGCGGATGGTAAATTCAATCTAAAATTGAATCCTGAATTTGACAGCAGTGGGTCGATAGTAAAATGGGTTGAGAAAGTCGAACTGGTATGCGAACTCTGTGGTGTAAAGCAGCTCAAAACCACCATTCCCCTTCGACTGTCTGGAGGGGCATTTGCAGTGTATCAGCAGTTGACCAAAGAAGAGAGGGCAGTGCAGCATGAATTAAGGATGTGCTATACACCAATTTTACTGCGGATAGTTTCTCTGTATACAAGCAGTTCGAAGCTCAGAAACTGTGCCCAAGTGAAACTGTAGATGTTTACTTGGCCAATTTGAGAAAGTTTGCAGAGGAATGCCCAACTGCGTGATGGTGCATGTGTGTGTCCGTGGACTTCCTGTCTCCATATGATGACATATTCAGTTGGTCTCCAGAATGGACTCACTGCCGTTTGAGGAGTTACTGGCTTGGGCGCTTATGAAGGAAGAGTCTGAAGAGGAACTGGTGGTAGCAGCTGCAAGGCCCACCCAAAGTAAACATGTTCTCCCAACAGTGGGCTCTTCTGTGAAAATTAAGTGCAACAGCTGTAATGGCCCAAACCACCCGGCAAGGGACTGCATCCAAAAGGGGAAAGTGACTTGGATGCATTGCTGCTGCTGCCATAGTTGCCAGGAGGCAGGACACCTGTCATGAGAAACGAGTCAAGGGGGCAATGTGTCAGCACCAGCCTCATATCCCTCCAGGATGTAAATGCAGTGCTACCAGTAGTGATGCCTCTCCTACCTGACCATGCCAGTGCCAGTCTCTCTTCTCCACAAGTCATGAAAGAGATGCTCCCCGTAATCGATGTATGCATTGATGGGGTGAAATATACTACCCTCATGGATACAGATTGTCCACATTTGCTTACAAACATATCCAATTGTTATCCATGGAAAAGACAAGAGGTGGACATGCTACTGGCTAATGGAAGGTCTTCAGCAGTCGAGGAGTCACAAGCATGGAAGTTCACATAGACAATTGGGAACCTATCAATATAGATGTCCTGGTTGTGGAAAGCAAATTGTTAGGATTTGACCTGTTCTTCAGCATGGATGTCTTTGAGAGATTAGTCGGGTTTGTTAATTCCCATATTTGTGCAGCCATGACTGTAAATCAGCCCAACTTTACTGTGGAATTTGACCTATATACCAGAACCTGGATAGCATCATGGAAGTGGTCAGATCTAGAATATTTGAAAAATTGGGTATCTGAGTTGCCTGTGTCTAAGCAGGGAAGGAGTGAATATTAGTGTGAACTACAGACATGGATAGACAATGGGTAGCTGATACCTTACCCTGAAAAAGAACTTGGTTCCCCAAGGGGCCTGATCCCATTAATGGCAGAGATTCAGAAGAATAAAAGAAAGGTTCACCTGGTGTGAGATTACTGCAAGCTAAACAAGAATGTTGATGCATACATAGTTCATGCTGATGGTTGTGCCAAAAAATTGAAAGAATGGTGGAGAAAAAGACCCAATATTTTCATGCTTGATCTTCGCAAGACATACCTACAGATATATGTGCATCAATTGCTATGGCCATTTCAAACCATCATTTATAAAGGGTGAAGGAACTACTTGACAAGAATGGGATTTAGGCTAAATGTGGCATCGGCTATCATGAAAGCCATTGTGGATACCATGCGAGCAAAAGATGAGTCCATTCTCTAGGCCACTTCAGCATATACTGATGACATCTATGTCAATGAAGATGTTAAATAATATTTTCAGTTTTTTTAGTGGTAGTGTATTAGGTTCAGACATTCTGAGGCTGATCTTAAGGTCAGATGGTAGACAGAATAGGGATGGTTATTTTGATTGGCTGAGCTGAATGTGGGAATGTTAGATAGAAGTGTTTTCAGTGAGTTAAATTTTACTTGTCATACACATTAGACATGGTTATTTTGTATCTCAGGGAACTTGCTCTCCAGTGGGGGTGATAGAGGGAGCTCACTAGCTAGTTAAAAATGCACATGTCGATGTGTTTAATAAAATGGATAAGTTTAAAAAACCCTTTTGTTGAGGTTCTCATTTTACTTCCGAACAAACCAGCTAGTGATCACCCAGCCAAGAGAGAAGAATGCAGCTTTGTTATGGAATCTACCCCATCAACCAAGAGATGCCCAGAACAAAGGAGCTATACAACAAAGATGTAACATCTGCAACACGCATAAGACATCTCACAGATTTTGGATTGATGTGCAAAGACCCAGAACAATTGGAGGACAATACCCAAGTGCTTGGCTGGCAAATTTGAAGGGAGCAGAACATCTTGTACTGGAAGCAGGGGAGTGAAGTACTGGAAGGACCCAAAGTTTAGACTCAGCAAAAAATATTTTCACAATGCGGAAAACTAGTAGGACACTTTCCTGTGTGTGGCTGGCTCCGTACTGCGACCACCTTCATCACATGCAGAGCAACTGGTTATGTACAGCTGGGATGATGAAGTAACAGACACTCTGCCTCAACAATATAAATATGGATGTCATTACCAGAGTACTCCAAGATGACCCTGTGTGAGTTAATGGTGTGTCAATGGCCATGGGTTTGAAGTATGGGTTGATGTGAGCTCTCTTGTAACTGTAGCATCCCTCAGGTTAAATGGAGATGTAGGATGTTCAGCATATAAACGTAGCTGAGTTGATGGCATACTCAGGGGTGTTAACACAGCACTTCAATGGAAGGCAAAACATTGCACTTATTCACAGACTCTGCATGTGTTCACGGATGAATATCTGACCCATTCACTGTAAAGGTCAAAATACACACAAAGGCTTCAAGCAAGATTCTCATTTGGAGTATGCTCAGCGCCTTGGAAAAACTGGTCAGTTAATTAGACTTATCGGTGGATATAAAGCTGGAGAACTGAGCAAACAAGCAGACAAAGGTACTGGCTTGATGCAATGAGGATGGAGACAGAATCAGCGAGCAAATGCAAGATAAGATCAGTAAACTGTCAAAGTGGGCATCGTGGCATTAAAAGGACCCTAGACTTCACAAGGTGCATAGATGCAGTGGTGTCCAAGGCAGCACTTAGGGCTGTAGTAAGAGAATGTAGAGAGTGTCAGTCCATTGGCCCATCACCAGTATGATGGCCAAGAGGAAAGTTAGATGTTAGCAATGTGTGGACCCGAGTTGGGATGGACATCCCTTATCACAATGGTAAACATTACTTGACACTGAATCACTGTGGGCCCACTAAATTCACAGTCTGGTGACAACTGCATTGACAAGATTCAGCTAGCATCATCAACCATTTAAAGGCCCTACTTTTTGAATGGGGACCTCTTGCTGAACTTCTCACCAACAATGACATTGCTTTCTGTAGTAAACCATTCAAGGAGGTTTTAGATGGGTGAGGAATTCATATCCATTTACACTGCATGCACATACCCTCTGGTAACAGGATAGTTGAACATTGGCACCAATGCATAAAGTAAATTGCCATAAGGAAACAATGATAGAAGCCATATATTGGCACAACATTACATCCAAAGATGATGTGTCACCTTCCACTGCACCCGCCAATGGAATTTACTGTTAGAGTCCAAGCACAAGGTATTGATAAAACACCTCCACCAAAGCAAGAATGTGGACAACTGACATATGGGTTAGGAGACCATGTGAGCAAAAGCCCCTTAAAATCGATGAACAACTTAATATCAAGTTGAATATGTCACAGGGATTAGAGGTCTGTGTGTGATTTGTGTTGATGGAATGCCATGCCATGTGAGGGATCTGCGCCCCTTTGTCAATTCAAACACATCAACAAGTGATGTCAGCAGTGAGTCCTCTAATGATGAGGAACTGGTCAAAATAAAAGATGTCTTGAGTATGTCCTCTGAAAAAATCTATGCTCAGCCCAGTGGAAATATGTCTGCTGTCCCTTTGGGAGGTGATTCATCAGGCGACGAGACAGCAGTTGCTCCTTTAAGAAGCACGAGGCTTAAGAGGCCCATCCCTGGTTGTCACCAGTGGGATCATGAGGTCAGGAGGAGTGTGGCAAAAGGGAAGGTCACTTACCAAGAAAAAAGGCAAGTGTGATCTGTACAATATGTCAAAGACAAAATAACCAATATAGAAACAAGTCCGGTGCAGGTGTTGTCATAAATGCATCATGGATATGCAAATATTGTGTGCCCTCTCCCGCCTGTTGACGAATGAGAAAAATGTTCCATTAAGAAAAGCGGTTGATGTTCTTGAACTGGGAAGTTTATTTTTCTACCACACCCATCAGTTTGCATGTTGGATTTCTCACCATTTACATGTACTGGGATTTGTGACATTGGACATGATTTCTTTCTGCCCCTGAATCTTCATGTTTGAACATGTGATTTGTTCATTTTATTATGGAATTGAGCTGCCATATCAATTTTTGAACACCAGGACACCATAAATACACACCTATAGCTGCAGAACAAAATCCAAATGGCTACTAAATGGTAATTTCCTACAAAGCAACATAATATACCAACCTACTGTAAGGTTACTCATAGTAAACATTTAACAACAAAAAATATATAAATAGTAAAACAAAAACATGGAATTTAAAAAAACTAAAAAAACTCTTAAAATCTAATATGGAAAAGATGAAAACAGCACCAGCTTGCAACAGTTCGAAACCATGTAACACTTGTCTAGAGGCAAAAATAACAATCATCTTTCCAGAATAATATAAACTCCTAAACAAAAGATCAGAGGTCATTTTTAAATGTAGATATGAAATTAATTTCCTACTATGCTACCTGAAAATGCATTTTGATTGAAAAGATGAAACAATAAACAAGAACCAAAATCTAATAAACTTTGTTTCAAATAAATAAGATAAAATATTAACCCTAACCAAAAAAAAAAAAAAAAAAGGAACCATTTTCCCCTCTTTCCAACTCCTCAGAGGATCCATTAACCTATATTTGGAACCTGCACACATGGTCTGATGATCACTTGAAGTATTAAACTGATAGTTACCATGTAATGTTGATTTCTATGTCCATGCAGTCTATAATTACACTCTACTTCTGAGAGTTAAGAAGTCTTCTATATATTTTTACACACACACACACATATATATATATATATATATATATATATATATATAAAACAATGTAAGATAAATCTAATTAAGACCCTAACTCATAGGGCTCTTATGATCTGTTTTGGAAGTTTTCTCTGTGGGGAAATTGATTTTATTATGATGGCACTTTCCAAAAGTGGATATCCTTTAGATATTGTGGATGCTGTTATCCTTGATGTCATCAACAATTTTCATAGGGTTAAGCCGCATCTTGTTAAAAAATGTCCCATTTATTTGCGTCTTCCCTTTATTAGTTCAGTTGTTATTTTTCTGCTAATGTTTAAGTAATATTTGTTACTCGACCTATTCTTTATTCCATTTGCAAGGATGTCCTCCCACCCTCCCCATCATGTTAACTCAGTTATTTACAAATATGAATGTTGTTGTGGACTCAACTACATAGGGAGGACTTCTCAGCATTTGGATTTTAGGATAAAACAGCATTTACCTCTCAGAATTTTGAGTCTGGCCTCTAGCAATAGTCAACTGGTTAATACATCCAGGTCATCTATTGCTCTACATATTATTAATAGCAAGAGCTGTATTACTGACTAGTGTGGACCGTTTCTTTATTTTGTCACAGTCCTACTCTTTATATCGCCTCAAGGTCCTGGAGTCCTTATATATCAAATGCTGCAAGCCTTCACTCTGTCAACAGAGGGATTGTTTGCTGGATCTGAATATTATTGGTCTCTAGTCTTCCTTACCCCCCCCCCATTAGTCATCCTATAAATTAATTTACACATTTGTTCTTTTTAATTCCCAGAATAAAACTGGGATGAAACTGGTTGTTTTTAGTTATTAAATTTACACTAATAGGCCTTGTAATTTAAATTTCTTTGCTATTATAAACTTCTGTACAACAAAAAACTTATATATATATATATATATATATAAAAACAATACTGGAGAAAAATGTATGACAAAGTAGAAAAAGTTTTGTGATGCATTTTGTCCTTTAGGACTTCATCAGCACCAACAACAAATTTAGTCTGATGAAATCCTAAAGAATGAAACATGTTACAAGAAAACTTTTTCCACTTTGTCATTCTCTCTCTCTCTCTCTATATATATATATATATATATATATATATATATATATATATATATATATATATATATATATATATATATATTATAGATATGTATGTATAAAACCACACACAGATTGTGTCAGATAATTGAGGATATATTAAAATATAAAATAAAACTCTTCACAGAGTATACACAAGTTCAACTTAGAAAAACAGAAAAAGTTCCTTCAATAAAACCACCATCAATCTTAAGGATGTCCTCAATGTGGTATTGGAAGTGAATGTATACCCAGATATCATATTATTCTCATTCATGCTAGTGTTCAAAAATATTCTCATTCATGGTGGCCTTCAATGAGTCCTTAATATTGCTGATCAGATGATATGCTGATAAAAATGTTTTAGCAACTTTATTTTGTTTGTTCTGTTTTTATCATAGAGACATTTATGTGCACCAGATATTTTAGAACACACTTTTTCATGGATATAAATGGAAAACAACCTAATGCAATGTTATACATGTGCCAAATTTTAACATTCTTATTTCTCATTCAGCTGATTTCTCATTCAAGATTAGATGGCAAGACCATGTGAAGATGGCAGAACTTCTCCAGCATGCCTCTCTAGGTGTAGTGAAGATGATGGAGGTTCATCAGTCACTTTTTAAGGAAAGACCCCAATAAGAAATTGCAGCTTCGTAATGACCTATCCCCCACCACCACCACTCAGGAAGGAAAAAGGAGAAAAGGAAGACTGAGAATGACCTGAAGGAAGACTGTGGAGAAAGACAGGGAAGCAATAGGCTGATGAACCTGGGGTGAGACATGAACAGCAGCTTCAGACAAAGCAGAGGCCTTATATGCCATGGGGTGATAGATAGATAGATTTACAAAATGACTGAGAAAAAGTATTCAATACTCAACACAAAGCAGAATCAAACAGAGCCAAATACCTTGTGGAATAGCTTTTGTTTGCAATGACAGCCTCCAATCACTTTCTGTGTAATCATTAGCTTTGAACATGCTTCTACTGGTATTTTGAGCCACTCTTCATGGTAGTACTTCAGTTCTTTCAGATTACACAGCTGACAAGCACAAACAGATTTTTATCACCCACAACAAAAATTCAATCAGATTCAAGTCAGAGGATTGACTGGAGCATTTCAAAAGGTTAATATTTTTAATCCATTGTTTTGTTGTTTTGGTGGTATACTTAGGAGCAATATCCTGCTGAAATATCCAATTGTACTTTTTTTTTTAAATTATTAAAATTGTGTGAAATATGAGGATGGTGACATATGGTTTGAATTTTTTCTTTTTCTTCTTCCAAATTTGAAATATCAAACAATTATTTTTGTCTCTTCAGACCAAAGAATATTGTTCCAATAGGCATCTGGCTTATATAAATTCCCCTTAACAAATTTCAAATGCACCTCATATGATTTTTTCAGAAGCAATACCTTTTGGCCTCTACAAGATTGCAAACCATATTGGCTAAATGTGTTGCTGACAACTTGAGATGTAATTGTTATCCCTGATATTCGGAGATCTTCTACCAACTCTTTACAAGTAATCCTTGGCTGTTTATTTACCATTCTTACAATCTTGCTTGCAGTGCAGGTGTAAATCTTTTGAAGGGCTCTAAATTGAGGACAGTTCACCATTAAGCTATATTTCTTCCACTTGTAAACTATTGAATCAATGGCACACTGATGAAGTTGTAGCTATTTACCAATGGCTATGTAACCAATACCTTTATTATAACTCCAGAATCTCCTTAGGTCCTTAGTTTTTGGCATTATGGTTGCTACTGTGATGATAGTGGTCAACTGGTACACCATACCATCATCTGAAGATCAATTACTACTTGGAATGTTCTAGAATAATCTACTACAGTTTACAACCAATCACCTAGAAATTTAAATTGGTATTATTTACTCATTTTATTAATGAGTATTGAATTCTTTTTTTCATCATCTTTTAGAAACACAATTTTTATAAATATGTATAAATGTATATGTTGAAATCTTTGTTCATATTTACTTTTGTAGAATTGTAATCTATATCTATATAATCTTGATGCAAATACTTTATTTATAGTTAAATAATGAAATTATCTAGTTTTTCCCCAAAAATGTGTCTGTTTGTACACATGTGCATATATCTGTGTGCAAACATATTTTGTATATTTCTTTGACATGCAAATGTACACTGGAACAGAAAGTTTTAAAAAGAGAAATACCAAAATGCTATACCTGTTTGCATATGATATGAAAATGGAAGAAAAATGTCTGAATAATAACCTTTCCCAATACTGTAGTCAAATTCTGGCAGATGCGTAGATTCGATTAGCATTAGAAATTTGATGTTTTATTCTACCTGTGCCTTTCATTTTTAATATGTCAAAAAAAATTAAATATTAATTAATATATTAAAAATGAAATGTACAGGTAGAATAAATAATTTAATTGTTAAGTAAATGGTTGACTAGAAGAGAGTTTATTTCCTATCTAACAATATGGTTTACATTACTTGTCATATCACACTCAGTTAAAGTAAAATATAATAATTTATGTAATAATTAAGAGGTTTTGCATAACAAAAAAAGTTTCAGTACTACAATAAAAGAAAGAAAACATGAGACATACACATTGGCATATGTTTGGATGAAATTGACAATATGTTTATAATTTGTTGTTGGTATTTAGAACAAGCACTTTAATTTAGGATAATATAGTTACTTACTTTACAACTAGTTTGTGTTTTCTATTCTCTCAAATCAACTTGAAATATATTTAAAGAAATGTATCTTCAATAACCATCAAAAGTTTCACTATTGCGTGTAAGAATTCGACAATGCATCTAATAATATGGCTTGTATACGGAATGGAGTTTTAATTAATTCTCCATGCTACAATAAAAGAAAGAAAAATATAAGACATACACCTGAACACAAAGAATGTTTACATCTTTTCAAAACAACAGTGCCTGACTCAAGAAATTCTGTATAAATAATTTGCCAATCTGTATACAAAATTTGTTCAATGTTTCACTGATGAGCAAAAACTATTATATTAGACATTTACTGTCATTAAAACCATTTTGATAGTGTTTAAATGTTTGGCACAAAGGTCAAGCATTAGGAATCATTGCTTTTGTGTAGTGAAATTAAAAGACAAATAGTAAAAATTTAAAAAATACCTGACATTTCAAACAGAATGGAAGTTATCACACAAATGAAAAAGCATATCCCTGCAAGTATGTTAAGCTGAAGGCCAAGTGATGAAAGAATGAAGTAACAACATAGAATAAGATAGATAATCAGAGACATTTTATTCAATCAATAAAGTTTTTAAACTTTTATCATTTTACTTAGACAGGGCATCTGATAAGTAGCAAAATAGAAATAATATAAAAGTGTAGAAAATAAAGTTTTAAAGTTTTATGTGAAGCAGAAGCAAATTTTCAAATAAATTTACTGAGGCAAAACAATAAATAATCTGCATCTGTGGCTGAAAATGTGGTTATGTCACTCAGACCTTGTTTTTGTTAAATGATAAACAGATAAGATTAACCCAATCGTGATCATTCATGTCAGGGGGATTTCAAAATTCTTGAATTATTTAAAGCAAGTTAATGTCAGAATATTGACAATTGTAAAACTATAAGTTCAGATGTTACAGAAATTTTAAACTACAAAACATTTTGTTTGGTTCTATATTTTTATTTATCAATATAATCTTTTCCTAGGCTACTTTATATCAAAATATCCTTTCACAATGAAACAAAATATTATAAATAAAGATTAAGATTAAAATTTATTTCTTCAATCTCCACTTTCTGAGTAAACAACAGTTCAATTTTATGGCAATCATTTCCGAAAACAATTATTTTTCCAAAATCTAAAATCCTTTAAGTTGTGATCACAATCCAAGCAGCATTTCTTTCCCTTGACTATCCACCCAAATAATAATGCAAATCTCATGTTCAATGTTATGTTCATAGCAGTTAATATAAAATCTTAGACATGCATAAATGCATTTGCTTCAATTTGTATCAGTGTTTCAAAATAATATATTTTGTATTATTTTAATGTGAAACAATAGAAACGAGTTAGAACAAAAAACAGTAAAAAAAATGGAAAAGGTACTTCCATCAACAAGCATGTATACATATTTTGAAATGTTTTCTCACAAAACATTTATGGTCTAGTCATGTAGAAAAAAAATTAGTATGACTGAAGCAAGTTTATTTGAAAGTTTATTTTAAAAAATACAAAAAACAAGTACAGGTTGTATTCAGTATAAATGGAAAATGACCTAACATAATGTTAGGTGCCAAATTTTAACATTCTCTTTTCTCTTTCAGGCATATCAAAAATATTAACATGGCAATTTTCAATCTTTTTTTTTTCAATTCATCTCAAGCAAAGCAATAAAGCCACTAAGATGAGTGTGGGCGAATATGAGAGGAAAAACACTATTAAGGAGAGATAACAATAAAAGAACAGGAATTAAAAAGACAGAAGATAATGATTGACATTGCATTTAGATTTTTGAAAATCAAAGTTGACTAGAAAGCAAGAATCCAGAAAAGAGTCCCACAAGCAAGAAGTGCAAGAGAAGAAACTGTTAGCATAGAACTTACAGTTACATCTAAACATTTCAACTGCAAAATGATGAGACTTTCCCACCAATCTAGTACTGTGCTTAAATTCATTGTCTAGGTACTATAGAGGAAATTTCATCCAAACAATTACCATGAAAGTATTTATAGAAAAGGCACAGGGAAGCTATATTATGGCTGTGGGAAAGTAACTGAAGACAAGATGCCAGGTCAGAACTAATAACATTGTAGATTCTTCTTTGGATTTTATCAAGAATCTCTAAATATATAGCAGAAACACCAAACCAGATATAGCAGAAATATTCAAAGCATGGATGAATGGTAGACTTACAAATATCTAAGATCGATTTTGGTGAGAAAAATATTCTAGCATGACACAGTGAACCAACTTTCCCAGCTGCAAAACTAACAATTGATTCAATGTAATCTTTTCACTTCATGTCTGTGGAAAATGTTAGACTGAAAAGGTGCAATGAGTTACTTTCCTGCAGGTTAGCATCAGCCATGCTGACAGAAGGCCAAAAGGGTGTTTTCAGATGATTAAAAGAGCATTTTAATTTTAGAGGCATTAAAACTAACAAGCCATTCCTGGCCCCAGTTAACAACAGAGTGTAGGTCATTTTTGAGCTCAGCTACCAAAATGACTATCGAACTGAGCAGACTTACTATTAAGACAGAAGCAAATAGTTGTATCATCAGCATAGATACCGAGTTGAGAACAGATGTCATCAGGAAGGTCATAGGTCCAATGATAGAGCCAAAGGGGACACCTGCATTAATGCAAAAGAGATCTAGAAGAGTGGCTGTTCATAACAACTGCTATTCTTGTGGTAGTAGCCACCAACCACAGCAACTTCATGAACATAGGAGGAATGGCAAGTAGTTTTGTGTTGAGTCCACAGAGGATTCCACAGAGGATTCCACAGTGATACACACCAAGTTTCATGTCATCTATCATGGTTCTGACAGTCACAAGCAACAAAGACCATATCATGTCATTCCTATTTTTCCTGTAGGATCTCAGGATCAATACCACTGCCCAATATTGAGATGCTAGTTGTCAAGCCCTGGATTAAGGAAGTTGAATTTATCAAAAAACGAATAATTGACAATTCTTTTCAATGGAATGATTGAACTAATTTTTGAAATGCAATGCAACTATGGTTATTACAGTTGTTTCATGTATGTTTTTCATATTAAAAAATTTAGGGAAATAATTCTTTTAAATTTTTATATGGTACACATATAAATCAAAAGATGTAATTAATAGTTTATGGTAGTATTTTAAAATAATTTCATTGACTGTGATGAAATTGGAAGTTGTTTTGTTGTTTTTTTTTACTCAGAAAGTAAAAGTCACTGAAATTGATAAACTTCAATACTTAGAGGTTAAAACTAAGTTATTGTCATGATAATTTTTAAAAAACAACTTGATTTTGTATTTAGTATCATGCCTTTATTTAAATTTTTGTATGAATGATTTGGAACTTCACTCACTTCATCTGTTAAGTATCATGACATATTTATGAGGAAATAATTTTTATCAAGTTATTTAGTAAGGGAACAAAGCACAGAGATGTGGATTCATATTTTTCCAAAGTGTATTAGTACTAAATGATTGCAAGTAGCCTCAGCTAAAAAATTGAACTCTGTTTTCTATACTGATATTAATAGTGGGCTGGTCAAATGTTTCATTTTCTCTTTCTCATTAGATGGTATTAAAAATATTTACTTTTAACTAGTTTTATTAAAAAAAAAACATCCCTTCTAACTATATTTGGCAACTGTTATAGCAGTGTGGATTGTTTTAAAGAAAACTGTCAAGTTGTCATATTTTTGTCTGTTGACCTTAACATTGAAGATGGGATAAGCAACACTTTCAGCATTTGTTTTTTATTAAATTTAAGAAAAGTAAAACTGTAACTGATATGCAAAAAATGATTTGGATAGTTTATAGAGAAACTTCTGTGAAAGATGAAATATGCCAAAAGTGAAATACAAAGTTTGATGTTGGAGATTTTTTGCTGAACAATCCTTCATTGATCCTACAATGACCTTTTTCTAGGGGAGCAGGCAAATGATTGAAACTACTCTTAATTAGCCAAAATGAAGGCAGCAATCAATAAAAATATTCTCAAAACCAGTTAACAGAAAACACATATTCCATCAGGATAACACTAGACTGCATGTTTCTTTGGTGACCAAACAAAAATTATTACAGTTTATCTGCTATATTCAGCAGATAGTGTACTTGAGATACACATTTTTTTTTCTGACCATTACATAATTCTCCCAATGAAAACAACTTCCTTTCATTGGAAGACTGCAAAAAGTACCTAAAGCAGTTCTTTGTTGAGAAATATTCAAGTTCTGGGATGATGGGATTATAAAGTTGTTGGAAAGATGGCAGAAAATAGTGAAATTGTTCAATAATGTTAATTTCTTATTTCAGCTCAATAGATTGCATAAACATTTAGTCGAGTCAACACTATATATATATATATATATATATATATATATATATATATATATATGTCATCCACAGACAGACTGTTTCGCTATATATATATATTTTATTTATATATGTAAGAAAAGGAATATACAAATAATATCATTATAAATAAACAGTTTAGAAATAAATATTTTTCCTTTAATGCAAAAAATGCTAAAATATAAAAATGACAATAAGTGTGTGCCACTTAATCAAGGACTTAACTCACAATAAATAATATTACCTGAAAAATTATTATTCAAAGAAAAGAATAAAAATAATATCTTGATAAAATATGATAAAAATATATTTATATGTTTTCTTAAATACATTCTAAATAAACAGATTCATAAAGAAACACAATGACTAACTTCTTTTTACACTTTAATTCAAATGTCAGGTAAAAATTGAACACTTCACACATTAAATCAGAAATTATCACTTGATCATCTGAGACAATCTGTAGTAATCTTTACCATTATATTTGTTGGACTTTAAGACAGTAGAATAGACGCAGCACCAATATTATCAACAGCAATAGTGTCCAGTGTTGTTAATTATAATATTCTTGGTTCTTGTACAGTAAACTAACATCCATGTCAGTATCAATATGGCTTCATCCTATATATTCATACAGAGGACAGGTGTTAGAGTGAGCTCCACCAGAAATGTATAGTGATTACATAGGTTTATATTCCAACAATCCCACTTTAACTTATCATGAATCTATTCACTTTCAATAATTTAAATCTAAAAAAAAACAAAATTTACATTTGAGGTTTTATTCCCATAAGGGCACTTATAATCTCTTCAGCTTAACTTCAGTTGCCTGTTTCTGGTTGTTCACTATATACTTGACAATTAAATGGAACATTCAAATGAGCAGTTTTAAACATCCATCTGGGAAACAACTAAACTATACATTCTATTAACACTCAGAAGTAATGTGTGCTTTAGATAAAAATGCTTCTTGATAATGTTGGGGACTTGTGAATACTCCTTTTCAAAAAACATGCCTTTTATTGTTGGATTTATGAAAATCCAATGACTCCACCAACTGCTGTTCTGCCCTTTAGTAAGGGGACTAGATTATTTTCCCTTTCAGTGTTCAGATCATCTTACAAGGCTTCTTGTCAATAGATTCAGTGTAACAGAAGTGATGGCTTCTTGATATGTTTTGGTTACACATAGTCATGTCTTCTTGATATGTTATGTTAGAATAGTAAATGCTGTACAAGAAGGTGCTGAAAAGTTCGGAGCCCAACTAAAAAAGGATTCCAAAATAAATTTGGGTGTTTGGTCAGACTTTGGGAAGTAGATCAGGCCAAGAACATTTTAGCTTCCTTTGTACTTCACACTATCATCAATACTCTACTCCCAACAACTTAATCTCCAAGATGTTTCAGTTTATTGTGATTGTTACTTGGATATCTGTCAAAACTGCCTTCTTCAATAGGATTACTTTTACTCAGCTCAGATCTGGCAACCTGATCAACAATCTCATTTTCTTTTCTTTGTCTTAGAGATCTTGACTTTGATTGGTATCTGTTTCCTGGTGACCTTCACCTGTAACTCACTGATCTAGATCATGAGCTGTATTGAGGGGAGTGACCTGCTTCTAGATCTTGAACAGAAATGAGGTTTTCATTCCGTTTCACTATAATAATGACAACTTTATGGATCTTATTTTCCTGCTCACGCAGATCAATTTCAATACACTCAGGTCTCATAATTATTTTATCATTGACTAACACAGGTAGTGGATTAGTGGATTCACTAACATCATTCACAGCTTCAAAATTATTGGTGAAATTTACATACCCTTATTTTTATTTGTTTGCATTTTGGAAAATATAAAAGGAAGCACCTTTGCCATTGCCCATAAAAATGGCTTTCTTGTTTCTGGTGTCAAGCTTATGTTTTTTCTGCATGTATACATAACAAATTATATCAAAAATATGTATATTACTCATATTTAGCATAGTAAGACTGACCAGTTCCTAATATGTTTTCCACTTTTGGATTTTGCAATACCTGTTCCATAAATATATGCAACAGCCATGACAAAACAGTTCACCACATTTTCAGTAATAGACATTATGCCATTTATTGCGGGTGATATATTGGACTGCAAAGAGATATTGAATGATGGAAGACAACGACAAACAAAACAATGACTTGAGTAAAAAAATATATCAACAATTGTATTTTTGTTAAAGAAAATACATCCACAAAAAATAATGTTAAAGTGCACTAAGCAAAAGATAACTCTCTAAGCTAATGTAGAGGGTGAAAAGATCATTGTCCTGAGAAGGACAGTTTTGTTAGTAGATGAAAAACGTTGGCACTTCACAGTTTTTATTTTCTCCAGCTTCATCTCTGTTCATAGATAGAGCCACAACTGAGTTGCACCCTGCCTGGATACAGAGATGCAACTGAGAGATGATCATCCTCCCATGGCATGGACTGTGGAAGACTAGTTATTTACCCCAGTTTCACCACTAAGACAAGATGTGACACATATTGGGTTTTATATAGAGAACCTCAGTGCATACACTTGGGCCAGGTGCAAAAATTGCCCAGACCCGGCAAACATCTGTTGCACTGGCCTCAGAAGTGACTACTGAGCCCCCGCTCTAGTACAATGTGAAGGGGACAGCTGTTCCCTGGGAACAGGCATTTCACTGTATTTATTTTCCTCAGCTGTGCCTCTTTCCACAAACAGAGGCCACAACTGAGTCACACACTGCCCAAATCAGAGATGCAATTGATAATCCTCTCACAGTATGAACTGTAGAAGGCTTGTTTTTTGTTGCTTTTGAGGCCTCTTTATATCCTGAATCAGTCTTACAACAATGCTGGTAAAGCTTTTTCTTCCAGTTGGTTTTAAAAAATGTGTGAGTACTGACAGAATATGACATTTCACAAGATGATCATGTTTTTCTTCAGTGCCATTTTAGTGAGGTAAAGAGGAAGCAGAAAAGTTTATGCTTAATATAGTTCCTAAGATGTGTTTCAAGCTCTTTACATGTAAATTCTGTTGCATGATTACTTCTAAGTTTCACTGATATATGCAGTGTGGTTTCAGCTGTGTATTTTTCAGCATACAGGTAGGTATAGAACAAAACAAAGTTTAAGATTAGAAACAAAAGAGCTATTTTTATTTTGGGATGTCTTCTACATTTTTGTTTACTTTCAGTCAATAAAGTCATCTCAGTCCATAATTCCTCCACAACCATATATAACAGAAACACTTTTGTAGTCTTGTCATAGATCATAAAAAAATAAAAAAAAGTATTATAATATTTAAGCCTATCAAGAATTGATCTGGACGGGCAAAAAGATATTTATTCTGTCTGTCCAGATCACATTTTGCAGATTAGGGTGTTTTTTGAGAAACATTTATGCCCACTAAACCTGCCTTCCTTGTGCTGTTTATGCAAACATGGTTTTGGCTTAGTACAGACCAGTATTATATAAGTGTTACTGGCCAAGACGTCATGAAGGTTTTGATACTTGATTTAAATGACTTAATTTTAGTGCAATTTTCTGAACACCTTTTGAGAAATTTTCTATAGCATCTCTCATAATTTATCTTGTCCACTCAGAAATCATTATTATTATTATTATTATTTTTTGCTAGCTCATTTCCATACTTTACAATAAGTGTCAGGATTTCTTAAAAATTTGCAGGTCATAATGATTTCATCAATTTTGTAGGAGATATCATTGCTGTCTCCAGAGAAATTTTAGAACACAATAACTCAGTTCTACTCAGATTAAGAATCTTTTTTCTTCTAAAATAAGCAAGGACCTTTTGGCATTTTCAGAGAATCTTTTAGGGAGCTCTTCAGCATTTGAATTAAAGAAAAACATCAAATTCACAAGTATTTTTATAGTTACTGAATACCAAGTAATGAGTTTTAATTAGAAAAATTGAACACATTTGCCTATACTTAAGGAATAAAACGCTTTAGAATTATATTTATAATTTACTTACATGTATGTTATATTCTTCTGAACAGGAAAACACTTAATTCAACAGGATATCAGTCATTTTCACAGTGTTTTTTATTTCTGGAGAGAATATTTCCTTTCAATCCATTAAAGAAACACAGGCATTGCCAACCTTTTACAAAGTGATATTTGTTCTATTATAAGGTGGAAATTCAATAAAATGATCTTAGGGGTTAAAATTATCATCATCAACTTATGAATTTCAAGTAGTTTGTGATGTCACCCTGCAGTCAACAAATAAATTGTAAAAAGTACAAGATCTTTTTACTTTGATAGTTTTAGCTGTAATTCCTTGTTAGTTACATAGCATAATACTTTTTTATTTAATCATTTCAAACCAAGGAAGGCAATAATGCCACTATGATGCAAGGGGTTACTGGAAGTAGAAGAGAATGAGAAGACTTTAGTCAGAAGAAAGGACAATAAAAAGTACAGGTTTTAGGAAGACAGAAGATAGTATGAGTAATTGGTGTTGCATTTAAATTTTTGAAGATTGTAGGTGGTAGGGAAGCAAGAAATTGAAAAGGAGTTCCACATGTGAGAAGTGTGAGAAAAATCAATCAGAATAAAACATACAGTTGCATCTAGCTAGTTCAACAGTATAACAGTGATACCTAGTTGCCAGTTTAGTAGCACACTTAAATTCATGCATTTTTTCAAAGAGAAAAGTTAATAGGAACAAATGCCATGAAAATATTTGTAGAAAAGATGGAAGCTGCATCATGTCAGTGAGAAAGTAACTGAAATCAAGATGCCAGGTCAGGATCAATTACATTACAGATCCTTCTTTGAATTTTGTCAAGAATCTCAAGATATAGAGTAGGAGCACCATACCAGATATGGCAGCAATATTCAATGTATGGACAAATGAGAGATTTATAAATGTGCGAGATGACAAGAAAAATTATTTAGAACAACTCAGTGAAACAACATTCCTAATGGGAGACCTACCAATTGATTCAATATAATCACTCCACTTCATGTCAGTGGAAAATATGAGCTCTAGAAGGTATAAAGAGTTGCTTTTCTGGGGATTAGCATCAGCCATGCTGATGGTAGACAGAAAAGTTCTCCATGGTGATTAAATGAAAGCAGTTTTGTTTTGGAGGTGTTAACATTTACAAGCCATTCCTCGCTCAGTTAACTATTGGGAGGTCCTTTTCAAGAGCAGTTATCAATTTTACTTTGTCAGGCCTGTCAGACTTGGTACTAAGACAGGTGTAAATAATGGTGTCATACACATAAATAAGTAGTTGGGAACTGACGACACCAGGAAGGTCATTATGAAGATAAGAAACAACATAGGTTCAAGGATAAAGCCCTGTAATTTTAAACTTCTGGGTGAGCTTGTATCAGTAAAATAGCAAAATGCAACATTTAAAGTCAGATATAAATCAAGAATTTAACTTCCCCTAACACAAATTTGATTTTCTGTTACAATCAAACAATAAAAACATTCTTCTGGAAACATCACCTGTTGGCATTTAAGAGATTTTGTTAGACAATATTATTAATATTCATATCCAGTGTTCTAGTTATGATATTCATATTTCTAGTAATACAGTAAAGTAACTCTAATGCACATATCAATATGACTGTCCTCTTTGCATCATAATAGGCAGCATCTTATACTCAAATTTGCCTACATTTTAGTGTAAACTCCACCAGTAATGCACAATTACATAAGATCCCATATGTTTATATTACAATATCACCATTGATGCAATTATCGAATCAAAACACAATTTATGTAAAGACAAGGTCTATAAACTAACACATCCTCTGATTTCTCAATAGAAATAAAACATTCTTGAAATAGTGTTATCATAATTTCTGCACTCAAAATAAACCTTTACTGCTTTGCAGCTATTTTATTTCATTTCAAAGGTTAATGTGGAGGAAAACAAAAAGAAGCTTTTCATTCTCTCATCAATAAAACAGTAGGAGTAGAAATCTAAACAAGAATTTTGTATTGATTCCGGGAATATTTACAATGAAAACATACAAGATAGAGTGATCTTATCTCTGTTATTGTTATGATAGACATGCATAAGATACAATTTCAACTGCACAGAGTCAAAGTGACATTCATCTTTTATACAGCATCTTTTTCATTCATGTCATATTCAAGGAGACCTGTTCTCACACAATAATATTGAAACAGCAATCCATAGTTAGAGACAGGAAACATGGTCATTAAATATATCTTGAAGACAGATAATTTTACTCTGCATCAATCTACTAAAGTTGACCATAGAATGGATACAAATAAAAATAGATTATTCAAATGACCTTGTTACCAATGGACCTAATTTCTATTTAACAGTTAAAAGTATAACATTTCAAATATCAAGTATCAAATAGAATAACTGATGGTCATAACATTTATGAAAAGACAGTATTTACATTAGTCGGACTATTGTCCTCATCTTTGTCGCTATATTTGTCACAACGTTTCGGCCGTTGTACGCTCCGGCCTTCTTCAGGTGGTTGGAATTTCGAACTGAACCCTTTATTTCGATCACTGGGGAAGACTGTTCTAGTTCCACGAGCCATGTTTGATGGATATCAGTTATCAGTTATCTCCTGCTAATTTACCCTCTGAAAGTTCTCCACTGCCTTAACCGGGTATTGAACTCACACTCTTTGGGTCTGTCACTGGATCTAACCAACGCCTTTATCCACTGTGCCATGTGCCATATGAAAAGGTTAGAAATTAACGATAAAACCCTGATTAGTTTCCTTCATTTCAATAGAGTTTTAAAAAATATACTAAATTTGTAGTAATGATCTATTCAACCAAAAAGTGTAATGAATGTAAATAATGTAAACTTACCTATATTTGGACATTCAAATTTTTCAAACAAAGAAGAAAAGAATATTTAACTCAAATCAATATTACCTTTGTCAAGCTTCAAAATTAAAAGCTTAAAATCAATTCAGCAATTTTACTTTACATTTTACATATTAAACAGTTTTATTAGAAATTGGTTAATTTCTTTCTTGAAGTTAAAATTCAATGTTGAGTATTTCTTATCTCTGAATTATAAAGATTTCACATGTAGATTCACATATTATATTTTTTTTTTTACAGTGAGGATAATCCTGTACAGGGTCCAAGAGCCACTTGAGGTAGAGTGTTACAGAGTAGAAGCAGAGTTTATACAGATATGTGGGGAAGATAATAGTTAACCCTAGACTTGAACAAGTTAAGATTGTAGTGATCAGGAAGACATTCTCTTGGTAGTCAGCTCTACAGAGCAGTGGTTCAAAGGAAGAAGTTGCTCAAGTGGAACTTCTCACTAATAGAATACAAAGGGAATGAGGGTGGTTTGCTACAATGTTTGTAGCATCGCGGGTTTTAGCCATGAAGGTCAGATTTGGTGGAACTAAGCAATTTGAGCACTTTTCATGGAAATAGCAATAGAGCAGTGAGTAGCTTGCAACATTTCATCCATGAGAAAGGGGTTGAAGGGTGGAAAATATTTTGTCACCCACAAGGATGTGAGGTGTTTTGGGACTCCATTGAGATTTGAAAGTGAGGACTAGGCAGTTCATGCCCAGATATAACAGCAATACTCCATTTTAGGCTTCATCTGACTCTTGTAAAGGTAGAGGATAGCATGAGGAGTTAGTTACTTATTGGAGCTGTATAGTGAACTAACCATTTTTCCAACATCTTTAGCAATGGATCATATGTATGAGTTCCACTTGAGGTTTGGGTTGAGTTTATGGCCCAATAGTCATTCAAGGCATAGGGCCTCCCTGAGGGAAGATCCATTCATCATGATTGGTGATAGTTCAAGGTCTGATTGGTGATGATAGAATGTAACTAGTTTGGTTTTTGAAGCATTGAATGTAACCAGCCAGTTTTTCCTCCCATTGAGCTAGATCAGAGGAGAGATCAGCTACCTATTTCTGGTCATCTAGTTTTGGAAATGTACCCATATACTGTTGTATCATCATCACAGATATTCAAACATGATCAGAGTATACTCTTAGGCAGATTAATTATGTAAAGTAAAAAGAGGGTTGGTCCAAGATTTGAGGATATATAAGTGAAAATTAGTTTTGAATTCTACTTATCAAACAGAACCCACCTAGTCACCCATCTTCATTTATCTAATTAAATTATTACACTTTAATTCCAAGTAAAATAGAAGAAAAAAGTTTCCTGTCAAAACCTGCCCAGATTTATATTTTCCTCTCTTACATTCCTTATTAATTCCTTTATAAACAGTGTGTTAAAAATCAGTCTAAAAAAAATTGGAAATTAGCTAATGATCTTGAAAATCTATTTCAACTAGAGAAACTTGAATAAAATTAGCCAAAACCAAATAATAAACATCAAATGAAAATTTATTGAGTTCTCATCAACAAAGTCAAAGTTGAAGTTAATCATCAACCTCTGTTATGCCTAGGAAGCTGTCTAGTGCAAAGGTCATGTTTATAATTGTGTAAGGTGGTTGACCTCAGTAGATTAAGCTGAATCCAATAAATTTATCATGCTTGACCACTGGTACACTATGGTAAAAAAAGTAATGTTTAATCTGAGAGTATGTATTGTGCCATTTACCAAAAGATCTATCATAGCACTTCAATAGATATTCACTTTATATTTCTAACAGGAATGGTCGATTATATTGCCCAAGAGAAGGTTTTCTTTTCTTCTTTACTTTGAGAATGTTTTTAGATAATTTGATAATTCTTAAGAACATTATTTTGTAACTTTATTTTGCAATCATTGAATCTATTTTGGTAATTTATTCCAAGCTTTGTTACTTCTAATAGCTATCTGTAGTTAATTTGACAATAATGTAACTGTAAAAAAAATCTTTTTGTTCCACTGAAAAATTAATTATCTTCATTGTGGATTCTACTAAAAAGACAAAATCATTTTGTGCTCACCTCAAAAATCTATATATATAAAAAAAAGAAGAAATAAAAAGTGAACTAATGAAGTTATACAAAGAACTTAATAATTTGCATAAAAGATAAAAAATACCAATAAAATCTTTTCAACGATAGCATAATGTGTAAGTATTTAAGAGAACACAAGCTTTGACATATGGATTAGAAAATGTCAAGTTTAATTTAGAAATATGCCAATCAGCTTGAACTCTTTTGTTATAAGCAAGGTCAATAACCATGGAAGCATTGCAAACTGACAAAGATGAGTTTTCTTTTCTTTGGCATTGGTCCCAGTAGTTTATAGCCAACTTTTTGTTTATAAAGATTTGTCTAAGTACAAAAGCAGAGCCATGTATGTTGAATTTTGAATGCTGTTGGAATCCAATCACTAAAGAATAAACCAGGATTTTTACATGAATACCTACATTATATGCATTTTTATTTTATCAGTAGCAATTTTTTTTTAGAAAAGTTTCTAAATACCATAAAAACTATTATTAACATACTAAATTAATGTTTTAAATAAAGCTCAAGCTTATCTATAGCAGGGTATATCAATATAATGAACAGTGTGGCTGTTTCTAACAATAAATGATGGGTAATATTTAGTAACCTGGTCTCACAAGTGTTATGAAAAATTTTGTTGTTATGGTAACATGAGCCATGCTCAGTCCATTTGAAGCAAGTATAATGTTACCATAACAATGAAATTGAAAAAAAAATATAAAAATAATAAATTTCTATTATTATGATAGTACACAAGCACAGCTCCCATTCAAAGTGAGCCAGAATCATGCTTCTATAATAACAGAATTAAAAAGATTAGGTTGTCTCAGATGATTGAGAATGCATTACAATATAAAAGAAAAAGATTTTCAATACAAATACACTTAGTATATTTTCCCACCACCCGATTTCTTTTTATACAAATATTCAACTTTAAAAAACCCCCAAAAACACAGAAAATAGTGTATGAGGACAGACTCAATACAGCTTTTGAAGTGAATACATGCCTGGATAAAATAGTTCTCATTCATATTGGCCAGATATATAGGGTGTGATGAATAAATTGTCATCTAAATTATGCAAAAATGAAATAACACCGATATCTCATTTTAACAGATATAATTACCAAAATTACACAAAAATATCTTGAAATACTAAAGAGTAAATCTATTCAATGGCTTCAACCATGGCCTCCAGATAACTTCAGAATCTCATGCAAATCTTCTGGAAGGTCTCCTTGTTTAAGTTGGTGAATACTGCCATAATCCTTGCCTTGCTACAAAGAGTTTTGTTGATCTCTTACTCAACTGCACACTACACATAATAATCAAAGGTGTTGCAGTCTGAGGAGTTAGGTGGCCAGATGTAAGGAGTGATGTGATTGCAGAAATTGTCTGAGAGCCATGACTGGTTTCTCCTGCTTGTGTGGCATGGTGCAGAGTTCTGTTACCAGACATAAGGTCTTCTAGCAGCCACCCTCTTGATACAGGAAAGTACTACCTCCTCAAAACACTTGATGTGGTCCTCCATGTTGAGTCTGAGGCCTCGTGGGAAGATGAATGGAGGCATAACGTTGGCATCACTAGTGATCACTCAAAAAACCTTCATAATCACCTTGAGACTCATCCAAATCTGCTGTACTGTCTTCAGATTGACACCCAAACACCCAGACAGTGTCCAACTGACCCTACTATAAAGTGCAGTTGACAAAATCAAAAACAAACAACGCACATGTGCAAAATTAAAAAGATAAAATGGTGACAATTTAATCATTGCACACACACACATATATATATATATATATATATATATATATATATATATATATATATATATACACACACACACATTGAATGATGGAAATATATAAATACATGCAAATATGTTAGTTTCTTCTCTAAAATTAATTCATAGATATTCAAATATATCCACAATTTTTTTCATAGATATTAACTAGTACTATAATATTTTTATCCCAAATGAATATGATTCTCAAGTAGAGCAAAATCTGTACATGTTATCTTACAGCAAACACTACCTCATTGACAAATATATAAGAAATGAAACTCTCATCGTTACTTACAAGTTTGAAGAGAATATAAGGTTTCCTATTAGATAATTAAAAAATAAAACAATTATTAAAAATGCAATAATAACTTACAGGCTGAAAATTTCAT
This sequence comes from Acanthosepion esculentum, assembly GCA_964036315.1. NCBI lineage: Eukaryota > Metazoa > Mollusca > Cephalopoda > Sepiida > Sepiidae > Acanthosepion > Acanthosepion esculentum. The sequence continues at coordinate 33,569,673 of OZ038499.1, forward strand.
ATGATGAATCTATATTTATAAACCTAAAATACACCTATTAGTTATAAGTATTTAAAACAAGCACTTTAATTTGGGAAAAACATAGTTGCTTACTTTACAACTAGTTTGTGTTTTCTATTTTCCCAAATCAATTTGAAATATATTTAAAGAAAGAAATATCTATCTTCAGTAGCAATCAAAACTTTCACTGTTGCATGTAAGAATTTTACAATGCATCTAATAATATGGCTTACATCATTTCAAAACAACAGTGCCTGACTCAAGAAATTTGGTATAGATATAAAATAATTTGCTAATCTGTATAGGTTGGCATTGAATGAAAGCAAATACCGAACCAATCATTTATGCTTTGTCATAATTATCCCATAAAAAATATTAACATCTGTTCATGAATTTTGAATAAAGTGAATGTTAATCTAATTTGTAATTATATCAATAATTATTTTCTTGAAAAATATCTGGGAAATAAAAAATCTTCCTTTCCTAAAAAGCTTTATTTTAAAATATTTGCCAGACTAAATGCAGTTTCCGATGATTATGACTCATGAAAATTTTAAAGAGGTATTTTTTTTAGATTTTTCTATGGTAAATGATAGCATTGATTTCCTTGTGAAATATTTCAAAGTTAATTCCAGTCTACTTTTATTTGTTTACTAATTACAAAAACTGAAAGTGAGAAGTTCTTAGTTCAGTGCATCATTAAACAAATTCCAGTCTTCAAAAACAATAACATTTATTTTAAAAACAGATGTAAGAATTATACAATTTCAGTTTAACAATTCATAAAATTATCATTTTAAAAAATGTTTCGAAAGAAGTATTTTTAAAATATAATAAATAAATCAATAAAATAAACCAACTCTATGGTATATTGACATTAAAGAAATGCTTTATCACTAAACTCTCATCAGAGGACCACAAAAGACAGGAATTGATTTATTTATAACAGAGAGAATCCTGACAAAAATGTCACCAATGTAACATTTAGATCAGAACTTTAAAAAGAAAAAGCATTATGCATTGTTGGCAATATTTCATATTATTTTCCCATATAGTCCATAAAAAGAAGTAATCAGCAAAACATATTTTTCTAGCAAGAAAAATTGTATAATAAAATCAGTGCCAACTATATTTTACTTTTACTGAGCTAAATCAATGTTGAGTACAAATCTAATGAAAAATATCCAATAAGGAAATGCTAGCCAAATTTTATTTAGAGAAAAAAAAATTATCATATTATCCAAATCATTTTCTCAGTTAAGATACATTACATGAAAACTGTGAAAATTGTTGATTTACATTATCTAAAAAAAAAATTCTTGGATTAAAATAAATTGCCATTTGCAAACATATTTCAAATTAGGTAAAAAAATAAAGAGCGTTACTTTTTTTTTCTTATTGTAATACTAAAAAAAAATTATTTTTAAACTTGTAAAATCTGAAGAAAGTAATGATGGTTATGTTGTCAAAATGAACAGAGTCATGTTCTGGATTGGGCTGATGAAATTTTGCAAAGTTTTTGTATTTATCCATAAAGTATATGAGAAATTTTATCAAAAACAAAACATGATAAATTGCATTATACATGAGTGTAGCATTTTGACAATTTTTTGTTTAACAAGGAAGAAACAACTAGGGCCAGTGATCCTCACAACTTCCTCATAAGCCACCAACTTGTAAATAACAGTTTTTCCTTGGCTAAAACAACTTGCAGTGTTAAATTACTTTCTATGAGCAGCATATATTATGTTCATGACAATCAATAACAATATCTATCGAGATTCTAAAAGCAATAGAGAACATCCAAATAAAATGTCTCAAGTAAAAGTGGAATGATAAGAAAATATAATTCTTAGATCAGTATTTATTTCTTTTTCTGTAAATTTGCCATGATACTTTTGTACTTTTTTACTTTCTTAATGCTATACACAAAAATAAAACACATTTTAGGCCTTTTAACTACAGATATAGTGGGCTACATTAGATGCAAGATTACATTAAATACAGTAACAGCATGTGAAAAAAATACTGGATCTATTAAATATATGGATTTTTCCTACTACCAAGAGGTATGATCTCAATGAAGTTTGAACAATGGTAAATTTAATGAATAGGATAATATAAAGGAAATATACAGTAGAATCTTATGGGGGGGTGCTGAAAATTTCTCTGCTTGACTAAGAAAACCTTCATAAAAAAATGTAATATTTGGTCAGATTTGAGTAAGTCAGTTGGACAGAGAATTTTTCAGTGTCTCCTCATATAGATCCTAATAAATGCAGCAATTCTACACATTTGAATTTACCAGTGCATTTTCTTGTTTTTTATATTTTAAAATGTGAAAATGGATGTTTATGTCACATAAACTGTTTTTTTTTCTTGCAGAATGCTATCCCTCTTGGAAGCAGAGTTTTAAATTAATACAGGAAGTAAAACAGAAACACATTGAAAAGAAACATGAAACATTTTAGGGAATAAATTTTGTAGCTAACTTTCCAAGTTAACCTCTGCAACAGGCCACATGCCATTTTGTCTGCATATCACTGTACTACTGTAAATAGGCAAAAAGAAAGACGCAACAAAATAGGAACCTTTCATGTGCAATTTGTATTCTAGAGAAGGATACAATTCAAAGAATTAGATGTAATTGAAATGGTGGGTGGAGGGTGTACTGAAAAAAATTTCAAGAATTGACAATCTTTAGGCTTTACAGCTACACAATCAAATTTCTAATTTTCATTCAAGTGAATCAGAACTTTTTTTCCTCCTTTTCATGACTATAAAAATACTTCTCCGTTTTATTCATTATTAACAATGAAGATGATAAAGTTATTGATAACTATTGAGCATCTTTCTCAGTGAATGCTTCTTTTATTTACAGCAGTTTTTACTTGAGGAAACACAAGCTTTTGCTGACAGTAATTGACAAATTACTGAAAGCTAAAACTTCAATTGAGATTCCTTATATAAGCAGCTACTATTTTGTATTCCTAATTATAATTTTAATGAGATTCAAAGCAGGATGAATACAAACTGTTCAACTAAGCAAGAATAGCAGTATTTAAAAAATAAAAAAGACAAAATGTTTTTAAAAAAAAAACATACTTAAAATTACATGGCAATTTCTTTCCCTACCCCAAATATTCTTCAAAGTAATAGGGATTTTTGTTTAATTCATTTATACGCTTTGTATGATGTATATTGTTATAAGAATTATCAATCACAAGAATTTTTACAAGCAATTCAATTTCATAATTTTATGTTTTTTAGTTTTTTTTTAGTAGACAGTAGGTTATAGAGTTTGTTGTTCAATTTCCCAAAATGACTCACAAGAAAAAGAAATGAACCTTGAAATTTTTTAAATGTAGGATTGTTTAGCTCTAGCTGGTTAATCAAACATGCCATGGTGAAAATGAGCAAAAATATTAAAGGTTCTATGAAGAAAAAATGAGAAAACTTTAATTTGCCAAAGACATACAAATCAACAGACCAGCAATTGTAAAATCACAGAAGAATCTGCGATAATCAACTTAGGATTTAAAGTGTTAACATTTAACAAAATGTTTTATTTAGTAAAATGTTTATATTTACTAAACAGTTAATATTCATTTTATTGTTAGCTATTTTTTCAGTAAGTTTTTAATGGACCAATTTGGATTTCTAACTCAAGGGAATTGACATCATTCAAATTTAAAAAATTTAAGAGGCTTCTTTTCTGTACTACCTTAAGACCAAAATATCTTCTCAAACTTCTCAGTCACTTAATTAAATTAATATAAATTTGGTATCTCCAATGAATAGTGGTAATTAATGCTTAGTCTATAGAAAGTTAATTGAAGAGTCGATAAAAACCTAGCAGGGAAATTTGGAGTGTGAACAGAAATATTATGATGTTATGGTACATACTTTAAAGAGACAACTGAATTATATTGATAAAAGGATATACTTTTGACCAAAGGGTTGTATTTGGCCTTGTAGGTATGTCTGAAAATTATATGAAAACATTTTTTAATAAATCAAACAGAATCTTGAAAATATTTTACAAAACGTTTGCACAAACATTATATAATTATATTATATTATATATCTTATATAACTTCTTAAAATTGCAAAATATTAGTGCAAAGGCAAACTAGTTATAGGTTGTTTTATTCAGTATTGTAGCAAAATTTGTGTGTGAAAAAAGTGCTAACATTATTGTAAAATATACTATGCAATAATATTGCAGTAATAGGAATTCAAACTCTTTTCATAACTTTAATTGATATTAATATCTATTCAGAATGTTGAATTCTGATTGTGAAATCATTTCAACTCAAAATAATCAAAACATGTACAAATGTAACAAGAACTTTCAGTTAGAAAAGTGTATTTTTTCTGATTTATTTAGCATAACTCAAACCAAAATTAACTTTTTAATGTTTCTTTAGCTCTAAGAAATATAAGTTTTTTCCTTCAGAGTTATTACTTAACAGTAAGTGTTGATTGAAAATGAATGCTTCATAACATCTTGAAATGTTTATATTGATTTTTAATTTCTCTGCTAATATTTTATTACTTATGTTTCACTGTTTTATATTTCAAATATATTGATACAAGTACATGAGTGTACTGATTACAAGGAAAGTATAAAGATTATGAAGCATGAATGATTCTATGTAATGCACATTATATTTTATGGAATTAAAAAAAAAAACTTTCATGAATTTATTTAATAGAAAGATTACTTTCATCTTAATTGCAAGAGCATGAAAAGAAATAATACAATTTTTATCATTTTCAGTATAACTATTTTTCAAAAAAGAGTTTCATCCCAAGCAAGGCAATAATGCTACTGAGACACAAGAGGCTACTGGGAGTGAAAGAAGATAAGGAAACATTAGTGATGAGAAAGGACAATAAAAGAACAGGATTCAGAAACACAGAAGATGGCAATTGATGCTGCATTTAAACTTTTGATGATTATAGGTGAAAGGAAAGCAAGAAGCTGGAAAAGAGTTCCACAAGCAAGAAGTGTGAGAAAAGAAACTATTAGAATAGAACTTAAAGTTACATATAGCTATTTCAACAGTAAAATAATCAGCCTTAGCTGCCAGTCTAGTACTACATCTAAATACATATGGTTGAGGGATTAAGGATGAAAGCTCATTAGAACAATTGTCATGAAAATATTTATAGAAAAGAGAGAGGGAAGCCATGTCAATGTGATGGGAAAGTGACTGATGTCGTGATGTCAGGTCAAGAACCTTCTTTGGATTTTTATAAAGAACTTCAAGACTAAACATTTTCAAGCTTGAACATCAAACCAGATGTGGCAGCAATATTCAATGCATGAAGGAATTGCAGGTTTATAAACATGCAAGATGGATTCTGGCAAGAAAAATTGTCTAGCATGACTCAGGGAACCAATTTTCCTAGCAGCAAACCTAGCAATTGATTCAATTGTTCCACTTTATGCCAGGGGGAAATGCGAGACCAAGAAGGTGCAAGAAGTTGCTCTTCTGGAGGTTAGCATCAACCATACTGATGGAAGGTAAAAACGCTTCTTTAAGATTACTAAAAGATAGTAGTTTTATTTTGGAGGTGTTAAAGTTTAGAAACCATTTCTTGCCCCATCTAACAACAGATTGAAGCTCATTTTCAAGAGCAGCTGCTAGTTTTACTTTATCAGACCTATTGGACTTACTATTAAGACAGGAGTAAATAGTCATGTCATCAGTATAAATACTGAGTTGGGAACTGATGACATTGGGATGTGGTTGAAGATGAGAAAAAAAGTAGCTGCATTAATGTGGAAGGATCTAGAAGAGTGGCCATTCAAGATAACTTTCAGTAGATGATTTATTACCAAAAATGGGTATATTTTATGTACTTTCAATTCCATCCAAATGGCAATGCCTAATCAAGTGATATTTCCCTGTTAATCTCTTCTTCCTTTCAGATCAATCTCATAATCAAAAGGTAGATTTCAATGAAAATGTTTTATATGAAGCAAGAGATTGCATGCCAAGTGCAGGGCTCATGAAAAAGGATTTGAAGTAGGCCACTTTCAGATCAGCAAATCACCCAAGACATTTCTTCTTCATATAAACATTTTCCAATATCATGAAACAGCCAAAAATTCATCTTGAAATGATTTTATCTGCCAAAAAAATACTTAAAATAAAGTATACTGCTAACTGGAAGTAATTATTTTTAAATATGTTGTCTGATGCCAAAAAAAATTTTCAAGATATTTTCGAAACAGTTACTATGCTGAGTAAATACCAATACTAAAGAGATACATTAACTTGGAGAGTATAAAAAGAATGGAATAGCAAGATTGCTGTGACATACGTAACCATTGAAATGAAATCTATTTCTCATCAAGGACAGCACTTGCAGACAATGAACAATTTGGTCAAATTTTTTTTAAGTTGAAAAACTACAATTTCATATGATCAAGAACTATAAGTTGAAACCTTCAATTTTTAAAAATAAATTTATTGTTTACCACTGCCCATTGCAAAAATTACTGACAAAGATATGTATACACACACATACACTGATGAGCCAAAATATTATGACCAACATGTGAAAAGAATGATAGCTATTGTCTCATAACAACTGTTTATGTTATGTTTAGTAATAAAAAACACATCTAAGCTAGTCTGTAATACTTCATTTTGATGTATTGAATGTTGTAGTTATGGGCAAGAAGTGATTTTGATAAAAGCCAAATTGTTATCCCCAAAGAACTAGGACAGAGAATTTATGAAGTATTGTAGGGTGTACACATTCATTTGTTGCGAGTACCTACTGATAATGATTTGAGGCAAGAAACAAATCACAATCTACTGACAAAAAATTGGGCAACCAAGATTTATCAATATAAGAAGTGAACTTACAAACATTTCTGTCGGGTAAAAGCCAAAAGACAGCTTTAATAAAGGTGAAAGAAGGAATGCATTGCAACACACTAAATCAATCTTTGTTGTGTATGGGGGCTGCATAGGCCAGAGTACCTATGTAAACAAATATCTATTGCCAAATAGATCTTCGATGAGTAAATGAGTATTAGAATGGGAAGAAAGTTGCCTGCATCATTATGGTGGGAAAGCAATGGTACCAGAATGAATTGGGGAGAAACAAGCCTATGAAGACAACATTTTACTAGGAAACGGTGGATGATCATACATATGGAAGCTACTTTTTGTTACATACTCTGACATAGCAAAGATCTTCTATGATGGTTATGGCAGGACAATGTATTATATATATATATATATATATATATATAAGTGAACATTGAAGTCAACACTTAGAGGCGACAAGCCTGACAATTGCGTCTAGCATGAAACAGCCTGTCGCCTCTAAGTGTTGATTTCAATATTCACTTTTATGTTTACAAACACACTGTCTCTGATATTGAGCACTTTATCCCATAAATATAGCACACCTTAAGAGTATATTTCTTCATATGTATATATATATATATATATATATATATATATATATATATATAGTCATCCACAGTCAGACTGTTTCGTTGTATCACAGCTCCTCAGAGTGGTTAGACGTCTGATTGCTTCAAGCTGAGATCTTACCCCTTGGCCATTGTTGCATGGCAAAAAAGAAGGGAATTTGAATGTTTTTTTTTTATATAAAATATGTCAGCAGCTCAGAGAACTCAATTTATACTTGAAGAGCATATTCAAACAGGTTTTGTTAAATAATTTAGACACATTCTGTCTACTTATTTTCGATAAGATCCTTTCATATTTGCAAATAAGCTTTTTTGTGCGGTTGTTAAAAGACGAGAGGAAAACACTATGTTGGCTCATATTGTATTTATTCTGAGTACTTTCAACATAGCATAATGTCATCATCAGGGTATTGTTAAATATATAGTAAGTATTTAGTGTTCATGGTTGTGAAAGACAAAAATTGTTGTGGTCATCTGAAGATTACCATTTTTATATGTGGAGTATGAATGCTGTGTCATTGCTGGTTGACAGACACTGTTTAAGGGGAGGTAACTAGGTATGCTGTAGAAAAGTTCTGGGCTTGAGTAGTTGCTAGATAAAGGAAACACTTTTTATTAAATCTTTTAGGATATTTTTGTCTTCTTTATAATTAGCATGCATCTGGTTATGATATAAAAAGTTGATATATTTGGGGTTAGTTGGAGGGGTATTATGTTCTGTATGTTTTGTATAGAGGTCTCTGATGGAGCATCTTATTTGCTCGAAGCAGTGTAGTTGGGAAGTGGTTATTGAGGAGTGCTTGTTTTATATTTTTAAGTTCACTGTAAAAGATCTGTTTTGTGGATGAATTAGATTTGTACAGTTTATTAGGTTTTTATAATAGCTATTTTACAATATTTTGGACATTTGCTTTTATAGTTAAGAGTACAGGAATTTATGCTGGTAGGACTTTTATATGGGGAGATGGTGAACTTATTATTATTGGTGTTAATCAGTATATTGAGAAAGGGAATTTTGTTACTAGTATTAAATTCATATGTAAACTTAAGGATGGAGTTGTCTTGGAACTGTTTTTGGAGTTTATATATTTCTTCCTTACTTTTGACTAATAAAAGGATATCGTCTACGTATCTAAGGTAGATGGAGGGTTTTTTAAACTTGCTAAAAATGTTATTTTTGAGATTGGACATATAGAAGTTGCTAAAGGTTGGATCAAGTGCTGAACCCATGGAGACGCCATTGTGTTATATATATATATATGTGTTGTTGTTATGATCGTAGAATGGGACTTCAATAGTGCAGGTTAGCAGTAGTTTTTTTTAATATATTAGGCCTAATTTTAAGTGGGGGTATAGATGGATTATGATATATATTATTTATAATGATCTCACTAGTTTCATGAACAGGGACATTAGTAAATATGTTTTCAACATCAAGTAAGGCTATGGTATCATTGTTAGGTTTGTCATTTTTTCGAATTTAGAATTGTTAGTGCTTGTCATTAATAGTTTTTCCTTTATCTAGCAACTACTCAAGCCCAGAACTTTTTTACAGCATACCTAGTTACCTCCTCTGTCAACTAGCCATGACACAGTGTTCGTACTCCATACATAAAAATGGTAATCTTCGGATGACCACAACAATTTTTGTCCTTCACAACCATGAACACTAAATACTTACTCTAATTTAACAATACCCTGATGATGACATTATGCTATGACGAAAGTACTCGGAATAAATACAATATGAACCAACATAGTGTTTTCCTCTCGTCTTTTAACAACCACACAAAAAAGCATATTTGCAAATATGAAAAGATTTTATTGAAAATAAGTAGACAAAAGAACGTGCCTAAATTATTTAATGAAACCTCTCTGAATGAAAATATGTTGCTGAAATACACGCATGTACATGTATATATGTACACACACACACACAAAAGTAAGGATTCCCAAACAAAAGAATTATTTTGGAATTCCTACTGGATTATATCCATTTTTATTCTTAAATCCAGAAGTTAAATATTACCTCTCTCCACAACATTCAATAAAAATATAACTAAAATATAATAAGCACATTGGAAAAATATTATTGAATTTTATTCACTCAATTTAATGTATGCATGTTTGTGTATAGGCAGATGAAAATGAGGTGGTGCAGAAAGAGATTAAAAAATAAATCCTGATGTTTGATCATTTCATTAAATTTTGAAAAAAACCTTATATACTGGTTCAGATTATTAAATAACATTTTTGTATAATTCACACTTTATTATCAGCATTAATTTTACAATACTATTAATGGCCCTCTCTCCTTTGTGTGTGTGTATATATATATATATATATATATATATATATATATATATATATATAAGAAAATGATATATAAATTTTTATACATCAGAATAATTTTAGGAAAATCTCACCATAATGAGTCTGACCATAATTTTGATTTTAAAAATGCTACTTTAATTAAAAGAGAAAGTAATTTATTAAGAAAAAATATATAGAAAGTGCTTTAATCACCAGATCATCCACAGTAAATCTGCATCCATGTTCTTACAAAATTTCACCTTTCTTGGCAGATCTTCTATTATCAAAAAGTGGGATATTTAATAACTTAAGTGATAAAAGCATAAACAAAAAGAAATTAAATGAAACTGGGCAGATTATATATCCAAAACATTAAAAAAAAATACTATTTTAGCATCCCCTCTCCTTCATGTGCATGTGTAACCACATTAATATAAACATTACTTAGGTTCAATGACATCCTAAAGGACAAAACACAACACACAAAGTTATTTTCCCACTTTGTTGTAGAGTTTCCTTATATATCAAATGTTAGCCAAAATCAATTTCCAAAAGTGACCAAAAACGAATTTCTCAGGGTTAAGGACTTCTTGTTCAAGCTGAGAACTTTTTCAGCTCTTATATCTATGATTTGAATAGAATGGTGCATCCTAAATTACATTCTCAACAGTAAAATGAAGAAGAGTGTGACATGTTCTAATAATGGCTAAAGAAAAGGATGGGAATAAAACGAAAAAAAGGAAGAAAATAAACAAGTTTTGAAACAGAAAATAAACTATAGAAAAGTGAAAAATATAATGAGTTTATTTTATAATCATTTAGTCGATTAGTCTTGCATGGATTGCTATCTTAAATTAAATCTATTACTGCTGAAACGACTGACAAGCTCTGATAATTTTCTACTCATAATGTAAAATAAAAGAATGCACAACAAAAATCATATTAACAAATTTATAAAATACTAAATGAAAGATCTTAGAGCAAACAGCCATTTATTTATATAAGGAAAATCTACAACAAAGTGGGAAAATTATTTTATATGCCATGTTTTGTCATATACATTATATATATATACACACACACACAAGTTGTTGACCAGATCAAGAAGCCCTTTCAAAAATCTCATGTTTGACTATTTGGGAAATGAATTATGCAAATATTTTTTTCTTCACACTCTTATATATAGTTTTTCCTCTTGTCTCTCTCTCTCTCTCTCTTTTATATATATATATATATATATATATATATATATATATATATATAAAAAAAATGGCATTCTGTTAGTGTGTCTATGTGTTTGTCAACTTGTTACCACATCCTGAGCTAACCGTTCATCCGATTGGCATGAAAATTCACACACAGATTGGAAATTTACGGCATTCATACTTGACATATTCATATTTTTCAATTGTTCCTCCGATTTTGGAAAAAATTGATAAAACCGATAGCGGGGTTGAATATTGATTTGAAAAAAAATTCATCAGTTTTTCAGTGATAGTTTTCACAAATTATAAGTGATATCCACCAAACTCATGTTGAGCAATGTCCTTACTTATAGTTTTGAAGTGCTGTTCTTTGTTTTTAATAATTGATATCAGTTATCGGAAAAAAAAAAAAAAAATATCGATAAAATCGATAATTTTGGGACATCCGATTCAAATCCAATGTAGCTGATTTTTGGCTCTGTTTTTTGCAAACTGCAAGGAATTTTCACGTAAATCATGTTGAGCATTAGTTTTATCAACAGTTATTAGTTGCTGACCTTTTTCTTCAATATCGGTATCAATTATCGGAAAAAATCGATAACATCATGCCACTTTTGACTTCCAATTCAAATCCAGTAAAGCTGATTTTTGGCTTTATTTTTTGCAAATGGCAAAGAATTTCCACCAAAATTACATTGAGCATTATTTTTATCAAAAGTTATGAGGTGCTGACATTCATTTTCAATATCGATATCAATTACTGGAAAAAATCGATACAATCGATCACTTTGGGACATCTGATTCAAGTCCAGTCTAGCTGATTTTTGGCTATATTTTTCGCAAATGGCGAAGAATTTTCAGCAAAATTCCCGTTGAGCACAGTATTTACCAACAGTATTGAGGTGTTGACTTTCGTTTTCAATATCGGTTTCAATTATCAGATAAAAATCGATAAAATCATACCCCTTTTGACTTCCCATTCAAATCAAGTTTACCTGAATTTGGCAATGTTTTTTGAAACTTGCTTGGGATTTTGATTAACTTTATCGGCTTTAGTCATGACAATTAAAAACTTCTGCTCTGTGAGCTCCTTTGTGACCAACTAATACCTGAGGGAAGTCGATACAATCATGTCTTCATCGGAATTTGCGAATACACCAAACGTATGTTCAACTGAGATGTCTACACTACAGACTCCACAGCTGATTGTTATTCACACACACGGTGACCATGCTTCACATAGCGGTATCTCATTGGCTGAGTGCAGCATGCGTTCGCTGATTGGTGTTTGAGACCCTAGGATGCTCGCTGATTGGCACAACCAATTGGCCAGTAATACCTTGCATTTGAACCTGTGTGCACAGCTGTGGGACGAAGGTCTCACTTCTGCTCCTGTTATGCCACCATCTGGTTGATACAATAGGCTCCTTCAACTGATCATTTCTCCTACCGCAAGTTGTTTCTTATGTTTTTGTTTTCTGTTTGTCTGTTTAACTACATTTTTCCAACTACCATAAACAATTTATTCAGCTGTTTTACTTAAATACCTACCTTTCTGATTCTGGCTCATGCTTTGCGATACTAAGTTAGACTTTGTACTCCTGCAATTGAGCAACCCTAATCAACCACTACTAGCATCACTTTCCCCGTGCTGCCAAAAAGGAGGGTACATCTTAGCCTTTGGACTGCAAAAGCGTCGGCTATGAGGGTAAGAAGGGCCTGTGAGTCCCTGGAGCAGACTACAATGCGACTATCACAGGTCGCTCCATGCAGCACCCTCACGCAGGCCTCGCAGTCACAAGAGGAGTGTGCCACCTGCTTGGCTGGGAAAGCTGCCTACAGGGCTTCGTTGCGATCAAGGCACAAGAATGCACAATGGTCAAGAATGAACGCACAGGCTGCAGCAACCGCCTCTGCATCTCAGGCTTCCGAGACTCATCATCAAAGGTTTTTTCGTAACATAAGAAATGCTGTTGCCACTGCGAAATCAAGGGCAATAGAGACACTTGACCGCAGACGTGCCCGCTAATCCAGAGACGCTGCTGCAACAGCGAGCACTAGGGCTACTGGGACACCGCTACGTAGGTCTGTTTGAAATGCTAGGAATGCAGCCACCACTGCCAGGTCAAGGCAAGCTGAAGCATTTGACTGCAGGCGTGCTCATCAATCCAGGGAAGCTGCTGCAACAGCTAGGTCAAGGGAGTCCGAGACAGAGCTGCAGCGGGCAACCCACAATGCCCACAATGTTGCAGCGACTTCTGCTGCCAGAAACTCTGATGGTCCACAGACAAGGGCAAACAGACTTTTCAAGGGTTGCTACAAACATGGCCGCTGTGCGCTTATCTCAAACTCCCCAAGCTCGCCTCATACGCCTCAACGGCGACATTCAGTGCCTTGCGACCGCCCGTTATATTACCTGTCCCAGTAGCTTTTTTTGGTCTTTCTTGGCTTTCAATTATGACCCCGGCATTAACTTAACTACATGTGATGACATCAATGTAGGGTCCATGACCTGCGTTTGCCAATTTTGCAACACCCACAAATGGGCCGGGGAGCCTGCTGGTCTGTGTTGCTCTTCTGGCAAAGTTTGACTGCCACCTCTGTATGAACCACCTACCCTGTTGAGGGGACTAATAGCTGGCTCCCATCACAACTCCAGCCACTTCCTTAAAACAATTAGGCAATACAACAACTCCTTTCAAATGACCTCATTTGGGGCTCAGGTGGAACAAGAAGAGGGTTGGATGCCCACTTTCAAAGTACAGGGGCCGGTATACCACCGCATTGGGTCTCTGCTGCCTGAGGAGACCTCTACACCTAAATTCCTTCAACTGTACTTTATTGCAGACTACAACCTACAGGCTGAAACCCGGATTGGTATTTTGCCGCCATCAGGAAGAGTTCCTACTACTTCAGGCCATGCTTCATGAGGTTAACAGCTACATTTGCAGTTTTAAATATGCTTTGGAAAATGCTCCCTTTCCTTCCTTCAGCATTGTAATTGATGCCGACAAACGGCCTCAAGATGAACACGAATGCCACTACAATGTCCCTGCATGCAACAAAGTGGCCACCATTATACATGAGGAGCAAGAGCGCGCTCATGATATTGTCTTCAAATCAAGAGGCGGCACTCTTCACAGGATTTCAGAGACCCATCGATTATATGATGCATTGCAGTACCCTTTACCTTTCCCTTATGATGACGATGGCTACCACTTCGGCATTCCCCTTCATAGGCCTTTTACTCATACCGTTTCATGGTTAGGGAGACTTCAACCTGCTTCATAGATGCAGGGAGCTTTTCCACCAGTTTGTGGTTGACATAGCCGCTAAGATGGAATCGGAGAGGCTTTATTTTATACGGAATCATCAGAAAAAGCTGTGCTCAGACTCCTATGTACACTTACATGACAGCCTTCGAAATGAAGTCAATCCCCACAACCTAGCTGTGCAGTATGCCCTCTACCTACACGGGGGGGGGGGGTTAAATGCATGAATACACACAGGATGCTATGACATACGTTAGGCAATATGGGCAGCCAGATTTATTTATAACATTTACCTGCAACCCCAAATGGGTTGAGATAACGCGTGAACTCCTACCCGGACAGGATTACACTCACAGACATGACATTACTGCCTGCGTATTCCACTTAAAACTGGGAGAACTTATGGACTTAATAATGAAGGGGCAAGTCCTACAGTGAAAACGCAACCACTATTTTACATTGATAGAATTAAAAATCTTGACCAATTATGAACAGGTGGCAGTCTTCGGGTAAGCACAGAGCAGCAACACAGCAGCCACCTATTGACACCGGTTGCCCTTGATCTCATTGATATTGCTACCAGTAGTGATTCCCGGCCTATCAGTGACTTTAACAACTGTGGATACATGCGTAAGTTCAATAATTCAAACCCCAAAGCAATTTAACTACATAAAACCCAAGCAACGCTGGGCTTTACTGCTAGTATATATATATATATATAGCATAATGAGAAGCCACGTATACTTTCTTGATATGTATATAATATGGATAAAACAACTGAAAAGTTGCAAATTAAAAGAAAAAAATTTGGTGTTTTTTTGTGAAAGTATTTATTTATATATTTTTATATATTTGATATTTCAGACCACCTTGGTCCTTCCTCAGAAATTAATTGAATAACTGTATTTGGGAGTTTGTTTACAAGTAGCGTCACGCGATGTGGAATACAAGTGTGTTTGAATTTTTTAATGTAAATCTAACGATAGTATTTTAGATGTTGTTTAAAAAGGTTTTTTAACTATATCTAAAGAAATTTTTTAACTATTGAAATATTTATACAGATTTAAAATACCCAAGTCTTTGTTTAACCCTAGTTTATATGTGTCTAATTTTAAAATCCAGTATTTCGCTTTTTTTCTTCGTGTGTATGTTGAACTAAAACCTGATTCTATCAATATAAAAAACACTTTAATCAATCAAGACACTCATTAGACAACTGTAAATTTATATTGATAGAATCAGGTTTTAGTTCAACATACATGTTTTGATTATTCTGTCCTTGGTATACTGTACAGAACACATGTGCCCTTTTTCTTGGTAAGTGACTTTCTCTTTCACCACAATTTTTAAAAGCATTTAACTTTGCAAAGAGTTTACAATTGATTTTGAACATGGAATTTTTAATACATTTTTATTGTATTTTGAATATGCAGAAAAGTAAAAATGCAACAATTTTATAGTAAATCAGTGAAAAACCTGTTTGTAATAAAAAGTCATAATTCATAACATTTAAAATGCTAATATATTTAAAATAATGTTTCCTTGAATTTTAAGATATATTCTTTTTTAAATCTTTAAGAATGTATGATTGTTAACAAGAGGAACCATCCAAGATGAGAGCTACAAATTAGAGATGCTAAAATCTGGGAAGTGTTACCACAGTTGATGAAAAATATAACATTGAAACCCAAAGGTACATTGGAATATCAAAAGATGCCTGCCAAAAGATTAACAAAGAATTAAGAAACAGAAAAATTTCATTAGACATAAAGAAATGAATGTTGAACTGCTATGTAATATCAATCCTTCTATATGGCGATGAATACTGAACAATTTCTTCAGGGATGAAAAGGAGACTTGAGACAACAGAGATGTGGTTCTACAAAAGGATGCCAAGAATAGCATAAGCAGAGCATGTGAGCAACAAGGAAGTTTTAAAGAAAATGGAAACAAAAAGATACTTATAATTAGAATCAGAAAGAAATAATTGGAATTCTTGAGACACAAAGGAGAAAGGAAGGCTTGGCAAATGTAACACTCACAGGACATACTGAAGGCATAGAGGAAAACAGCAAGTAACCTACTTAACAAGCTGATAGAATAACAAGTGGGAGGGATAGTAAAAGCTAACAGCTACAAAGGATAGGAAAGTGAGGAGAGCAGTGATTACCCACACCCTGAAGGGACATGACACATAGAATAAGAAGATTAATATGTCTTCTAATTTTATAATTTTTTTTAGTCTATTTTTTTTACTATTATTTTTTTATAAATTTTAAAATGATTAATAATGCGACAGACTTTAAAGAGATTAAAATAAGTTTATTTCTGTTTTAACCATGAGATCTATGCACAGACTTAAGAGGCAATTGCTGAAATTAAATAAGGACAATAAACATCTTGACTTCTTGTCATTCTGCTCTACAAGGAGCATACATTCATGATAATTGTCTCACCAACAACATTTTGTTGTTTGCATCTAACTTTAAATGTCTACAAAAAAGTTTTTTTAGGTGTACTGAGCAGACATTAAATAAAATAAATGAAATGTTTTCATCTGATTGACTCAGAAAGACAAAACAACTTTGGAAATCATAACATGCTTTGTTTAGAAATGTTGGTTATTGTCACATTACATGGAATATTTCAAACACAGAACCAAAAATGGAAAAAAACGAAAGTGGCCAAAGAAACAATGAGAATCCTTTTATATTGAGGTATTTCATTTACTCTATGCAAAACTATGAAAAATTCCCTTTTAATAAATTTCTGAAACACAACCATTTCAATTCATAGGCATTTTTCAATGCCCTGCCAATGATTTTAAATACAGCTAAATATAGTTATTGAAGTTTTTTTTTTCTTGCTATACAGATTGATTTGATTGAGTCAGTGCATTTGTGTACTTACAGATAATGGCATGATAAAATTCACTGTTCATTAACTTTCTAATGGCAACAGCAGACAAAACATATAAACAGAAGTCAGTTGAATTAACAAAAGATAAAAATGTAATTACACTAACAAGCATGGAGAATGCTACCTGATGTTTTGAAAAGAAACAAATGTGCAGAGAGAAATTTTTGAATGTTGTTTCGCCCATGTATCTTATCAGGTTTCTGCTAAATGTAGATAAAGAGTGCACTTAGAAATTTGTTGGCATACATTAATCAATAAGAAATCTTTGAATAATATAAAAACAATACTTTTGTTTAGAGTTCAAAACTTTTTGTTAAATTTCTGCAGTATAAAAATCATTTTAAATGGATACAGAACAAAATGAAATGCAGATATGTTATCATTTAAGTTAGATGCAAACAACAAATGTTGTTGGTGAGACAATTATCATGAATGTATGCATTGTTCATGGATACATTTTTTTAAAATCATCAACATACTGATTATTGATTTCTGTTAGAATTACTGGAATGAGGAGTTATCATTATTTACATTTGGACTAATATCCTCATCTCTGTTATTATTACAAAGTTTTGATTGTTATACCTTTCAGTCTTTTTCAGGTGTCTGTCAATCCAGTTACATTTTAGCAAATTTTTA
The DNA here is from genome assembly GCA_964036315.1 of Acanthosepion esculentum. Lineage (NCBI taxonomy): Eukaryota > Metazoa > Mollusca > Cephalopoda > Sepiida > Sepiidae > Acanthosepion > Acanthosepion esculentum. Next base: position 33,587,486 of record OZ038499.1, read on the forward strand.
ACCGAATCCTTCATTTAATATATAGGAAAGATTCTTCTCACTGTTCTGTCCACATCTAAGGAGTAATAACTGAGTAATAGTACTAAATAAGAAAAAGATATTATGGAACATATAAACACAGAACAGGAACAATTTACACTTGGAGATTAAGTAAAGGATTCCATTTGATATTCACTGACGGTTACCCAGATCAGCAAACAGCTGAAGAAACCCAGAGAGCATAATGGCTGAATTGTTGTGATAATAACAACAAAGATGAGGAGAATACTCTAAATATGAATAATATACATAATACTGATTGGTGGTTAGAACCACTAAGCAGTCTTACAGATTCAAATTCTATGAACAGGTGTGAAAATTTCAAGAATATTTCTTCACTTAATACAACTTCATGTATATGTGTATATTGGTGGGGAGCATTTCAGATAAACTCTGATTTCTTGTTGAATGCCAAAAGAATATTTCATCATAAAATTCTTTGCCAAATGTTTCCACTTGTAAATTTGAACAGTATTAACTGAACTCAACAATATTTGCAATATACTTACAATGTTGATGCATATAAACTTCAGGAAGTAAACTGAAGAAATACACAATGTAATTTATTATACTGGTTATGCTATAATGATACATTGCTAATTATTAAATACCTAACCACATTATTTTGATTACAAGCCACTGGTTAAATTTACCTTACATTTTAAATAATGAATAAACCATAATATTTCATTTAATAAGATAATCTATTAATAACTGATATTCAAAATACAATATTATGCATTGAAAATTTTGAAAAAATATATTTGCATTAAAGTTAGTTGGCATCTGAAACTAGACTAAATTATTCATCCAAAGAAGGCTAGTAAGTAATAACTGTTTGATACCTTTACAAGAACAATAAATATTATCAATATATTAATTTGCTGAATACATTTAAAAAGCTATCTACAAACTTTTCCTAATTTCAACTAGAATTTATTTATAATTTAAGAAACAATTTCTGCATGACTTTCAAATACAACTTGTTAAATACTCCTATCAAACTAATAGTAAACAGACAATTTATTTCATGCATTATTTGTTCATGCATTATTTGTTCATCCATGACACACTACTAAATATTTCTGGTACCATTTCAGATGATTATTGCTGCATATAAATAAGTGAAAATAGCCCAGATCAATGAATATATTAATGAATAATTTCTGTCACATGATGTCTGGAGTTAGAGGTTTCTTTTTTCACATGGATTACAGCTGAAGATCAGCCAAAATGTGATAACAATAACAAATATACAAAGAAATTTGAGTGTCTGGACATTGCTGGACATATTAATGACTTCTCAAAATATTAGACAAACACATAGAATGTGTCCAAATTCGAATGACCATTTTCCAAGTATAGACTTAGACCAAGCATGTTATAATGGTTAATGCAAGTATTGTTATCACAATCATCATCAGTATCTTTCATACTGTGCAATTTTCAAAATGAACATTTGTTTCGTTTTTTTGGATACGCCAGAGCTGTATAAGTTTTTTCTGCTTTTCAAATATGTCAGCATTCTAACAGTTTTAAATTTCTTTTGTTTATTAATCCATTCATATTCTTAAATTCTATGATTTTCAGTTTCTCTGCTGGACATGGATTGACTGTTGATAATCCCTAATTTCAAGTCAATTATGAAATCATTAAGAAAATACCTTCATTTGATATTATAATAATTTTCACTAATTACAATTCCTATATTACATTTTAATATATGAAGATTTTCTTTGCAAAGGGATGCTTGAAAAGGCAGATATACCAATTCTTTTAATGACTTGGGCATGAGTTATGTTGACTTTTACAAAACTTGTGTTCAGATTTGTTAACTGCCATTAATGTTCAGTTGTTCCATATCTGAGCTCTCAATGACACAATAACAAGAGATTAAGGCCAATGTCTATCATCTTTAGATGGGCAAGTTTTTATGTTGAGCATCTATCAGGAATTTACATTATCTTATAGAGATAATTAATAAGAAAAGTAGAAACAAGAGATTAATGCTATTAATAAAGTTCTCTATTTTGATAGAGTAACAGAAAGTATGTTTGAGAGAAAGGAAAGTGAATGAATGGGTCAGATATAAAGTGGTCAGACTGTGTTTATCGATGCAAGCTGTTAACTTGTCAACCTACTTTATTACTTAATAACATCTTAAGAATGTAAAACAAAGAGAGAAGCCAGTTTTATTTTGAGTTCATAAAATAACAAAACAACTTTTAATTTTCTGAATGATACTTGCTAAGTCATCAGTTCCACTCTACTAAAATCTTTTTAACACTAATCAACTAATCAACTTTCTGCATTAAGTGTATATTTTTATAATGAAAACTTAAGCAAAATGATTTCAAAACATGCTATTTCAAATAGATGTTAATTAAGCAATAAGGTTGTAATTTCACATTTGTTGTCATGAAAAATACTTTGGAAAACTTCAGAAAGCTTATTACCAAGCCACACAAAATATGACTTTAATTATTCAATAATGTTAACAAAATTTTGTACATTACCTAGGATAATATTTAAAAAAGTATTTTTTATTCCTATGTATATTGCTTATGTTACTGTATCAGTTCCTTTCTTCATAAAAATAAGAAAAATATGCTTCAGTGTAAGCAAGCTGTTAAAAAATATACTCAAGATCTTGAAATCTAACAGTTTATTTTAGTCTTTACTATATTAAAAATAAATAAAATCTCATTTTTGCAACTTGTATTACATTATGTCTTTGAATATTATTTAAAATTTCCATTTTGTTAAAAAAATCTTTTTTTTTTAATCATTTCACCCCAAGCAAAGCAACAAAGCCACTAAGATTCTGGGGATTACTGAGTGTGAAAAAATATAGGATAAAGAGAAACATTATTAAGGAGAAAGAAGAATAAAACAACAGAACAGAAGATGATTGACATTGCATTTAAATTTTTAAAGATCAAATTTGATTGGAAATCAAGAAGCCATTAGAGCATTCCACAAGTAAGAAGTGTGATAGAAGAAAATGTTAGCATAGAACTTACATTTCAACTGTAAAATGATAAGACATTGCTGCCAATTCATAAAGTCTATGTATCATAGAGGAAAGTTCACCAGAACAATTACTATGAAAGTCTTTATAGAAAAGGCACAAAGAAGTTCTGTTATAGCAATGAGAAAGTGACTGAAACTGAGATACCAGTTCAGGACCAATAACTTTGCAGGGTCTTCTTTGGATTTTATCAAGGATTTCTAAATATATAACTGAAGTACCAGACATATGTGGCAACATAATTCTAATAATGGATGAATGATAGACTTATATCATGAATTTTATTTATATTTGATAGCTAAAATACACCACAGTATTTTACCTTTATTCTATAATTAACTCTTCTACGTGCTTTGTCACTTCAAAACATAATTGACCATGTCTCTCTAGAATTTCCTATTCTTTGTAGTAAGGTTTTCACTATCCATCCTACTCACTGTTTCGCCATCCATTTATATAAGCTTGTTAGGTAGGTTACTCATTACTTCCTATAATCTATTCAATATGTCCTACGAGTGCTAAACTTGCCTTCCTCATGTGTCCTAGTAATTTCAACTCTTTCTGATTGTAAGTAACCTTTGTTTTTATTTTCTTTAAAACTTGATCACATGTCCTGTTCATGGTATTTTCAGCATTCTTCTGTAGAACCACATGTCTGCTGCCTCAAGTCTCTTCTTTATATGTGAGAATGTCTAGCATTCACTGTGATATAGAACTAATATCACATAGCAGTTCAGCACTCTTTGTTTCTAATGAAATTTTCTTGTTTCTTAATATTTTGTTTAGTTTTTGGCAGGCATCATTTGCTATGCCAATGTGTGTTCAGATTTTAGTGTCACAATTTCCATCCTTTATTCAAACACTTCCCAAATGTTTAAATTGTGGTACTTGCTTGATTTTCTCAAAATTTTAGGTTGCATCTTGGGATGTTCCTCTTATTAACACCTGTACATTCTGTCTTCTTACAATTAATGGTTAGTCCTTTCTTCCCGCTTTCCTTTATTACATTCTCTATGAGTTCTTGTAGTTTCCTTTTTCTGTCTGCTATCAGCATTGTGTCATCTGCATATCTTCTATTAAGATTGTGTCTGCAAATAATAAATCCTGGTAGGATCTCTAGTTCTTTCAGGATTGCCTTGCTGTAAATTTTGAATAAATCCACTGGGTAGACACATCCTGGTCTCATTCCCTTTTTGTGTATTTACTGCATTTATATTATATCTGTATGCAGGTGGTTTACTCAGAGTATAAATTCTGGATTATTCTAATATGTTTCCCAAATAAGTCAAGTTTTCCTAGCACTTCAAGTAAATCTTTGTGTCATATTTTAAATGCTTTTGCATAATCTATAAAACATAGGTATATATCTTTCTGCATTTGTATTGCTCTTTCTGATATCATTCTGAGCATATATATCGTTTTTTTAGTTCCCATGTCTTTAATGAAAACACACTGTTCTTGTCCTATTTCTGTATTAATGCTCTTATATACTCAGAATTCAGATGATCAGCTGCATTATGTGGCTCATTAAGTAAATTGTCCAATGCAGCCACATTCATTTGTACCTGGTTACTTAGGCAGCTCTAAGAAAATGAATCTACTAAGGTCTTCTGATATTCACCACTGTAGTATACTTTGTTTATTATTTCCATGCCCAAATCATCTATGGCTGCAAACATCTCTATTACAGTCCCATCTGGTCCTGCTGCTTTGTTCCAGTTCATCTTGGTCAGTGCTGACTGAACTCCCTTCAAACTTTAAAATTTCAGGTCTTTCCATATTTTTGTGCATTGTAGATTTATTTCTTTCATCATGGAAGAATTCTCCAGCATACTCATTCCATCTTTGAAATATTTTTTTCTTTTTCTATTATCAGCATTCTTTTTTTTCTATTATCCGTCTTCCCTCTTTTAATTTTATACATCTTCTCAATGAGGACATCTTTTGCCCTGTTATTTCTCTTATTCTTTTATATGTGTTTGTCTTATCTTAATGCTCATTCTTTCTATTGATGCACACTTTTCGTTGAGCCATTTCTCTTTTGCCTGTCTGCATTTATTTCTAATTTCTTTGTATAATGTTTTATATTCTGCACTATACCATAGCATTGTTTACTGTCTGTTTTTCATCATGACAAAAATTTAATGTCATCAACTTCTTTTTCCACTCCTTGGGGTGGTCATGTTTGCTGGTATCACTAAAGCTTTTCTTAATGCTTTCCACTTTGAATTTCCATTCTTATTTAATTTATTGTATTTGCTTTTGACACTGTCAGCATATATCACTTTGCAATTTTGGTTATTCATGAGTAAAAATTTGTGTACTTCTTTGGCTTTAACTTCAAACTAGTATACTATTATCATCTATACTATTAGTATTATTTTAAAGATATGCACTGATAACTGTTCTATTCCTTAATCTTTTAAGCACATATTTGCATGTGCATTTCTTTAATCATTATAGTTATTTACCAATATTGTGCTTATTACATAACAATAGTTAACACTCTTTGAAAAAGTTGAGGTAATCATCATTGTAAATGGAACTATTACTACAGCTTTTCTTAAGCCTAATATTCCTCTTTTAATGATCTCTAAGTTAAGAATGTGGAAATTTGATAATGATACTATATAAATTAGTAATAAAAAATTTTTTTTAAAAAAATGGTAGAAAGTCACGAGGCAGAACAATAACAGGCTGTAATTCCCTTACACCTGGCAAGTAGCCTGTGGGGGAAATTAGTGTTTGGTTCTGTTGAGTGGGGAATATAGTTGCTAAGCTGAAACTTGAAGAAAGAGTCCATATATAGAAAAGTTTTGTAAACTTTTAATTTGGAAGGTTACATAATACAGTTTTAAAAATCATCATCATGAGAATTATTTTAAATTCACATAAATGTTTGTATCCTATCTCCTTACCTTTTAAGCTTTCTTAATTATATTTCAGTAGGGTGCTATGCTAGTATAATTTATTTTTGAGTAGCAAGCAGATTAAAGCAACTGAATTGCAATGAAAACTCAAACTATTAATTCAAGTCTGTCAACCTTAATTTGAATTGTTAAATCCAATTTATGAAAGTTGGACAAAAAAAAAAAAAAATCAATATAGTTTTAATTTGTTTTGTTTTTTTATAACCAAATTAGGGAGAAAAATGCTATCAAAAGAAAAGTGGATATTTATTTAAAAAACAATAAAGAACAATCTCAATATACATTGTACTGATAAATCATCAGTTACCTCCCCTTAAGATCTAGGAGGTATAAAAAGCACCATATAATATCTGTCAGTAAATGAGTGGTCAGAGTAAAGTGCAATAAAGCTTTGGTATAAGTTTATTCACTGGTTCTGTTTTTACTACATACATTATCATAGTTATTAACAAGTAGCAAATTATCAGCTGACTAGATTGATGCCAAGTAGAGAAAAAGAAAATAATAGAAAGATAAAAAAAGAAATTTATAAAGAACAAGTGTTGAATGTACATTTTCTTCCTTAGCCATTGTTCTCAAGTATCCTGGCCCACTTAAACTATCTTTTAAAATTTTTATTTAATTTAATATCTAAATTATCTAAGTGATATGGAGGAAAAGGGTATGTGTCAAGGTGGAATAATGAAGTGAATCAGTGTTTTTTTATTCTTTTGCTTTAAGGTAGTCCTTTTATTCCCCATCGCCTGTTTCTTCCTTATCATGTAGCCACCCTATGAGGTCAAATGTGAAAAAGTTTTTTCTTAATGAGGGGTATCCATGACACAAGGTCACCAGAAATTGATAGATATTACTGCACTCATCAGGACATTGACCTTACACCTGTGAGTGCAATGTGAACATACTGAACACCAAGCTTGAGTTAATTCCAGCCATGAACGGCCAGAAACCCTCCTAGAGACAGAGGTGAAAATAAGTTATAGGGTGTGGTCTGTGTATTTTTTCTACACAACCCTCTCAATCACAGATGAGCATTAGGATCTTCGGTTCCCTTTAAGCATTGTTATCTGATCACTTATAGCTCAGCAAGCACAATTCAGGCACTAATACAATAATTGAAGAGGCAGCAATCATACTATTAACACATGCTGTGCACAGAATAAGTTTAACAGAAAGAAAAAAATTAAGAAACATTTTCTTAATAAAGAAAAGAAAAAGTAATGGAGAAGAGTTGAAACAAAAAGTAAGAACTCAATCGTGTTGAAGCAGTTTTGCCTCCAGAAATTAACTGGAGAAATCAGATTATGAAGCATTCAATAAAATTGAGTTTTTCTTCTTTTTTTTTTATGTTGCCAATAATGGAATCACTATGGTTTATAATGGAAGTTTTATGCTGATGAGGAGAGGAGCAAGAAATACATGAACACATTACTTTTTATACAGAAAGTCAACAAACCAGAAACACTATTTCTTGTTTTAATCAAGGTCATGATATATGGTTCAATGCAAGTTAGAATTTCTGTGCAATTGTAAAAAAACAAAAAACAATTGAGCCAGATGCATGGAATAATTTTTTTTTCCTTTTTTAGTTAATCCGTGTTTATGCTTAAAGTCAATGATGTTTTCTGTTTACATTTTGTCACCAGTTACAAAAATTCTCATAAAAAATTATCCAAGAGCTGTTACTTGTACAAAAAATATTTGTTTTTGGTTTTTCTGTTAAAAAAAAAGAATAAAAGTGAAGATAAATTTAATTTCTTGTTACAATTTCCAAGTCTATGTTAGTTTTTCACCTTTCTTTTTTCATATACAAAGTTACAGAATTAACCATTAGTTTAATTGAACAGCCAAACGATTACCAACCCAGTTTTTCCTATAATATACAATATCTGTCCAGAAAGAATTATTTTATATTAATAAAAAAAATAAATAACCCAGATAGGGAGATAGTATCTTAATCCTCTTCAAAGTACTTCTGTTGGGACCTCATGCACTGGTCACGGTGTTCTTTCTACTTTTCACGATAATTTGCAAAGTCCCCTTTCAATTTTATTTAATCTCATTCACAGTGTTTCAATGAAGATTTTAGCTTTGGGTAAAACCAGAAATCATACTGAACCAAATTTGGACTGTAAGAGAGCTAACAGGCCTGGGAGATGCAAAGTTTTGTCAAAATATTTTGCATTAGACCTGAAGAATCCAATCACTCAGCAACATCAGTAAATGCAGCAGTCACACTGTACACATGCTCACTTACTGGTGTCATACTGCTGAATGAGTAAACCCATGTGACAGTATCTATTCATACAAGTGTAGAAATATACTTATTGATTGGTTGTAAAGTCACATCAAAGACAAGCAACTGATCCTCGAGATATTGAAAACAGCTGGAGTTATTCTGAATAAAACTTTAATTACAAGTTTTATACATTTTGGTAAATTCATAATTTTTGCTGGAAAATGAGAAAATGAAGATAAATGATTTTGTGACTTTATCCATAATAGCATTGATAAATCAAGGAAACTTGCAACAAATTTTAAAAATACAATAGATTAAAAATAGAATTTCTTATAGTTAATAGATAAAGCTTTATTGAAGACTGCAAACGTTGTGGATATATTGTTATTCAAAAGATCTACAACAAAGAACATTTATATTTGATCGGATGGAATTTAAAAAATTAAAAAAAATCTATGTGTAACATTTTTCTTTTACTTCATATTATGAAAAGATCTTATTTGAAACTCTTGACAACAAGGACATCCTTTTTGAAGGGACAAAAATATTTTTTTAAAATCATGTGTCAATTTTCATGAAATAGAGCAGATTCTGTTGTAAAAATCTTAAAGTTCTTTTCTCATCAATCAAAAAGTACAATAAGTCATGTGGCAACATTATCTTTCTGATTCTGAAACAAAAAAAAAAATCAATGGTCTCTGATTAATTTTTTCCAATAGTTATGTTTTAGCCAAAACAAAAGAATAATTACACATTTTTATTTTTAGAAAAATATTTTTCTTAGTTTTCAATGGCTGGTAAATTGAAATAATCTTACCTCAAATTTCCACTTAAATTTAGTAAGCTGTAGATATAACACTTCTCTCAATAAAGATAGTGTTCACAGCAATCAGATTTCATTTGAGTTGAATATTTAAAGAACCAATTAGAAATCTTCATTAAATAATAAACACTTATATTTCTTACTCTTGCTTGTTCAAACTCATTTTTATATCTTTAAAATTGATCTCTGCTTAATAGATTATTACATTTTGCCTATAAGTCTATTATCCTGCAATATTTATAGCCTATCACAGTGGGGGAAAAAGCACCATAATTTTACAGACAGATGAACACTGATCAGACAGGCTAAGACTTTATCTCATAGCAATCATACTGCATATAGATCTTCCCAAAAATTTCATTACTAAAATGAGTGCTGATATTGGATTCATTAATTATATACATTGTGCTGAAAAACAGGTTAGAAATAAATGTGAAAATTGACTGGTGCAAGCAATTGTTCAAACCACAATCACTGATATAAATAATGTTGCCCAGAGCCAGGATAAAATCCTTCATATTCAATTGTCCTAAAATAGAAACCAAAATTATTTAGCCCTTCAAATACTAATTTTGAGATCATGAGAAACCTAAAATAGAGCCCATAAAATTGTCATAAACATACACGCACAAACATGCATATATACCCAAACAGATATATTTTATATATATATATATATATATAAAGTCTATCTTATGATTACATAATTTATGCTTCTATATTTGCTGGATTGTTGGGTTACTATCCTCAAACAACTATCCCCACTACTAATATTACTTTAATATCACACACTCTAATAGATAGAACAATATAAAAGTAGAGTATCATGTGCAATTCACAAGATCACTTGTCAGTATCAAGAACAAGCAACAAACACAACAGATCAGTGTATCACTAACAAGTCTGAGTATCAAACAGAGACAACATATTGAAAAACATTTGAAAAGTATAGACATAAATTAGCTACAAGGAAGTAATTTGTAGCAGCCAAAAGTATAATAACTCTTGAAATATAAGAACTGATGACATGGATATAATAGTTGAACATATTGTCAGTAGCACTTGTATGCTACTGACTCAATCATAGGTGACCAATATTGCTTGACATAATAATTAGGTAATGAGAAAACTTAATGCTATAAAAATTGGAGATGTGGATTTCAGACTGAAACAAATTAGATAGACCCCAATAAAAATGTATTAATATTTCAGCTACAACCACACTTCATGGAATTAATATTCTAACAGATATGAGTCAAAATAAATCTATGTCATACTTCAAATACTATAGCAAGATCCATAAACAAATTAAAATATTAAATGTAATGACTTTAAAGTATGATATATTTTTAAAAATGAATGCAAAGTGGTGAATGAAAACCAAAAAAATAGGCTATGAAGAAAAGTGAATGACATAAAACATTAAATATTTTTATAATTCTGTTTTTATCCCTAACTCATTAATGGCCAGGACAAAATCTGGTATAATAGAAATAAAAAATCTGGTATGAATTATAGGTTTCTACCTATGAATCTTTAATGCCCATTGTCCCTAAAATGGGATGGTGAGAATTAATGGCTTAATATGGCTAGTATTGTTCTGTGCCTAAGCAAAACGTTTGCTGAGAAATGATCTGTTCTACACATAATACCAATGTCTGCAGCTAGTAATGAGTCCTCCTAATGACTTTATCACTTACTATAAATGGGCAATCAAAATGGTTCAAACTAAAAGATCAAATGAGGGATCAGTTTACCTATGATTATTTTCATTTTAAGCTTTCAGACAACAAAAGATGCCCATATTCATACAAGGAGAATTTCAAAAACTCAGCAAAACTCAAAATCATTTTATAGTCAGTGACAGAAGAATGTCAGAGGTGAATAAATTTGAAACATGACATGGCTGAAATTGAAAAAATTCATATTTTTTTTTTTTTTTTTTTTTTTAAGCATATCACCCCAAGCAAGGCCGGTGCCACTATCATGCAAGGGGTTACAGAAGGGTTGGAGGAAGAGCAGATACGAGTGGTAAAGGAAGGGATGTGGAGAAAGAGAAGGACGGAGGGTCGATCGAGGTAGGGGGGTTACGGGAGATATAGAGCGAGAGCAGATAGGAATGAAAGATGTCAGGAAGTGGATAGATCAAGGCAATTGGAGATGACGATTGACGCTACACTTAAACCGTTGGAGATTGTATTTGTCAGGGAAACAGTAATAGGGAAGGGAGTTCCATAGGCGAGATGTGCGAGACATGAAGCTATTGGAGTAGAAAAGACGTCTACATCTAACAGCTTCAACGGTGAAGGGGTGGGAACGGGATGCCAGCCTCGTAGGACGCTTAAATTCACGAGGCTTAGGGACAAGCGAAAGCAACTCCTCAGAGCAATTACCGTGGAAGTACTTGTAGAAAAGGCAGAGTGATGCAACATTGCGTCTGTGAGAGAGCAACTGCAGACGAGATGACAGATCAGGGTCAATCACATTGCATATCCGTCTCTGGATCTTATCAAGAACCCCGAGGCAACACGCAGGGGCCCCAGACCATAAATGGCAGCAATACTCCATGTAAGGTCGAATGGTAGACTTATAGACTTGGAGGATCGATTCAGGGGAGAAGAATTTCCTGGCTCGGCACAGGGAACCAACTTTTCTTGCGGTGGATGATGCAATTGACTCGATGTATTTGTTCCATCTCAGATCAGCGGACAGCGTGAGACCGAGCAGCCGCAGAGAGGAACTCTCGAGAAGTTGGTCCTCAGACATTCTGATGGGATGCAGGGATGGGTCCTTGTGGTGGTTAATGGAGAGCAGTTTTGTTTTAGAGGCATTAAAGTTGACCATCCATTTCTCTCCCCAGTCCACAACCGATTGGAGGTCCTTTTCAATTTGAGCTGCCAGGTTAATTTTGTCCGCCTCAGTAGATTTGTGCTTGAGGCAGGAGTAAATAGTAGTGTCGTCAGCGTAGATACTACCTTGGGAGTCTATGACCAGAAAGAACAAGAAACAATTGAAAAAATCTATTCCAGTCATAAAAGTGACAAAAATTGTAAACCTCCAGCAACATGTTGACAATGTGGCAAGTAGCTTTTTGTAAAATAATATATTTTAATAAATTTCACAAATGTGGTATTATGGGTCAGATACAGAGAACAAAGCCAGGAAAACTAATTTCTATAACATCCAGAAGAAAAGTTATCATTTAGTAAAATCAAATCTATCTTTATGTAAAAAAATTGTGAATATTTTAGTCAAATTTCATTTGGTTATGAAGCCAAATGTAACAATCATATCTGATAACATTTGAAAAATGATTAACTCTTCAGCCTTTCAAAAATATTCTCAGGCAGTGTTGAAAACAAAAATTATAGGCAAGATTAAATGCATAGTTTCTTTTTGTAAATATATCATATCTTCTGTTGGTTATAATACTGAAAATAATGATTTCAATTTTTTGAATGCTGACCAGATTGAAAAACTTGCCCTATGGAATTGTTTCATTAATTCATTTTGCAATTCCTCTTTATCGTAATCCATTTCAAGTAACATGGTCTTATTATACAAGAAAGAAATACAATTTAGTAACATTTTCTCAAAAGATTTTATTTTATGTAGGAAAACAAAAGCTTGCCTATTTTTACAATCGGAGGCGAAACCAGATTTTTGCCTTGAGAGATTCAAGATATTTCTAGTAATCAAGAGTATAGATGAAGAGTATCTAGAAAATTGGATATAATTTTCCTCAGATATTTCAGTAGTGATACATTATATTTCTGCAGAAATTTATCACCTTGCTTAAATAAAGCATTTGTCAGACAATTTGTATCTATTACCAATGTCATAAGAGGTGCTTGAAAAGTTAAATGGTCATATCTTTTCAAAAATTCAACTTTTAGATGCTGTCCCCAAATAAAAATTGGAGAAAACTGTAAATCCCCCACTAAGAACAAATGCATATTGTAGATTATAGCAATTCAATACCTTGCCATTTTCTATTAAATCTGCTTCAACAATTTTTCAACAGATTATTGACAGTGATGGTAAATTTTCCATCTGCATGTATAATATCATATTGTAGGAAACAAAGCTGAAGAACACAAGATACATTCAGAAAAATATTAACATCAAATATCTAGGTTAAATAATAAGCAGCAATGGATACTGGCTGGATTCAGAAAAAATAAAAATACAAAATATGCCAATCCTCATGAATATTGCAAGATCAGACATTTACTTATAAATTACTACAATTAGTATATCTAAAAAATACATGAATTACATGCACCATCTGATGTCACAGAAAAAAACGGGAAATGAAAATAAATAAGTCAATTGATTGCTAACAACTGAATATATATATATATATATATGGGGTAACGATATATAAATTTTTATATCTCAAGAAGAATTTTGGAAGAAAGATGTATGACAAAGTGGAAAATGTTTACATGTGATACATTTCATCCCTTAAGATTTCATCCGCCAGGGTTTGTTTATGTTGATGTGACTACACACGTGTGTGAATGAGAGATTCTGGGGATTTTAAATCTAGCCAATTTCATTTAGATTCTTTTTCTTTCCATCATCTTTTGATATTAAATATCCCACATTGTGCTAACAGAAGATCTGCCAAAAATGGTGAAACATAAGAACTTGGACACTGGATGAACTTGCAATTAAAGCACTTTCTAAACATTTTCGTCCTAGTGAATTATTTCCATTTTTAATTAGAGTAACATTAAATATATATATATATATATATATATATAGATATATATATAGATATATATAGATATATATAGATATGTGTGTGTGTGTATATATATATATATATATATATATATATATATATATATATATATATATATATAAGTGCATGTATGTATATGTAAAAATTTCAGATAGAGTATATCTGTAAAAGGACAAAATAAATAAAGACAAAAGGAAAATTTATCTTAGTCGATGCATTTCATCCTCTGAGGGACTTTATCAATGCAAATGTACACATTTTCCTTGATCAAGAGCCCAATGTAAACCAGCCAAGAAATAAATAATGAAAAACATTACAATTCTTCCTATTCTTTTTCAGATTAGTACCAAATCAAGATACTAATATTGGTAAATAATAAGATTCATAAACACTCTTCTAATTTTTTCCCAAGTCAAAATTCAATCCAAATACTACTGTTGGTAAATAAAAGATCCATAAACACTTTCTTCAAAAGAGCTCTACATAAAATAAAAGAAGCAAATTATGAGAAACCATTTGAACTCAGTCAGTACCAAATCCAAATAATTATATTGGTAAATTACCAACAGAAATAATGGCTAGTCACAGAATTTGGCAATTTTTGATATTTTTGCAAATAAGAAGGATCAAGCAAATAGCTCTGGGTTTTCAACACCATAACATTACATAAATTCCATCAATTAATGCTTTTAACTAGCATTTTTCCTTACTCTGCTCAAAATCTAGGACTATATATTTCAACATTCAATCATAATTTTAAAAATTATTTCACTTAAAAAATTGAAAACTGAATCTGATTTACCAAGGTAAACTGTATAAGAATTCATTTCTGCTAAGAAATAATTTCATCTCCCATGAGACCAAAGTTAATTGTTTTTCGTTAATGTAATTCATTGAAATTATAACTTTATAGCTTATCAAATTTATTGGATATTTTAGGGATATTTATATATTTCTTACCCATTCAAAGATTCCTGGGAACGATGCTGTGGTCACACAAATGAATTTTATAGAATGTTCACTTTGACAGAATTGTAAACTTCTAATGAAAATCACTACTTTCACAAGATTAGTATAGAGGATAAAAACTTAAGTATACATCACTTTTATAGATTTATATATTTTCTTAAATAATTTGAATCCAAATATACTATAAGAAACTTGAAGAATATTTTGATGACAAATTGTTCAAAAATTAATTTTTACTCATATATGAATATTTGTCTGCATTTTTATTAACATTTATAAATAACTACAAGAATTCCTGTTAGTCTATAGACAATGACTTTTTCTTTAGAGTATATTTTTCTTTCAATGTGTGTACATGTATGTATATGTAGTAATATTTTCTTTATGATCTTAAAAAGATTAAAAGTGTTTATAAAAAAAATATTTTTTAATCTAAGAAAAAAAGGCATATTCCCAAATTTCTTTAAATTGGTATTAAACTTGAAGAAAATGTGCTTTGTAGAGTGAACTAAAATAATATGAACAAAAAAGGTCCCCAGAGGAACAACATGTCTGCATTTGAGGCTAGGAAAATAATTTAAGCTTTTGATGAACAATCTTTGGTATTTAAACTTTTTATCTTGATTGTTCTTTCTCACCTTATTCAAGTGGACTAACAAAATTGTATTATAAGCAAAATTATCTTCCTACAGATCCATGCCAATAATGAGGGCTTTCCAAATATTATATATATGTCCATTTTAAATTATCAAGTGATGATTAAAGAAGAATATTCTTGCTTTTACTCATCACTGGTTCTGTTTATTGTTTATAAATGGCAAACATCTAAAATCAAGAAATGAAAATGTGATTTACATTTTCCCAATATATCTATTTTTACTTCACTTAAACTTATCAACTTAAATGAAATATTATCTGTTGGCCTGAGCAAAATTGACCCATTGATTCAAAACTGCTAAACAAAGAAATGACAGAAGTAACTTAAAATTTGCCTGATTATAAGAGAAATACAATCACTCTCTACGGTCTTCAACTTTCATTTTATCTTTGCTACAACAACAATATGTATATAGTTTGAGTGATCAGTGTTTACAAGCAGATGTTCTGAGAGAGATTCCAAGTTTATGGCTGTTTTCCATGTCCTGCTCATTAATCAAAATAGAAGGTATAAAACTATTGTTTTTAGGTAAATATGTCAACTTTATTCAATGGTAGGTTAGAATAACTTCTGCAAGTAAATAAAAGTTTGCAGTAATATATTCCATTAATAGCTGACTTAAGATGAATTTTCTGTTTATTACAGTAATTTAGTTTCTGTTGTCGCCCAAGGGAAACATTTTCCTGATCAACTCTCTTCTACAAACTTCTGTCATCAACTAATACATACACACATATATCCATGTAGCTTTACAAATAACACAAACATTTTGCTTCACATTTAATAATTATTACATTATTATAGGAACTCATATTAGTTAACATTTTTTAAATAAAAACTTCAATAAAAAATTTTGCCAAAAGACAATTCTAACTGTGAACAAAATGAATGCAGAATGCCAAGGATACAACAGTACACAAGAATTTACAGAGATTAAAAGTTAAAAGAATCAGTTCTATATAATGATTACTTCTGAAAGTGCGAGTCTAATTTGATACCTAAGAAGAAAATGTGATGGACTTGGGTATAGAAAAGGGTAAGGAAGAACAGGAATATTTGCTAAACCATTGGCTGTTGTTGTAGTAAAAGGACAAGAATAAGATAGGCAATATGCCAATGTTTGAGGATGTCTGGTCTAGGATGGATCATTGATCAAACCATATTTTGAATATGGTTCAAAGTAACAGTGAGTAATGTATATGATTCATATAAACCTGAGGACAAAATTTCAAGTAAACAGAATTTGAGATTCAAAAAGGTGGGGGGCAGGGCTTGGCAGTGTTAATATGGAACTTGATAGAATTTCTAATTTCTTCATCAGAAAATATTTGTGTAAAATGCAAATATGAGGTGTGATGTTTAGAATCAGAATAAAAGTAATCAGAATAGAAGGTTTTATTTCATGAACATTATAAGAATAGTTCTGATGTTAGAAATTCAATCTTTTTCATGTGACAAGGAGATTTGAATAGTGTTATCACACTATAAGTAGATAATACACAAACTATGACAGCAAGTAGGAAATGGTTGGAAGATAATATAATACTTAAATTATTATAAGAAAAGAATTTTCAAAAATAAAGACAATAAAAAGTAATCAAAATTTAAAGCACATTTTCCTTTTCAAAATACCAATTATAAATGCAGTAAATAGCTTTTCAACTTAAATTTATTGATAAGTAATGTTTCCAGTAAAAATATGTGATAAAAGTAAATAATGCCTAATCATAAAATAATAAGACAAGATTTAATGTTTCTTGCTTGTTACCAAACTGGTCTAAATGTTTTTTCTTAATCAGTTATTTTAGTAATTGTAAAATCTATGACAGTCAAAGAATATAAATATTTATAATGCTGAGTATAAAATTTTAAAAATATTAAAGATTCAATCTAAGGCATTTTCATTTCTACTTGTTTTCTAATTTTATTTTATTTTTTAAATATAGCTTGTTTTTAATTTTATTTATTTGATGTAAATATATTACTCAATTTTGTTAGTATGTAAATAATTTAAAATGAATAAAGTCTTATAGTATTTTATAATTCAACAATTTAATTTGTTGGCATATTAGAAGTGGATTTTCAGCATTAATAAACTTTGGGAATAAACTATATCTAATATATCTCTTGTTAAAACAAAGAAAAATACACATTAGTAGCAATTTCAAGATTTTTCTATAGCCAGAAAAAAGTGCATATGAAAAATCTATTTCAGTTAAAAACCAATTAAAATGGTCAATTCTTTTGCTTACTTTTTAAAACAGGATATGACCTAGATTATCCTGTCACTATACTAACAGGTCAAACATCTTAGCAGGGCATATTTTTAAAAGTACAATACATTATATATATTATATTGAATAGCACAAAATTTAATCCACTTAAACTTCAACCTGTCTTCTTTCAGGATTGGCAACATGACCAGAACATTAATGGAAGTCAATTTCTCAGAAGAAACTGACATATTCAGAATTTATACCCTGATGGACATATCATAGGCTTCTGAAAAATCAGTATATATATGATCATAAATAAAATTTGAAATAAAACATATCTCTAAGTAATAAAGCTAATATTTATAAGCAGCATTATTAGAATATCAATAAAAAGCATGATGCACAGTAATTATTAATAATTTTTCATTGCTAAAACATTTAATAGTTGTTATTTTTTCATTTGTAACAAACAAATATACATACAGTGACCAAAAATACAGTTTAAACTGTATGGTCTAAAGACTAAAATATATATCAAATAACCGTTATATTGCTTCCTTCAACTTTATTTTCCCTGTAAGCATTTGATTGAAATAATTTTTCTTTTAATTAAAATCTTTAAAAATTCTAAAGATTTGATTAAGGTTACTTTGATGTTTAATCAGAAATGGGTGCAAAATACTCAAAAAAAATATATTTAGCAAGTTGGTATAATGGTGACAATTTAGAAATGGGTTTCAAGAGGAGCAGGTATATAGTATGTCTTGACAAGAAACATGGAAAAGGAAACACTATTTGTAAATTGTAAAATGGCATACTTTAGTAAAGGATTGCTTCAATTTAATTGGAAATAGTAATGCTTTCTACTTGCAAAAAATATAAATGCTATACAAGTCAGAAATATTTGTTTAATTCCTTTTCCTATAAGGGTAATAAACACTATGCTTGAAATTAAAAATAAAACTCAAATGTTATTACTAACAATAATAAATAATTTATTTCCATTTTATGACAGCTATATATTTTTTTTTTAAAGAAGAGTGTATTTTATCACAAAAATTGAAAGATGGTTTTTAATGTACATAAAAAAATGAAATCAACAATAGGTAATCAACATTTACTTGTATTTCTTTAGATTCATGATTTTCACTTCTATTCTACTGTTATACTGAAGCTGAAAATAAAAGACAACATATACTAACCTATACTTGAGTGACATTGGTTTTGTAATGATGCATGTTTATTAACTACAGTAAAGCTTGTCTGAGGTCAGTAATTCTGCTTACATGTTCTTCGCCAAACTAATCTTGTTTATATGAATTAGAATAACCAACTTTCTGTGAAATTATAAGCAGATATGTTGACATTTTATAAAATTAAAAAGGAAAATAGTTAACTAATGGATATGACAAATGTTGAGAGATTAAAATCTCTATTCAAGGTTCGGAGAACTGCTGAGAGAATTACAGGCAGGTCAAAAAAGAAAAGAAAATTGGTCAGAGAATGTCTGCCAATATCATATGAGTCATAATATGACCTCAATAGACATTTACGTGATTACCTCCATAGAAACACGATACCTAAGGTTTAAAATGAGTTTTTTTAAATGAAAAATCTTTCTTGAAACTCTTATTTTAGTTTTAATTTCAAGCTAATAGATTAAATTTAATATTTCCAATAAATAAAATACTTTGCTCTATTTCAAAACTAATTTTAATTGACAAGGAAGGAGTTTCTGTTTTGAGAGAACTAAAAACCCCTGATTTTAGTACCATTTTAGCCATCTGTCAGTGCAATGACAATCTATTTATTAAAAAATATTTAAAAATTAAAATTACTTTTCTGAAAGTTTATTTGGGGAATATACAGTGATTTAAAGTTCAATTAATCTGATTTGAAACAAATTTTACCTATTTTAATTTTAAAATACTGCAGAAATGAATGAAAGCGGTAGATGTTTATTTAAGGAGTTGACAGATTGACAGCTTGACTTACAGATGAAAGGTTATCTAATCTTTTGCTACAGTGGACATATCCATAAAAACTAATTGGGAAATATAATGTGAGCATCATTTTTTATATAATTTTTAACTACCCAGTAATCTTAAAAATTTAGGAAAATATTCTCCACAACCTAATGTTCTATTGAATTTTAGGTATTTTGGCTTGAAATTTGTTATTGTAGAGGACCATGCGGTGTGTGAATGCGTGAAGAGAAGATGAGTTATCTCTAGGTTAAGGCTTCCGCTGGCCGGTCCAGCTATATAAGAATGTTGGACTTTAATGGAGTCCAAAGAAACAAACAAGACCGGTATACATGTATCCGAACAAATATATATTAATAACAAATAGATTAATACACGAATTACAAATACATAGAAGACATGAATAAAATGTTACAGTCTGTATGGAAAGTTGTGTGTGTGTTGAGCTGAATGTCCGTACGGGTTGAATTTTGTTTTAGCGTGTTCCCAGAATATGGGAAACGCTGGTTGTGTATAAGAGTCCACATATTGGAAATTTTAAGAGAAAGTTTTATATACCTCGCCTCACGTGTGAGGTTGTGGCCCGCGGCCGAAGTCGAGATAGTTGCTCGCACGTGCGCGTAAGCAGAGAAAAGAGAGAAAGAGGCGAAAGGTCAGCCAGTATTTATACTCCCGGGAGAGAGAGACCCCTGTTGACGGGTTAAGGAAATGAGGAGGAGCTAACTGCAACACTATAGTTATCACTCTTATTTTCTGATAATGTTGTGTATGGACATCCATATCTACAAAAATCAGCATGATTATACACATACAAAACATTTCAAATTTTTTAAAAATATTAGGAGTTGATAAATTGTAGTAAGCTTTTCTATTTATGATTAGTAAATATAGCTTTTACTTAATAACTGGTACAAATTAATACAGAAATTTAAAAGATTTAAAACTATAAATTATAATTAAAATTTAAAAAATATGAAAACAATTTTTGTAAAAATTCATTATTCATCGAAAAAAATTTTTCTTAAAAGGTAATAGTGGCCATAATATATTTTATCCACAAAAGCAATTAAAAACTTTTCTAATGAAATAATGTCTTAGTTTTATTGCATTTTTTATTTTATGACTCAGAACAGATTTTTGGTAACTGGGTGTCCCGTTTTACAAAAAACAAGGTGCTGATTTAAATTCTCCAAAGAGTTCTGCATGTAGTGAATATAAACATTAAGCAGTACAAAAATTAATTTCTCGAAATTAAATTAGTTTAATGTAAAAAAAAAAAAGAAATAAATAAAATAAAAACACATTTAAAATAATTTAATTCATTTGTTCTGAAAGTTTCATTAAAATCCAATAATTATTTGATTTTTGCAAGAATTTCCAAAATGTTTTTTTCATCATAAAAAAGATGCTAAAATTAACCAAAATTTTGAATGTTCTAAAAAGGATCAAAAAATATAATTTAATAAGCAAAAAATCTTTTGGTCATTCCTCTTAATAATAACAAAGATTTTTGACAATAAAACTTTGTTTCTATTAAGTTTTGGGGCATTTTTTTCTTCATGGTAGGCTCATTTTTTAGCGAATCTGAGGAGGTAACTACAGTTATGTCATTTAAATTCAAAAGATGGTACAAATGCTTAAATACAGAAACCTTGAATATGAAAAATGTATTTAATATGTAAATGCTTGTTTTTAGATTTAATCCTAATGCCTAAAAATATAAGAGCTAATTAACTTCAGTTTTTAAATAGGACATTCTTATTGCATAATTAAAAAGGTGTGGAAAGAAACAGATCATATTACCCTGGCTTTAAGATGTTAACAACTCTAGAAAGATTTGAATGTATTACTGACAATATGTGGTCAGCTCTTGGCTCTCTCAACAAATCTGTGAGCTGTTCACTTACTATTTAAAATAAAAGCTTCAGTTTATTTAAAAGTCAAATCTGCTGTAGCTGACAACTGACCAACAAACCAGAACACTTGATAGGCAAGCATTGGGGATTTTATCTATGAAAGACATTCACCTTTGCTTTGCTTGGAAGATTAATGCAGATAATTAGAAAGAACACTGAAAAGTTTCAATCCACTTGGGAAATCAACTTTTCCTTACACGTAATGCCAGACAAGATCAGTGTCATCATTTGGCAGTGAATCACAGGCAATAGCAATTCCTTTCAGAGTGATACCAGGTCAGTGATTAAAAGAACAACAGGCTCAGTTTTTTTAATAAAAAGAAAGAGCAGAAATGCCTGTTCAGTATTGAGTAAAACATAAAGTTGATCTCATATGTTATCACAATGTCAAATTAGTCTCAAAAATTGATAGTTCAATTATCTTGAGAAATATTTAAAGAGAAAAAGTGAAACATGTATTCATACCTACAAAGAGCAACACTATTTACATGTTTGAGCTGCAACTGGGATTAATAAGAATTTGATTACCCAATTTTGGTAACCAACAAAATAAAAACTTTATATTTTATGGATGCCTCAACTCTTGTTTAATTTTGATCTAAGCTTCTTTCAAAAAGCAGTATTATTATTGTTGTTGGTATTATTCTGCAGTATTTGTAATAAAAATATTATCAATATGTTTTTGTTGTTCTATCCATATCAGTTTTCTATCAATTTATTCAGACTTTAAATTCGCCTTTACAATCTAAAAATAATATGTCATATTGTATGTAATAAAACATTCAACTAACATTAAAAACAAAATTTACATCGATTTCCTAACTATATACGTAAAGAAGATTTAGAATTATTTTATGATTAATCTTTTTTTATTATGAATATCTAAAAAATAGTGTTACAATAAAATTTATTTTAAAATAGGACTCTATATAAATAATTAAATCCAATGTAGAAAAATGGTGAGAATTGCAATATATCAGAAGTTTTCAGGGATTTGTGATTCCATTTTATATATTTAGGTATAACTCCTTTGCTAATCTGTCTATATTTCTGAGATGAGGTATTATGTACAGTATTTACATTATTCGGACTATTGTCCTCATCTTTGTCGCCATATTTGTCACAACGTTTCGGCCGTTGTACGCTCCGGCCTTCTTCAGGTGGTTGGAATTTCGAACCGAACCCTTTATTTCGATCACTGGGGTAGACTGTTCTAGTTCCACGAGCCATGTTTGATGGATGTCAGTTATCAGTTATCTCCTGGTAATTTTCCCTCTGAAAGTTCTCCACTGCCTGAACCTCAAGGACACATGGTACGGTGGATAAAGGCATTGGTTAGATCCAGTAACAGACCCAAAAGAGTGTGAGTTCAATACCCGGTTCAGGCAGTGGAGAACTTTCAGAGGGAAAATTACCAGGAGATAACTGATAACTGACATCCATCAAACATGGCTCGTGGAACTAGAACAGTCTACCCCAGTGATCGAAATAAAGGGTTCGGTTCGAAATTCCAACCACCTGAAGAAGGCCGGAGCGTACAACGGCCGAAACGTTGTGACAAATATGGCGACAAAGATGAGGACAATAGTCCGAATAATGTAAATACTGTCCTTTGCTAATACATAGAAAGGATTTATTTACATTCTAATTCAGATTATTATTGCAAAGAAAAAGTAATAAATGTGAACAGAAGGATGAATTACATTTTCTGCTGGAAAAGAAATCAACAAAACAAAAATTGGAATCAACTAGAAACAATATGAGGGGGTGCTGAAAAGTTCTTGGCATGACCAAAAAGCCCTTACAAAAATCAAATTCTGATATTTGGTCATTTGCTCAGAAGTGAGTAAGATTGAGAACTTTTCAGCACTACCTTGTACAATATCTTGTTATAAGCATGACTAAATAACTGGGATTTCCTCTGAACAAATTAATTAATAGTAGAGTACAAAAATCAAGAAGATCACGTAGATGTAGAATTAAGTAACTTCATTTTTTATTAATACTGACAGGTTTGGCTAAAAGGTTATCTAATGCTAATGAAATCAAGAAGGTGGTTTTGTTTTTCAAAGGATAAAACATAATATTTCTCCAACAAGATTCAAGACAATGAATGGGTCTAGATTTATAAGTTAACAAAATTGCAATTGTAATGATCTTAAATGAGTCTAAGAAATCACATTACAATCATTCACTCCTCTAATTTTAGATTACTAGTTTATGATCTTTAAAGTGTGAACGACAAATACTGATTAAAATCTATTTGACCAACTTGTCACTCCTATATGCCATTATCAAAAGAATACAACATGGCTCACCCCACCATCATTTCATCAAAATATTAACCAATCAGAAGTGGGGTTCCAGTAAAGGAATATATGGAAGTCATTCAGAGCGTGATCTGATGAGTAAAGAGATGAGATGAGAGAAGTAACAGCTGCCCAATAAAAAACACAACTACTTTACATCATGAACAGACTTGTGATTTTATAGCAGAAAAATATCTTTGCTTATATCTTCCATTTATTCTAAGGCTGCAGATAATAGCTTTATTTAACTGCTGTAATTCTGTGGTCTAATCTTCATTTATAGTGAACTGACTCTTGCTTCCATGATGAATTCGTTAATATTTTAGGAAAAACTACTATGACTTTGCCCACTATTTACATTTGTTTGTTTGTAGAAGGAGTAAAGAAGAACAGGCATTTACTCTGGATCTAAATCTTTGATTTAAGGTCAAAAGTATGAATGTATGCATCATTTTGGGTGTCAAGGAGCCTGAAAAGATTGGCTGGATTAGTCAATAAAGAGAAGCATACAGCTTGTCAGCTGTTCTGTGTCAACATTTTTTTTGAAGGACTGACTTTGCTAACACCGTATTCATCCAAAACAAAACAAATTGGGCCAAAGCCAAATTTCTCTGTTAGTTGATCTATCCTAAATGGGTAAGGAACAACGTTTACTTGAATCTTTTATTGCACTTTATGAACAGAGTGTCGAGAAGATGTGTCTGGGTAATCACAACAGTAAAACAGTGTTGATTCTTGTGAAGTTGAGTTAATGATGATGGTGTATTGAAAGCCTTGTACAACTTATGGGAGTCTGTGATCAGGAAGTTATTAGGATATGTCTTCTGTAAAAGAGGCATTGGTGTTCACCAAAACACACCTGAGAGTAATTTCTAAGGGTATAGGTATAGCTGGAAGAAAAAAAATGGAAAAGTGAACAAAATAAGTTGTTCACTATGGTTGTAACCTCTTCTTATACTCCATCTGGAATAAGAATATGAACATGATCTATAGAAAAATACAATAACTGATTAATTCTCTGTATCAATTGAGAAACACAAATTGATACTGCTGGGATGAAAGAATCGTAGAGGGAGATTGAATACTTTTTCATATATGTGAGCATGATCCTTATATACATTGCTTTCCTATGTGTGTTTAAGCTTATTCCCAGGTAAATGTATCTCTGTTTATATCCATAACAGTTTATCATTCTTCATCTCATCTCTTTTTCTTACACTCTTCCTGGGATGGTCTGCAACCTATATATATATATATATATATATATATATATATATATATATATATATATATATATATATATATATATATTATTGTTACTATAAATTTTATTTTTAGTGGGGACACATGTTTGAATTGATATCTCAATTTTTTTTAAAACAGTGAAGTTAATATCAAACATCCTAGATTGAGAAGTCCTACTACAGAAAAATGTCCCTTCCACCAAAAATTGAACTTTTATCTCCCTTTTAAAGCATTCCACTACTAACTTGGCTATGGGAGACCATTATGATAAAGCAAAGCTCAGTTGCCTACTTAAGGAAAACCTGTCTCTCATTGGAACTTCTTTGAATCTATATCTGCTAGCTTCATGCTTGTACCCAAAATAATGTAAACTCAGTAATTTTTAAATGAACTTTTTAATCTGACATTACTTCTTATTACTACAAATATTATTTTTATAGGGTACACTTGTTTGGGTTGGTATCCCTGTATTTTACTTTCTTAAAAAGTAAAATTAATATCAATAATATCAGTTTAGATAAAGAAGTCATGCTACTACAAGTTCAGTAGTAGCAGATGAATTTTTAAAAGGCTAGGTTGGTAACCTAATACCCAAGTCTTACAGGATTACTATTTACCCATAGATGAATTCATGCCTTTCCCAAGAGCATTAAGAACATTAGTACAAAGTGAATGCAAGTGGTTCCACCTGGAATTTGAATAAATAAATGAGGTTTCTTGAAATTTTATTTATAGCATTGGTTACATTTTAATAAAATGATTGAATGATCAGATTATCAAATTTATTTTTTTATTGAGTCAATGTAACACTTTTTTTTATTATTTTTGCTAAGATAAAAAGATAAATTTATTCAATTCTCCCTTTGTATTCTATTACTTTTGCAGTAGTGAAAGACTTTTTGGAACAAAATATTCCATGCAAAACAAAACACTTTTCAGGTCACTAATGATAATCTTCAGCCATTATTTGATTATTCATAGTTTCTAAAGTAAATTTAGTGTGTATCAATTTTCTGTTTCATCAAGAAGATGCCTCTCAAGAAGTACATGTTGACACAACAATTAAAAATTTCACTATGGTGGCAAGACATAAATCCATCCTAAAAGCTTTATGAACAGAGAAAAATCCATTTCCTCATCTGCTTTGAAGAGAATTGAATGAAAATTTGAAAGAAAAAAAACCCACTGGTCTGAGAGGCACAAATCTATTGGAGTGATGGCAGCTGCATTAGAAGACAAGTTTTAAAGAAAGAGAAAGCAAATTCTCACTCAACCAGCCAAGGAATTTAAGTGTCAAAACAATAGTGTGCCAAAGTAGACAATGGCAAAGTGATTATCTGAATAGGATTTTCAATTCAGAAGGTCTCATAAAAACAGACCTTTTCAAGTTTCCCAAATACCAGAGATTGCTGCCCCTTTGCTCAGTGTGACTAAGAAAAAAAAATTAGTTTTCCTAAGTGATCTTTAGGGATGAAAACATGTTTGAATTGGTTAGTGATGCTTCTGAAAGATGTGCATTATGGATTGCTTCCCACAGCTCAGAGGTTCTATTCTAATTTTGATATTGTCTTCCATCGGATCCAGCAAAATTTGGCTGACAGAAAACCACTATGAAATCATGTTCTGTCTAGGCCTATAATTAAATATGTGCCTGAGAAAAACAACAACAAAATCCTCTAATAAAATCTGTAGAATTCTGAGAACAGTATGAACAGTCTCATAATTGCTACAATTGAAAAACTGAATTTTGATAAAGGTGGTCCTATTAATCTGTTTTATCCTTTATGTGCATTTATAACTTTATCAGTACATTAATTTCAATGATATAGGCAAAAATTATGGAAATTTACTTCATTTTTTCTTCTTTTTGCATATTCACTTGTAAATATGCAAATTACCATTAACTTTAAGATATAGTCAGTTTATCTAGTCAACCTTTAAACAAGTATCATTCTAGTACTGCATCAACCAAATACATGCATCAAAACAAGTTTAAATTTCCTTCCTATATACTCAGTATCAAATCTAAATTTTATAATTAACAGCTGATAACCAATATAGTAAGAAGCCATCAAGTTCTCAGACTTATATTTGCAATACGACATTGCTTTATAAGACAGTGGAATTTTTTGCCTTTGTAGACAATAAGTTTGAAGTAATTTTTGCCAATGTCATTCATGTTAAATAAAACCAAAGTAATTATAAAGATAAAAAAAAATGTTTCTTTAAAAAAAAAATCCTTTAAATCAAATCATGTGTCATTAGCTTTAAAAGACAGGATATTTTTATTTCTAATTGAGTCACCCAAGATTAAAGACGATGACCAGACTTCCTAATTGAAAACCTTATTGGATGTCATTTGGATGAGTGAACAGGTAGAAACACAACAACCTACATAGAAATAATGAAGCAGAAATCATTTTGCTCCAACATTAATCTCAATGTGTTTATCACTGGTTCTTTGATTCATTTCTTTTGATCATTTCAAAATTTATTGATTGCTCTCAACATTTGCTTCTACAGTGTGTCTGCCTAATACTGGTACACAAGCCAAAAATAGATTCTTTCTTAATAAAAAGAAAAACTGGAAAAGAGTGATCAATAAAAAAATTACATAGCCTTTAAAGAATGAATCAAGCCGAAAGTGACAAAATTGTGATATATTAATAAAGAAGTTGTTTCTACTGGGAGAAAGCTCATATCAACCACAATGTAAAATAATACAAGTATTCAATATAAATCAAAACCAAGCAACTATCTTGAAAATATGAGCTAAATTTAAATCATAATAGTTAACTGCCACCAGTATACAATTACTATGATTCATAAAACAGTCAGCTAAAAGTAACCTTATTTCCTATTATAGCATTCCAATTTCCCCATGAAGCCACAAATCAATAGATTTAAAGAGGAAATTCATTTGATAAAAGAGAGTAAAGGCATGTCAATACCTGTAGCTAAAGTGTGGGGAGAAGAAGTAACAAATGCAAGGAGGAAAGAAATAATTATCAAAGTATCAAATAAAAAAATGTTTCCTCTCCTGTGATGCCTATGATCCACTAAATCAATTATGGGCTTAATCTTCAAAAAATGTTTGCATAAACTTTTTCCTTTTTATGTCATAGCAACTATAACAGATTACAAAACTCAATATGAAGTAATTTAATTGCATTTCATCTCAAAATCTAACTTATAAATATATGACAAGGAATTGGAAAAGAGAAAGACTCATCATATGAAGCTTCTTAGAAAGGAATAAAGAAACAAAAGCAATAGTTAATCTTTTCTCAGTTTTATTGTTCTTTGAAAATAAACGGAATTGCATATTAGTCAAATTAGTGCAAAGGATGTAGGAGAAAATGAAAAGTGAAACAATCAATATCTAAAGAAAACAAATACAATAAAACTAAATATGTTTAGGTAATTTTTTAAACTGAATTTACCTTTGGAGTTATAAGCCTTTTTTCTTAAAACAAAAATATGTCATTAATTTAAATTTTCATTAATTCCAAAATCTAAACATTTTTGCCAGCAGTCAGGCATAAGAAATGACCATCAAAACACACAAATAGATTTTCATAAGAAAAATATAAAATAATAAAATCTATAGAAAACTTTTTATGATAAAAAATATGTGAATACTATAAAATAGGAGTAATAACCTCAACAGTACTTTCCCTCAAATTTATGCAACCTTTCAGAGTAAAGTATAATATATAATTTTTCAGGCTAGTCATGATATGAATAATAAAGACTGCATTAAACACACAAAATCTAGTAAAAAATTCTCTTATATATTAATAGAAAAAGACTAGCACACCCATAAACCCATTGGGTTCCTTTTAAAAGCAGTTCATGATACAAAATGATAAGTGTATATGATAGGTGTATTTGATAATTAGACAAACAATGGTGTATTCACTGCTTTACATTATTTTCTTAATGGAATTCAGCTGGAAATCCAATGATAGACATTAAATTATCAAACAACAGACTTTCAGAATTAGCAATAAATTAACAATATAAGAATGACATAGCAGGCCTATAATTGTTCCAGGACTATAACCTAGCTTTAATTTGAAATGCCTTTTTAATGCAAACAATGCCCTGCAAGAAAAGTTTACATTTTGTTTTAGAATGTAATTGCAAACTGATATCATACTAAAGTTCTTTCTATTCAAGTAATAGTAGCCCAGGGGTGACAATTTATACCAATTTTAGTGTTTACCATATAATTTTCAATGGTGAAGGTAATTTTACAAAAAAAAAAACAACAACAAAAAAAAAAAAACATCCACAACAAAAACAAACTGCAATCATCTATTTAGGGAGATTAATCTTTATTGAAATAACAAAGTATGGATGCCTCCTTTTTGTGCAGCTAGTTTCATGTTTTTCTAGGTATTTTTTTTTTCAAAATAATAATTATATTTTTTATTATATATACATTTTTCTTACATCTATTTCAAAATACATAACAGTGGCAAACCAGTGTGCATCTATTTTATTTATTTTAAATCAAGTAATGTGATGTGACACAATTTTCCAGCCATGCAGATTGTTTTACAATGACACACCCACATAGTGTCTTCTCCTCTCAAGTACTTGCCAAATATCTGAGATATTTCTTTATAAAAAAGTTCTAATGTAGTGAATTTTATAAATATATGTTGTGTTAGGTAAATTTAAATTTATTTAATAATGTTGTTATAGTGTATTATGAATATTTATTATTTTTCACACACGTAATAGTTGGAATATAATATGCAAGTGTTTGTTTATAGATGTGAATTGATATAAGAATGTGTATTGAAAACAAATACTGAATTTCCTATTAAAAATGCCATAAAAACAGAAAAACGGTCCTAACTCAAGAATCCCTTGTCTAATTTTAATGTAATTTGGCACTGCACTCAACAGGGGTTCAAAGGTACAATATGCTCCTAAATTAGTTGGGGTATTACATATCATTTAACCTGTATCTCTGGAATACACATACATATAAGATTAGAGTTTTAGCATTGCATAAATATGGAGGTGAAAATTTATTATTATATAAAATTGATTATTAAAATACAACTAAAGTATTAAAAAAATTATTTTTACAACTTGTGGTTTAGCAGCTATTTTCTAATAAGTATAAACTTACACTTTTCACCAAAATTATTTCATTACTACTATATTGTTTTTTTTTATTATTAATATATTTTTTATTTTACTATATTAACTTTGTTTTTTATTATGACTATATTTTTTTATTTTATTATATATTTTTATTACTATTTTCCTAAGTATGATTCCTGTACATTTCATTTAAAGGAGCTTGATAGTATCAAATTTTAATTAACTGACAAACACCATCTTCTGCTAAAATTGATTTAATATCTATTTAAAGTTTATTTTGGGATTTATGATAATTATTATTTTTTTAAATATGTCAACTAGGAATGTTTAAATTTTGGTTTAAAGATAAAAAAAAATAATGAGAAAATACAATTTATGTTTAATTAGAGATAAATTTATCTGAAATTAAAATAAAGAATTAACACTTTACAGGGAAATGTTAATTAGAGTAGATAACTTATAAATTGATCTGAGACACCTGTTTCTAATCTTCTCAACATAATTAGTGATATAACATGGTCACATGACCTAATGCATCCAATTCCTTTGAGACACTTCTTAATGATAGCATTGCTCTCATTAAACCTGATTACCTTATTTATTCATTCCATTATGAATTAAATCAGAATCTAAATATTCATCTTATTGAAACTAACTTCTCAATATCATTTCCAGGTGCAGTTCAGCAGCAACCACAGGTAGTTGAGAAGTCTGATATTTTTTCAAGTGCTCCACAGATAATATAGAAGGCGGTGACAGGAACAATATCAGATATTATGTCAGATTTTATTAAGCCACTCAATGCTTTTGCAATAAAAATAGTATTATGATGATAATTTTTTTTAGGACATATCTATCTATAATAATAAAGTGCAGTGTATGTGTTTTCATCTGTTCGTATTTTGACCTCGACGATTCATAAACATGAAGTAACAGTTGTCAAGTAATACATGGTTACCTACCTTGTCAAGAAATGGTACCTGTCTTCGTTATAAAAATGGCGCATGAATGAGGAGGGGAAATTTTAAATTTTACATGTTAACGATATTTGACGTCAAAACAAATAGTTAAAGATCTTCTCTTCTTTCCCCCTCCTGTAATTTAATACACTTAAATTACGCCACATAGTGTCAGGAGAAACTTATGCCGCATAGTGTCTGAACGAAAACAAAATGTTCCCACAAAAAAATGGCATGTGAATAGACAAGTGAGCTAAAAAAAATTAAAATTACAAGAAACAGTAAGTAAAGTCATTTGTTCTTTCCCAAAAAATTTTTTTCTTTGCATTTAAACTACAAACAGTTTACAAAGTAAAAAGAAAAACAAATTTGTTCTCTTTGTTAAGAGGTTTAGTCCAACTGACGAATTGTCCATTGCACAAAATTCTGAACAAGGACATGATGACCAAAGGCAATTTCCGGCAAATGTCCAACTTCCTGCAAAAATGGTTCTATCAGGGAATTTGGCAACTAACTAGAAAAGGTTTATTCAAAATTTTTGAAATTATTCAAAAGCCAGTCGACTCAACAAAGAACCTGATAGTACATACACAACATCTATTTGTCAAAAATAGAAGATGCATACAACATTTACAGGGGTTGAAATTTGATAATGAAGATGAGAAAGAAAATTCGGAAGTGGTAATAATGAGATTCAAAGAATTTTTGTCGAAGAAACTCATGAAGTGAATGAAGCATACAAATTTCATATTCGAAAGCAAGAAGCTTCAGTGAATATAGAGGCATATGTTGCTGCACTCCAGCAGTTAGCAAAAGGCT
This sequence comes from Acanthosepion esculentum, assembly GCA_964036315.1. Classification (NCBI taxonomy): domain Eukaryota; kingdom Metazoa; phylum Mollusca; class Cephalopoda; order Sepiida; family Sepiidae; genus Acanthosepion; species Acanthosepion esculentum. The sequence goes on from OZ038499.1 coordinate 33,619,495, forward strand.
GCAATTTTGGGGAAATGCAAGACAGGTTAGTTTGAGACCAAATAGTTATAGGGGTTAAAGATGCTACAGTCAGGGAATAGTTTTTTAAAGGATAAAAGGCTTACACTAGACAAATGTATAAACATAGACAAAGCCTATGAAATTTCCAAGCAACAATCTCAAAATATTTCTTCAGGCATAAATGCAACAGAAGCAAACATTAGCAGAGTAACACCAAGGAAATATATAAAAGAAGTCTCAAGATACAGTACGTCATAAAAGAAGTACAAACAACTGCTGATGAAGTTTTTGGTGTTTTTACCAGATATATATTTTCTTTTTCTAGATGTTGCAACTCTTCCTGAAATTTTTTCTTCATAGGAAGTGACAAGCGTCAAGGAGTTGCTATAGACTTTGGTTGCGCAGACTCTTTTAAACATAATTTATATATATTCTGGAGTCTACGCTGTTGCAATATTCCATCTCACACTCAAAATGACTGTCCAGCCCAAAATGCAATTTGCTGAAAGTATTCAAGAAAGGGACATTATGCAAAAAATGTAGGAATGGCAGGTCTAAAATTCAAGAAATGAGGGAGGAAGAACCACACTACGTCCTTGGGTCTATTATCACTAACAATTTAAAATGAAAGAAGCCGTCATGGAAGAAGCCTGGGAAGCTGAAGTTAAAGTTACTACAAAGCTATGTAGTAAAGTAATTCATTTCAAATTGGATACTAGAGCAGATGTAATGATAGTCCACAGTAGTTATTTAAAAAAATAAAAATAAAGCAACTCCTTAATTATTCAAAAATGTAACAAACAACTGTATGGACCAGCTTACCATCAAATAAAAGTTAATGGTCAGGTGGAGGATTTATTAGAAATTCCAAAAGCAAAGTCTAAACAAGATTTGTTTGTTATTAAAAATTTTGAGGGAACTGTTACTGGGAACACCAGCAATAAAAGCTCTTAACCTACTGAGGAGGGTGAATTCTATAAAAAATGAAGACCACAAATATAGAAAAAATACACAGAACTTTTCACAGGCATTGGTAGACTCCAGAATATATATAAAATATGTTTAAAAGAGTCTGCGCAAAGTCTATAACAACTCCTTGATGTTTGCCACTTCCTATGAAGAAAAAATTCCAGGAAGAGTTACAGCATTTAGAAAAAGAAAATATTATATGTCTGGTAAAAACACCAAAAACTTCATCAGCAGTTGTAAAACCTAAGTAAGACAGACAGTGAAATTCAGTGAAATTCAACAACGAAATACCTTTCATGTAAGGTGAAGGACTGAACAGCCATCATCAACAAAAGTTACCAACCCACAAACTTCCAATATACTGCAGCATCAATCAAGACCTGTTTTGGATGTCAGTTACTCAGAGAAACCTAGTCCAGCTGAACTGTCAGATCAACACGAAACCCAAGTAACTGAAATTAAAAAGCCAATTGCCAATGGCACCAGTCTGTCAGTTTACACTAGATATGGTCGTAAGGTTTGACCTGATCGATTTTCATATTGAAAGGACTTTTAAAAACAACTAATGGAGGATGTAGAATAATCCACAGTTACCTCTCTTGTCAAGAAATGATATCTGCCTTTGCTATAAAAATGGAGCATGAATGAGGAGGGGAGATTTTAAATTCTACACGTTAACAAGTTTGTACATCAAAACAAACAGTTAAAAGTTTAAAGACTTCATCTTCTCTTCTTTCCCCCTCCTGTAATTTAATACACTTAAATTATGCCATAACAGGTAGTAACTACTGTAGTTACACGTGATTAAAAATTAAATAAATAATTTATTTAAAGTTAAATTTAAATATCAAACAGAGTGACAGGTTTAAAAAATAATTCTTTATTAAAAGGTTTAACTTGAATTTCATTTTTCATCACAATTGCAATTGATATTATCTCATATGTTTTTTTTATTTTTCTACCACATGTACTGTGAAGTATTTGGGATATTACATAGTTTGGGTTCCCTAATGTCTTTTAAGAGTGACTTTATGTGAAGGGATCATAAAGAATGGTGATTTTAAAAGAAAAGAAAATTTCTTGTAAAATAAATGTAAACAAACTACAGAAATTGGTTACATATATGAAGAACGATTATGCTGAATTAAAGCGTCGAATAAAAATAAAATAATTTTATTATTTCTAAATTCTTATAACTTTTATATACATAGAATGCTGAAAATAAAAGGTTGAAGACCCAAAAGCTCTCCACAGGTAATAGCCTAAATTTCGCCTAAAGGGTGGCTTCTAGGCTAGTTTATAATAATAGCAAGTTTAGAATAGTGAGTTTCAGAATATATTTATTCTTATTTAAAATAATGACAAAAACCTATTTTTAGAGTACCTGGTTTTATTATGCAAAGTTCGACTAACTTTTTATTTATAAACAAATCCCAAAGTTATAAGTCATGAAAACACAGATTTGATTAACACAATATTTCACAAATCCCAATAAATCTGTTATTTTACAATTTTACATATCAATATGGGCGCCTTAACATTCTTTTACCTCCCTCAATCTTCTATTGATTTCTTTAAATTTTCTACTGTTTCTACTTGAATTTTCCTTGCAGCAGTAACCCTATCCAGAGATATTCTTTGCTTGAATATAGTTTTTCATTCTCATATACATCTCTTTTAATGATGAGCTACAATTTTTTTTATTGGATTAATATCTGGAGAAGCTGGGGACAGTTCTATTGATTTGATGTCTTTGAAACCTTTTTTTTGCAAAATGGGTTATAGTCAGCTTTGTGGATTGTGAAACATTGTATTGCATCAATATACTGTTTAGCTTAAAGCTTTTTGGTTGTGACTCTTACCATTCAAATAATGTCTTATCTGAGAGCTTGCAACAATTTTCTGCATTTATCTTGATACTGTTATCAACTTTAAAGAGATCTATAATTTCACTGCCTACAATATTAACCCAAAACATTACTTAAATCCCCACTGTTGTGCTGAGTGATTATTTTCATGAACCACTAGCTTAGCCTTCAGGTCCAGCCAATGTAGCTCTACATCCATCATTAAAAATTACTATTGAGAAATATTTTTCATGTATTTCTTCATCCAACTTGCATGTTTCTCTTTATCATTTTTTACTTAAGCGGTAGTAGTTGTTTTGCTTTAACCAACTGTCCTTATATTCAAGATCTTTTCTGTTTGCATTTGCAACATCAGCTTCTTCAAATATTTCCTAGTTAGTCAATCTAATTTTCATATTTATTACACTTTTAATTTTCCTTAAATATTTTCTTGTTACTTTCTTTAAACCAATCTTTTCTTATTTTTATCTTGTCAATGTTTGCCATTTTCTTTTTTTTTTTGTTTTCTGGTTACTTTTCAATATTTTTGTAATTTCCAACATTGAGTTCCAATCAGTCAGTAATTTTACAATATCTTGTTTCTCTTTTGAACTTATATCTTTCTTATAACATATGGCAATCTTTATATATCTGAAAATAGATATCAATAACTATATTACTATACATATTCATTTACAATATGATGAACAACCTTCAAGTAACAATATAAACTCTCAATCCACCACATAAATTATTTGAAATATTTCTAATAAAAACAGATATTCTTAAGCTGAAATTTACTTTTATATTAATCATTTCACTCAAAGCAAGGCAATACATCCACTAAGACACAAGGGGTTACTAGAATGTGAGAGAATATGAGAAAAAAACACTATTAAGGAGAGAGAACAATAAAAGAACAGGAATTAAGAAGACAGAAGATAATGATTGACACTGCATTTAAATTTTTGAATATCAAATCTTATTTACATGGTATTTAAATAAAAATAAAATCTGACAGTTTAAAAAGAAAATCAGGGCAAAGAGAATATCCTCTAAACAGTTTAATACTTGTAAAATCCTTAAGCATACATACTATCTGAAATACAGGGTGTATCAAAAGTCACCAAGGAGTCTGAAAGTTTAATGACTTTATGATTATTTACTTTTTTTTAGGTTTTTGTCAGATATTTTATAAAGGAGTCTTTGGAAATTAATCATTTAAAAATACACAACTGAAAACAAACACAAGTAGTGAAATCTTTCTACCAAATCCAAGCAATAATTCAAACTCAATGAGTATATCATTGCTATTATAGTGTAAGAGATTCCACAAGTTCTGAGAGTAATGATTCAGTAAGTGACCTTCCACAAAGTGGCATACCATGTTTGGTTAGATACAAAGGAATATTTGAATGAATAAGAGAGAGTATCAAAGAAGACTTGAGAGCATCAATTCAAAAGCAGTTTCAACAGGTTTGGATCTCTCATGTCACTCCAATGGATTTTTAAATGCATCAACAGCTCATATGACAAGGGCCACAGTCCAGCTTCTCAAGCAAATTTCAGGGAAAAGAATAATTTCTCACCGTTGCAGCATAAGCTGGTGATCACATTCCCTGAATCTGACAAGCGCTAAGTTCTTCCTATGCGGCTATACTAAAGAAAAGGTTTATGTAAACAAACCTAAGACTTTCTATCAACTGAAAAACAACATTCAGACAGACATCAAAGCACTAGATCCTGAAACACAGAGGGCTGTGTTGGTAAATGTTGTAGAAAGGGCACATTCATGCAAATCTGAAAATGAACACCACTTAAAAAATGTAATTTTTCTCAACTAGTGTAAATTTACCTTCCATATCTACTCTATATAATATTATGGTATTGTGAATTAAAGTTAAAAAATAAAGGTGTTATTAAATTTGGAAATCCCTTGGTAACTTTAGGGCCACCCTGTATAAGTAAATATTTTGGAAGAATATAACCAAATTTTTCATATAATTTATGTCTTGCTATGATCTATTTTAAATTTGTCTATTTATGCTATTAATAATAAAAAAGCCTTTTTATTTATCACAAACTATGATAAACATCATTCCTTGATTTATAATGACATTTGAAATTTAAGTTTGGTTATATGAAACAATATTTTTTTTTTAAGTAAGACATGCTTACTAGTTACTCAGTCAGTGAATGCAAATCTGCTATTTCTGTAATCATCTTTCACATAGACTCTCCCAAGTAGCTATTCTACTTTAACTTAAATTCTCAAGTTTTCATGCAATCAATTTGTAGTGGAGAAAGATTTCACTAGTCTGTTTGACCTTATCTAGGATTTTTATTCATTCCATTTTATGTTTTTTTTCTTCAGAAGATTTATAAAAGATAAAGCTATGAAACCTGTTTAGTATTGCAAAAAATAAAATAGTTTTCAGGTATAATCAATTAAGAACCCATTTGTGCTAACCTATCTTGAATAATACTATATTTTTATCATTTTAAAAGTTATTTTTAGTGGCTCCCTGTATTTGAGTAGACACTGTTTATTTTTTAAACAGTATATTTATTTTCATTCACCAGCCTGAATATTTTTAAAATCTTATTAAAGAAAAGATGCATTGCAGGAGAAACTGTCATTAGATCTGACATGCTGTAGACTGACTCAGACATGAAGGGTGTTGCTGATCAAGCAAAGATTGCTTAATGTGATAAATATCTGCTATAAATAAAAAAAAATCCATTAATTCTTTAGAAATTGCTTTGTTAATGTTCAAATATGAAATTGAGCAGATATGAACTTTTAAGGATCTGGGACTAGAAGGACTGCTGTTATAAATCACTATGCAGCATTGCTTGATTGGTGACAACATTCATGGCCAAGTTGGTTTAAAGCAAGTCAGATCTAACGATAGTTTCTCTTACAAAGAGAAACGCAGGTTTGAATCCTGCTGGAGGGTGTACCTTTTTTTTTTTTTTAATAAGATTTCTCAGATATTCAAGCCAGTAGAAGAAAATAAATATACTGTTTAAAAAATAAATGGTATGTCTACTCAAATATGGTGATCCATTAAAAATAAGTGATAAAAAATCTGTCGAATTAATAAATAAAAACTTCTTTAGAAATAATTCTATATTTAATGCAAAATATAAAGATATAATAAAAATATTAGATATTTTTTATTAATATAAGTACATAAAATCATAATGGACTTTTTTAAAGATAAAAAATGAGATGTGGTTCTGAAAAAACAAAAACAATTTTGAAAATTTAATACATCCAATTGAAAAAAAAATCAACTAATTTATAAATGAAGTGTTCTAATGAGTTTACAAGTAAACATTAAAAATGATTTATCTTGTATGCAATATTTAATACTAAAGATATACAAATGAAAAAAATTAATTTCTTGTCCTTATTATATTATTTACTTATGACATGTAACACCCTATGTTCATATTTAGTTTTCCATGTCTCAAAACATAATTATTTTAGTATAGAACTACTTAAAATATTTTATCTAGAAAATATTTTATTTACCAGAAAAATGGATTAAAACAAAGAATGCATCTTATGGGTTTTGAGTTGTTGACAAAAAATTTTATTCTTAAAATAAACTGTAGTCAAGTAAGAACTTGAACTTTCATTCATAACAGCTAAATAAAATAATAAAAAAGTAAAATAATTTTAATATACTTAAAGTTTAAATTTAGTGTTCAAAATATTCCTGACAGCCAACAAAAAATATGTTAATAACTTTCAAATTTTTGCAAAGGCAAATTAATAAAGGGAGGCCAAGAGAAATGTCAGGTTTCCACAGGATTTCAAATTCTTATATAAAAATGTAGAATAAATATAAACTGATTAAACAAAATAATATACAATGTTAAAGTAGTTCATTCAAAAGGAAATCAAGAAAATGAAAATAGCCTTCAGCTTGATAGAATACCAATTTTATTAAAAAATAAGATTTAAGTGACTGATATAAATCACATTGGAATTTTTCTAATTCAGATAAAATGGAACCTCTTCTAAATGTTCTTTTTTAAAACCCTTCAAAAGAATATATTTTATGTTGTATAAGAGAAATGTAATGAAGCTATCTTGGTGCTACTGCTATTGTGGAGCTTGTGTAGTTTGTCAATGTCAAAACTGACAGACAATGTTCAATAATTTTCTCTTGCAAATAAGAAACTGATAGAACAAAATTAACTAAATTATATATTGGTATTCCAATGGTTTGTTCATTAAGGATACAGGAACAAATTGAATGAAATTGAGATGAAATTCAAGCCTGTGAAGGACAAGAAGAGAATAGCTGCTTCAACTGAAAATACTGATAAAGACACTGATAGCTCTATCCTTGGAACGTATGGAGCCGGCAAAGAAAATTGTAAAGGAAAACAGGATAAGATCAATATGTGTATTGCTGGGACATGTAAAGTTCAGAAGAAAAAAATTAATGGAAAAAAAAAAGCATCATGATTTTTCTATAGCCTATGCAATGATAAGATTTCAGGTATGGGAGCAAGTTCTCTGACGAACATAAATGGCTTTCAAAAGAAACTGACTGAAACCCTAAACAAACAAAGAAAAAGAAAAAAAAAGTTAAGCGAAAGTGGACAGATATGTTTATATTCTTATTGGTGGATAAAGAAAAATTTCATTGAAGTTAAAAGAAAATGAAAACTCATTTCATCTTAAAGGAATATGCACTAACTTCCTATGACCATTTTTCATCTATGTTCTCTTGCACACAAAGCTCTGAGTCTCTCTTTTGCCTTTCCTATTTCTTTTCATTCACATTGTATCAACATCTAATTATTATGTCAATTTCTCCCTTCAAAAAACCCATGTTAGAAATTCAATAGCATAAAAATGACAAATTCTGGTTGGTTATTTTCCTTAGATTTTACAAAAAAAAATTTCTATTTAGAAGGGAAAAAAAAATGATTCTATGTAAAAGAAAATACCATTCCGAAATAAATACTCTTTCTTAAACTCATTCACTCAATCTTTCTTATACATGTTGGTTTTTAAAATTTCAAGCAGCTTGAATATCAGGTACTACTAAATGTATTTTAAAGTATCACTCTTCTTAAGTGGCATGTCTCTTCAAAGACACAGCAAACCATGGCTCTCTACAATTTCCTTTTCTTTAATATACATCAATTTTGCATTGCTATGTTAAGTAGTTTTTGTTACCTTTTCCACATGCTGAATTCAGATTGTCTTCATAGAGATTGGTTGCTAACAAAAGTTACAGAGCTCACACTGCCCTATTATTTAACTAATAACTGAGAGAGAAGAGATGGATCCATGGCTTTGCCAAGAGTGAAGTGAAAAAAAAAAAACTGTTTCAGGTATAATTTGAACTTGTCACGCCAATTTCATTTTCTACATAGCTAATTGTTAGCACACTTGTATCTCCATATTCTTTAACATCTAAATAAAATTATAGAACACATAACAAATCATAACAGATCACAATATTATTACAGAATAAAAAACCCACTAAGAATGTGTTATTTAATCTCATTTATTCTTATATCTATATTAGATACTGGCACCTGAAGGATTATGGATTCTTAAAGAAGAACCATAATGACGAAGAACCACGAATGTAATAAATTATATAAAAAAAAAGAAAATTAACAAGAAAGTTAGATTATACTTTTTCAGAAAAAAATTATTTTCTATTTTCCTTTTAACTTTTCTTTTATGTACAGTGTTCCTTCCGGATGTGGGCAATCACAGTTACAACTTCCTGCCCTTTGTAGCTTGTTAGATAGGTTACTGTTTCACTCTGTCCCTCTTGACTTCAATGTCTTGTGAATGTTAAATTTACCAAGCCTTCCTTCCCAGGAATTTCAACTGTTACTTTCTGATTCTAAGTATAAATGTTATTTTTACTTTAGTTTTCCTTAAAACTTTCTTGTTGCTCAGATGCTCCATTCATGGTATTCTCAGCATCGGTCTGTGGAATCACATCTCTGTTGTTCCAAGTTTCCTCTCCATCTGGGAAGAAATCATCCAGCATTTATTGCCTTATAGGAGGATTCATTACATAGCAGCTCAACACTTTTTTCTTTGTTTTTAACAAATTTTTCCTGTTGCTTAATACTTTTAGCATATGTTATTCCAATATGCCTTTGGATTTCAATGCCACATATTTCATTATCTGTTAAGACAGTTCCCAGATATTCAAATTTCTGTACTTGCTTGATTTTGACATCTCCAATTTCTAGTTTGCATCTTGAGTTGTTCCTCTTGCTGACGACAATATATTCTGCCTTCTTACAATTGATGGTTAGTCTTTTCTTTTTGCTTTTTCTCATCTGGGGTTTCCTACAGTTTTTTTTCTGTATCTGACACCAAAGTGCTGTAACTTAAATTATTAAGACTGTGCACACCAATAATAAAATTTTGGTAAGACTTCTCGTTCTATTAAGATTGCCTTAGTGTAAAGGTTAATAAATCTGGTGAGAAGACCCATCCTTGTCTTACACCCCTTCTCATTTTTGTGTAATTACTCAGTTTATTTTCTGTCCATATGCAGATAGTTTGCTCCCAGTATATATTCTGGATTATTGTTTCCTAAATAAATCAAATTTTCCTAGAAGTTCAAATAGATCTTCATAATGTATCTTCCTTGTCCATAAAAAAAGCTGGTGTTTTTTTTTTTGTTTGTTTGTTTTTTCATCCAAGTTAAACACATGATTCATAAACCAAGAGGGATCTTTCATATAAGTAGATCTGAAACATTTCTGACAAACAGATAAATTTAGAAGGTCAGCCTGGTTTGATATTTTACATTATAATAGTATTTTTATATCATTTGCATATGGTTTTCATATTTTCCTTTTACAAAACATTTATTGTAGCTGGAAAGTGAACAAAGAACACTGGAATGAAATAATACATTTTACCTGGTATGATTAAAAAATTTTAAAGATTTCATCAGAACTGTTTGAATAAAGTTTTCTTAATAGCACATTTCTTCATAAACTAGTAAATACAGATTTAAACATTGTTCAATTATTCACAAGTTTTTAAAATGTGTCTTTAATACAAATGTCAAAGGGATACCTCAGACTATGTAGTAAGCATCCAAAGTCCAATAGAGCTATTTACCACTGACAAGAGACAATATATTTGCAATTACAACAATAATTCTAAGTGTGCATTGTCTACTTATACTATCATAAATCTACAGTGAGTTTTTAATTTTATTGGTTATCTGACAATAGCTTGACTGTGGTTTACTTTGTGTTAGATCTCCCTTGATAATCCATCAACCATTACTGAACAGCAAACTCCCTTCTTTGAGTAGTTTGACTAGCAAGGCACACAGTAATCACATACATTATTTAGCAGGTAATTCCCTCTTGCCCAACCTGTTTGCTATCACAATACAAATGGGTTTTAAAACATGGCAACATTTATAATGACCAAAAGTGAAAGAATCAGATTTTGTAATATTTTATAAGCATAGGATTTGAATTTACTTTCTACCCTTAGAATCATTTTTAAAAAATTTTAATTGTAATTTTTCAGTTAAGATCATCACTTCAGGATCGTTCATAGAACAAAAAAACTTATGAGGAGACAGTAAGAATCATGCCTGTAATTATAAGAAATATAACCTAATTATTAATAATGAAATCTATAACGGCCATCACATAAGCTGTTAATAAAGGTGTATCAATAAAATAAATGCAGTCAGTATAAACTTACATGGTAATAATAGTAATAATCACAGTGAATATACTTAACAAGTAAAACATTTAAATGCATTTGGGATTGTTCAAATTTAATAATTCCTCTTTGCCATTATATTGATTTAATAATCCAATTTGTATTTTTTTTTTTTTGTTCATTAAAGGAAAGACTATGTCAACTTGAAAATACCAATTTTGGGTAAGCTTTGATCATACACTTATGATTTAACAAAAATTATCAGATAGTATAAAATACTAAAATCTTTTTTTCAAAGAAATTGATGATTACAACCCAATTTCACAGTTAAAATTTTGCTGTCCAATCCCCAAAAATAAAAAAATTGAATATCTTTCATCAAGAACATAAAAGGAAATAATTATTCAAAATATATTAAAATATTTACTGTTTATTTAAATCAAAACTTAATCAGTAAGTTGGGTTGTGACCAAGTGGTTAGAATGCTAGCATTTCAGCCAGGAGATCAGGGTTTGAATCTCATTGCTAATTTGTCAAGAAGGTGACTACTTTATAAGATCTGCCTGTTGGAGATGGTTCCTGTGAATAACACCATTAGAAAGTGCTTGAAAACCAAACCTTATGACAAAACTTTTAAATAGTCAAAGTCATAATGACTGAATGCTTGAGCACACTGATCTTGTTCAACTACTGATCACACTAGATTTTGTGCAGTTGCTCAGAAACTGTAACTACAGTCCATAGAGCATTATAGCAATATAAACATGTTGACTCTGTAAGTATTGAATAAACAAAAATGTGCCTGAGCAGAAATCTGCAACAGGGATTAGTTAATAACCTTAGCAAATCGGCATACTTAGAAATGAGCTTGTCAGCATCCACTTGCATCTGAGCATTGGGATCATCATCCTCAACTCCCTATTCCTTTCATCCCTCCTGGTGATGGTGAAGATGGTTGTGAAGCTCAGCCTACTCCTGAAATCATGAGCAGGAGTTACAGAGGAGTGTGGATGATTTTGGGCAAGTCAGGCCCTCATTACAGCCCATTGAAGATCCTCTTCATGCCAACAGTTGGACTTGAAAGTATTGGTAGCCCCAATAGGTCCTATTGTTAGGAAGGCCGATTTGCAGCAATGGTTTCCCACGTCTCAGGGTCGATGTTGTCTTGTATCAGGGATGTCTTCAGCTCATCCTTGAAGTGACATTTTGAGTCTCTGCATAGCCTCTTGTTGCTTGCAAGCTCTCCAAACAGGATGATATAAGGGAATCAAGAAGAATGCATTCTGGACACGTGGTCCACTCAGTGGAGGCAATGTTGAAGTATAGCTTAGGAGAGATGTTCAGAAGAGGACCTCATTGTCATAGATACATTCCTCCTAACTAATGCAAAGGATTCCTTGGAGATTTGTTTGCTGGAATTGCTCCAGATGTCTGATGTCCTGACATGATCGTCTCTCAAGCATACAGAAAGGTGGAGATTACCACAGCCCAGAAGACCATGATTTTGATTCTTGTGGTGAGGTGCTGAAGACCGAGTGCTAGAGCTTTCCATATGCAGCACAAGCCACTTTGATACTGTTGTCATGGTCTTTTGCAGCAGGTGACACTATTTGAGAGGATGCTGCCAAGGTAAGGAAATTCGTTGAAAACTTCTACTGGATATCTGTTGATGTTGATGCTGATGTTGCTTGTCTGGAGGCCATCTGGATGAGGATTTTCACATTTTTGACATTGACCTGCATCCTGAAGTGCATTTGGAAGCCTCATTATACAGGTTTGCTAATCACTGGAAGTTGAGAAATGAAATTCTTGCATGCGGGTGATAGTACTCTTTGTGCAAGAATAAAGTCAGGTGAGGTTAAAGAATTTGCACTCAAGTCTATATTGGATGTCAAACACCAATGCTGCGGGGAGAGGTAGCAAGGTACATGGAGAATAGTAATGTTGGAGTCAAGGCGCAGCCCTGCTTAAGGCCACCAATGATTGTAAACATGCCCAAGAGGACACCTGATGATAGTTCACCTGGCCCTCTATTCCATCATGGAGCACACAAATCAGAGACAAGAATTGGTCCAGACAGCAAAAGTGGGTTAATCCCATATTGCTGTCTTGGGACTTTGTCAAAGTAGTTTCTGCAGAGGAAACAGTTTCCTTTTTTTTTTTTTTTTTAGAAATGAGCTACCAACCACAAGATGCATAAATACAATGCAATGCACTTCACAAAGAACAGTATCCACTTTCATATTTTTTAACACAAATATTTTTTAAAAATATTTCTCTACTGTTATAAAAATTGAAATAGCCAAACCAAAATAATTGATATATTATTTGAATACAGAAACTGTCACTTTGATTGAATCATATATTCTTCTTCTAAAAGATTTTTATAAGAATATCAAATATAAAATGCAAAGTTGCATTTTCAAAGACAGTGTTTTCCTTGTTTCTAATCAATTATCTATATTTACTTTTTATAAGATTTCATTATTACATTCAGTTGTTAGTCATAGCTATTAGCAGTAAGATTGTCCTACATACTGAGATGATATTAGATTCAATGGGAATTTTTATGAAATACTACGTGTTCTATTCTTTTATATACCTTGTCAACTTCAGGACATGGGTGATCATGGCTCTTCACAATTCCCTGTCCTTTGTAGCTCTTAGTAAATTTTGTCTTTTTACTATCTCTCTTAATCCCTGTTCTGCTAACCATTTACACAGATTCGTTAGGTATGGTATGTACTGCTCTCCTCTGTCCCTCTAATCTTCAATCCTGTGGATGCCAAATTTCTAAGCCCTCTTTCCTCATTATGTGCCTTAGAAATTTCAACTCTTTCTGATGTTAAGTAAAATTATTCTTTTTGTTTCTATTTTCTCTAAATATTGTATGCAATCCATGATATTCTCAACATACTTCTGTAGAGCCACATTTCTGTTGCTTTAAGTCTCTTCTTCATCTGTGAGGTGATTGTCCAGCATTCACTGCCATGTAGGAGGACTGATATTGCATAAAAGTTAAATACTTTTGTTTTATTTCTAACAAGATTTTCCTATTTCTTAACACTTTGCTTAGCTTTTGGAAGGTATCTTTTGTTATCCCAACATGCCTTTGGATTTTGGTGTTGCACGTTCTGTCCTATATTAAAACAACTTCTATATATTTAAATTGTTGTACTTGTTTTATTTTAGAATCTCCAATTTGTAATTCCCATGTTGAACTTCTTTTTTTTTTTGTTGACACCATACATTCTCTCTTCTTACAATTGATGTTTAGTCCTTTCCTCTCACTTTACTACCTTCTGTAGGAGTTTCTGCATTTTCCTCTCTATGTCTATCAACCCTGTATCACTTGCATATCTAATGTTGTTAAGATTGTGGCTGCCAATAATGAATCCTTGTAGGTATTCTAATTCTCTCAGAATCATCTCACTGTAAAGGTTGAATATGTCTGGTAAGAAGGCACATCCTTGTCTTACACTCCTTTCTATTTTGTGTGTTTACTGAATTCCTTTTTTATCTGTATACAGGTGGTTTACTCCTGGTCTAAGTTCTGGATAATTCTAATATCCTTCCCAAATAAATCAAGTTTACTAACAGTTCCAAGAGTTCTTTGTGATATACTTTATCAAATGCTTTTGCATAAGCTATAAAACATAGCTATACATCCTTTTATATTTATATAGCTCTTTTTCTTTAGTAATTTAAAAATCCAAGCAGACAGAAAGGAAATTAGTCACATACTTGGCCAAATCAAAAACAATTATTTTTGTATTTACAAATTTCAATGGACACATAGGACAGTATTTGATGAATTGCTTCTTAAACTTATTTCCTCAGAAGGCACTCTACTATGTCTTCAGATTTAGGAACAATATTTGTCAAAGATTCAGACTTACAAATTGGATATTTTAAAGTTTCATATATTCAAATAAGCAACAATTTACTTTAGTAAACAATGAAAAATTGAGATTTTGTGCAATTTCAAACGTGTTTTTATTGTATTATTTTTTTTAATCAATTCACCCAAAGCAAGGCAATAAGGACACTAAGATGCAAGGAGCTACTGAAAATGAAGGAAAAGGAGGAACCAGAAACCCAATTCTAAACAGGAAACAAAGGCTAAATCTCTACTCTTGTTCAAAACCTTGGGAGGACTGTGAACCAGATGATAGGTGAACCTATCTACCCTTGTATCTTTTTAATATATTTTGATAAAATACTGATAACAAAAGCATTGTAAATAATAATTAAAATTATCTGTGTATAATCTTATTTGCACTGTATTAAAAATATAAGTATTATAACCAATGCTATTATATAAGAAAGAATTCTCCAAAACATTCATTCATATTCTGAGAGTAGCCAAGTACATCATGTCTGCCACCTTCTAAATAATAAATGCAAACAGACAAACTTTATTGCATGTTGTAGTGATCAGGTCTTATTCTAGTTCAACCCTATTGTCAATATCAGTGAAACTCAAATATCAAGAAGAAACATCTTTTCACACAAAAAGTCACAAAAGCCAGATATTAATTCAGTTTAGCCAAATATTTTTACCAATCAAATTCAACGAAGTTACATTGACTAGATTTGCTCAGACAGACAATCTGCATATAACAAGGTAAAGAGTATGTGATGCAAATTCGCAACAGCTACATATTCTGACTGTAGTAAACACTCAAAATCTAACATCATTTTTAAAAAAAAGAAATAATGAAAAATATTTAGGCTGTTTTGCTATAGAGTAACATTCTCTGTTTTTCAATTATTAAAAATGCTAATGATTTCAAATTTAGATTTCTTTGAAAATTTATTATGTCATCATCTGCCTCCAAATAACTGGTTTTCAAAAGATATCCTCACATTTTTTTTAAAACAATTATCTTAATCACTCCCTTAGCATGTTTTTTCCCCTCAAGTCCAAATCTTTTTCGGGAATCAGTTCAAACATTCATCATGGAAGTCAATCCCAATTTATAAAGCATCTGAAAGTCACTACCATGTCTAAAATAACCACAACATGAAATTAAAGAATTAATTAGATCTTGAAATGAAGTTTTTCTTGTTTTGTTTTTTTCCCAGTGTGATGCCATTCACTTGATCAGAATTAACCGGGGCAAAGTTGAAAGAAAATTTAAAGTTTTACAACAGCTTAAACAATAATTTCTAAACATGAGAAGGAGGCAAATCATCATCGTATCTATTTTGGGCATGTGCTAATGTTAAAACTGTGCATAAAAATTAATTTTTCTAATCTAATAATTTCTATATAATGTTAAAATATACACTTTTCAGAGATATTTTGATTTTTGCAAACTCATATATACAGCTTCTTTGACCTTACAGCCTTTTTCATTTCAGGAGACATTGTTTTCTTTTCTACACATGTTCCACTAAACTAGATTTAGCTGTTTCAACTCAGATATTGGCTTTTCAGTGTTTCTCAATTATGATTTTTTATGCCAGCCGGTTATTCCTTTATAACTCACTGTATGAATGTGTCAAAAAAAAAAAAAAATAAATAAATGTATAAGCAAACTAATTGTAGAATCTGACACCATATAGAAGCCAGTACTCAAAAAATAATATCAATAGTTTATCTCTCCATGAAAGAAATCAATGCAAAGTCATTTAAAAATCATCATTTGGAATTCATAGTACTATAACCTGTTAATACTTTCTACAACAGGAATCAAATAAGAGACAGATTCCAATCTCAATCATTCTTTCTTGATATTAATAAGATCAGAACTTAATATTCAAGTCCTGTGATTCTGCTGGATTAGCAGTGTTATAGTTGAGGAGCTGAGAAAAAAGAGAAAAAAAAACAAACGGATATAACATATGCTTGGGGACAACAACGATAATGAAAATAATACAAAAATAAATGGAATAATGAAAATATTTCATTTCATCTTAGAACTTTAGAACGCAACTTAATAATAAACTAATATATGTAAAAAATATTTTTAAAAGATTCAATAAAACAAATGTATTTCTTAAATATTTTTATAAAAGCCCAAAGAAAATGTCAGGTGAACTCTCAAGAATTTCCCTCAAACCAGTTCTATACAACCTGATCCTGATGACATGGTACATTATCATACTGGAACAACTTATTATTGTTGGGGTATATAGAGTCTATGAATGAGTCCAAATAGTGATGAAGTAGTGTAATGTAACAGTAACTGATCAATGACATGTTTAGGTAGCCCAGTAAATCCAACCCATGCTATCTGAACACAAACAACACTATTATGGAACCACCACCAGTCTGTGTAATGCCATGTTGACAACAGGAGGCTCTGGAATCCTGAGTCCCGCAGCATACCCAAATCCTACTATCAGCCCAAAACAACAGGAACTATGACTCATTGAACAAGGTCATACATTGCCAGTCCTCCAAAGACCAATTCTGCCCCCTTGTCTCATGGAAGCTAAAAGATATCAAACTGAACTGTTTCAATTTTGTTGTGAAAACAACGACTTGCATAGTAACATATGATGTAGTATATGATAGCCATATTACAAATTAATTCATTTACAAAGAAGTGTTACTTGCAAGTGAGTGTTACTTTTAATTAAAAACTAGAAACAGGTTGGACATTTTTTTTCACTATTTTTTTTACCCAATAAATTTGTCCAACAGCCATTCAAAGTAGAGGGTTACTGAATGAGGTTTGTAGTGAACTACTGCAGAGGGCAAAGAGGCCCATGATGGCATGTATTTTTTGCAATGCTAGAATAAAATCAAGAATAACTTACCTGCAGTGTGAACAAAGATACAAACATGCCTCATGTGTAAACTGTCCAAAGAAGAAAGAAATGGCAGCTTCACAGGTTACATATTTAAAACAGCTAGATCCCAGAGTAAGATACTCTCTTGCGAGATTATGTTTGCACATATGCAAATTTTGGCTGTCAATGATACATAAAAACTGGGAGAACGAGGCAACAGTGAGATGAGTTACTGCTGTGTTGAACTGGCTACACATGTGGTGGTCGGTAAAGTGTTTGGGAAGAAACTAATTGTGAGCATTGTTTGCAAGGAAAGTTTAAGGCTATTTTGCTACAGTTGTTTTATGAATGTAAGAGGAGACGTTAAGATGTGCAGATTATAGGACATGTAGAATAGCTAATGGTTGACCCCAGACTTGAAGATTGTAGTGAATAGAGAAGCATCCTCTCAGGAATTTGTTCCACATACAGAAAAGATAAGCATACTAGTCAAAATATAATTAAGTGAATGACAATGCAAATAACTTAATTCATTGTAGCAATTTTGTTTATTATCTGTTATGCACTCTTCTATAATCTTATGCTACTTCCAGGTATTTTGCATACAAGTATTAGCATTATTTTTTGTAGGGTTGTTTATTATTTATGCACTCTTCTATACTGCTCTGACATTTAACAATTATTCTGTGAAGGATTACTAGCCTCATGATTAATAAGATTATATAAATGCTTTGCCCATTTCCTGTGTAAAGTAGATGGACTTTGCTTCTTACTGAAAGTCTACATAGATTGCTGTCTTGTGTATTGTTATGTTCTTTTGTGAATAAAACCTAAAAATAAGTTCCAGTTCTATCTTCCCCAAATGTGTTTTTCACACACACAGATATATATATATATATATATATATATATATATATATCTCAATGTATAATATATTCTTTAATGAAACTTAAACTTATGCTAATTTAGGTACATGAAAATGGCATTAAATACTGAAGCATTAAATAGTCAAAATGGTTAAGTAAATCAATACATCTGAGAACTTTTTCTGTTTATAGTTTTGGCTAGTATATAACTGAAATCAAAAAGATGATAAATGCCTGCTGACAAGTAAGCAAAATGGCACATGAGATTACAGAATATACATCAATATGATTCATTACAACCATGTGATACAGAAGAGAGAAAAAAATCTAATAAACACCAAGAGTAAGTCACCTTTTATAGAAGCCTCCAAATAGGTGATCAATTTTCAAAGCATTTACAATATTGATTTCATGGTGAGCTTCCATCCGGTCACAGTTACAGAAAAAAATAATGTACCAACCGTCTCAGTGATAGCCACAGTTTCCCTTCAAAATTCAATATTGACTAAGATTTCACTTTTTCTATAACAAAACATGTTTTTGAGTTTACTGCAAGTGGTTTTTAAGTGATTTCAGGCAATACTCATAAGTAGCTATAATTACAGGTAACTCCTCAAAGCAACAAGTAGAATATCAGGCAACCTACTCTGCTCAATGTTTTTATGATGATTTTTAGGAGAAATATCGTGTAAGTGATATTTGCAGGAATATTCTTCTATTTCTTATAATATATGGGTAAGTGCTGAAAAATTTTGAGCCAGACCCACTTCTCAAGATTAGACCAAATGACACTAAGTCTGTTTATTTTTTTTTTTGAAGGGCTTCAAAAAGTTCATTTTTGTCTATACACAAAGACTAGATATTTTTAACTCTAATCTCTTCCAAGCAATTTTGAATATACTTGCCTGAATTTTATTCAATGAGATCTTTGTATACTTGGTTTAGATTAATTTCCTTGTCTTTGTTGTTCAGGCAATACATTAGGACACTATTCAAATGTGGTCCTGCTCTACACCGATATCTCAAAGTAAAAACTCCAATATTTCATGCAGTTGGAGTGGAAACTACAAAGTAAAACATATCACTCATTAAAAAAAGAACTTGAAGAACACCAAAAAATTGTAATCATATGGAAATACTTTCAGTTCAGGGATAGCTGATCATGCATTGAATATAAGACTGTTATTGTCAGTTCTTGACCATATGAGACCATAAAAAAGGAAGTTAACGTATTACATAACATAATTAACACTCCAATTAAAATACTGAAACAAAGGAGTCCAGTTGCTTTTGTACAGTTAATCTTAAGTTCTATCTTTTAAAAAGCAAATTGAAGTAATACTAAAGATTGGAATGATCTAAATGTATCAAATTTAATTGCTGATTAGAGAAGAAAATAGGAAATTGCTTTCTTCAATACATAACTGAAAGGATGATTGTATTTACAACCAATTTTCTTTTCAAACAGAGACTATCCCTTAGCACAGTAGGAAAGCGGGCATTATTACCAAGTTAATTGTAAGCAAGGGTTACATGTTGATTTGGCTTATTCAAGTGAGGTCAACGGTAATTTATAATGATTTCAATCTCCTTTTATTGTAATATTTCCTAATGGAGTTTTAAATGCAATATTTTAATTATTAATACAACCTGAACACTTGGCTTTTCAAGATAATTCTATATGTAAATGCCAAACACAGACACCAGAAAAATCCATACAGAAACTAAAGTCAAGCATTAACAATACCCAAACATTTTTTGAACAAATTTTCATTTTATAGTTTATTTGGTTATGTGTGAAATTTAGTGAAATATAAGAAAGAAATGCAAGAGAGATGAGTTTGTTTAATGAAAGTGTTTGTGCTTTCCTGGGCTAATTTCTCTTTATTCTGCTTTGTATGGCACAAGGTCAAATAGAGAAATGAGGACTGGAGGCTTATGTTGCACAAATTTTTCAAGAGCCTTTATTGTTTTTTTTTTTTTAATTTCTTCTTTCAAATTTCTGTAGCTGTCTTTAGTTCTGTGCAGTTCAATATTTTAGAATCAGTTTTAAGTCTTTCAATTACTCACATGAAAGAATATTTAAACATTCAGAAATTTCTGTAAAATTTCATGAAAATGGTTAAATAGTTTATTGATTTTTTTTTTTTTTTTTTACTAATACAGAGAATTTTCTATTCATTTCATAAAAACAAGCAATAAGCACTTCTTAATAATTAAATATATCAATTAACAAGGAAAAAATTGCTCTTTCTCAGTAAAGTTAGTCAATTGTCTTCCTTTGCTTCCTCATTGCTGAGTGTTAGGGACCATGAACAATTATATCAATGCTCTCCACTATCTCCCCTCCATCACTATGGCTGTGCACTCTTGTGTCACCTTGGTCTTCTCCTTGGTATCCTGCTATCAATGCATCCCTCCCGATGACATGGTCAAAATATTGCAGTTTTCATTTATTTATGGTTGTGATCAACTGCTTCCCTGTTGCCATGTACTCCAGGACTGACTCATTTGTTTTGTGGTTCATCCAACTGATGTGCAGTACCCACCTGTAGCTAACAGCATTAAAATACATCAATTTGTTAACATTAGCAGCTTTCAGTGTCCAGGTTTCACAGTCATACAGTGCCACCAGCCACACTAGGAACTGCAACTTTATGTTTTCATTTACATAAAGTTATTTTTTCATTTTAGTAGAGAGAATGTATTTATTTTGATTTGGAAATGCTGTGAATATTTAGTATCAGACATTCATGTTATACTTCTACATAGATATTTCTATGCATATAGTGTTTAAATTAATCCTCAAATGAATTTACCTAATATCTAACAGTTTTGATAAGTATTTATAATGTCTCTAAATGCTTAAAAGGTTTTCTCTTTGATAAAAAAAATTAATGACTTTTCACTTACAAAGTGCTAATGAAAATTTTGTGAAATCTGAAAAGCAGATATAAAGCAAATATAGTACATATAGTACATACTTTAGTTGCTACATTTTATGACTAGTACTCTTTGTTAGCCAATGTGCAAACAGCAAGCAAAGTGCATTCTTGAATTACAAGTTCTTTTTTTAGTGGTTGAGTAATTTCTACCTCCATTTGAAATGGCAGGTTTCAAGCAGCAGAGAATCTGTTTCAAATTTTGATTTAATTTAAGATGAAATAAAACAAACTGCTGCCTGAACATTACCAAATGCTTGAGAAAGAACTGGGTGATAATGGCATGGGGTCAGAGCAAAATTCTTTTGTGGCAATAATGCTGAAAGGACATACAAATGTTCCTTGATGATGAACATTCTCTATGACCACTAACAGGCATGACAGTAGAAGACATTGCAAAGGTACAGAAGATTATTTATATAGATCATAGGAAAACTCTATGTAGGATTTCAGAATTGTAATCCAAGGCTGTTTAACATGTTGGGTGCACATTTTGAATATGAGATATACTATTGTAAAATTTGCGTTGAGCCTGCTGAAAATAACATTACAAGTCAGCAGAAAACTGAAATATCAAACCTGAGATGAAAAAAAATGGTTATAACTCTGAGACAAAGCAGCAATTGTAACAATGGAAGTCATTAAAATCACTGCAGTCAAAAAATGTGCTAAGCTTTCAGTCACATTGAATCAATGCTGATTTTTTAATACATCTATGGTATTGTTCACAAGGAATTCATCCTCCTCTAGCCAAACTGTGAATTTGCAATTTTTATTGTAAGGTTCTAGAGATGTTAAAATAAATCATGTCGTGCAAACACCTAGACAAATTGAACAACAACTGTGCTCCTCATTATGATACTGCAGGTGTCCACATATCAATCATTGTTCCACAGCATCACTGATTTCCAAAAATGTGATGGTCATACTCACCATTCACCAGATTTTATTTCCTGCAACTTTTTCCTAATCAAGGTAAAATCCTGGCTGAAAGTGCATTATTTTGACACAAGTGAAAAGATCTAACTATAATCATAGGAGGTGCTTCAGAATCTGGGAAAATCTGGTAGGATCACTGTATATATGTCTAAGGGAAACATTTTCAGAAGACAGTAGAAACTAAGTATTCGGTAAATTTTCATATCAAATTCTCAAAACTTTTGGATTAGCACCCTACATTATAAATAATGTGTTAAAATAAATATTATAAGAGTCATCTTTTTTTTTAAATCAGTAGTGAAAAATTGAGCAAAATTTTATACTTACTACTTAAAATAATTACTACCCACTTAAAAATATGTAAATTGTTGTGATTGTACTATTATAGTCTAAGGAGAGAGAAAATTTGTATGTGTACACAGAATTTAGAAAGCATGTACATATAATGTAAATTCCAATATGAATAATCTTATGCTTGTTCAACATATAAATATTCCTCATTTCAAAAGAGACAGATCTTAAATATTAATGGTTACTCTCACTCACTTATGACTGGCAGATGTTTATATATAATACTTGAACATATACTGCTCTAGACAATATATTTGATAGATGATACTATCATATTTTTTAACAGCACTTAATACTTATACTAGCCTACAGGGAATTACATTTTATTGAGAAATAGTTCAACAGCTTCAACATACCTTAAACAGAACTATGATATTTAATTAACCAACAAAGATAACACACAACTTTTTATTTAACAATTCAATAGCATTATTTTGTATATACAATTTACTAGCAATGTTATCTGGTGTTGCACAGGCTAAGTTTCTCCTTCCTATGCTCCACTGCACTAAATTTTGGTGGTTGTACTATTATAGTCTCTTTTTGTGAGATTTGCATATCCCATAAAATAATATTAGCAAAATTGTTGTAATTAAAGCAATCCAATAGGTTTAAACACTGTGGTTATCCTTTATTTTATATCTGACATATTATAATTTTAATACTTTATAGATTTTCAAAATATGCTATTAAAAACATCAAAACTACTTACTTCCCATTATAAATTGCTTACTCTCTTTTATTCCCAAGATGTGATCTAAATGCTAAGACAGTCGCCATTTTCAGGAAAGAAAACAGCTTTTTTGATTGACTAAGTAGTTTAATTATAAAAGTCATCAAGTAAACAATTATTTATAAAGAACACAAAAGACTAGATTGGAAATGAATAACAAAACATTTTTTTGAAATTTGATTTTTAAAGCTGAATATGCAAATTAGTTAAGTAAGAAGAGCTAAAAGATTTATTTTGCTAGATAGAAATGATAAAACTGTATTAATTTGATGTCACAGTTTTACATAATATTTGTACTGAATTACACAAACAAATAACCAAATTTATATTTAATTAATTTTCAGGGTGATAGGCACACACAGAAACTTTGATCTTGATAGATTTGATTATAGTTCCCACTGACATTCAACAAGTTAAAGATTTTCATCAATAATAAATAGAGCCCAAAAGATTAATGTCAGTTTGATGCTAATGCAACTACTTTAATTTTGTTTTACAAAAGGAATAGACTTTCATTATTTTTAAGAATTACATTGAAGCATATTCCATTACATTTAAGTAAGACAGTGATTTTTTTAAAAAAATGTTTAGGACAATGCTTGTTGATTATGTCATAAAGAATTGAGCTATCAGACACTGTCATATCTACAGAAATGCACCAGACAAGAGAGTTTAGGAAAGCTGGATTAAGTAATGAAATTGTGATATTTTTTAGAAATTTCAAAATATTTTGGATGAAGAGTACGCTAATTTTTGTTTACCAACAAATTTACCAAACAAAGGAGCAGATATAAGAGGCTACCTGCACTGACAACAGGAATAGATTGTATCAGGGAAATGATGACCAATTCCTACTAGCTATTTAATTAAAATAATTAACTTGTAGAATGAAAGAAAAATAAATAACTTGTAGAATGAGGAGAAAGAACTAGTGATGAAATACACCAGTGCACTAATAAACATGTCAAATTTTGACTCCAAACATAATTTCCTTTTCTTAACTGCCGTAACCTATTTGAAAAGTTTAAGCAAATGAATTGCAGAACAAGTACCACAAAGACAAAACAGGATCATAAAGGAGGAAGTATTACTGAAAAACAACAAAAAGCAAAACTATTTATATTTGGACTAATGTTCTCATCTTTGCTGTCGTTAATATATTTTGGTCATTGTGCTCTTTAGTCTTCTTGTACTCACAATTACTACTTCACCAAATTAATGAACCAATGCTTTAATCCATGAGACTATTGCCCTGTGGAACAATCCTGAACCTAGAACTTGGGGCCTTAAACTTAAGTTCTAGAACAATTCTGAACATAGAATCTAGGTTTAAAACCCAAAATTCTAGGTTTAATATTGTCCTATGAGACAATAATCTAGTGAATCAAAATGTTGGTTTGTGAATTTGGCAACATAGTAATTGTAAGTTCAATCCATGGCCTGAGTAGTACAGACTTAGATTCGGTCAAAACAGATTGAGCAATAACAGGGCATTACTGAATAAAAATAAGATGTCCATAGACAATAGAACAAGAACAGTCTACCCTTGTAGATTAAATAAAGGGCTCACTTCAAAATTTCCCAATGGTTATCTGGAACAATAGACGCCTGAAGAAGGCCAGAAGGCATAACAGTCAAAGTGTTGAGATAACACATCGGCATTAGTTCAAATGTAAATAATGGTAACTCCTCATTCGAGAAATTCAGAAAATTCAAACTGTAAAGAGCCACCCTTCAAGAGAACTGAATGCATACTCTCCATGGAATACCCTCACCTAAGAGCAACATTTTCTCAGTATAAGCAAACAGAATAGCATTATTAGTTCTACTGTTGTCAATGTTATTAGAGCATTCACTTTCTCTACAAATAGTATCAGGTATTTGAACTGGGGGTTAAAAGTCATCATTACATCTTCCTGATGTTGATTATGAATTTCAAAATTGTTGAATCAGATTACTGTAAGAAAATATTGGAATTAAAGAAAATTACCAATAATATTCTTAATGTAATTATATGTAAATCATCATTAATAAAAGCAAAAACAAATTATCATATAGGTGATTCACTGATGGGTTTTTTTTACAGCTTATCAACCCTTTGTAGGCTATTTAAAGCTGAAATATATTTTGAATTGTAAAAATAATTCTTTTTTTGTGAGTGAATATTGCATTATCAAATTTTTAAGAAAATGATTTCTCCAAATAAAAGTCCTATTCAGCACAAAGCTGAGAAGGAGTGGGGTTCATACATTTCCCAGCAATATTTTCATGTATGTGAATATAACAGACATGACTGGAATTGGAACTCAGCTCTTCAATTTTGCATTCCAAGTTGATATCCATTACACCATCTGCACATCCTTGTCATATAGGTGATGACAGTTATAATTTAAGGAATATATAGCATTAAACTTTTTAAACTATTTTAAATATGGAAAGATTAATAATCTTTATGTGCCTTTATTAAAAGCAGCTTCAATCTATAAAACATAGATGAAATTACAAGCTCAAATCAATTTTTAATATAGGCAGGTCACTTCTGTGACTTGCAGTATTTGCAGACAGCTTTCTATTTACTTAGTTATTTGAAAATGTTTTTATTTCACATGCTTTTTGAATAAGTATCTTCATTTTTGTTGTTATTAACACGTTTTTAATTTTGCCTATTTTGTTCTTTCTCAGGTATAATACCCAAAGGCCTTTAAAGGTCACTTGGTTCTTTTCTTTATATCTTGATATGAGCAACACAACTTAAAAAAAGTCTTTGAACCAAGAGACAAGTCACATGCAAGAGAATTTTTAGGTGAGACTTAGAAATGTGTTTATTTTTATCATGGGATTGACCTTATGCTGACCTTTTTATAAACACTACTGGATGTAACATTCGCCTAAAGGAGACCAAAGATATACTTGCCTAAATATTGCACTAAAACCAACAAAGTTGAAAGTATTCATACTACATTTATTCAACCAGCACTCGAATATGGAGTTGTTATCTGGAGCCCAGGCTACAAAATAGATATTGACTTACTGCAATCAGCCCAGGACATGTGAAATCAAGCTACCATCCCTTCAGTCAAGACACCAGTTAACTGATCTATGAGAAGTATACGAAATACTGAATGGCTATTATAAAATGGAAGTTCTTCACCTTACAAATAAGAGGATGTGAAGTCATTCACACAAGTTTGATGAAACAATACTTGAAAACAGCTGCAAGATCCAACTTCTTTGCCCTGAAGGTGATAAACAAGTGAAATTCCTTATCTAGTGATGTTGTGAATGCTCCAAGAAGAAACTTAGGATCCTGTTCAAATGAGCTGAACAGCTATGGATTCAATTTCATAATTCAGCTTAGCTCCTCACCTACCAATGCTTGAAATAATATTTAATCTTAAAATTTCAGAAATCTACTTTGTAGTCTTTTTTCTTTTTTAAGCAAGAGAACTCCCTTATATACAAATGATATTCCTTAACATACTAGGTGTATTTCTTAACAATAAACAGCAGTGATAGAGAAAATTTAATTAACTTGCCTATTGTTTCTTAGAAAAGGAAAAAAACAAACTCTTAGAACCATATTCAGGCAACAATTTTTCAGCACACCTTTATAACTACGAAGTAAATTATTTGTCTTATCAGTTAGAATAGATGCCAGGGAAAGTATTTCATTCATGTTCCTTCATTCTCCAGACATCAAAAATCTCTTTAGTACTCACTGTTGGCATGTCAACAACTGATAGTTAATAACTCTTTGTAAACAACAATGGTCTACTAAACTTGACTAATACACTGACCCAGGGGAATTGCTAAAGGACTGCTAAGTTGCTAAATCTCACAGTGCCTCTATTCTGTATTCAATAAATTATCACTGAAGATTTGAACACAGTAAATCCCTTGTCACAACTTAGACAATCAACTTGTGCCAATATCAGGAATAAAATGTAGCCAAAGAAGGAATTAGAGCTAATGTGGCACAACAACAAATGATAAATTGGAAGAAAGAGTTAGTCTCAAACAGTTTTCCTTACTCATCAATTTCTGTATCTGGCTTGGTAGTGAAATATCTTAATTGTGCAAAATCAAAATGATTTATAATGTATATTTTATTCTGGTTAAAATCTGAAGGCAATAATTGAAAGGAAAGAAAAAAAAAACATTATGAAGTTACCTCCTGTTTGGTTTCTACCAAGATTCGGTTTTGTATGCAAAATGTTAAAAAGAGGAAAGAAAAAAATATGATGTATATATTTAAAATATTTAAACAAACATCACTTTTTTTTGCATAAATTCTTAAAAATTCAAATTTAAAAAAAATATTTTTTAGATGTTTACTGAACATAACCTAGAGGAAAATATGCTGCTATTCTATTTTAGCTTCCAAATGTTAACACAATCAGTAAATTTTTAAACCCAAATGACTAAGAAAAATGTGAGAAAGATGGAAGAAAACAATTAAAAATATGCCTTGGTATGTATTCCAGTTCTGTTTAAATATGAACAAATTTGAAGTGTGTGTGTGTCCATAATAAAACAAAAAAACTATCAAATAATACAGAATGTACTTGTATGTATTAACACATATATTTATTTCTCTAAAATTGTTAACGGATAATACACCCAAATATTAATATTGATATTTATTAAGCTTAACTTTTCAACCAAACCATAACTGTCAATTTTATAAGACAATATCAGTTTTAATGGTTGATCACCATAAACATTTTCTGTTTATATATTTCTTGTGATGAATCTTAAAATATTAAAATATATCATTACATTTCAAGCACAATATTGTATATTTAACACAGAAAACACTGGATAAAAATATATTAAAACTATAATTAGCAATATTCCTCCTGTTTCATTGGGGGAGTTTTACTTTCATAAAATAGATCATGTTGTTCAAATGAAGTTTATGAAGAATGAGGGCAGACAAAATTCAGAACCAAATTAATCTGTTTTTATGTTGTTGTTTTTTTTAATTTAAAACAATAAAAAATTTCTTTCTTTGTGGCAAATTTAGAGATTTGAAATGACAGCATTTTAAATATGACTTTAAAAATTACTTTAAAAATATATCTAAAATATTTCTTTCTGTTTAGTTTTCACCATTTAATTTTTCAGGAAAATATTTAAATTTTTTAAATGAATTTTAAATGCATTACAAGTAGAACATCAAATAGAAAATAAAGAAAAAGAAATATACATGAAATTAAATTTCAGAATATGTTTTGTGTATTTTGAAACAAACTGATTAATTTTAAAATAAAAATGCTGAAATGCACATCAAATGAATAGAATCAACATGCTTAGAGAATGTGCCTCATTTTCCACCAAAGTATCTTTTCCTACGACTATAGCTTAGAAAATCAAATGCACTTTTTGAAATCAATTTACCTCATTAGGTTTGATTATATTGAGTAAAGCAAATTTCTGAGAAAATCTAAACTGACATTTTATCAAAAAGATTTATGCTAAATTACAAAATTCCATGACTCATTCTACAACCTTTCAACTTAGAGACCTTGAATAATTTAATATTTTAAATTTTATTCCTGATATGATAGGAAATTAAAGATTTGTTTTTAATCTAGCAATGAGCTTCCTGGCCTTATATATAAGGAAACAGAAATCTGAAAAAATATTAAGCTATAAAGAATCTAATTTTTTTAGGTTTCTTCCTCCTTGAGAAATTAAGTAAGCATAAGAAATACAATTAATACTTATGCAATTAGTTGGTAACTTGATTTTATCTTAATATAAAGTAATAGATTAAAAATATCAGCAAATACAAAGAGCAAACAAGAAAATTCAATTTATTAATTAGATCATAATATCTAAAACCTTTATCTATCTGTCTACATATTTGACTCAGATTAAAGTAAAATTGAGTTATTGTAAAACAACTATGTACTTGATAAGCAATCATAACAAAAAAATCAAGAATAACTGAAAAATAAAAACAGAAATCAACAAATTCTAATAGTGCTTGCTGAGTGAAATAAAAGAATTAGAATAATTCAATATTCAGTTTCTTCACACTTGAGAAATCTTCATGTGAAAGCAAGCTTCTGCAAAATCAACATCTAAATTTATCCTCCATAAAATTTTTATACAATCACATGTCTGAATCTGAATATTGCAATATTTATCAACCAGTTAAAATTTGTACATGTCCTCAGAATACACACACATTTCCCAAAAGATTAAAAAACTGTTTATTTTCATATTTTTAAACATCTGAAGGAACCTAAGGTTCTCTAAGGGATTCCACATTTAGAAATTTCTTCAATAACTGATTAGAGCTTTTTCATTTATATTTATATCACTAAAGTACTCTATATTTTATAAGTACAAATTGAAGATGTACTATTTACTTCATTTTAAAATAAATTTCTTTTATCAGTGATTAGGCTTACCATAATTCCCAGGCTGCAAACTGAGACAATTTTTAAATTTTATTATAGATTTAGTTCTTTTGCATAATAAAGTGTTCTCATATGAAAAAAGAACAAAAAACAACAGCCTTATACAGATAGCTTATATCACCAGGAGAGAGGCAGTTAAAATACAATTTATGGTAAAACTATTTGCATTGTAATTATGTAGCCAAGTTTAAACTCTGACTTTCATGATTTTTAATCCTATTGCCTATTTCCAGATATAATGTCTTTGTTAATATCTAAATAACTTGAATTCTTTGATCAAACATGTAAATGGCATATCTACTTCAGGATTGAAGATGTTTTTTAAAAGAAATTTATGCTAAACAAGTTTTTTGCAAGAAATAAAACCAGACTTTGAGGCTATTATTAGTCTATTTTTGTCATTAAATAAATAATTAAATAAATAAATTGAAAATAAATTTCACACACATCTATAAAAAAAAGTAGACATTCAGATTAAAATGATAATTGTGAGTGACTTCTTTCTTGGTTATATTATTATAAGTATGACTAAGTGTGTATCATTTAAGGTGTGTATGAAGATTCAATATAAAAATAAATTTGTTATAAAATCACTGCTTTGATTTTTGATATAATTTCTTAGTTATAAATATTCACTCAAAAAAAAATGTCACCTAGCTGGTTGTTCAAATCAGAAATCTTTTCAATGTTAAACTCTGGTAGGAATAGACTTATGTAAAAGGCCTATTGATTTATTCATGTGTCTCATAGTTAAAGATCAAGTTTATCTGCACTAAGTCAGTAAGTGGGTTAAAGGTTAACTGATCTAAAAAGAATAGCTAACACAAGAGACACAGAGGTGCAGTTTGAACTTGACACATCTGACACGAAAAAGAAGCCAGATGATTTATGAGTGGAATTTCAACAGCACACTTTCAATGGAGGTGATAAAGTCAATATCTATGGAATTAAAAAGTGAAGAGAATTTTCTAGGAAGATACTTTATGATATTCATGCATTACTACTCTTCTGTCTGTACAAAACTGTCTTTGGCTCTAATCCATCTTGTCAAGCAAATATATAGAGATAATAATTCATCCATTCAGCACTCTTTCTCTTTCACTACTTCAGAGTAGTCAATTGCTTCATCATCACAGAAATGACAAATCAGCCTCAACTTGATTAGAGATGTGAGTTATGAGTCCAAGCCAAGAAAAGATGAGAATGATATACAACAACAACAATAATAATATTACTAATAATGTTCTCACTAAATAATTATGACACTGCTTAAGTCAGGTTTAAATATTCTTTCAGTTTGTCTTTGTCCTCATGTTCATTAGTAAATAGTAGAAACTAGAATCATGTAAAGTAATCTATTCTACAATATTACATGTACTACATTGATCTAGACAATGTTCAGAGTTCTTCGGTGACTGTTTAATTATAATTAAAGATGTAGAAAGTATTTTTGTCTGCTATGACACAAAACATTAAAAGGTAGGTAATTTAAATTAAGAATGTATTTAATATTCATTTATACAATACAAACAATAGGTTCTATCTCTAATTCTGAGAATAGGTTTTGTAACTATTTACACGGTTTACATTGTTTGGACTGTTGTCCTCATCTTTGTCATATTCACAATGTTTCAGCCATTGTACACTCTGGCCTTCTTCAGGTGATATACGCTGGAATTTTGAACCAAACTCTTTATTTCGTCCATTGGGGTAGATTGTTCTAGTTCCACATGCCATGCCTTTTCTGGATATCTCAGTTTCAGGTAATTCCCTTTAGTAACTCAACTCTCCATGTTTTTGTTCACCTCTGCTGTGGCCAGGTATTGAACTCTTTGGGTCAAGTCACTGGATTACTTCAACCAATGCTTTTATCTACTGGGCCATGTGTATATAACCTGAAGAAGGCCAGAGTGAACAATGGCTGAAATGTTGTGAATATGACAATAAAGATGAGGACATTCCAAACAATGTAAATAGTGTAAACAGAAACAATAGGTTATTTTTATTTTGACCATTAGCAGTCACAAGTTATAATGATTATAAGGTAAATATAGAGAAGGGAAAATAAACTGCAAGTTTCTTTTAAAATATTATAGGAATAAAAGGCATGGTAAACAATGTAAAATTTCAAAGTGTGTTGATAGATAGATAGATAGATAGATAGATAGATAGATAATATTCTCATATTTGAATTGGAGTACAGATGCTTCTTATTTATTTTCATGGAAACTACAAATGACAAAAGGGAGCCTAGTAGCACTGTTGAACATAGGTTTTCAGCTGTAAAAGTTTATTTTTCCACTTTTTCAAAACAATGATTGTCAGGAAAATGTTGTTTGGATGCATAGTCCATCTTTCAGCAGTCTGAACATGGCTTATCACACACACACACACACACTACTGTTGCCACTGCTGAAACATTACCTAATGCCTAACTGTGCTCACATCCACTGTTTGGTTTCTGTAAATGTTCAGCAAACATTGATGAATGTCAATGTGTAAAATTTTATTCTGCATGGAATATTTCAATAACACCTATTTTGTACACCATTGTGTTAGTCAAGTACTCAGTTGCTATCTGTAACATGACAAAATAACAGAGTCCAGATTGGAAGGTTTAGCCTCTACTGCCATAGCACTAACATCTGTCTATGATGTGTGAGCCAAAATATTAAAAAAGGAGGCAATACTATTGAACTGACCATTTATATATATGTTTTTTAAAATGTGTCAAAATATATTTTTCATTTTCCACTGAAAAATACAAGTGTTTTTACAGTCAATAAAAAAGTTCTTGTATTGGAGTAATTCTAGACAATAATTTAATCTTTGAAGCTTTGTTTAGGCAACTCTTTTGTGTTACCAACATTGCTACAACAAGCATTGGTCAATCCATTTGACAGATTTCTTCAGGTAAATAATTTTTAAGGAAACTAAGGCATCTGTTTTAGTATGAAACAAGATGACAAGAAAAGTTTGTTGATAGATCAACCAAACTGGTTCATTTCCAGGAATGTGAACCCCATAGGCAATATCATTTACTTCTCTAGTCATGTAACATTTCTGATTCTAATTTAAATATTTAAAGCACTCACTCTCTCTCTCTGCCTGTTGAACAAAAAAACCCAATTGACACTGATATCAATAATGCCCTGACAAAAGTATCTGACCAACAAGCCAATGTATATCACTTTTTCAATTTTTCACCCATCATCTGGGTCCCTGTTAACTATGTGGAACTTATCATAGAGAGGATAAAGTGTGCTTCACCTTCTCCAGAAATGATCTACCATATCGGGTTTTTTCTACCCCCCCCCCCTTTGGATATAGTTTTATATATCTTAATTTACCTTAAGAATAGTTGCCTGGTGATGAAAGCATAGAACTAATCCTTTCAGTTAGTGTCATAATTCAAATACAACCCAGTCATTTTTTTAAATTTTTTATTTTAGTGCTATACTTGCTGCCTGTATGAATTATTAGGACATCCAAAAAAGGATGTTTCTCAATCATGTACTGTATAAATGGTTCACATAATTCAACAGGATCTGTGCCACTACCTGGTGAGGGTCAGAAGATAAACATATCTCCAGACTCAAGGCTTCAATAGTGTAGAATTTTTAAAATACTTCATTTAGATACTGGAAATCAAATAGGGTTTCTTGTTGATTATATATATATATTATAAATTAACTGATTTAAAATATGGTTTCTTCACTACACAGTAATAACCATGTTTCAAAAACTGAAGCTAAAAACTTCAAATTTAATTATAGAATTAAATTAAAAGCATTAGTTCTGTTTCATCTTCAAGCGAATTTTGGAATAACTTATTTTTAAATTTACTGAGTTTTAAACGCATATATAAATTCATAATTTCCTGTTTCCAAGGATACAGAGAAATCCAATAATCCAGACAGGGGCGATAGCATGTTCATTTTTATTAACTATTGTTGTATCAATTATGAGTTACTTTTGAAAAAGAGGTTAAGTTTAGGGAGGGTAGAGGTGTATTTTTCAATGAATTCTGACATCCGTTAAACGCATGTCGTCTGTTTTTTTTATTATTAATGACAAATATTTTTGGCATTTTTTTCGTACTTGTATACTTAAAGATTCTTTCTAAAAGGGATGTTTGGGTTAGAATACGTTATATTTAACTATAATTTTAAAATATTTTTACTCTTAATTACTAATAGACAATATTTCTTTTTCAATCAAGTAAATGTAATAGAATTACTTAAATTATTTTTTCATATCAAATATAAGTATGTATATTACCAGCTCCCATTTTTCTTTTTTTAAAAATATTATTTAAGGAAAATTTTTGACAATGATGGCAAAGAATAGCTATTTCATTTTTTTGATTCAATAAAACCAATAAAACACCTACAATAAAATGGAAATTAATAAGAAAAGCTAGAATATGTAGGTCATTAAATGACCCATGTCTTTTGTGCATACATGAGAAACTATATATTACTAAGTTTATAAAAATTTACTGAATTAAAACAATGAAAAAGCCTATAAGAAAACATTAGTCCAAACTCAAATAAACAAACACCTAAGTGCATTTATTTTCTGCAGAAAATAAAAGCAAACCATAAAAGTAATGCATATAGTACTAGGAAAATGACAAATTAAACTTTTCAATAATTTCTTTACAGTGTTTGGTATTGATGCAGTGGGCTGAAAGGTGTGAGTGCCAATCGACCGTACAACTAAGAAAGTGGACACAAAGGCAAGGATAGATAACGGCAATAGCAAAGAAGGATGACAAAACACGGATGGTCAGTTGAAGACAATGGATATCGTGTCTTTATTTATTTGTTTAGCGTGCGGTAGATGGTGAGACGAAGGAAAGTCGTGTATCGGGATCCGGATATCGACGGACGCTGGAGTCGGTAGCTGGGCGTCAATAGCAGTAGACGGCTGGCGTTGCGATGTTGAGTTGGTCATTGAGGTGCTGATGTTCCGGTTGAGGGTTGATGTGTGGATGCTCCAGTCGGGTCGACGGTTGATAATTGTTGATGAGTGTGGTTTCTCCGGTCGGTGACGACGGTGTGTGGTTGTTGAAGTGCGGGAATTAGCTGGAAGCTGCAGGAGTGAGCTGTGGGTCACTGAAAGCTGCAGGAATGAGCTGGAGGTTGCTGGATTGCGCTGGAGGTTAGCAGTAGCAGAGAGTGAAGCGAGTATCGTGTTAGAATGACTTTCGGAAGTTAGCCCTGAAAAGGGCTGTTTGAACAACTGCTGCTACTGCTGCTGGGTCCCGCCGGCTGCTGGGCTCGGTCGACTTGGCTGGGCGCGTCAAAGTTGCGATGTAAGAAGGCTCCTGGCTCCCTGGCCATCTCTCTTGATTGCTGTGAAATCGCTGGTATTTATGGAAACAGTCCGTACAACAGCAGCGGTCCCGCTAAACCAATAAGTGACTATAATTAATTTTAGGCTGTATTAATTACAGTCAAAAGTTTATTTGGTGTTTGTTGACTGTATTTAAATTAATTTCGGTACGAAATTAAAAGTCTTTTGTTTTGGTTTCGTGGCGAAAATTAAGTTTTTGTATTTTTTCTTTTGGTTTGAAAATAGGTCATTGTTATTTTAGCGCACGTGGGTCGGACCGTTCTCTGCTGAAGGCGTATACGGGATTGTTTACAAAAAGTGGGAGTGGTGATCGGGCACACCGCGACAGGGCCCCCTCCTAGGATAATTGATCATCATCAATTAGAAGTAAATATATGTCTTGTACTTCTTCTGGAAGGTGACTTTCCTTCCTAGATGGGTCTGCCTGGTTGGAGTGGTGGGTGCTTCTGGTATTGGCTCTGACCTTGGTGGTTGCGGTCGTGTGGTTGTTGGGATAGTTGGGGCTTCTGGGTGTGTTGAGACGGGTTCTGTCTCCCATGGAGATTTTTCCAGAAAAGCTGGTTTGACTCTGTCAATAGAGATGGTGTCCGTCCGGTTTCCTCGATCAATGGTGAGATGCTTCTCAGAGCGTTTTAAGACTTTGAAGGGACCCTGGTATGTTGATGTTAGTGGTTTCTTTACCGCGTCATTTCGGATGAAAACAAACTCGCAGTCCTGAAGCTGTTGTGGAACATTGATAGTTGGTGATGGTTGCATGGGTGGTGTGTACTTCAGTTGGGCCATTTTATGGCGTAGTTCCTGCGTGAAAGGACTTGCAGTAGTGAGGTTGGGTATGGTGTCATCGAAATATTGGCCGGGTAAAGAGAGTGCTGTACCGAAGACTATTTCAGCTGGGGTGCATCCTAGGTCTTCTTTGAGTGAGTTGCGGATTGACAAAAGGATTAGGGGTAGCTCGTCTACCCAGTTGCTGGTGGGATGTTTTGTGGTGAGAGAGGCCTTTAGTGTTCGGTGGAACCTTTCCACCAGGCCATTGGCACAGGGATGGTAGGCGGTGGTCTTGATGTGTTTGACGCCAAGCAGTTGAGTGAATTCTTGAAATAGTGAGGACTGGAACTGCGCACCGCGGTCCGTAGTGATGATGCTGGGTACACCAAAAATTGCGATCCATTCCTGAAGGATGGTCTTTGCTACTTAGCCGAGGTATCTCTGATGGGTACTGCTACTGGCCACCTGGAGAAACGGTCAACCACTGTGAGGAGGTACTGGTAATTCTGGCACATTGGGAGAGGTCGATGTGGATGTGGCTGAAACGTGCGTCCGGGTTGCTGAATGTGCCTGGCAGGGATTTTGTGTGCCGGTGTACCTTGCATTTCTGGCACTCAAGACAATTGATACCCAATTACGGATGTCGGTATTCATGTTGGGCCAAACAAAACGATCGGCAATGAGTTTGACCGCTGCGCGCTTGCTGGGATGTGACAATCCATGTAGATGGTTGAAAATTTGCCTTCTGAGTGCTGGAGGTATGTAGGGTCTGGGGTGATCCAGTTTTGTATCGCAGTACAATATTTTGTAGCTGAAAGGCGCCGGAAATTTTTTCAGTTGCAGGGATGTGTTGGCCAGGACTTTAGGGAGGGTCGCGTTGGATTCCTGGGTCTCTGCTATCAGGTCCTGGCTGAGTGGGCTGTCTTCCACAGTGTTGACATCGAATCTTGATAGAGCATCAGCGACAGTGTTGTCTCTTCATTTGACATACCGGATATCGGACGTGAACTGTGAGATGTAGTCTAGATGTCTGATCTCACGAGCCGTATATTTGTCTGACAGGGAAGTTGTCAAGAGTCTGTGGTCGGTTAAAACGGTGAAATTCCGGCCTTCCAGTAAGTGTCGGAAGTGTTTGATGGCAAGGTATATTGCCAAAAGTTCTTTCGAGAAGGTGCTGTATCTGGACTGAGCTGGCGATAATTTAGCCGAGAAGAATGCAATGGGCTTGTGTTGGTCGTCAAACTCCTGTTCTACCACCGCTTCAACTCCAGTGTCCGAGGCATCTGTTGTTAAATATATCTGAGTCTGAGTGTCTTTGTTGAGATGTGCTAACTTCGTAAAGTTAGCTAAGGAGGTTTTTGCTGCTTGGAATGATTTTTCCTGGTCGCCCTCCAGGGTGATGGCTTTGTTTTTTCTCTGGAGGAGATTTGTCAGGAGGTTGAGGAGATTTGAGCATCTGGGGATAAACCTGCGGTAAAAATTTACCATCCCCAAGAAGTGTTGCAGTTGCTTTATCGATGTGGGCATCGGGAAATCCTGTATGGCTTTTATCTTATCGGGCAGTGGGGTGATTCCATGAGCATCTGTGTGGTGTCCGAGAAAGTCTATGTGTTGTGCGCCGAATTCGCACATGTCTGGGTTGATTCGGAGGCCATAATGTGTTAGACTGCGGAACCCCCTTCCTCCAGGTGTTGTTTGTGGAGATCCGCGTCTCTGCTAGCCACTAGGATGTCATCAATGTATGCGTAGACGTATGGTAGGCCATGCAGAAATTCGTCCATCAGCCTCTGGAACGTCTGGGCTGTGTTGCGCAGTCCAAAGGGCATTTTCATGAATTCAAACAGTCCAAAAGGGCTTGTGACTGCTGTCTTTGGAATGTCCTCCAAGGCAACTGGAACTTGATAATATGCTTTGGTCAGGTCAATTTTCGAAAAAATGCGGGTCCCCTGCAGACCTGAGGCAAAGTCGTAGATATGAGGAACAGGATACTGGTCGGGCACTGTGGATGCGTTGAGCTTCCGGTAATCCACGCAGATTCTGAAATCCCCGTCGGATTTGGGTACCAGATGCAGTGGCAAAGCATATGGACTGTCTGAGGGTCGGATGATGTTATTTGCCAGCATCTCTTCGAACGCTTTCTTGGCATATGCCAATTTATGTAGAGGGAGTCATCGCGGCCGTGAATATGCTGGCTGTTCGGTGGTCATTATGTGGTGTTGGGTTTGATGTTTGCCTGCGTCAGTAGGTTTAATGAGCTGCGTAAGGTCCCTGTACTGGTGCAGGATTTCTGTGTAGCGTGGGTCGTGCTGTGTTGCCACGCTGATCCTAGTCGTGTTTAAGCTCGAAGGAGTCCCTGTGATCTTGATGGAGGTCGTGTTGTCGATCAGGGTCCTTGTCTTCATAAGGACAGCCAGGTTGTAATGTGCCAGGAAGTCGGCACCAAGCAAGGGTGTTCTGACGTCTGCTACGGTGAATGACCACTTGAAGTCGCGCCTGAGGTTGATGGTCAAGGTAAGTTCCTTGTTCCCATAGGTTTCTATGGTGGAGCCGTTTGCTGCTTGAAGTTGAAATGCGGTGGGTTTCAAGGCAGATCTGTTAGTGGGTGGTATCACGCTGATGGCTGCGCCAGTGTCAACTAAGAATTTGAGGTCGTTGTTATGGTCCCACACATAAAAGAGACGACTGTGTGAGTGTGTACCGAGAGGGATCGTCGTCGCTGCCTGTCGGTCTATTCGTTTCCCTGGGTCCTATTGTGTCTGCAGGGAGGGCAGCACTTGCGGGCCCGGTCACCGAAGAGTTGGTGGTACCAGCATTCGTCTGGGTTGTTTCTCCGTCCTGGACTTGAGCTGCGGGTACGGCTTCGATTCCGTGTGCGTGGTGCTGGGCTTTGCTGCCTCTGGCATAGGGAGTGTTTCAGGTCTGCACGTATCTGGGCCATCTCATCTTCGAGGCGTTGAGCGTGGTTTTCAACCTGGTGGACTTTTTGGGGGGCCTGGGAGTATATTTTGTCGGCTGAATCAGCCACAACGTCAAGGGGCATTTCTACTGGTACAATGGCTAGGACTTGAGTTATATTCGGGGGTAACCGATCCATCCATAGGCCTCGGAGGATGGGTTCTGCCATGGTATTGTTCCCACGGCAGCTCTTCATCAGACGTAGGAGCTGGGATGGAGTTCTATCACCCAGAGACATATTAGAGAATAGGTCTCTGATGAGGTCTTCGTCCGAACGTCCCGTTTGTTTGAGGATGGTTTCTTTGAGGCAGGTGTATGGGAGACGGTCTGGAGTGTTGAGAAGGATGTCTTCCATTTCTTCGACTATTGATGCTGGTAGAACTTGTACCACTGAGGCGTATTTTGTGACCTTTCGGGCTGAAAAGATCGCCTCGAGTTGTACGGTGGTAGTTGTATCAGGGGGGCTGATGTGTAGATTTCTGGTTCGGTCTTTTCCGCCATCTTTTCTGCTAGCCATTTTGCCTGTGTCCAAGAATCATGTCAGGGTCACCACTTGTTGCAGTGGGCCAAAAGGTGTGAGTGCCAATCGACCGTACAACTAAGAAAGTGGACACAAAGGCAAGGATAGATAACGGCAATAGCAAAGAAGGATGACAAAACACGGATGGTCAGTTGAAGACGATGGGTATCGTGCCTTTATTTATTTGTTTAGCGTGCGGTAGATGGTGAGACGAAGGAAAGTCGTGTATCGGGATCCAGATATCGACGGACGCTGGAGTCGGTAGCTGGGCGTCAATGGCAGTAGACGGCTGGCGTTGCGATGTTGAGTTGGTCATTGAGGTGCTGACGTTCCGGTTGAGGGTTGATGTGTGGATGCTCCAGTTGGGTCGACGGTTGATGATTGTTGATTAGTGTGGTTTCTCCGGTCGGTGACGACGGTGTGTGGTTGTTGAAGTGCGGGAATTAGCTGGAAGCTGCAGGAGTGAGCTGTGGGTCGCTGAAAGCTGCAGGAGTGAGCTGTGGGTCGCTGAAGGCTGCAGGAGTGAGCTGGAAGCCGCGGGAGTGAGCTGGAAGGGGTGCTGGAGGTTAGCAGTAGCAGAGAGTGAAGTGAGTAGCATGTTAGAATGACATTCGGAAGTTAGCCCTGAAAAGGGCTGTTTGAACAACTGCTGCTACTGCTGCTGGGTCCCGCCGGCTGCTGGGCTCGGTCGACTTGGCTGGGTGCGTCAAATTCGCGATGTAGGAAAGCTCCTGGCTCCCTGGCCGTCTCTCATGATTGCTGTGAAATCGCTGGTATTTATGGAAACAGTCCGTACAACAGCAGCGGTCCAACTAAACCAATAAGTGACTATAATTAATTTTAGGCCGTATTAATTACAGTCAAAAGTGTATTTGGTGTTTGTTGACTGTATTTAAATTAATTTCGGTACGAAATTAAGTCTTTTGTTTTGGTTTCGTGGTGAAAATTAAGTTTTTGTATTTTTTCTTTTGGTTTGAAAATAGGTCATTGTTATTTTAGCGCACGTGGGTCGTGACCGTTCTCTGCCGAAGGTGTATACGGGATTGTTTACAAAAAGTGGGAGTTGTGATTGGGCACACCGCGACTGTATTAAATAATCATTTAAAATATGTGCTGCTAGATATTATTGATTCTTATGTTTAATAAACAATAACTTTTAAATGCAAATTGGTATTTTATAAATTGAAAACTAAAAACTAATTACAAAAGTAAGAACTTTGAAGATTCCTTCAGTATGCATCCAGAATAATAAACAAATATATAATTAATAATAAATAATAGCATCCAGAATAATAAACATTATTTTTTATCCCAATCAAACTAGTATCAAAAGGTTAGATATTTTATAAATAACTGAATATAAAACAAAATATTTTATTTGTAAGTCATCAACAGGCTTTAAAATGATACATGAATTAGAAATTAACTAATACTAGATATTTTGAATATAGTTCAGTTTTCAAGATGAAAACACTTAAAACTTTTTTTCCAAATATTATTTAACATAAAACAAAACAAAATCAGTATAAAAAATGATACTGAAAATTTCAGCATCTCAGGTGAGCATCTCATTGTGCCTTTCAGGTCAAACATTATCTACTGACATGTAGTGGAATGATTATATTGGATCAATTGCTAGGTCTGCTACTAGGAAAGTTTATTTACTGTTTTGTGTGGGACACTTTTTCTGGTTTGGTACTCCTGCTATATATCTCGAGATCTTCAACAAAAACCAAAGAAGAATTGGTAAAGTTATCATTTCTGATCTGGCATCTTGACTTCAGTCACTTTCCTACTATTGTGATGCGGCTTCCTTCCGTCTTTTCTAAAAATGTTTTCATGGTAATTGTTCTAATGAGCTCTTTTCATTCGTACCTCAATGGTATGAATTTAAGTGTGCTACTAGGTTGCATCGTTTACTGTTGAACTAGCTAGATGTAACTGTAAGTTCTATTCTAATAATAATAATTCAATTTAAGTAAAAACAATCTGTTCTTGTATAGGTGATAGGGATATTTATAATTGGATAATTTCAGAATATTCAATCATTAGATTCAAGCAATAATGACTATGTTTTTTGGGGGTTTT
Source organism: Acanthosepion esculentum (assembly GCA_964036315.1). Taxonomy (NCBI): domain Eukaryota; kingdom Metazoa; phylum Mollusca; class Cephalopoda; order Sepiida; family Sepiidae; genus Acanthosepion; species Acanthosepion esculentum. Next base: position 33,660,705 of record OZ038499.1, read on the forward strand.
TTTTTTAAGGGAAATCTCTTCCTTTATTGCCTCTATGAATAATAGTTAAAACTTGAAATGAAGAAATTTCAAAGTTTGAATTTTGTTTGATTCTTAATTGCTTAAAACTATAACATATTAAATTGATTGTTATTCAATATTAACATTAGTGCCTTTTGGCTTTAAATGGGTTACCATTTAGGTAAAGCAAGTAATAATTTTACCTGAACTTAGAAGGACAGTTTTCCCCAATCTGGAAAGGGTGTTTGTGATTAACAATTAATATCTCAAGAGAAAACAAATTAGTTAATAAAACTATTTGTTCAAAATTTGATATGAATATTGCCAACATTATACAAAAAAATAAATCATAATTATTTTTTTTGCATCTGCATACATATAATTAAAATGTAATGCTCTGACCAATATCTGGACAATGAAATAATGTCAAAATTTTCACCATCTCCAAAAAAAATTAAAAAACAGAAACAAACCTAATGGCAAAGAAATGCTATCCACACACACACACACACACACACACACACACACACACACACACACATAAATAACAACAACAACACTTCAGCAAATAGCTTTGCCACTTAGGTATCAACACATATTTATTATTTATAGTTAGAGAGTAGGGCTTATTTTGAATCTTTTTTTCCATTATGTAAATGAGTAGTAGGTATTGATGGATAATACAAACAGTAGACTGAGTCTAATCATCTTCAGTCTGATGTTCAGTTACTGAATGATATTTACAAGTGCATTTTCTGTATTTTAACTAAGAAGTATTTATATAGAATTCATGAAAATATAAAACTCCTGGACAAATATTTGGATTTATTATGAAAGCTGAGGTTAAGTTGTTCACCTATTTATAAATGAAAATAAAAAAAATTCAAAAACAAGATAATATTTAGATATTTGTACATAGATTTATGTAATCACGTATGTGCAATTGTTTTCTGATACTATACATCATCTTTGAGGCAGCTTCATGAGTCCATCCACCCAGAACATGACATTTTTCTGGGTGCTTCCAAAAAATTGAAGTTCCTCTCATTATGAGAACTTTGTAGGGACTGAAATAAGTGGTAATCTAAAGGTTAGGTGAGTAGGATATCTTATCTAAGCTGTATCAATTTCTGGTGGGTCTGCAAAGAGATGCGAGTTCAGATATTGTCTGGATGGACAATAACGCCCTTCCAGTTGATCAATTCTGTACACTTTTCATCAATTGCTGACTTTAATTGGTCCAAATGGGAATATTACTTGTTTGAATTCAGCATCAGCTTTTGTGGAAAGACCTCATAATATACAATCCCAATCCCACGAGATATACAACATCACCTTCTTCAGATACAGGCTTTACATTTTTCCCCGGGATCTTTTTGTTCCACCCTGCTACAAACAATCCAGTTTTCCAGCATGTGATCATACTTTACAAAAACTGGTTTGCTTTTGTTGCATTTTAGCAGAGAATTACAGTCCATTCAATTTTTTCCATTAAGTCACAAGGTACACATCATAGTCATTCTTATATCCAAGTGTTTTTCAATGCCTTACAACACTCATATGAGATATGGGTAGGATCTCTGTGACGTTCTGTGAGGTGTGCCCTGGATTATTTTAAATCAGCATTTCAATTTAGTCATCAGCCATGACTGCAGATCAAAATTTCTCTTTCTGAAGTTAGCAAACCACTTATAAACAAGATTCTTAGCTATCATACTCTCATACATGGCACATATCTGGCTGTACAGCATTTTTTCCTTTCCAGAAATAAAAGATCAAATAACTAAAATGCATCTCATTTCCCTCCATTTTCACTTTTAAAGTAAAAACATCTAAAATTCACAATCCTTACATGAACCATATATAAAGAAACATTGAAGTGTTGCATTTCAGAATATATAATATTATCATAAATTGCAGTCATATATGAAATGAAACCATGTGTTTAAATGCCACCTATTGAAAAGCACTATAAACTTTTGTTTCAAACCAATACAGTGATTATTTTTTTTCATCTCTAATCTCCCTCTACTTAACTCATGTGTTCCCTTTCATTTTGATACAAAATAATGCACTGCATATTTTTATATGCTCATACTATTATCTCTTAGCTAGTTCTATAGCAGAGTTGAAATTTCAAAGGCTTATGTTATGCCTTTAAAAAACATTTCCAAATTTAATCACAGCATTTATCATTTTTCTAAGGACTCCCACAAAAATAAAACAAAAACAAAAATAAGGCTTCAATAAATTTAAATAATGTAAATTAAGAATAACTTTAAATATTGATTGTATATATGTATTACCAAAGGCCAGTTTCAAAACAATCCCACTTTGTATAAAAAAGATATATAACTTTAACCAATCCTCTATATATAATTCATTATAGCAGAATTTACTTTGATGTACAAACTTTACCTAGTGTCTGAAGCCAGGAGCTGTCTGGACTACTATGATTGTCTGTAATCAATATTAAACACATTAATGATCCCCTTAGTCATATAATGTCTGTGCTAAAAACAGATAAGGATTGATAAGCTGAATATTATCCCTTAAACTTAAAAACACGTACACAATCATTTTTATGTGCCATGTCCTGAAATAATCATGCCTCCCCACATCTTCTTGTCTCTTGTTGCTTTAAACAACATTTTACTTTTATCTCTCTCTCTCTTTCTCCCTCCCTCCAGTCTATCATCCATTTACCCATTTAGGCATGTTACTTGCTGTTTTTCTCTGCTCCTCCTACTTTCAATATAATATGTGAGTGTTAAATTTTTCGAGCCCTCTTTCTTCATAATGTGTCCCATAATTTCCAACAGTCTCAGATTTTAACTAAAAGTGTCTTTCTATTTTCCATTTCTAAAAAAGTTCTAAATTCCTCATTGCTCACATGTTCCATCCATGGTATCCTCAGAATCCATCTGTAGGACTAGATCCTTGTCATTTGAACTTTCTTCTTCATCTGTAAGTAAATTGTCCAGCATTCATATAGGAAGATAGATATCATCTAAGAGGTCAGCACTCTTTTCTTTATTTCTAACAAAGTTTTTCTCTCTCTTGCTATTTTGCTTATTTTCTGGAATGCCTGTGTGTCACATTTTTCATTGCCAGTTACTAGATTATCCTGACAGTTAAATTTCTGTTCATAATATTTTTTATAATGAAAATTTTTTCCTTAAATGTTTTGTTATGTTGTGACTTAATTTGTAATGTACATTGGAGTTGATAACTGAACATGATAACAATGTAAATTAAAAAAGAATATTCAGTAGACATGACTACATTTCAAGACAATAACAACAATCATTTACATAATTTTTTTAAAATGAATTCTTATAGAAAACAATATTAGCTAGTCCACTTATTAATAGAAAAACTGATCACTGCAAATGTTCATTCCATTGCCGGGTTTACTTAGCTTTTTAAGCATTATCATAAAGTATAAATTCTGAAGTTATTTACTTTGTATAGGGAGACCTTTGCCACTAAAATTTTAACCTTTAGATATGAGCATGTATACAAATACTGGTTTGAACAAACAAGAGTTATCATGAAACTGTTTGAATCAATTTTTCCAAAGATTTCTGCTGTAAAGATCCCATGTTTCTAGATTCTGGAAATTCATTCATACTTACTGTTAGTTCTTACAATATTAATGCTTTTCAAATTTAAAACAAAATATTTTTAAGATATGAAGTGAATAAAAAATGTAATAAACTTTAGAGGAACTATGAAAGCCTTGTTATCAAGAAGTAAATTAAACAAATATTTAAAAAAAAAAAACAAGGCATTTTTTTGGCAACGAAATATCAAGTTATATACAGCTAATGTCTGATGCTGGCTATTAAAGCATCAAAGGGCATAGAAAAAATGTTTTCAGCCAATTTAATCAATATTTCACACACTAGATAAATTAGATAAAGTCTATACACTGATCTCTACAATCTTAATGGTCATAACATTAGTCTAGAGAGAGAGAGAGAAAAAGACTACAGAAATATCACTTAAATATTAAGTATTTGGAGTCCTATGAGATCAGAAAAATGACTGAAAAGCCTACTTAAATAACATTATGGCGTTAATGCTCATGAAAAACTTAGATGTCATCCTCAACCCTATAAGATGATAACAGCTTTCAAATTTAAAAAAAAATTTTAAAAAAAGAGTAAGCTTTTTGGCAACTAAAACTACCATTATTTCTTTTTTTCATTTTTGTATTCTTAGAAATAAATTATCTTCAATCTTTAATATCAGTATCCTAAAGACAATAGTTTTTCAACATTTCTCTCAAGCATGTATCTGAGAATTTTAGCTGCTAAAATATATAAACTAATTGTATTAGATATTTCAGAGGCATCAAACAAGGTGTGGCATAAAGTGTTGCTGTATAAACTCACCATTTATGGAATCACTGGAAGAGTCTTCTCAATTATCAAATCCTTCTTAATGAGTAGGTTCCTGAAGGTAGTTATTAATGACCAGTCCTCCAAGGACCAAGTGATCAATGCAGGTGCCCCCAAGGCTCGCTATATGGTTCAACTTTTTTCTACTTTATATAAATGATCTGACTAATCTGATCTTTTATGAATATCTATGCTGATGATACAATAGTATATGAGTGCACTTTCAAAACTCTAGATGACCAGAGCTCAACAGCTGATCTCTCCTCTGACCTAGCTTTAACAGTTCAGTAGGGGGAAAACTGGCTGGTCACATTCAATGCCTCAAAAACCAAACTAGTGATGCTCCATCATCACCAAGCGGACCCTAAATTTTCACCTCTCATGATGAACGGGTATCCTATTAGGAAGGCACTGTGTCTTGTGTGCCTATTGGGATTTAAGCTCAACTCAGGCCTCAAGTGGAACACATTTATATGATCCATTACTAAAGAGGCTGGGAAAATGGTCAGTTGCTCAAACTTTACAAGAGCCATATCAGGCTGAAAATAGATTACTGTTTCCATATATGGACAGGAGCTGTCCAGTTTTTACTTCCCTGTCTGGATAGTGTCCAAAAGCATCTCCATGTCCTTGTGGATGATGAATTATTTTTCACCCTACAACCCTTTTCCCACAGACAAATTGTGGCTCACTTCTTGCTGCTCCATCACTATTTCTATGAAAAGTGTTCAGATGAATTACATTTCTTAGTTTCACCAGTCCTAGCCTCCATGGCAAAGATAAACCATGTCATGCATGTGTAGCAAAAAAGTTAGAGACATCAAAGAACTCAAGGAAAGAATAAAAGGTGTAATATCAAACATTCCCCGTGAAATGTGTGTCAAGGCACTAAATTGTACTGGTTTTTGTGCATCAATTGTGCTGGTGGACAGGCAGAGACTGTTCAGTAAACACTGAATAAATGATTCCTCTCATACTAGTGTTATCATAATTTTGACTCACCTTGTATTTATGATGCTTATTGTATAGATTCTTTAAACAAAAAAAAACTGCCAAAAATGATTTAAACAGTTTAGAAAAGGCAACTTCAATGGAAAAGTCACAAAGAGTTTAATAATTACCTGTTTTTTTTTTTTTTTAACTTGATAGAAATGATTCGGTTATGATTTGAAGAAATAATTAAAAAAACTGAATTCAAGCCTTTCAATGGTTCACCATCACTGGTAGTAACTTGAAAAGGTGCCAAAACTTAGAAAATTGGTTTGCATTATTTGAAGTCAATCAAGTAAGAGTGGGTACCAGTAATCCTGAGAACATTTTTGGACAAATTAGGGATTGTTAACCTTTTGCACTCTGTATGTGACTTTTTTGCCAAGCAAAATGTTAGTCCTACCAATGCAAGTTGAATTTGAATTTCTTGGTTGTGTAGTCAAATCCTTTTATGTAGCCATATCCTTCAACACCTAAAACAATCTAGACTGAAATTAAGAGCCAGGCTACTGCAATTTCAAATATATAGAACTAATATAAAAAACACTATATTTCATATACAGTAAAGGGGAAGTAATATTTATAAATGATGCAGAGTGCTAAATGTTAAAAAGAAGTGGAAATTACACACTCTATCTTATATATATATATATATATATATATATATATATATATATATATATATACATACACACACACACACACACACATATATATATATATATATATATATATATATATATCCCAAACCAAACCAAAAAGACTTATACAAAAATGGTATTATGAAGTTCAATAATCACTAGAAAGAGGCTACTGATAATGATGGAACTTTTATTAATGAATATATCTTTTTTTCTAATCTTAATTTTGGATATTCTTTTGATATTTTATTCTAATTCTAAATTTAGACATTACTTATAGTAGAGCCTGATGCAAATAACTTATTCATGCCTGACTCATTCTTCTCTAATTTCTTCTCTGAAAGAAGTATACCTTACCAATGATAATAGCTTTTAACATGAAGTATTTCAAGCAATTTTATTTTGATTTATCTTTTCCCAGTACTTTTAAAATAAGTCATTTTTCTAATAGAAAATATATGGAACAGAATATCTGATTTCATATTTTTAATCATTTCACATATTTAATGAGTAAACTTTACTGAAAATGGAACAGTAGCCTCAGCAATCACTTATTCAAAATTTTATGTCACAGTAAAGAGACATTTTCCAAAGATATTTCAATCTGCAAATCAAAAATAAAAATTTATGTAAAACTTCAAAAAATAAACCAAATCCATAAAAGGTCAATAAACTGCAATGGTAGACATTTACTTCTTGAAAAAAGTTGGGTGGGGGGGATTCCATATAGTCAGTAGACTGGTGTAAATATCTAATTTTGATGGTGAAGACAGTCACTATTGATGCATTAATTTCATAAACAAAAAGATAAGATGAAAGTGAAAAGTAAGAGTCATTTATTTTCTGAGAATCACCAGCATTTATCTTTTCATACTTTGACAAATATTTGATGAACAATAAATTATTTCTCAGGGTTCAGCCTGAAAAAAAAAAAAAAAAACAACAAAAAAAAAAAACAACAAAAAAAAAAACAAACATTTGCTTCAAGAAAATCAATTTCTATATTTTTCTCAATAAATACCCCAAAAGATACTTTTAAATATGATAGTTTTAATAACATCCTAAATTTTCAGAATTATAAGTTCTTAATCATTGTATACGGTTGGTTCAGACTAATTTGTTCATTGTAGTTTTGTTTTTACACCAATTTTCAATTGGGTACTCTGCCAGCCTTCCTCAGTTATCTGTTCCTTAAAATGAGGAAATTGATCTGAAACAAACCATATACAATGATTAAAACATGTCTAACAAAATTAAGGCAAGATTTATCAGTTGTTAAACATTAAATCTTCACAAAAACTTAATTATGCAATAAAGACAATGGCTGTTTTAAAATGGAACATCAGCTTGCTGCTATACTGGAAAGTAGTGGCAATTATTTATTGCTAATATGGAATAACACTGTTCTCTTAAAGCCACAGTGAGCTCACACAATAGAGCCAAGTCGACATTTGTGGCTTTTGATCCTCCTGAATGATTTTCATCTCAATTATGAAACTTTATTAATGTTATTTGTACTTAAGAGGAAGATTAAAAGAAAACTTTTACAGTTCTAATTAACAAAATAGGTCTAGAAATGCTAGTTTGTAGTGAAGATCCAAAACTTAAGAAAAGAGCATAAATTTTGCATTTAAACCATTTAGACTTCTTTTACAGAGAATTCTCAGTGCCAAAAATGGATTCAGACTTCTGAAAAACATAGAAATAGAGGTCTATTATGATTTTCTGATAAATACAAGGCAAGTTATATCAAAAATTGATCTTTGGTGCCAAAACCTTGGAATGATCAATTTAACATATAAAAGGAACTATGTACATTTTAAATATCTTCCTAGGAACAATTTCTTACATCCTTTAAATTTAAATTGCTTTAATATTTGGGAACTTACACTAAAAATGAGAAAATTATCTCTGGCAATTTTTGTTAATCGTATTTGAAGTTGGACGACTAGAGACAAAAAAGTATTTGAAATATAACAAAAAATGGTTTTAATTTGACTGAATTTTGTGTTGTAGGACTTTCTAATCCACTTTTTTAAAAAAGAATGTCATGGTAAACCTATCACTTATAACATTCATTTCAACAAGATTCCAATGACTTTCCTTGTAAAAAGGAGGCAGAAAAAGCAACTCTCTAGAACTAATCATCTAAAAGCAAATTATTAAACATGTGCATGTTTTGATTCCATTTAAATGATTATTACTTGACAAATACTTGGTGTTAGGATAAAGTTGGAGCAGTTTGAAATCCTGAGACTTTCTATTTTCTGACTAGATCTACCACATATCACTTGGGGAATGTACAAAAAAATATCCAATGTGTGCTTGGGAGCCCACTGTGAAATACAAAAACTTGGTTGTCAAAACATGTCTTATAAAATTCTATCTTGTTGCAATATTAAAGTAACAACTTACAAGAATTTCTTTTAACAATTACTTATGTTCTTTATCCAGACTTGGGTGAATGATGATAACAGTCTTAATTTCTTTTCATAACAAAAAATTATTCTTTTTTTTTAGGGAATTCATTAATTTTCTAAAGTAATTTTTTAGGTTTTAATTGGGCAACAAATTTTCAGAAACTTATTTTACCTTCATAGTTTTTTAAAAATCTTTCTATCTGATGAATTGTCCTGCATGTTGATTGAAAATACCCAAATATACTGAGCCAACTGGAAACACAAGCCACAAACGTGGTCTGGTTGAAAATTTAACTTCATAACAGTTATTGAAAATTACACTGGGAGAAAATTCAAGAGCATATTTTCCCATTACATTGATTTTCATTAATGGCATAGTGCCCTTTTTAACAATACAATTAAAAAAATAGTTACCAGAATCTATTATAATGGTCACAGTGTATTTGGCCTCTAGTTCTCTAAGTAACATATGAAAAGAAATTAACTTTTTTTATACAAAATCCATTTTTCTATGAAACTGTGGTACCACTAAAAGCACAGCAAGTTATACTGAATTGAATCTTTTAACTTAAATATGATGTATTTCATTGTTAAGATGGTGAAAGTTATACAATACGTTTTTTTTTAAAATCAATCATAGCACCTTAATCTTACTCAAAAGGTCAATAAGGGCATTTTGTATTGAATTGTCAATATAATATATACCAACTTAAAAGATTTCTCACTTTTTCTGTTTGGTCTTTTTTTTTTTTTAATTTATTAAAATGAGATCTCAAAAATATTTTTTTTTAATTAGATGTGTGAAAGCAATTTTAATCTGAACAACTCTAGATAACATGCATAAATATATGTTGATGCAAAATTTTTCAGCATGTTTCAAAGAAAATATTACTTCATATTAACTCAAAGCATTATTATTCAGTCATCAAAGTATTTTCTCTGCTTCTCAATAACTTTCTATCTTTTAGAAAAATAAATTGTGCATTCTATTATAAAAGAATAATTCTAGTCTTGATTTGATTAATTGAGTCATTTTTTTTCAATAATTTGAACTTTTTGGAATCACTAACCAGACAAGGAGTGTTACATAGAATAAAACAATTGATAGTTTGAAGTTGACAGGTTTGAGAAATATGCTACTGCATGTAGAAGAACTTCCCATCCCAACTAAGTGACAGTTTGCTGCATTTGCAACACAAAGAAACTGTCATACAGCAAAATTACAAGTTCATTTCCTTAAAAAATGCATTTCCTCTTCCAATGTTTGATTCAAATGAGCCAATTGTTTACTGTAACACCACACAATAATAGTTTGTTCAGATACCAACAATTTTTAATCAAGAATTCCCTTTGAATCCCACCAAACACACAAAATACTCCTTTTGCACATTAAATGTATTTGAGGTTGAGATATTGAAGGTGGATTTTTTTAAAATTTTGGATTCCCATGAATCTATTTTTCACTGCTTATTAGTATCTCATTTAAAATGACATGTTGAGAAAGTCACGTTTAAAAGCTGACCCATGTTCCTTTCTCAGAGTTGTTGTCAAATCCATTTTCTTAACTTCAGAATTTTCCCTAAGGCCTATAAATGATAAATTACAGACAAATAATTCATCTCTAATTTTTCTACAACTTCACATACTGCTTGTATTGCATATTCCTTCAAAATTTCCACCAATTCAGCAGTTTTCCAATTTTAACATCTTCCAGAACATTCTTTGTCATCGAGCACAAAACCTTTTTGTTTTAAACTTTGAAAATTATTCCTATTACATTCTTTCAACTAGTGTATCACTGGCCAGCTTCCACTGCACTTTTTCCCAAATTAAACATGAAGAGTAAACGGAGCTGGCAGCATATTTTATATTCAACCATAATTGTCACCAAAATATAGTTATCACTTGTTTGCAAACATTTCTTGAAGAGTATGTATGAACTAAGAAATTTTCAAAGACACTTCTAAGATTTCCATAATATAATGTAAATGATAGTGTTGGGAATTTTTGCACCAACACACACATATACACACAAATATCAAAATATAAATATGGTGAAATTTTGGAAAGGTGAATAACTAATTTAGTCAGGACAAAATTTATATTAAAAAAAAAGAAGAAATAATCAAACATTTCTTCTTTCATGTTTCAAAGAATTACTTCAAGCACTTGTATACACATTCAAGCAATGGTAGATACACATTTTTAGGTATAACTACATTTGAATAGCTATTTACAAACAGACAGTAAAATAAATATGCATGTGCACACACACACACACACACACACAAATAAGAACAAAGTAGAACAAAGCAATATTTGATTAGAGAGAACCAATCTTCAGAGGAAGCAATTCCTGAAATGTTTTTCCTCCTAGGGAATTTTTGTTTTTTCTTGAGGAAACTCTCTGGTTTCACTGTAAGTGCTCGATGCAAATTAATTTTTTTTTTTTTTTATAGAAACTGTTTCCCATTCCCCTACCATCTCCCATCTTCAGTTCCTCCCCTGCTTACAAATCTTAATGTGAATAAAGAATGCAAAATAAGGAGCAAATTGAAAGTGGATTCTATGAAACTTTCGGTCAGTCTTTAGCAAAAAGCTTGAGATTAACTCACAAAATGGTTTCTTAAGGAAAAGGGAAAAAAATGTTTGATTTTCCATTAACAAAACATAGCAAAACTATTATTAAAAAAATGTATTTAAATAGCATTCCCATAATTTTTTAGTATTATACTGGAATATTTTATCTGCTTTAATTCCTGTTTCAGATGCACTAATTTCCAGAGATTCACATAAATGAAATCAAGGCTGTTTAAATCATATAAAACTAACCACCATCATATCACTAACCAAATTTTATTTAAGATACCTCAACCGCACAACAAAAAAAAACAAGGAGAATACCCATGACTTTGATGCTAGTCACCAGATTTTGTCAAAGAAAACTCAGAATGAAACAATAAAATAGAACAAAAATCAAAAATAGGAACAATGAATAAAAATGTCAAAAGATTTAAATCTCATGTTAACAGCAAAATTATTCCCTTATCTCTCTACTTCCTGATTTTCCAGGTAAATGAGAAATGTTCTTTATTTCCATTTGTATTATACTGCACTAACATGAAAGTATAAGATGTTTAAAAATAATGGATGATACATTGTCAAAAATTACAAAATAAAAAAAAAATTATAAATGTAAGTCATCATTTCTGTAAAGAAATAAAAGCCTAAAAATATTGTAGATATTTTAAAATATTCCATATATTATTATCTTGATGTATTCTTTCATTTTCTATGGCTTATCAACCATTTTCAGGTTATCTAAAGCCAGAAAATATTTTTAGATTCTAAGAATTTTGTGTGTGTGTGTGGGGGAGATAATAATGGTTTAGTGATACAAGTCTTACTAATTAACCAATAGCTGGATTCATACCTTTCCCAAGATTTAATGAGAGAGGAAAATAGCTCATAAACTACCCAGTGAGCTTGAGTAAATTGATTGCAGAACAAGGTTTAGAAGAGCTACAAAAGACAGGAAATTGTGGAAAGACATGATCACCAACATCCTGAAAGGACATGTCATATAGGAGAGAGAGAGAAGGTGATATAATTGGATATCAGACATTGATTTGTCATTCTTTACAAGTGCATTGTTTCTAGCTCTAGTTCAACTTTTATCTAACTTCGGAAGCTAAAGAATTAAACCTCATCTAAGTATTGAACAGTTAAGACATGTGGGTCAGTCTGATACATGAAATTTATTATTGATATTGCAAATAGCTTATGCCTTATAAATATAGGATTGACTATTTTTCACTAAATTTAAAAGTAAAAAAAAAGAAATACTTGTGTACAACATAAATGCAGGGTTTATGAAGTGCAAACTTAATTCCATTTTGTACTAAAATAATTTTCTTTAGTGCTAAATGGATAACAAAAAATATTTTCTACCCTTTAAATCAGTTATAAGCCTTCAAACAAAATTAATTCATTCCTTACAAGTTCCTGAATAAAACAAACAAGCATCTTGCATAAAAATGAATTAAATCTTTGGCATATTAACATCAATACTCATTGTGACTGACAATATTCAAGCTTTTATAGGCATATGTACAATGATTCTTGTGAATGCACCAAATGTATTCATTGCTGTACATAGAATTTTGTTCAGAAGATGGAAAAAGATTTGCTTTGATAATCTTTTGGATATAACATACAAATTGTATGTATCTGACTTTGTTGAATTTTATAATTAAACTTGTCAAAAATACATTCTAATAGAATTAATTTGAATAGTTGATCAACAAAACTGATTTCTCATACTTTTCAAAACATGAATGAAATATGCAGTTCTGAAGTTTTCCAGAAAAAGAAAAGAATAACAAAAAACAGTCATAATTGGGTTTCTTCTTAACCATTTATCAATTTTATTCTTTGATATAAACAAATATAAATGAGCTATTTACTCTTAATTACTTAGATATTACTAAAATTAATTGATGGTATAAGAATTACATTTGGAAGAATGATTGATTTCCAATTATACATACATGACAATAGTGTATGAAAGTATATAGCTCTACTAACCAATTGTAGGTAGCATTTCACAATTAAGAGTGACAATGATATAACATTTGATGTGCAAAATTTTAAAGAAGTCAAGATGTTATAAATATAAATGAGTTCACGCTCAATTTTTCTGCAGAAGTGTAAGAGAGAATCAACTAAAACATGTATTAATTTTTAATATGAAGAATTTGTGAAGTTATCACACAAAAAGAATGTAAACAGCCATGTTATTGGTTTATATTTGTTTATATCTAGTTATGGGTGCATGATTGAGTGGCTAGAACATTTGCTTTCCAGGGTTTGAATCTCACCATGGTCAATTTGGCAGGAAGGTCCACTCTGCAGTATGAACCACAGATGAACTCAGTGGGTGTTGAACAAACATAAATGTGCCTGAGCAGGTGTCTGCAACAGGGATAGACATACTTGGATACAAGCAGCCAGCCATTATATCATTACATAGAAATCTCTAAAATCTGAGCTCAGAATACCTAAAAGGGCTAACATGCCAAAATAGTTTATTAAATAGAAAATGAATAAAAATTAAGATATTATTACAGAAATCTAGTAGTATTTCCTTTTTTTATCTGAGATATCATTTGCGATAAACACTTGCAAAAGTCAATTTTAGTGCCAGTTTCTATATTTTTAAATCCTTTCTGCCAACTCTATATGGAAGTGCTACTTATATTTATTTATATTTGTTTTGCTATTGCATTTACTTTTGTATATCTGCAAAATTTTACTCATCATTCAGAAACAGTTTCTTTGTTTAAACTGAGAATTGTATAAGGTGTGTGCAGAATTTTACAGTGACAAAATAAGTTTTCAACTGTGTATTCAGCCTCTGGATTTCAAACAAGAACTTTTATATTAATAAATTAATATTAATAATTTACTTCTCTGTAGATGATATAAATTATCAGTTATATCATTTTCTTTATTTTTTAGAATTTGCAATCAACAAAATAAGTCTATACTTTGGGCTTCTTAAATTTAAAATATAGTTACTTTTCTTTTTAATCACTTGATGCACAATTTTTTTGTGTGTGTGTGTGTATTCATTAAATTATTTTTATATTAGATCTACATTTTAAATTTGATTATTTACTATAAATGTTTGGGAAAAACCTTTTTATGGAAACAATCATATCAATTTTCTTTGATTCTGAATTATAAATTAGGAGTGAATAATAATGTAATTTCTTTCATTCTTCAGAGAAATGAAAAACATAATTTGTTGTTGTTGTCTCCAGTACTTAAAAAATATGATTTTCAGTTCAGGAATATTGTGCTTTATAAATTAAGTACTTTATTTCAGCAGACATGACTCCCTTAATCTGCAACTTGAGGATTTGGAAATGTTTATCTAGCAGGCAAACTTGTATTGATCACATTACTGAAAATTGTTCTTATTAGTGTACACAAAAGTTGACAGAATTGAGTACATTAAGAGAAACAAGTACTGACAGCCAGCCTCAATGAAAAAAAAAAAAAAATTAACAGTCAAAATATAAAACAGCATCTTTTGTTTTGTTTTTTCTATAAAAAGGAAAGATTTGTGTCTTATATCTTGATGAAAATGCAGATTTGTTAGTGCTAATAAAGAGAATAACAATATAGGATTCAAATTAAAATAAAAAAAAATCAAGTTTGGGATTGAGTTTAATTGCTTTTCCAACATTTCTATACTGCTGATAGAAATTCTCCATATTTTCCAAATATCTAAAAATGGAATCAGTTAAAGACAATAACAAAATAGCATCAAAAACAAAATTAATCTAAACAAAATTGTAATAAGACAACTATAGAGGCAATATTACACAGATGCTGAAATTCTCTTAAGTGTATGCATTTTATAGAACATAAATTCTATAGTTACATTTCCTTTAGAATATCAGTTTCTATATTGCTTTTTAGACTTGAATCAACAAGTGATTAAAACTTATGCCTTAAATCAGCTTTAACTTGTACTATATATATATATATATATATATATATATATATATATATAAAGACATTAGATATCTGGTTATTACAGAATTTATAACAAAACAAATAAATGTCTACTTACCACAAATTACCAATAGAAGAGATATGCGTCTTGTTAATATCCACACAATGGCCACTTTAAGTCTTCAAAAAAATGCACATGACCTCTGTCTCTGGTGATGCATCTGAGTACACAGCTGCCACTGTCTATGCGATAGTCCAACCTTAATAACTTCAAGAGTGTTTACTGGTTGCTAATTGCTACATTAACTTACAATCTACAAAAAAGAAAATTGATCACATTCATTAGTTACAAACAACTAATAAAATATTAAACATTTATCAAAAATCAACGCTCATCTAGATCTATAAAATCAAACTTTTCTTTTCTTACTGTAACAACAGCAAAGTATCAAGAAGTAACAACCCAGCTCATTATAATAAAAACAAATTGTTTAAGAAGATCCTCACAAATACTTTAATTTTATTCAGGTGGCTTTTCTGGTGAGGAGGGTGGCCAAGACACTCAACAGAATTAAAAATAAGACATGTCAAAGGGCAGATGAACCTTCTTGTAGGGTTAATGGCGAATGGGGTACAATGGAGGTAAACTTGGCTCCACAGCTATGTATTCCACCAAGATTGGAACAACAGAGATTCTTCAAAAACTTAACCTCATAGCTGGAAACCAGTTATTAGCCAGAGAAGTGTGCAGAGAGAAAAATGAAGACAAAGCACACATTTAATGCTGTTTGCTGCTGAACAGTGAAAAAAAAAAAAACTTAATGTACTGCTTCTGGCACTAAGCTATGTGGGTAATTCCATATGTAGTGGTTCTGAAGAGTGGGAA
Source organism: Acanthosepion esculentum (assembly GCA_964036315.1). Lineage (NCBI taxonomy): Eukaryota > Metazoa > Mollusca > Cephalopoda > Sepiida > Sepiidae > Acanthosepion > Acanthosepion esculentum. Next base: position 33,676,573 of record OZ038499.1, read on the forward strand.
GTTCAACCAGAAAATGGTAATTCTAGTGAATTTTGACTAGTTGCATGTTAAATTTGCACAAGGGACTGAATAGCTGGCAGTATATCCAATGCAATGATGACACAGTATTACTAGGTGGACAGCTTCATAGGCTAAAGTCATTGCCAGTGGGAAGAGTTTTCATGATGAAATCAATGGCCATGTGACTGTGACCAATATGAATCTTCAAGTTGGCTGTGACATGAAGGATGGGTTCTGCTAGGTCTAATTGCCCAAGACACGCTACTCATCAATGAATACTCTCTGGCTTTCAACCCAGATGTGTGGGGGAACTGATGATGATGAGGATTTCTTTCTCTACTGATTTTTATTACTATCAATAGTTTTAATTAATTCGAAAATTTAAGAAATTTATTTCCCATTAAATACTTTGATGCTTGGTAGAATTTGTTCTAATAAAATCCTGTCTAATAATTTAGTGTTTACATCAATAAAATCTTTTGTAAACTATGTCTTGCTAATTCCTGTTCTTTTATTGTTCTCTCTCCTATGTTTTTCTATTTCTCGTATTCTTTTACACTCAGTAACCCCTTACATCTTAGTGGCTTTATTGCTTTGCTTGAGGCAAAATGATTAAAAATAAAACAAAAAAATAAAATGAAATAATCAAGTGATAAATATATAAACAGCAAGTAAAGATTCACTCCTCTGATGATTAAAGAATTTCATGCCTTCAAATATTCTTTTTGCATAAGAAATAGGGAGTCTAATATAATCTATAATTATTATTGAAACAAACTGACATATACATTTAAAAAAAAAAAATACTCTTATTCAATTTTTAATGTAGCTTATTTAATCATATAAAGAAATATGGCCAACTACATGACAAATAAAATTTCATTACCAGCAGCAAACCTGATATTACATTTTAAATGGCAATAATTTTCTTTTTAATCATTTCACCCAAAGCAAGGCAATAATGCTACTAGGATGGAGGGGTTTACAGGGAGTGAAAGAGAATGAGAAAACTTTAGTAAGGAAAAGTGAGGAAAAGGGATATAAAGGAACAGGGTTCAGGAAGATGAAAGATGGCGATTAAATTTTTGAAGATTGTAGGTGGCAGGGAAGTAAGAAATCGGAAGCGAGTTCCACTGGTGAGAAATGTGAGAAAAGAAATTATTAGAATAGAACTTATGCTTGCATTTAGATAGTCCAACAGCAAAATGGTGAGACCTAGTTGCCAATCTAGTAGCACACTTAAATTCATGCAGTTGAGTCACTAAGAACAGCTCATTAGAACAATTACCATGAAAACATTTGAAGACAGAGAGACGCCGCATCACATGAGTGGGGGAAGTGATTGAAGTTGAGATGCCAAATCAGGATAGATTACATTATGGACCCGTTTTTGAATTCTGCCAAAAATCTAGAGATATGAAAGAGGAGCATCAGACCAGAGTATTCAATGCATATACAAATGATAGATTTATAAATGTGCAAGAGGGATTCTGACAAATATTGTCTGGCAATGCACAGTGAACCAACTTTCGGATCAGTAGACATAGCAATTGATTCAGTATAGTCACTCCACTTCATATCAGTGGCAAACATGAGCCCAAGAAGGTGCAAGAGTTTCTCTCCCGGAGGTTAGCATCAGCCATGCTGATAGCAGGCAGAAAAACATTTTTGTTTTTGAGGCATTAAAATCTACAAGCCATTCCTTGCTCCAATTAACCACTGATTGGATGTCCTTTTTGAGAGCAGTTGCCAGTTTTATTCTGTCAGACCTGTTGGACTTGCTATTAAGGCGTAAATAGTTGTGTTATCTTCATAAATACCTGGTTGGGAACTGATAACATCAGAAAAGTTATTGATGAAGATCAGAAACAGCATAGATCTGAGCTTAGAGCCCTGGGGGACCCCTGCATTAATATGAATGAAGTAGAAGCATGTTCATTCAACACGACCTTCATTAAATGATTTGTTAGGAATGATTAGATTAGGCCAAATATTTGTCCAGAGACACCATAGCCCTTGGGCTTGTGGAGAAGGCCACCATGCCAAACCCTGTTAAATGCTTTATGAAGTAATATACAAAAGACTTTTTATGACATACATACATAAATACCATTTCTTTTTAATCATACATAATGTAATTCTTCATTCTATGTAATTATTAAAATAAAAAAAAGCACATAAATATTTTAATTAAAAGGACTTTTGTCTTTGGAGATGCTATACATAGCAACAGGAATAAAAAAAAAATATTTTTATTCCTGTTGATATGATAAATTTAAATTTTAGGACAGTTAGTTTAACATTTTCCCACAAGAACATTGGGCTAATTGAATGACAAACCAAAATAGAAATGTAATCATAATTTCATATTAAGTTGTTAAAATGTTCAAACCCTGGAAGAATCAAAGAATCAAGAGACAGGCATGTAAGTTAAAATGGTTTACTTTCAAGAAAACAAGGAAAACATTTTTAAAAAGGAAACATGTTAGAATTGAACACATAAGAATAAAACAATATAAAATATATTTATTTTATTTACTCTTTATAATAAAAAATTCACTAGGGAAATATATAAAAAATGTCAACACAAATTATAAAAAGAATCTTGATTAATGATATCAATGAAAAACCAGGAAAAGAAAAAGAAAAGTAGTTAGTCGGATCATACACACAAATTAATTTTAGGAAATTTGGGTTAAGAAAGCTATTCTTAAAAATCAACACAATAAAAAAAGTCTTTGCAAAAATTGTTTTCATGCATTCCAAAATGATTTTACATTCTTTACAGTCATTATGTGGCATTCCAGCAAAGAGGTAAAAGTATTAGCAGTATTCAAATAAAAAAAAAAAACTTCTTTAAAAAAAAAAAAAAAGGTTTAGCTCAAAGGTATTTTGCCATTAAAAAATATCAATATCTAATTTGCAAAGCTATTTGCTAAAATGCCATAGACACAAGAGGACAATTTTATTATTGCCAACTGAGAATAAAGCAGGTAAATTTATATGTACAATAATAGAAAAGTTCAGCAAGTGTATATTCTCATAAAATAAGTTTTCTTCAGTAAAATCTTACAAAGCCATATTTAAGTGTTATCAACAATTTGTTTGCAAGTTAAACCTACATTCAAATTTGAAATCAATCAAAAATGTAAGAATATTTATTAATTTTACTTATGTATTATTTACATTCCTGTAATAAAAATTTAACCACACAGAAATTGTAGTGCATCCAACATCAAAATGGTATTCAAAAGCAGTTCAACCCTTCAGAGATACCTCTCTTGCACCAAGCCCCCTCACCTTGGAAGAGAGCATAACCAAGAAGTGTGTTTATTCTACCTCATGCAGTAATGGTATACAAAGGCAAAACCAACAGCACTCTACCAAAATAGTAGAAATTTTTAAATCTGTATGACTTGGAAGATGATGTTGAAATCAGGCATGGCTAATAAAATATGGAGGAAAAGAGTGGTCATCAGCCCCCGTGGAATGGAGACAATAAACAGAGAAGAACATGAGTGAATGACTGAAAGAATCAGTGCAGATGTGAGACACTGACAACTTCCTCAGTAGACCAAGCATAGAAATGAATAACATCTGGGTGCCTCTGATTAAGAAAGAAATGACACTCAAAAATTCCACCACTTGAGTATAAACATTAGGCATAAAGCTCCAAAATGACACCACCACTGGATTGTTCAAGACATATGGCCTAGCGGATTAAAGCATTAGTAAAAGCATATCTGGTTTTCTTGAATACTTGGGTCAAGTAATATAGAAAAGTTATATATTTTAGTTTGGTGGAAGAAATTAGCAAAGGAAAATAAACTAGAGAGAATTAATTGATAGATGGTTTGAATAAAGGGTTCACCTCAAAATTGCAAGAAGGTTACTGAGTATGACAAACACCTGAAGAAGGTCAAAATATTGTAAGTATATGCCAAGAGGAGCATGCTGGTTCAAGTAGTAAGATATATAACAATAATGTCTCATCTAAAAAATTCTAACACAAATACAGTAACTAGTACATAAAACAACATCACAAATATGTTTGTAAGAAAAAGGTCATAGTACAAAAGTCATATAAGAAAGGTCATAAGATAAGCTTTGTTATGGAGGAAAAAGATTGTTTAAAGGCTGTAAGTATTTTAGATTTTCAGTTGTGAAAGTTAAAACAATTCAACTCATAAACATCTTCCTTGACAGAATAGTTAAGAGGACAGATGAAGAAAGGAAAAATAATTTAATAGGGATGAAGAAGAATTGAAGTAAACCTAAATAGAAAAATCAAGCTCAGAAGCTAAAAAGAGTGAAATCGGAATGTATACATGGAAGAGATCCAAAGATATGATTGATCAGGTGGAAAAGAAATGGGATTAGAAAGGAGAGATGATTAAAAAAAAAATTAAAAAAGAATTGATTATAGAGGAGATCAAATTACATTCATGAGGTGAGGGTTATAATTTAGTAAAAGGAAAATCAGTGATGTAGAATCTTAAATTAATTGAAAGTCTTCAGATAAATGATTTCCTTCTTACTTACACACATATACAAGCAATTATTTCAAAAGTTTTTTTTAATTTTCTAATTGGACTGATTACAACTAAATTGATGTACAGAAAGAGTATTTATTGTATAGTAAAACATAAAATGCAACAAAACAACTATAAAAATTTCACTTTATAAACCAGAAAATAAAGACATTACAATTTTGTAGAGGAGGTGCAGAAAATGTTTTTTTGAGTAACTAAGGATGCTTTAAAAAAGAAAAAAAAAAAATCTAATGTTTGGTCATCTTTTGGGAAGTGAGTAAACTGAGTACTTTTCAGTACTCCCTCATAATCAATATATTGTATAAAACAAATATCAGCAAATTCATTCTTTAAATAGGTTCCTGTTTTGTAGAAAATATAAAAAACGGCAACCAAAAACAACTAGCAATCAAGTTTTGAAATGTGACAATTTATTAACAAATAATTATAGTACTCCCAATCTAGTAGAAATAACAGTTACAAGTACATTTGCTAAGATATTTATGAGAATAACACAATAAACAAAGCCCAAGATTTCATTGTTGTCTTTCAATACTCTTAATTCAATATCAGTAATATACAAAAGAAAAAACACATCAAACATAAACATTATATATAATCTAAGTAGAATTCAATGCAATTTCTGTTTGTAAATCAAATTTTGAAGCCAGCACTTAGATTAATATAGAGATAGGTAAGCTTTCAATAAACAGTACCATTTATAACAATTACTTACTAAACAAAGCTATTTAGGAAAAGAGTTTTAAAATGATGTAAATTTTCATCCTTTTCAAACAATCATTCTTTGGCAGTTTAAATTTTCTGAATTTGTTTCTAGTGTTACTAATTTTCAAGTTATATGTAATATAACTTTTGAACTATTTTATTTTGGTCGATTTAATTCTGTTTTACAATTCAGTTTGCAAACAAGTTTTAATTTATTGAATTATTTTTCTTGCTATATGAAGCTGAGTTCATCCAAGTTTATCAAGTTATAGTTAGAAAGGTTATATCATCTTTTTCAAAGCAAAATAATATCTGAAACTTATGACAAAAAAAAAGAGAACAGAGCTGAAAGTTAAGCATTTATGTATGTTATTTTAAAATTAGTATAGCTACTTTAATTTTTGTAACTTAATAATCAGAAGTATCAAAGGTGTTTTCATTTTTAGCAGGTCTTTACTCTAAATCTAGTTTCATCTAAAAACTATACGACTCCACTATATTTTAGATATTATTATTTTTTATATATTATATCATTATCAATGCTGTTTAGATGTACCTTTTCTTTCAGATATAACTGGGATATAAGTATTAAGATTCTAGGAATTTTGAGGCATTATTTTAAAGTGGACCTCAAAGTTGCTGAAGTTGTTTGTTTGTAGAGTTTGGGAAATGGAAAGAAATTAAACAAAACTGGCTTAAGCATTTTAAGGTTGGTGACATTTTCCTTGAAAATGAATGATGATTTATTTAGAGGAGAACCCAAGATAGATGGTAGAGAATAACCCAACCACCAACAGTGAAAAATTTTTAGCAGAGCTAGGATTATCAAAAGATGACATAAAACATTATAAAAGCTTCAGAAAATATATAGGATCTCGAGTTTTCTCTAATGAAAATACTTTTGATATACTATAATAAAAAGGCACTCCTGCAAGAGATACTTGTTTTTGGTAAGAAGTTATAATAAAGCATTAGAAAAGCATCAATAAAATTTTAGGTTTCATATTTAGAGTGAGAATGAGAAGAAAATATTATCCAATGAATTTCTGGGTACAAAAGCTAAAACTTATTAAAAAGGTCAGGAATCAATAGAAAATCATTGCTGAAAAGTTGTTATAGAAAGTCATTAAAATAAAGAATTTTATTTGAAGACAGAAGCAACACAAAATACCAGAATTAACAACAATTGTAGAATCATGGCTAAGTAAAAGAAAAAATATAATTTTACCTAACAGTAAAACTTTTTATATTAAATTTATTAACAAGGTTGTTCATCAAGGAAAAATGGTATAGAAATAATTTGCATTAATGTCAAATCATAAGTTTTGCATTTTGCAAGAAAATACTCATCTTACATGAAATCAGATTAAGGATTATATTTAGTAAAATAGTAAATTCTGGTGGATGAGACAAAAATTAAACACTCATTATAGTTGTAGTTTAGTGTTAACTGCCTTTGGACCAAGTATATAAGGACTATCCAGAAATAATCCAGCCATTTTTATTATTAATGAAAAAATAGCCTAACTCAGGTAATGGTAACTTAGTCCTTTCAAAGTACTCTCTTTGTAACTTCATGCACTTCCCTTCCCTCAGCATTCCTTCAATTTTTCAAACTGTCAACGTTAGCTATTGTGATCACTATAAGCTCTCTTATTTTGTTCTCTTTAATCTTGTCCATGGTCTGAGAAATATCCTCCTTTCTAATGGTAATTTTAGCTTCAGAAAAACAGAAGTTACAGAGAGCCAAATCTGAACAGCAGGAATCTGACAGAACTGGATGATGTAATATTTTATGAAAAGAAAAAAAGAATTTTGCACAAGATATGAAGAATAGCATGTTGATATATTGAAAATGAATGAATACTTTCCGAAGAGTTCATGGAATCCTCAGATATTCTAAATTCTTGCACCGTCAATTATCAATTTCCTTTGATTGCAACATTTACATGTTCAACATTTTCAGGCGTCCTGCATATTAAAGGTCTTCTGGTGCATTCTACAGATTCGCAGACAAATTTGAAGCATCAATACTAAAATTTTATCTTGGCTTCACTCATTGAATCTTCCCTGAAAGCCTTCTTAATCATTTGAATAGTTTCTGTAGACAAACATTCAAGTTTCAAATAAAATTTGATGCATATTTGCTGAGAATGTAACTGTAACATAATACATAAGCTCACTCAATAGAGTCTCATTGTTGACCAAGTAGCTCCATGGGAAAGTATCAGTTCATGAATATACAATACGGTCCTCTGATTGGGTGCCAAGACATATCAAAACTGTGTAACTAGTTCTTCAGATCTTTCAAAATGGCTGGATACTCTTCAGACAAACAGACAGCATATCTATCTATATATATATAATATATATATATCTATATATATATAATATATATATATTATATATATATATTATATATATATAATATATATATTATATATATATAATATATATATTATATATATATAATATATATATTATATATATATAATATATATATTATATATATATAATATATATATATATATATATATATATAAATATAAAAGTGGACATGGAAGTCAGCACTTAGAGGCGACAGTCTGTTTCATGCTAGTGCAATCGTCAGGCGACTAGTGCTGTTATTTTTCTCGGCTGTTTATATAAGGGTCAGTGGTGCATTATGGGTAGTATATTTTGGCGGGTACTTTTACCGGAAGTCGCTTATTTGTTTATTTATTTATGTCAAATTATTTTGCTTGTTTTTTTGTTTGTTTTTTATTTTTATTTTTTATCTTATTGTTTGTTTGTTTTTTATTTTTTATTTTTTATCTTATATATTTATTTATTTATTCTTTTATTTTGATCGGTGTTTTTGGTTAACGTAGTAAAAAAAATTTGTTTATATAGCTTATTGTTGGTAGTCTATAATGGCCGCCATTTACCGGAAATCGCTTGTTCGCTTATTTATTTGGGTCAAATTGTTTTGCTTATTATTTTTATTTTTATTTGTATAACAGTTATAACTTTCGTCCGTTCTTTTGTTTTGATTTTATTTCGCATATTCTAACAGGTGTGGTTTTGTGATTTGTTTGGAGTAGTTTATTTTGCTTATTTTATTGTTGTTTGTTTATATATTTATTTGTTTTTCTATTTTAAGTTACGTAGTAAAAATTTGTTTTCATGTCTACATTTTGAGATTAGCTCGGATCTTTTATTTAATAATTTATTTTGATCTGGGAAGGTAATGATAGCTATTTTTTCCTCCAAGCAAAGTTTGCAAGTTTTTGATAGGTTGTTGTAGGCTGATGATTTTTTCCTT
>OZ038499.1:33690134-34115134 GCA_964036315.1 Acanthosepion esculentum
AGACCATTATTTCTGTGTAGTAAGGTTGATCCTGGATGTTCTATAATTGTGTCCTTGTACCAGACTAAGCTAAATTTAATACCTTTCATAATAAAAATAGCACAAATTGATGACACCTAAGAAAACGTGAAATTACTAGAATTTAACCCGTTTAAAGGTGAGCAGATTTCTGTAAAGAAAATGCTCAGTAAGAAAACTAGAGCAATAACAATTGACAGATGAGGAAAAGTTCAAATGACATCTTACAACCAACTTTCCATTTTTCATACACTGCTAATCAGGCTTAGATTTATTTGACCCTGCTTAACCTGACAAGCAGTGCATACATGAAACTTAGTCAGCTACAAGTCCTTTGAACTTTTTTCATCTCTTAACTATCTTTAGTATTAAATAACATTTAACAACTTATTTTGGCTAGTATTCTCATTTTTGTCATTTCTTTTATTAAAATGACCTTTTTGCAGTTATAATGATATAAGAGATTTAGTTATTTTATTAAGAAAACACAAACAACTGAATAAATTCCAATATCATCTCACTTGATGTTGCCTAGAACTTATTTCAATGAAAATTCTGATAACAAAAACAAACATAAAATAAACACTTAAATGGGAATATATCAGAACAAAATCCTACCATTCACAAAGATAAAATTAAGAGAATAAATAAAAGAATTTTTCACATAAAATTTTCCCTGTACAATCCCTATTGCTTCCACCTACATTTTCAGAGGCTTGTTGAAGAAATGAATAGAGTATTGTCTTCCCAAATTAGAAGCTGATATTGTCTCTCATCAATCAATATATCCCATTAATTTGAAATCCTCTTTATAGATAGTTTTATCGAGAATGGCAAAGTTTATACAAAACTGATAAATCAATAATTCAATTATAAATGTACCTAAATCAAAGGGCACTTAAATTGAAATGAACACAGTTAAGGGACTGTATATAGAAATAATAGTTTTATATATTCACAAAAGTACTTTCTTTAATAGATGTGATTCGGTGTATTTAACCCATTAATACCCATCATTAAATCCAGTACTAATTATAGGCTTATAAAAAAAATCCAGTATTATAGGTTTATAAAAAAACTAGTATTAATTATGTCTTTATCAATTATACATTTCTAAAACTTGTGAATAATTATAGGTTTCTACCAATAACCCATTAATGCTCACCACCCTATTTTTTAAAATACAAGTATAATAGCCTCATCCAAATGTAAAAAAAAGTAATGGAAGCATTGATAATATTAAAAGCCAATACTCAATAACATCAACTATGAGCATGTTCACAATGTGCTGACCATGTTTAGAAAAACAATTCCCATAACTCTAGCTACATACATAAATATCTACACATTTAGTTAGAATTAAAAATAAAATAAACATCCTTGATAATTGCTAAAACAATAGCCAAAAGTGCTCAGACATAACAAAACATTCAGACAATTTTTACACATTTTATATCCAAAGGAAAAAAAAACACGAACACAAGAAAAATTAAATAAAAAGCCTAAACTCAGTAGCTTGTCAGTCATCTTTAATGAAACTTGTATAAAAGAGGGATTGCTGCCCAAATACATGATTTTATATATATATATATATATATATATATATATATATATATATATATATATATTACACACACACACACATATATACACACAAAATGATGCCAAGATATTTTCTTATGTTCCTTTAATCCAGTAGGTTGATGGAGTATTTCCAAAGATCAAGCAGTATCAATAGTTGTTCATCATGAATATTTTATAATCTGGGGGGAAAAAATTTTTCTCTCATAGATTCTTTAGCACATGTTGTAACAGTAAGGAGTGTGGAAAAGTTCTCAGCCTTACCAAGGAACCCTTCCACATCAACCCAATAAAAAAAAAAAAAAGATACTTGGCCCTATTTTTGAAAGTGGTCAAAAGCTTTTCAATAAACTCTTGTATTGTAATGAGTTTGGTCAAACTCACCTTAAAATATTAAACAAACATGATATTACATCACTGAACAACCATCACATTCAACATTAAAACATTGCAATATTAAAAGTCAAAATAAATCAATTTGTGCATTCAGAGGAACAATTACTTATGATAACATTTCTGTCTCATTATCATAATGATAATCTCTCATTTCAATTTCCTTATATTTGCTTGCTTCCAATTTTTCTAAAATACAGATTATTTATGCATATTAGACATACTTGAAAAATCTTAATCTACATTCTACAATATTTTCTATTTGTTTAAATTAAGAATTCTACTTTACTTTTTCATTAGATGACAATTCATCTTATTTAAACTATTTTCATTTTTTTTAGAATTTGCAACTAATAATGTAATTCTATGCTTAAATTTAAAGTGTAGATTTTCTTTTTAATCTATTAGATGTACAAATTTTGTTTTTTTATTCTGAAGTATCTTCACTGAATTTTTTTTTAAGATTTGAAAATTTAAACATTTTCATTTTTTCTACATTTTAAATTTGATTATTTTCAGTAAATGTTTAAAAAAACTTCACAGAAACAATCATAACAATTTCCTTTGAGTTTGAATTATAAATGAGGAGTTAATGTAATTTTTTTCATTTTGACAGGCGAAAATCATTAAGAAATCATTCATAATCTGCTGTAGTTGTCTCTGGTACTTACAATACAAAGATTTCACTTTCTCAGACGTGATGTGGTTTCCCTCTGTCTTGTCTACAAATATTTCCATGGCTATTGTTCTGTTGAGCTTTTTTCCCCTGGTGCCCAGACTATATAAATTTGTGCTACTAGACTGGCATCTAGGTACCACCTTTTTACCGTTGAAATAGTTAAATGTAACTGCCACTTCTACTTCAAGAGCTTCTTTTCTTGCACTTCCTGCCTGTGGAATTCCCTTCTGTTTACTTGATTCCTTGATAACTACAATATTCAAAAATTTAAATGCAACATCAATCGCTATCATCTGATGTCTTTAACCCTGTTCATCTTTTATCCTTTTCTTATTCCCCCTATTCAGTTTTTCTCTCACCCTATGTAACCCACTGCAAACCAGTGGCACTCCCACCCTGAGATGCTTAGAAAAAAAAAATAATAATCTAGGCTCACAGTTTCAAGAAGTGATTAAGCAACAGAAATGGAAGTGGGCAGGGCACAGAGCAAGAAGACAAGATAACAGAGTAAAAAGTTGCTTGTTTGGTGCTGAATGGATAGCAGAGTAGGAAAAGAGTAGACAGAAAATGGATAAAGGAATCATTTGCTGGTAAGACATAGCAGAGCATTGCACAGTCACAGCCATCAGGGAAAGATTTGGGAAAGACCTTTGTTCAGCTGGAGACTTGAAATGGTTGAAAGCAATAATGATGATCATGATATTCATAATAGTTTCTTTTGAACTGTTACATGTGGTTAAATATAAAGCTCTACTAAGCTCAACTAAAAGGAGCTTAACAGGGAAAAAAGAAAAAAAAGAAAGAATTAATCTAAGAGTACTATTTTTATCTTACAACAATGATAAAATACTTAATACTTTTAGACTTGTACATGTTCTCATTCTATATCAGATGTTGCAAAAAAAAAAAAAAAGAAAAAAAAAAGAGCTGCACAATAAGCTTATAAAACTGTTTTTCATGTTTCTGTGCATCATTTTTCTTTCTTCTTTTCAGGCTAAAAATAATAGAATAGCATTTTATTGAATTTCTATACCTTAAAAATTGGACTGGAGAGAGCTGAAAGCACTTGTCAGCAGAATTAACCTACATATCAAAACAATACTTTAACATGCAACACCTTGGGAACTACTTGTCCCAAAATACTTTTTAAATTTGCATTTTTTAAGATATATATATATATACTTTAATAATTTATGCCAAATATAGACAAAACTTGCATTAATAATTTTTTTAAATATCAAACTAAAGATATAGTTATATGTAAAAGGAGGTGCTAAAAAGTTCTCAGCTTGACCAAAATGTCATTCTAGAAAAAATTTGCTTGTATTTTGGGAAATGGATCAGGCCAAGAACTTTTCAGCACTTTTTCATTTCTTAATTTTGGTTTGTTTGTTTATATATATATATATATATAGAGAGAGAGAGAGAGAGAGAGACAGACAGACAGACAGAGTTTCAATCACACTGTAGCACGTAATTGTCAGACAGCCAACCTCATAATTGCATGCTACTGCACATATCAAACCTATAGCTGTGGCTGACAGGTTAATTTATAAACTATATATATATATATATATATATATATATATAATGTTTAACGTTCTTTTTATAGATACAAGTATTTAAGCAAATGCTCTGTTTTATAATAAACAGTATTAAATAACATTTACCGGCCTGAATGTCCGAGAAATTTTCATAGAAAATTTTCGCTCTCCGACAGAACGTTAAACATAATATATATAAATGTCTTTAAAATCAATTGTCGGACTATGTCCAATTCTAAAATATATGACGTCATTTGTTTACATTTGATACGCTAGAGCAGATATGAATAGGAGAGATTCATGGAAGATTTAAGTTTAAAGATAGTAAAATCGACATTGCTAACCAGATGCTGCTCTGTGGCCGAAAGGTTAAGGCACATCACACGAAATGATGGTTCCGTATAGGATACAGGTTCGATTCCTGTCGGAGAGCGAAAATTTTCTATGAAAATTTCTCGGACATTCAGGCCGGTAAATGTTATTTAATACTGTTTATTATAAAACAGAGCATTTGCTTAAATACTTGTATCTATAAAAAGAACGTTAAACATAATATATATAAATATCTTTAAAATCAATTGTCGGACTATGTCCAATTCTAAAATATATATATATATATATATATATGTGTGTGTGTGTGTGTGTTTGTTAATATATATATTTGAGCAGCAACCTTTCTTTAAGACATCTTTCATTAAATATGGCTGACAAGGAAAATTTAATTAATTTTTTTTTTATTAAGTTTTTCCAGCTTCCTTATGTTTTTCTGTTTTGTAGGAGTAAGGGAATACAAAAATTTTCCATAATTTTTATTGTTCTAAGCGCTTTCAGCCACTTCTATAGCCATTTTAAAAAAATAGCTATAGAGGTGGCTGAATGTAATAAAAATTTAATTAAATCTTCCTTGTTCACCATATTTAATGAAATATGTGTGTGTGTGTGCATGTATGCACACATATATATTTGCATGCATAACATTTTTCTCGGAGTGCACATATACTACTACACTCAGAACCTATGCAGAAAGATGGAGAGTGCTACTCTGATGCAAGGCAAATATTCTGATCCTTGATGAGTACTATGCTAGCATAGATTTAGCTCTAAGAGTACATTTAGGTTAAATTTTTAGTAACATCTCTGAAATGGATTTGGTGGAAAATTCTAGGAAACAAGTCAAAGTCTTCTAAGGATTATCTAATACTTATTAGACTCATGGATGTCCTCTTATAATGACGTCTCTCCAGACCAAATTTCTTGAAGGAATTTATCTTTTTCCTTTTTGGCCAGTAAAAATGGAGTTTATAGCTACCATGTTACACAAAACTGTCAACAGCAAAGAATTTATTGGAATGGCTCAGTCCCAAGAAACAGTGAGTTTTGTTTATACAACTTATAAGGTATTCTCATGTGGTTCAACACTTATTATTGATCATAGCATTTCTAAGAAATCAAGTATAGGTTTGGGTTGCTAGCATCACTGCTAAAAGAGCATGAACATCCATCTATAAGAAATTTCCAACAGAGCAGAAAACAATCTCTGTTACACAGAAGTTATTAAAAAAATAATCCAAACAAAATCAATTGCATATGTTTATGTGATTATTTGATATTTATTCATAGCAGTTTTCTAACAACAAAGAATATTAACAGTTTTTAAAAGGGAATATTGCAGCAACTAATTATGAACAAATTAGTTCATAATTAGTTGCTAAAATATTCCAAAAAGGTCCCTTTTAAATGCTGTTATTCTCCATTGTTAGAAAACTGCTATGAATAAATATCAATTACTTACATTTACATTATTCGGACTGTTATCCTCATCTTCATTGCCATATTCACAATGTTTTAATGTTTTGGCTGTTGTACACTTCAGTCTTCTTCATTGATACGAACTTCAAACCACACCTCCATAGATTGCTTTTTCTTTATCACTTGTGAATTGTCACAACTTTTTAGGGAAGATAGTGGAGTGGTTTCCTGTTGCCTTCACCTGAGATTGGAATTCAAACTTTTTCTTTACTTAGACTGGTTACTGCCCAAAGTTAGAGGGTCCCATCTCTCATGCTATTTGATCCATAAGTGGGGGAGAAGAGATGAATTTATTCCATTCCCAATGGCATTTGTGTAAAAGTGAATGCAGCACACAGTTTGCTGTTTCCACTTTCTGTACTGATATCCATAACACTACTCGCCCTTCCCATAAAAGCTTTACTGACTTGTAAAAAGTAAAATGACAATGAATTATTTTTTTTAAACTGAACAATTTTATATCACCTCTTTCATGATTTAAACAATCATTAAAACAATACTATTTCTGAAAATAGATACTAGAAAGCAAAAAAATGTTTTTCATAGTGAATTTTTGCTTTTAATTAAAATCATACTTTCAGTGATTATGATTAATATTTGCTTTTAGAAAGTCTGAAAATTTATTAAATAATGCTTCTATAAAAAATGTTTGAAATGTAGTGCAAATTGAATATGGCTTCAAAACTAACAATTTTCTAAGGAAAGAAAAATCAATAATAAACTAACTAAAATAAACCTTATCAGAAACTTAAAATAAAATTTGAAAAAGTTTTAAGTTTTCTTTACATTCTTCTTTATTTGCCCCATCAAATATTGAAACAAAAATGAATAAATTCTAGATATAAAAAAAAATCAAATAAAAAATCATTAGTAAACAACCTGGTTTCATGAAGACATGCTTATTTACATGATATTAAAGTAAAGGTCTTGTGTGTTGTTAGTTTTTGTTGCTAATATTTTGGATACTTTCAGGCAAATGTAATTTTAAATTGGTTTGCATGTAATATGAAACTAGTAGTATTTTAACAGAAGATCATTTTAAGAAACACCTCAGGCATGATAGACAGCCTGAGACACAGATAAATTAGATAGCTTACATAAAAGATATTTTGTCATAATTTTAAAAAAATTATTTTAAAGTAACAAGAAATTTTCTGTAACATAATTGGTTGGTATTTCTGTACTATAAATGTATAATGTATGTATAGCTGGAAGTTGTATACAGTTGAGATACATTATTAATAATGAAATACATATAAAAATTGATTGGTAAAAAATAAAAAAAAAACATTTACATATAGAATGGGATGGTATCTCAGTACAAAATATTACTATTACATTTAAAATTAATCATCAGTGGGTTTTTTAAGGAAAAATATATATAGTTTTAATAGCAAATTAAAATAATTCAGATGGGATTGAATGACTTAGTATCAAGAAATAAGTGAGTAATTTCCTCATACTGAGTTTGGAAGATGTTTCACTAGTGAAAATATCATCTGACAAGAAAATGAAAGATGATTGTTTTGTTATCTTAAATTTATCACCAAAGAATTGTGAATAGTATAGTTACAGATAGGTCTTTTTTCTCATTGATAAAGAAGCCATAACAAATTTCGTTTTACTGTGTCCAAAAGATAACAAATTAAATTAAGATAAATGTAAATTTCTTACAAATCTTGTACATTCTGAATTCTTGAATATATTTCACTTAAAAACAGAAACTATTTTAAAAGCTTTGATAATAATAGGGATGGCATCATGACCAATAATTAAATCACTTGACTAAAAAAAAATAAAAAAAAAATTTTTCCTTGAATTCTTTTAGTGTAGCTCATATATACATGCAGTAGATTTGTTTCTTTGAATGGGGTTACTGTAAATAATTTACTACTTAAGTGTGTTTTACATATCAGAAGTTTACATCAAAGGACATAAATTATTACAATACCAATTAGTAAGAAAGTAAATCTCAGAATAAAAAAAATGAAAATGTGTCAAATATTTATGAGAAAAGTAAGCAATAATGAATTACACTATAATTATATATCAGGTCATCCCATAAGTTCTGTCCGAATTTTGAATTTCGAAACAAGTGACCAAATGTTACATTTAATTACTGATTCAATCAATGATGTATTTTCCCTGATTATCTATGACTTCCTTCCATCTATTAACAAGCTTACTAATTCCATTACTGTAAAATTCTTTTGGCTTTGATTCAAAGAACTCACAAATGTCAGTTTTAACCTCTTCCTGTGTTACAAAAGCTGTTTCTTCCAAATGATTCTGTAAGCTACAAAACAAATGGTAGTCTGAAGGCGCAAGGTCGGGAGAATAAGGTGGATGAGGAATTTTCTCCCAACCAAGTTCTTCGATCTTTTGTGACGTGATTCTTGCTGTGTGTGGTCGCGCATTGTCCTGATGAAACATCACCCGTTTTCGATTCACTAGAGCAGGTCTTTTTTTCCTCAAAGCTTTGTTCAAACGCTCTAATTGCTGACAGTATATTTGAGCATTAATTGTTGCATTAGGTGGTAAGAATTCAAAGTGGATTATTCCTTGGCAATTCCACCAGATTGAAAGAAGAACCTTTTGCCCATGAAGTTCCCTTCTCGGCTGTGGTCCTTCCTCTTTACCAAGCCACTGTCTACGATGCTTAACATTTCGATAAAAGATCCATTTTTCATCGCCAGTCACAAGTCTATCCAAAAAAGGTGAAACAAGTTGGTGAGAATGGAGAGAAGAGCAGATGTCAACTCAGAATTTGAGGTTGTTTTCAGACAATTCATGAGGCACCCATTTTCCAAGTTTAGGAACTTTTCCAAGTTGTTGAAGATGACGATGAACATTTGTATGGTTTGAACTGAGAACCACTGCCAATTCCTCAACTGATAAAGCAGGATTTTCTTCAAGGGCTGCTTCAAGAAGCTTTTCATCAAACTCAACTGGACGTCCGGTTCGATCTTCATCTTCAAGGGTGAAATCTCCACCTCTGAATTTTGCAAACCATCTTCTGCAAGTTCTTTCATTCACACATTCCTCTTCATAAACTGAGTGAATGTTTCTAGCTGCTTTGGCTGCTGAGTTTCCTTTCTTGAACTCATAAAGCATTATGTGCCTCAAATGATTCTTGGGTACTTCCATGTTAGCAGGGTTTTAATCAAACAAAATTTAATTTTATTGTTCTCTGAAATAAAATTTGATCAGTTTAAATGCATCTAAACATAAAAATAATGTTCAGCTCCATTAGACATTATAAAATACTCTTTAAATTTCGTTCATTTTAACAAAAAGTTAATATTCAGACAGAACTTATGGGATGACCTAATACTTTATTTTTTTGAGATTATATGGTAAATTACTGCTTTAATAAAACTAGAGATTACTAAATTCTCCAATTTTAAAAAGAACATATTTCTATACTATACTAATAACATTATTTTTTTATGCTATGTCCCTTCAAAATATAGGCGACCATAGGTTTTCATAGATTCCTTTTCTTTATTATTAGTTTTTGAACCGCAAGGACTTCTTTAGAAAAACAAGGGATTGACATAGTACTGCCTTCTTTACAGTTTGAATTAAAAGTTGATCTTCTAGATTCACTGTTTGCAGGGAACTGGAGTACTCAGTCTGTCGTGCTGTTTAACCTGTAACTGAAAGAAGAACTGAATTCATGTCTAGACCATAGGCATTTGCATGAAAGTGAAATTAGCCAACTAAACTAGAATTTGAACCATGCTTCCCAATTCCACTTTCATTGCTAATAACTGTTATGCTAGCCACACATTAACATATTATTATGTTTCTATAATGTTCATTTTTTAGTTTATTGTAATTTTATTTTCAAGAAAAAACAATGAGTGAATTGTTTATAATACATTTCAACATATCATGTATATTCATTTTCTTGTTCATTTATATGAAGCCAATGAGATTAGTAATCTAGTTTTGTTTTCAAGTGAAGAAAAGAAAACCTAAATTTCAATTGAAAATAGGGTGGGAGAAGCCAATATGCAACCTACTTTTACTGTATGTAATGTCATTTTTGTACAATAAATTCTACTCAACATTTTCTACTATTTAATTATAATACTTGTTAATAGTTATTTATGTAATTTTTTTTTTTTTACTATAAGGTTTTTCTGACACTGAGATCTCCAGAAGTTGATCAAACAAAAAGAGAAAGAAAGAAGGAATAGAAGATAATCTACTAACTGGATGATTTAAGTTGAAATTGCAGGAAGATGGATTGAAAAGTTAAAATTAAAAATGAAATGCATTGAAAAATCATGTTTTGAGATAATTCCCAGGAAAATCAAACCCAAATTTAACTAGATGAAATTCAGTAAGATTGAGTAAAACCAAAACTGCTAATCCTTTCCCAACTTTTAACTATAAGAAAGAGAACATTAAAGCATCCATGATGTCAGATAAAATAAAAACATGTAGATAGAGAAATCTGGGTGGTCAGTGAAATAGCATTCACTATTTCCCTGGAAAATAAAAAAATAAAATCACGTTTCGAATCAACCACCCAGAAGAGAAGAATCCCAATGCATTCATCATTATAATTTTGGCAACATTTGGCTTGAGAAAATTTTATATCCAAACATTAATTGAGATTCCCTTGGATACAAATAGTAAACAAAAAATTAAACTATTTTGAAGTGACCATGGACAAGAAAGATGTGTGGTCTATTCCATTGAAAAACAAATGCATAAGACAGAGAAAAGAAATTTTCATTTTAAGGTGAGTGGTAATAGATTTTTATTTCTCCAATTCTTGAGTAGTCTGGTCAATCCAGAGGACCCCAGCATGGGACAAGCTGATAGATAAGGACTAATGACTGAAAATCCTTTTTGTCTTTGCTGTGCCATCTGGAAGTTGGATTTATTACTCCAGCCCCAGGAAGTCAAGCTGAGGTTGGCTGTTAAGGAAGTGGGAGAAGGAAAACGAAAGAGAGAGATTAGCATCATCTATATACAGCATGGTATGAGGAGAAGTGTAAAGAGTAGAAGTTAAGGGGCAGCTTGATTCCTCTGACCACTCTCAAAAGGGGGCTGAACAACCCCAAATTTGGAAAACCACTTGATTAAATGTATTTTCATATATATGGAAATTTAGAAAAGGTTGATACTTAGGGTAGAAGACAACCAAGCCCAGACCCTGGTCAACCCCACCCCTGCTGGATGCAGGACTTCATATAAGTTGGAGATTTTGGACTCAGAAACAGAGTGGAAGATAACAGAAGAACAGGAGACACAACAAGAGAGACAGAGAGGGACACACCAGAATCGGCATTGTTTGTCAAGACCTCCTGACCAAAGACAATGTACCGGAACATGAAGAAAATTTAGAAATTAAATTACTACTAAAACAAGCTGCAGACCCCGAAGGAGATCCCAGTGTCATTTGATTATAACAATAAGTGGGTAGTGTTAAAACTGCTGTATATAACAAATCATATGTAAACCAAATCATTGTTACATTTTTAACCCGAGTTAATTCTTTATTGCAAAGGATTCTTGTTTTTTTTTTCTGTCTAGCTTCCAAATGGTTGAACTGTCTTCACTCTAAGTTTGCTTCATGAGTGATCTTCTCACCCTCTGAGATCAAAAATAACATAGCAGAGGAGTGAATAGTTGTAAACAGACAAACACCAACTAAATTGAGTGGAACCATGCCACCAACACAATACTAGCAACAAAACAAGTCATGTGCTAATGAGTGAAAGTCAGCTAAATGATAAACATGGCAGTTTGAAGGAACTTGAGGACCAACAACTGGGTAACATAATCGGTTACCCGCTGTCTATGGCTGACAACAGGGGGTACATATTTGGTTACTGCTGATAAGGATCGACAGGAGTGTTATTACATTTTTCTTTGAATGATTTTAAGCCAGTAAAGACAGTTTCTGTAAGAAAAATGCAATAAATTAATAAATCCCATTAAATTTATAATGAATTAACTGTATCTATTTTTACTGATGTTGGTTAGAGGAACAGAACATCTATTGGTTTTGTTTTTACTGTTACATGAGTACTGATAAAGAAAACATGCAAAATGGTTGGATTTAAAATATGTATTCTTAGTTCTTAATGATTCAACCTAATGCTAAAATAGTTACATTGTACACTACTGAACAAATTTTTACTGGTTCTTAAAGCAGATTTATAGTATGCTTTTACAATAAGTGGAGATAAAAATCAATGAAATGGTTTTTGGTGAGTTGAAAATATCTAAATGTTTAGTGATATAAATTTATTTTTTCTTAGTTTGTCAATAGCAAAAGTAATTGCTGAATATATGAGTAATAATAAGTAATTCTGAATTTTGGAAATAGTATATAGCTTTTCTGATGATTTTTGTTATAATTATCAACATATACCCATACACATACACTATATATATATGTGTGTGTGTGTGTGTGTGTGCGTGTGTGTGTGGTTGCCAAGAAAGTCCTGTTGCATTTCTGACATGATAACTTTGTGAGTGTCCTTTCAATCCTTACAGTAAAATATACATTGATTTTTACATTTTAATGTTTTTTTTGCATATTATTTAATAGAGTGAGTAAAATTTGTCTCAATTTTACCCTTTCAAAATAAATTCAGATCAGACCTATAGCAGACATTGTATGAATTAAGAAAGATGTCTTCAGCAATGGGAGCAACAAGAATATTCATTCTGGCTATGGAGAAGCTTTAATTGTCTGAACATAACAACAATGGCTTGGACAGTTTTGATTGGGAAATTTTTCTTAAAGATTCCACTTGATCTGGACAACCAAGTTCAGTCAATATTGAGCTTCTGCAAACTATAGTCAATGAAAATCCTAAGTAAACCACATAAGAATGAGCAAAACAGTTCAATATAAGTCACACTGCAATCATAAAATACCTTTCAGAACTTGGAAAAGTGTTAGAACTTGATCAATGGGTCATCTGATTGCTTCTCAGTTTAATCAAAGAGTTGCCTTCTGTTTATCATTGAAGAAGAGACTTACTACAAACATTTTCTGAGTAGAATCTTTACCAGTAATGCAAAGTGGGTTTTCTATAAACAAATAATGAAAACGACAATGGTTAGCATCCACTGAAAAAGGAGAGTCTATACCTAAACTAGGACTATAATGAAAAAAGTTATACTCTGTGTTTAGTGGGATATAAAGGGTGTCATCTATCATGAAGTGCTTGTTATCAATTGGAAGCATTGCACAAAATTTTGCAGAAATGTACTCATCATTAGTTAATCATAAATTCCTTTTGCCCTTACTTGATAATGCAAGACCATATATGGCTAAAGTAACTTGGGAAAAGATTATGACACTAAATACCTAAATTTTGCCTCATTCTCCTTACTCTCATGGCCTTGCTCCATCTGACTTATCTTTTCAGGTCATTGAAACATTTTAGAGGAAAAACAGCTTATGAATTGTGAATAATGATACTGAGATTTACTTTTCAGTGAAACCTTAAGAATTTGCCAAAAAGATGAGATTATTTTATCAGCAATGAAGGGAAATATTGATTAAATGTAACAATTAAGACCAGAGAAGCATTTGTTCCTCAAAGGTGACAGAGTATTCTTTCTTTTCTAGTTCAATGATACAAGATGTATACAGCAAGTTTTTAAATGTCCACAATATAGAGAATTTCTGCTTATAATAGATAATGATGGTAAGCAAATTTAAAAGATTTTAAATTGTTATTTTTATGCAAGTACTTATTCAAAGAAAACAAATTTAGTTCAAATGGATAAATGAAGTATAGTGCATGGTTCATGGGAATGTTTCCCCAGGAAGACCCTCCTTATTGCATTAATGGAATAAGATAGGGGTTCACTCTGATGTTTGTGAGAGAAGCTGTTTTTTTTTTATATGCTAGAATTCACCCATATTATATATATATATATATATATATATATATATATATATATATATAAATTCCTCATATCCAAACTTCTCAGTGTTGTCATTTAGATGTTGTAGAAATATGCTACATTCTAATATTTTTCTTTTCCTTGCAGATAATTGTTAGTAACTTGAAATTTCTCAACTTGTCTCACACAGAAGAAACTTCAACTGGAAGAAAAACGAAAAAAAATTCTTTTACGATACATCAGAAATTAGAGATTATTGAAAAACTGAACAAAGCTCTTAATTCGTTGAATTTGCAAATTAACAAAGAAGGATTGCAGAATCCGAATAAAACACTAAAACTTTCGCTTGAAGATGATCCACTGATTACTCTCACTTCAGATTACTTAAAAGAATTGATAAATGAAGATGCTAATGAATTACAAAAGAATTCAATAGTAGAATCGCTTCAAAATGATTTGAATTATCAAGAAATAGAGGAAGAAGTAAACTCTTTTGATAATGGGGAAAATATGAAGGATGATGAAGAATCTGTCTGTCTTCAAACTAATAATAGTGTGTGTCTGCGTGCTATAAAGTGTAAGACTTTTTAGAGAGTGCACAGATACTGCACTGATCAATGACAGAGGACCAGAGAATGACACTTTAATCTTAGGCAGAATTGCCAATCCATTTGTAAATAATATATATCATATTAGTCAATAAAGTATTTTCTGTGTTATTTATTTTTACTTTGTTGCATAATAGTTTGCTTTCATTAAGAAAAGTTTCATTGTCATGATGAAAAGAATGAAAAGCATTACTTCTAAGCATTTTTTTTTATTTTATTCAGATAGCTTTTAAATGCGATTTACTTATTTTAAAACTTTTTCCCCACAAAAATTATTTCTTTAAAATGCCAATCCATTGGTAAATAATACATTGGAAGCCTTGAGCTTTCTATTTTTTCTCAGTCTTCCTTTTGTAAGTTACTTAAAAAATCACTAATATAATTAGTAACAATTCTGTTAAATCTAAGATTCTGTGTAGTTAAAAGTAAGTAAAATTCAACAAGCTGTTTAAAAACAAATTATTACTGTGGTACATTACCATAGTCAAGTATTGAATGTCAATGTCCCAGTAGGTAAACTTATCTAAAAGAGGAAATACTTATCACAAAATTCAGTAAATGACAGTTGCAATACATACTTAAAAGTATCAGTATTTTCTCAATGAATACAAACTGATTTCCAATAATATCAATAGGATCACTGATAACAAAATACTAGAAATAGTAATCTGATGATTTAACTAACAAAAGAGAAAATATGACAGAAATCCAAAGGAGCACTGGAACAGTGAAAGGAAACCTTCCAAAAGCTAAACAATATATTAAGAAATAGGAAAATTTAATGAGAAACAAAGAAAAGGGTTCTGAACTGCTAAATAATATCAATCCTCCTATATGTCAGTGAATGTGGGACAATTTTCTCAGATATGAAAAAGAGATCTTGGGCAACAGAGATGTGGTTCTATAGAAAGATGCTGAGAATATGGACACAATGTTTTTAAGGAAAATGGAAACAGAAAGGACACTTAGAATCAGAAAGTTATAACTGAAATTCCTGGGACACATAATGAAGAAAGAGAACTTGGAAAATTTGACAGTCACAGGCAAGAGAGGCAGAAGAAAACATTGAGTAACCTAGCTAACAAGCTTGTGCAAATGAATGGCAGAACAGGGACTGAGAGGGATAGCAAGGTGGGGGTGACAAACATTGTTTAGAGCTAAAAAGGAGAGGAAGCTGTAGAGAGCTACAATTATCCTTATCTAATGAAAATAATATATGGAAAAAATATTCTTTAAAAAGCCAATGCAAAATATTTTGAAAACTTTGGGTTAATCAACAGAAAGAAATATTTTGAAATGATGCTATTGGCATGTAAAATGGATGATTGAGTATATATTTTAGGTCATTCTTGAGCATGTGGAACAACTTATTAGCCTTAAACTGTTATGCTAATAGATATATATTTTTACAATACTATGCCCTTTTAGGATGTAGGAGATCATAGCTCACCACAGAATTCTTTTCTTTTAATATATATATATATATCTATATATATTATAAAAGGCTGAAACACTAATATTCCATACTTATAATTTATTACATTGGAATTGTAATTACGATCCAATTCATCAGACCTACAAATTCAAAAAGAGAACAGAAAATATAACTCCAGGTATAAAAAAACAAAATTTCACTGACAGTGTATGTGTGGGAGTGAGAAACAAGGGTGAGAGGGAAATGTATGAAAGTTCTAGAGAGAGGTGTAAAGGAAGAAAGAAGAATAGGAAAGGCCTAAAGGTGAAAGTGGGGATTAAAATTTAAAAGAGAGAAGTTTTAAAGAGAGAAGTTGTAAAGAGAGAAATTAAATAACAGTTTAAATGAGTGAGAAACAGATGAATATCAATTATTCTCAGATGCATAAATCACTACTGATTTGCTGACCTAAAATTTAAAAAAAACAGACACCAGAAAGGTGTGTGTATATATATATTGGCTCAACAATTCCACTGTCCATACCAATAACCATTACACTGACAGCAGAATTGACAAGTCAATTTATGTACTCATAAATCTAAAAAAGAATAAACTAAATCAGAAATATTTAGAAATAGATTAGGTCTTTACTAATAATTTTTAAAAATACAATGTATTTCTTTTTTAATATTCTTTCAGGTTCATACTAACAGTTTTCTTAATTTCATCAAAATTTTATTATACCTCGTGTAAGCATTTAAGTTAAAGTTTGAAAATATCAAAATAATCACAAGTTAACATATCAAAGATATATTCTTACAATGTAGACATGATGTTATCCAAATTACTATCATGAAAACAGATCAATCCAACTCTTCAGACAGGGAATATTCAGTAGTTATATGTAGAATCTATATTAGAACCTCAAACATTAACCTGAATAACTTTGTAGCTTACAGAGTATTGTTCTCAATGCTCATTTCAAACTAATAGTTTATATCTGCTTTATCATTTCATTTGAAGCAAACAACAGACACCCTGTCATTTGAATAGTCTTACAAATTTCAACTCTTCATAAAAGGCCTGCACCTGATTACAAGCTTCATCTTTGATTCTCCCAGAATAGAACAATTTATAAGCTATTTTCTCAAAAATATCTTTACATCTTTCTAAAGTGTCTAATGATAATTATTTTTTACTGGGACTGTGCTCTTAATGTTTAATACAACCAATTTATAAAAGATTCAGTGGAAATTAATTCATAGAGTTAGAGAGAGAAACATCTGTATGGAAGTTGTCAATTAATGCTGAATTTGCAAAATATAAATTTAAGAACACAAATATAATTTAGATATTCTTTCAACCAAAAGAAGGATATTTTTTTTTTACATTAATGTTTTTACAAGAGAGTGCTGAGAAATTATTGGCCTTACCTACTTCCTAATATTTGACTAACTGACCAAACATCACTTTTTTTTAAAGGGGCTTTTTGTTTTGAACAATAATTTTTCCATGCTCCTTCATTTATATATATAAGTTGTTCTATTTGGCAGTTTTGTTTGGCATAGGAAATACCAAAAGGTATAAATAGTTCAAAGGCCTTCATACAGATTGCCATCCAGACATCCAAATAAGCCAAGAGACATGGCTGTCAGCCATGGGCATATGTAACAAACCTGGCTGCAGGAAGTTCATTTGGGCCACCCTTATATGCACTGCCAATTAATTGGCTATGCAAGTTTTAGTGCACTATCAGACCACTGCCAATGGAAGTAAATGCATAGGGCATGCACAAACATGATACCACTGCCAAAGCAATATCTGGCTCTCAAACAATGGATTTCAGAAGCAGGATTTATACTTACTGGCAATAAGGAATTGTCTCAATAGATTATTTATTCATTTTCCACTTAAACTGACTTTAAATATTATATGATGTATATAAGGAGGTGCTGAAAAGATCTCAGCTTGATCTACTTACCAAAATCTAAACAATTGACCAAACAAAAGATTATTTTATATCCTTTCTTTATTGGACTGCAAACTTTTCAACAAAAATAGTATAAAGACAGTCATTTAAGACTATTTTGATACAGGGGCAATTGCAGCTATACTTACTATTTTTAGAAATCTTTCTTTAGCTTATGGAATGAATTATATTCTGAAATTCTGAAAAATTAACAAATAAAGATATATGCATTCCAAATTCTGAGACTATATTATTAACTTAACTTTCAGGATCCTAGTTAATCAAACAAAAATGACAGTGAATAAAAGATTTTACATGATAATGAACTCAAATATCTTATGCCTAATTCTTAGCACATTACTCCAACATGAATAATAATTAATTTTGATTATAGAACTGCAACATGCCTAGCAGGAAAGTTCTTATCATTGAAAAACTACAGGTAGTACTATATATCCTTTAATTATACATGAGCTAAAGAAACCCATTAGCATTTCCTATTTAATCAAAATTTATAAAAAAAATATTCTATTCCTATCTAGCATGTTGAATAAATTGCTATATCTGAAAGAAAGAAGTCTAATTATAGATACCAGTGAAATCATCTTGGAAATAAGACAAAAGTAACTTGATGACATTTATAGAAAACATATACAATTAGTGAATTCAAATAGAGAAAAATGTTTATCATTTTCATGATGTAATTCATCTATGGATTTTTCCTTACAATCCATTTGGCAAAACTTTCCATTCCATCAGCAAGTATACAGAAATATATATTTTGTGAGGCAAATTTCTTTGTTTTGGATCAAAGTATAAGAATCAATAAAAATCAACAAGAAAACAAAATTGGCTTTTCTACTTCAATGATACAAGAAGTATACAGCAAATTTTTTAACAAACTTTCTGATAACAAAATGTTTTTAAATGTCCATGATGTACAGAAATTCTGCATATAATAGATAATTATTGTAAAGCAGTTTTAGAAGAAGTTTTTAAATTGTTATTTTCATGCAACTTGTTATTCAAAGAAAACAAATCTGGTTTAAACAGATAAATGAAGTATGGGGTATGGTTCATGGGAATATTTCCCCGGAAGATCCTCCTTATTGCACCAATGGAATAAGATAAGGGTTAACTCTGATGTCTGTGTCAGAAACATTTTTTTATATACTAGAATTCATCCAAAACAAGGCTCGAGAGCCGCTTAAGATATAGGGTTACTGCTAAAATGGTAATGAAGAAGGAGGTGTATGATTAGGAATGAAAGAGAATGCAGTAAGAAATGAAGATTATGAGGATAAAAAGGAGAGATAATGATTGAGCTTCAAATTGAAGAGGTTATTGCTGTGTTCAAGGAAGCACCCATGTGGGAGTCTGTTCCAAAAAGTGGCAGTTCTTGGAGAAAAATTGAATAGAACTTTTACATTTGGAATAAAGAGGAAATGAAAGTTATTTGATTCCATGAAGGTAGCATGACATGTCCTACTGTAAAGGTCTGAACTAGTGGAACTAAAGAGTAAAGTTCATTTCAACATTTGCCATGGATGTAACAATAGACTTGCAATGTTTCATCTGTGAGAAAGAGGCTGTAGAGTGGAGAAAAGTCTTACTCCCACAAGACCACATAATTTTGAATTATCAAGGCTAGAAATTGAGGATTGAGTAGCTCCAGCCCAGATATGGCATCGATCTTCCATTTTTGATCTAATGTGATTCTTGTAAAGATAAAACATAGGAGCTAGGCATTTGTTGGGGTGACAGAATAAACTGACCATTTCTCCAGGATATTTATTAATGGATTGAATATACAAGTTCCACTTGAGGTCTGGTGTCCCAATAGCTGTTCAAAGCATGGAGACTCATTGAGATTGCAACTGTTCATCAGGACTGGAAAAAACTCAGGGTCTGAATGGTGATGATGAAACAATACTATCTTGGTTTTTGAGGTAAGTTACAAGCCAGTTTTTGTTTGTCTTTTTTTTCCATTGAGCAGTTTGAGCTAGGTCAGAAGAGAAATCAACTCCAAGGCTCTAATTATCTTGGTGGAACAAACATTTTTGAAAACATAGCTATGCATCCGATTTACTCTTGTAAGGAGGCAAATGAATAGAATCAAGCTTATATTTCACTTCTTGGTATAAATGATAGTCTGAGTTAAATATTTCATTAAAAAAGAAAAGATCCATTCAAAATGAAAGATCTATAGCCATCTATTACTAAAATCTTAAGAATTCTCTAATATCCACAAGGCAAAGGTAACTATATTTTTTATGTTCACCATCATTTTCTATTCTTTAATAATCAAATAATCAAGCCACAGTACAATATGTAGGTCTCCTTTTCATAGGTATGGGATAACAAGTCCTATCAAACTAAGATCAGAATGTTTGGCAATCAATCTGTTGCCATTGTTGACTATCTTTTCAGAAGAATTCATCTGGTTCCCTTCATGGTTGATGAGTCATTATGTAGCCAGTAAGAACAACATTTTTCTGCAAGTAGAGCATTCAAAAAGATCTTGGATGATAGCAGCAGAAGAGTTCTGTATGTGATATCTTTAGTGGCATGCCTCTGTCTACTAGACCAACAATGCTGCTGTGGTTTGAACAACATTGCCAACTGGCCCAACCACCAGTTAACTTTTCTAATTGGTTAGGGAAGATATTACAGGTTTTCAGGACAGCCCTTATATGCTCCTTGCATTACTTGTAATGTTTACTGACAACCCTACTGTCTGACTCCAATTCACCAAAGAAAGCATATCACAAGAGTCAGTTATCTTGCATGCAGATCATACAGCCAACCCAATGTAGCTCCTGATCAACAAATCTGACTTCAGTGGTCATTCATTGTGAACAGTTCATTCTACTGGGCTAATCACTAAGCAAGAAAGTAGTACAATAAACTAGTATCTAAATAAAACCAGTTTCCAACAATGAGGTAAAAAATTAACAGGGATTAATATATCTATCTATTTCTTTGTATTAAAGAAAGACTTCACAAATAAATAAAATTAAGTTTATTCTCACAACACTCAGTAACATCATGGTATTATTTAATTTGGTAAGTTCTGATATGACCAAAAGCTGTTGGAACAGAAATTATGATCGATCAATTTTATTGATTGATCCAAATAAAAAAATTGACTTTCATGTTAGGAAAAAAAATGAGGACACTGTTTGAAAATTCTAAGTTAAAGTGCTTCTCTCACCACATTAGTTTGATACAAAGAAACATTTTCAGTTATATTCATTAAAATCAATGAAGTTACAGTTGGGTTTTTAATAAATAATACTTGGATACAAAATAGGATAACAATAATGCTGTTGATAGTAGATGCTTTTCTGATTGGAAACATTACCATCCAACTGATAAATTTAACAAATTAGAAAATAAAATACTGTTTTTTTTTTTTATCAAGATAAACAGATAAATATTTTTAGATTGGAATTAATCTTGTTTCTGTTGTTATATTGATGTTATTTAAGATAAACACTTAATGTTCTCACAATACAACATTTTAAGAAGAAAAGGCTTATGGCCATATCAAGTTGACACACCAGTTCTCATATGATCACCGGTTAAGCAATGTCGAGTCTGATCAGATGGGTAATCACTTGTGCTGTAAGCTTGAATATGTAGGTGGTTTAATGGAAAACAGCTCAAAGTTAGAAAAGAGAGAGCCGAGTTTCTATCACAGTCAGGTTCATTATTCTCTCTTACGTGCAAATATCCTTGGGAAAAGTATAAACCCACCTCGTCTACCTCTAGCTATAGGTTAATTAGTGGAATTTGTATCAGTAAATTATTATTATCTACCAAAAATTCTTACAATTTAAAAATATATCCTGGCTTTAAATAACATGCAAGGGGTTGATAAGCCATAAAAAAACAAATCAATCAATCTAAGAAAAGAAATTCCTTTCTGTTGTAATATTGATATTACAGTTTGATAACTTATTGTTCCTTCTTTTGGTAATTCTCTTTTTAAATAGATTTATCATGATCACCACAAAGTGTTTCTCAGATTATATACACACTTCTACTCTGGAATTTAAAATTTAATTAGCAAAGATTAGGTATTATAAATTTAACAAGACTAACAATCCAAAGAATATTTTTCCCCTGATGTTAAAATCAAATTAAATAGCATGACTATCTGTACAAAAGTTCTGGTCACTAAAAGTACCACTCTCAAACTAAAGAAAGAGTTATTTTTACATAGATGTCAGCCTGGAGAGGCTTGGTCTCTGTCAGGCTATCTAACCCAGGTCACACCACTGCTACTGCAG
The DNA here is from genome assembly GCA_964036315.1 of Acanthosepion esculentum. Lineage (NCBI taxonomy): Eukaryota > Metazoa > Mollusca > Cephalopoda > Sepiida > Sepiidae > Acanthosepion > Acanthosepion esculentum. The sequence continues at coordinate 33,712,335 of OZ038499.1, forward strand.
TACATGTGATGCTCCTATGACCCTAATGGGTGATGGGAGTTGTGTTTGTGAAAATATGATCAAATATTTACCAAATAGTTTTTTTTTTGGGGGGGGGGGGTAACTAAAGAAGCCTTACATATTACTTGATTTGCAAAATTATCAGAATATCTAGAAAATATTACTGACAAGAAAAATGATGTCAGGAGTAAAAAATGCAATGAAATAAATATAGGCATATGGAAAATATTCTGAGGTCTGTGCAAAATCTCCTGTAAATTATAGTGGACAGAATGACATTAGACACTGTAAAGTGTTGTTTACTGTTAAACAAATACAGACAAACATCCAATGCAGTGAAATCAGATATTATTTTATGGCTTATGATTATACTTTAGCATATTGAGACAATTTATTATTAAATTTCGCTTACAAAATCCATGGCACTATAAAGGTAGAGAGAACAACTAAGCAAAAATGGCAGGATAATAATTTATCTTTGATATTATCCATGCTTAGAAAAAATGAATGCTTTCACATGAACATGAAGTTTTCAAGATGTCTGACCCTATTTTAAGTTATTACAGCTTAGATTACAGCAAAAGTACTTAACTTTAAAGTGATTTATGACAAACTAAGACTCACCATCAACAACAACTAGTAAAATTTTAGAAAGAGCCCAGAAAGAACCATTACATCTAGTAAACTTTTAAAGTATGGTTTTTAATAATATACAAATTAATTTCATGGTTGTGATAAATAACAGAGTTAAAAAAAAAATTATTAATTTAGTATTAATAAAGGCACTAAGTAAAAGACTAGCATTTGATTTTTAAACTTTCATAATAGAACTTCATTTGAACAGTATTAATAAATTTTGATTAATATTTTTAAACTTCAAAATGACTATGAAAAACTAACCTTAATGGAGTATGATCAACAACAGCTTAAGAATTTATATCTTACAATCTATTCTGCACACTGGAATCTGATAACTGAAATGTAATATCTAAAAGAATGATGTTTTGTATGATACTGTTAGCTTTAATTTTGGCTACAATAAAAGAAAGGATAATAGTAATTTCATATAATGAAAAACAAAACAAATAATGGATTTCAACATATTTTTGTTAGTGCTTTATACATGAAATTCAATCTGTTAAGAGACATATCCTATATTTTATATTCAAAGTATCATCCTTTTATTTGGTTTTCAAAATCATCCTGCTTCGTGAAAAATTATTACATTTACAAATAAAAGAAAAAATATATTGCTTATCTTTACAAAATTATAACATCTGACTCGGAGCAAATACAAGTTGATTTACAAAAAGCATTGTGACTGATGAAGTGAATACTAAACAATTGCAACAGATATAAATTACTTTTCTTTTTTTTTTTAAATCATTTCACTCTAAGTAAGACAATAACGTTACTAAGATGCAAGGGATTACTGAGTGTTAGGGAGAATAAGAAAAATACTATTAAGGAGAGAGAACAATAAAAGAATGAGAATTAAGATTACAGAAGATAACAATTGACATTGTATTGTAGATTTTGAAGATCAAACTTGACTGGGAAGCAAGAAGCTGGAAGAGAGTTCCACAAGCAAGATGTGCAATAGAGGAAACTGTTAGCATAACACTTAAAGTTAGATCTAGCAATTTCAACTGTAAAATGATGAAACCTAGCTGCTAATCTAGTACTGCATTTAAATTTGTAAAGTAGAGATACCATAGATGAAATTTCATCAGAACAATTACCATGAAAGTATTTATACAAAAGGCAGAGGAAACTACATTATGGTGATGGAAAAGTGACTGAAGGTGAGATGCCAGGTCAGGACCAATAACATTGAGGATTGTTCTTTGGATTTTATCAAGAATATATAAATGTATAGCAGGAGCACCAGACCATATGTGGTAGCAATATTCAATGCATGGATAAATGGTAGACTTATAAAGATGTAAGATAGATTCTGGAGAGAAAAATTGTCTAGCATGATGCAGTGAAACAACTTTCCTAATAGCAGACCTAGCAGCTGATTCAATATAATCGTTCCACTTCATATCAGCAGAAAATGTTAGCCTGAGAAAGCATAGTGAGTCACTCTCCTGGATGTTAGTATCAGCCATGCTGATGGAAGGCAAAAACGGGTCTTTCAGATGATTTATAGAGAGCAGTTTCATTTTGGAGGCATTAAAATTAACAAGTCATTCATTGCCCCAGTTAACAGTAGATCATTTTGTAGATCAGCTGCCAACTTGATCTTATCAAACTGATCAAACTTACTATTAAGACAGGAGTAAATAGTTGTAACATCAGCATAAATACAGAGTTGAGAACTGATGCTATCAAGAAGGTCATTGATGAAGATTAGGAACAGTGTTTGGTCAGTTACTTATCTAACACTCTTGTAAAATAACAGTCCAAATATATCTACCTTTTTTTTTAAAATATGTATTTTAACTCTGAAGAAACAGAGATTAAAATTCAGGAATTGATTGGAGCTAGCCACAAGCTTGTTCACATTAGCATTCAAGACTAGAAAAATAGATCAATAACCACTTTCTGTAATCATCCTTTGATTTTACCTTCAAAGCCAGTTTTCTGTTTGTAAGAAGCAATTTCTATCCTTGTCTCGGTAAAGAGTACAGAGTGAATAGTAATGGATTTCAATTTCACATTCCCAAAGGCCAGTGAAATGAATGGGAAAATTGCAATGAGGAGCTTGTAATTGCCATGTCATTCTTGTATGATGACCATCTGTCTCTAGTAGGGTTTATTGTTATGCCTGTTTCTTGTTATTCAAAACAGATGACCATGTGTAGTATTAAAAGACCTTAGAAATTTAACTAGGTAAAGTAAAGATTATTTCCTGGGATTCTTAAACCCAAATTAAATATTTTGTATATGTAAATTACTTTTAACATTATCTTAAAATTTGTCATCTATGGATAAGTTACTCAAACACAAACTGTTAAAAAGAAATTATAGTTTATTATTATATTTTTACTGGGGTGATTGCATACAGGATCATCTCAAAAAGCTAAATCTGAATCAATTATATTTTGTCATGGTTATATACTATTACAGCAAAGGCCTGATGCAAAAAAAAAAAAATAAATAAAATTAGCAAAAGTATAGAGAAAATAATTGGGAATCTGAGATCATAGAGAAACCATGCAAGATCCCAATAGACAAGGCTATTTTTCCAGTAAGAAAACAATTTTCTCTACAAAAAAGAATAATGTGGAAAAGAATCAATAACAAGCATATTTATAAAGAAAATTTGTACAAGGATAGCAAGAAAAAAATTTGGAAAAATAGAGAGGTAACAGTAAAAACAGAAACTCTCTATTGGTAAGCTACAGCAATGGGACATAAGTCAAAAGCACCATAACTTGTCTGTGACATTATTCAATACTATGAAGAAAGCGCAGGACCAAAGAAGCTTATACCTATGAAGAAAGTAAGAAAAAGAGAAAATCATCTTTTCAGGTTAAAGATGACAGAGAAAAACATGATGTTGCTATAAAACATTAAAAAGAAAGTGAGAAAATAGAAAAGTAGAGGCTAAATAGAGTCAATACTACTGTAACCACAGCACAATAATGAAGCTAGTACCATGAGGCGGTGCTAAAAAGATCTTGGCCTGACCAAGTACCCTTTTAAAAAATGTTGTTTGAACATTTGGTCAGATTTTGGGAAGGTTCAGAAATTTTCAGCACCTCCTTGGAAAGTTGGTTGGTTGGTTGGTTGGTTGGTTGTTTTTATTTAGCAGCATATCAACTGCTATAGGTTATTTAACACTGAAATCTGAATATTTTCTACAGTTTTATTTTGAGATAATAATGGTTTTAGCAATACAAGTCTTATTAATTAACATATAGCTGGAGGGAGAAGAGTTGGGTTCATGCCTTTCCCAAGGGTATTTGCACATAATTGAATAAAACAAATCCACTGTGAATTGGAACTCAGCTCTCTGATTAACAATTCTGAGCCATTATCCATTGCACCACCCGCACATCCAATTTTACAGCACCTGGTATTCTCAAGCAGTCACCCATCTAGGTTCAATGTTGTTTAACTTTGGTGATCATATAGGAACTGGTGTTTCAAAATGATGCAGCCGTAAGCCCCTCCTTGCAAAGAGAAATGAATGTCAGCAAAACATGTCATGACAACATGATATAGTCCCCAATATTGAATTATAAACAGAATAAAATCAATAAAACACTTTATCAGATACAAGGAAATCAAAGAATGGACTGGCCAAACTTGTAAAAGGAAAGAAATGGAGATAGTTTTAAAAAGATTAGTGAATATTTAGAAACCTCAGAAAAAAAGTAAATATCTTTTTCCAGTCTGTACTATAAATGTTAAAATGGTTATGATTTCTACATTCAAAACAAGATAGAACATTAGTCTTGAGTAAATCTTTTAGGCACATAGTATCAAGTGCCTTAAAAATTGGTTAAAATTGGGATTCTAGACTTAACACAAAACTTATATAGAGATAAATGCTAAAGAACATATTAATCTAAATGTTTTCTATACATTTTAAATATAGAATAGAGATTTTAACAAAAACTACGAATATTTCAATGCGCAAATGTTTTAGACACTTAAATAAAACTTAGAATTAAGGTGATAATTTAAATTGGAATAGAACCATTTGGAAATAAATAAAATTCACATTTTATTCAATTTACATATTTTATTGCCAAATGCCATGTTTTACAATTGAAAAAAAAAAAAAGTTACTCTTTTTGAGGAGAGTAGATCCAAAATGGAATATTCCATTGTAGCGTACAGCAAATTTATAAATGGTAAGCTGAAAAACAAGATGTTCTTTTTTTTTTTTTTTTTTTTTTAGGTAGACCAAAATCTGGTCATAAATACATTATCTCAACCAGACGAAAGTAAATACCCATTGAATTGAAGAAATACCCAACCAATCAAATTAGAAATTACTTGAATTTGACAAATTGTATTGTGGGAGTTGATATCAAATATTGTCTGCAACAAAATAATTTATTGGGTAAAATTTCAGCTAGAAAAACAAACAAAAATGTGCAGGAAATGTAGTATGCTTCCAAAAGTGAATGAGTAGACTTGGATTTTCTCAGATGAATGTTGACTTTTGCAAGTATAAGACAATATGTGTAAAGGGAAAAATATACTACAAAAACTGTAAATCACTCAGAAACCATAACTGTATAGGAAGCAATTCAAAGAGATAGAAAAAGTGTAATCATTTTATGCAATAGAAATGTAAATTTGAAAGAATATCAATGTAAGCTGTAAGTCATACCCCAAACATATGAACATTCATACATCTTTCAACAGAAGTATGTAAATTGGTATACTTCAAAATTAGCCATAAATTATTTAAAAGAGAAGGGCCTCCTGGCTTGAATATTACAGAAAATTGCTGGAATGTACAAAGGAAAGTGAAAGATAAATGTCCAGAGACTAATGATCAGTTTTGTTAGATAACAAAGACTGGGTGGGAAAATACTGATCATTTTTTTATTTTGAATTTATATTTAACTATTATAAAGAATTTGGGCTGTTTTAAATAATAAATGATCTAATAATAAGTAGTAAGTAATGTTTATAATTATAATGTGTATAATTTTTTGAAAACTTGTTGAATACAGTTTTTTTTATTTATTACTATAAACTGCCTAAAACAGTTACTTGTTAAAAGTTTGGTATTTCTTGCAACAATTTCTATTCCATTCATTAGATTAACCCCAGTTAGGATCATGGAGTAATTCTGAATGCCACTTTCCTTTCATTAGCTGTATAGGTGCTTCACCACAGCTGTATATGGTTTTGAAACTAGTTGCCAACCAAAGCTGAAGAACCCAGTCTGCACTACTATTTAAGCCTTAGATAAAGGGAAGTGTATTCATACCTTTCTCAAGAATATTTGTATGATAATGAAAGTATTGAAACTTGATGGGAATTTGACCTCAGCTCGCTGATTTCTTGTTCCAAGTTGCCACCTACACATTCATTATTTTACAATCTATTACTTATTATATATTTAAAATATATTGGAAAAAAATCTAGAATTACAATTTTAAGTGATATAATTTTTAATACACCTGACACTAAAACATTTGCTTGAGATTATAGACATTATGTATGTAATGAAGAAAGAATTTTCTTTAAATTTGAAGAATGATTGAAATTAAAGATTAAAATCATAAGTAGTCATAATTTGAGTTAAAAATAATCTTTAACAGAATGCTTAGTTATGTTATTCTAAATATAAAATCAAGTATAAAATATCTTGGAGAGAAACTAATCAGAATTCCAGTTTTGAGTTTGTATATCTAAACAATATGTGAAGAAACCAATATGAAAAAAAACATGATTCAAATATATTAAAACAAAATCAAATTTATAAACAAAACAGATTTATGAACACATAAATCTTATGAATATATAAAAATTATTTTTATATATTCATAAGATTTTTCAGGTTTAAAACCATCATTGACTAATGAACTTCATTTTCCTTAATCCAGAAACTGAATCTTAAGACTTAATAACTTATAATTCAATATACTTTATGATATAATTATACCTGCATCTATGGAAATATTGGGTTGGTGCATAATTATCAGGCGTTTTTGTAGGTAAGTTATTTGTTAATAAAAATTGCTGTTTTGTTTACTATTTTTAATAAATATATTTTATTTCTGGGTTATAAAAATGCTTTGATAATCATACACTCTGGAATAATCACTTAAAAATGTTATTATTGAAATGTTATGTTTCTTTTTTCATAATAAATATTGTTAAAAAACGCCTGATAATTATGCACCGACCCAATAGAGAACAAGTGCTGCCTTTTCTATAACTATTAGCAACAATTGTTCCTTGTGTGCGGGGAGATTATGAAGAATGCCATTCAGGAAAAAACAAAACAACTAAATACTCTACTATCATTAAACAAGAGTAAAACTTATTATATAGTCTAGAATACAAGTTTCTTTTTATTTATTTATTTTTTAATTATTTAACCCCAAGCAAGGTGGTAATGCCACTAAGACACAAGTGGGTTAATTAGAATGAGAAGACTTTAGTGAGGTGAAAGGACAGTAATGGAACAGGCTCCGGGAAGACGGAAAGTGGTGATGTAGCATTTAAATTTTTGAAGATCGTAGGTGGCAGAGAAGCAAAAAAACAGAATCGAGTTCCACAGGTGAGAAAATAAACTATTAAAATAGAGCTTACAGTTATATCTAGCTATTTCAGCAATAAAATGATGAAGCCTAGTTGCCAATCTAGTATTATGCTTATATTCATGCAGTTGAGATATCAAGGAGGAGAGCTCATTAGAACAATTGCCATGAAAATATTTATAGAAAAGACAGAAGGAAACCAGATGGTGGTATGGGAAAGTGACTGAAGTCAAAATACCTATTCAGCATCAATAACATTATAGACCAGTGGTTCTCAACCTTTTTATATAATGCATCCTTTTCACCACATGTTAAAATGTTCAATTCTAAAGGGGCATTCCAAATATGCACATATTATTGAAAATCTTTATTCATTTACATATACATGGATTATTTTCATAGAGAAGTTTTCAAATTTAATAGCAATATAAAGTACTGATTGATTTTAAAAATTGTTGAAAACTGTTGTTATAGAGCATTCTTTGAATTTTGTTGAGAATCTTGAAAAATATATATATACACAGTGGAGTAATGGATAACGGCTTGGATTGAGGAATCGGAGAGCCGAGTTCGAATTCCAGTCGAATCCGTTACATTCACTTACGTGCTAATACCCTTGGAAAAGGTGTGAATCCTCTTCTCCCTCCAACTATGGGTAAATAGCAGGACAGACTGGGTTCTATAGCCTTGGATGGCAACTGGTCTAGGAGAAGGACAACTCTGAATTCAAAACCTGCGGAAGGTCGTTTGGGGACCTTGTGGCACTCAGTGCACCAGGTCTCTGTATTTGTCCCTTAAAAAAGTGTGGATGGTCCTGCACGAAACCTTCACCACTATAATCAAATCTCATGTGTCGGCATTGGGCTCTCAGTTTCTAAGAACTGATCTGCTTGACGCTCATACGTCGAATTCGACGAGAGAGTCGATGATTATATATATATATATATATATATATATATATAGCATTTATTCAAAAATTATAATATAAATATGTTATAACATCATTACAAAAATAGCCATTTTGTTTCAACACTTCTCGTGTCTTATCAAGTGATGGTGTTGACTGCGAAATAAAGATTTTTTTTTTTTTTTTTTAAATTCAAAACCAAATCAAAAATGATGACCAATCAGATTACAAGTATAGGAAAATTCAAAAAACATGACAGTATATTCTAAATACAAACCGTTAGTTGATTAAAGTTTATGCTAGATCAAACCAAAAATCATATGAAATAACCTTTAATTTTCATAAAATTAAAAATTAAAAATCAGAAATTTCAAATTTCAAGCATTAGGTTTAAAATATAAAGTTATTCAAAAATGGAACGGTGCTCAGTTTAATTTTAAATTTCTCATTTTTAATTTAGTTATTTGTTGTAGAGTTTGGAGAGAGCAGAAGTCAGTTCAGAAACACATTTCCTTAGGAGAATTATAGGGATACTATCAAGTCCACATGCCTTGTGAGGTCTAGTTTGGAGATGATAGAAAAAATCAGTAGAGATTCCATTCTAAGGGGAAAATCAGGCAAATATACACCTGATGAGTTGAGAGTAGAGTTGGAAGAGAATTTCCAAGCAAAGCATTCTTCAATACTTCAAACTGATTGAAGACAGGAGGGATTGAAGTTTCAACACACTCTTACAGTAATCTCAAAAACCAAACTTGTGAGAGGTTATTCTATCAGTTAACAGTGACTTAGCCTTGTCGAGGACATGCTTACAGTCCTTATGAGAAAATACAAAGAGACATCTGTTATGATCTGAACTGTTACATTGGTATAGCTGGAAGAAGTGATTTTTGTGGAATATATTGGTTGAAATGAACCAAGAAGAAAATTGTGCTTTAACTTTTTTTTTTTACAGTAAGGTTCACCCTTTACAAGGCCCAGGGGCCACTCATGGTAGAGGGTTATGTTAGGAGGCAATTTATGCAGATAGGAGTGAAAGATAACTGTTAACACTAGCCTTGAATAGGTTAAGATTGTAGTGATCGGGGAAATAGCCTCTTGGGAGTTGGTTCCAAAGAGCAGTGGTTTGCAGGAAGAAGCTGTTCGAGTGGAACATACTTCTCACCGATGGAATACAGAGGGAATGTGGGAATTTGATTTAGCAGGACCAGGAAATGTAGTTCATCCGAGCACATTCCATGGAGGTTGCAATAGAGCAACGAGAGGCTTGTCACATCCTGCCTGAACTTGGTATTTGTATTCTGGCACAAAAGCTTTGATGCCAGATTTCACCCAGGAATTTTCAATGGTAAGAAAAAAAGAAAAGTGGTTATATAAGTACATTCAGAACTTCTGAATTTCACACTTTGACAGAAGTGTTACCTCATTTCTGGAGGTTGACTTCTGAAGAATATAGGCCTTAATTTGAATTAATACTTCAAGATTTTATGAGTTGTTCTGTAAGCCAGGCTAAATTATACAGTTGGCATATATGCATTATATAATAATGAGAGGACGTGGACAAAGTATACTTTTCTTACCTTAATTAGTACTCTTCAACTAGCTTACTGTTGTAACCTAGGGAAGATTACTGAATAGATTAATCACATGAAGGTTGGTAATACTTAGGACAAGAACAACACATAAGATTCGCAAATGGTGCATAGAAGTGAGTCAAGTGAATTCCACAATGAATCTCCAACTGCAGACCAACATACAGTATTTACTACTGTATTTATATGAATGCAGACATACCCATTATCATCAGTAGGTATACTACAACACTTACATATTCTAAAGGTAACTTCTAAGTTTCTATTCAGGATCATACAAAAAAAAAAAAAAGAAACAATTTCCTCACTTAAACAATATTCTGAGAAATTAAGAATATTATAAAGACATAAACCTCAATATTTACAGCAAATGAAAAAAAAAGAAGCTGAATACTATAACAAAAATATAACCACAATTAACAGATCTGAAATAAATATATAGAATTTAATGATGTTACTAAACTGGATGCAAAGTTTGTAGTGAGAAAAACAAATCTACTTTAAGAGTATGTTTGTAAAAACATGTAAGTTTCCAGTATTTCTCATCAAAATACAGTTTTTGGTGTGACTATTTATTTCTTGGACATGTCTTGCTGTAAGTAGATATAGAAAACAGGCATCAATTAAATCAATAAGAGTTTATTAAAACACTAACCATATTTTAAAAATGTATTTCTACAGTAAAAATTGTAATCAAGTCTCAACCAATAGGAATAGTGAATATAATCTGTAAGTATGGCAAGTTACAAAAAGGAAGTCAGTTTTCCACTCAATAAAACACTCTCATACACACACACACATATATATATATATATATATATATATATATTAATAACCTTAAAAAATATAGCTTAGCATAAATCAAAATGTATAAGCTGAAATAATATTTTCATTGCCAACCTGCAAATGTTCTTATGATTTATGGTTTTCTTCAACACTGTACAATGCTTCTATGTTTGTTTGATGTTGAGTAGAATTTAACTTAAGGATTTAGTTTAAAATTAATTGCCTGTTTCCCAAGGTTTTTTTAATCTTGCTTGAAGTAAAATTACTGTATCTATCGAGTAAATTCCTGCTGAAAGCAGAATTTGTTCATAATAAAATTTTTAAAAAATATGCCTTATTACCAGAATATTTAAAATTCTATTTCATTTTCTGAAAAAGAAAAAATGAAATACTTCTTGACAAAAAAAATAACACCTACTTGAATATAATTTTCACTATAATATCTATGAACATGGAATCATTCTTAAAAATAAAGTGACTGACTTTTTAAACAGTTCGGTGAACCTGCTCTAATGTACCTCTGAGATTTTGCATGCAAGGCTATTTTCTACTTTATAGTTTTATGTGATATAAATATTTCTTAAGGTCCCTAAGAAAAATTATCTTGAGTATTTCTCTTGCCATCCTCAGTACCTAACTCAATACAATGACACAGTGCACACATTCTGACAGCATATTTGTTTTAGTTCTTAATATAGACATACTACCAATATTTTGGCAACTGATGTTTTGTCTGAACAAAATTACAAGTGATTGCTTAAAATTTTTGCTTTCTTCAGATTAGATTATGACTATGTATATTACATTTATTTTCAGTATCGTAGGATTTTTTAGAACTTGTTTATCTTCTGCTTTATTGATTAAATAAGAAGTGTAAGAGTTTGTGGTGTAAAGCACAAAAACATTCTATGGTGATAGAATGGCGAGACGGAGATTCATTTTCAATAAATATATTCTTGATCTCGGTCTGGTAAAATTGTCAATTTTTCAAAGCTTTGGAACCATGAACACAAGAAAATTGAAACTGTATTGAATCGATATAGATTAAACAGAGAAAACTGATGATAAATATCTATGTTATTATAACAAACAGGTCAAGTTTTAAATGACTATTACAACATCTAAGTAAAAAAAAAAAGAAAAGAAAAAAAGAATAATTACTGAATGAGAATAAAAATAAAGATTTGCTGATGATTTTGTATGTTCATTATAAATTCTTCAAATTATTTATTTTAATCTTAAATTTCTACTAAATACTGAACTGAGAGAAATAGTTTGAAATTTAGTTTCAAGATTTTAATCTTTTTCCTACCTGTTGTCCAATTCAATTTTAATGTTTATAAAGTCACTTTCATTTTCAATAGGAAAATCTTGTCATGCTTTGGCATATACTTATTTTTAGATATAAAATATTTTCATTTTCACTATAACTGCCTGTTAAAGTACACCCATAATCTACTGTCATTATCAATGCATGAATAATGACTACTTAAATGTTTTTTTCCAAGACTCAAATATCTAAATTATCAAAATAACAGTAAATTTCAATAAAGACAGCTATTAAATCTAATCATTTAACACAAAAAATATACACTTCTGATCCAGATTAATCTCTTTAAATGTTACTTATGAATTTCTGAAATATAACAATCTAATAAGACTATTTACTGTTATCAGATTTACCAATACATTTTCTGAAATCAGGTGGGAAAAAATACCAAATTTAGTTATTCCAAAGTAAAATGGTAAGGTGATTGATTATTTCATATTCAGAATTTGATGGAAGATATGAAACAAGAAATGATCAGTAGAGATAAATAGAATCAGCCTAACCTGCTGTAAATAATTAAAAACTATAAAAAAAATTACCTGCCTGGAAAACCTGGCTCAGTACAGCTATATTCCAAATAAGATCTGAGGATATTTCAGATGTTCTACATGATCTGATTCTTTCTAAGACCCTAAGCCATAATAAATAACTTGCCTACAAGGATATTTGATTATAACCTTTTTTAAGGCTTTCTTTTGTAAAAATACATTTCCTACAAAAACATAGTGGTTTTAGTCACAAGTCACTTTTTTACATGCAGTGTCCACTTTGAAATAAAATTCTATCATTGTCAAATTCCATGCTTCAGCAAAGATTTTCCTTCGTTTTTGATAACTGTTTTTGAGGCCCCAAATTTGACATCAGTTACTTTCCTTACATTAACCTTCAAGATTTAAAATGAATGATAAAACCTAGAAACCACACAAGCAGAAACATATCATAAATAACAGGATTCAAAAATACTTTGGTTTGATAATAAAACAAATCAATAACACCTATCAAAATACGTAAAATTAATAGAATTTACTGTATTTAAAGGCAAGATTTTTACAAGTGCTCATTAAAGAACCAGCAGCAACAATAGTCAATAAATTAAGAAAAGTTCAAACAAATTACCTTGTCACATTAATTAAGATAAGTCCTTTGAACTTTTAATTTGTTGACTAAAATGTGTATACACACACACACACATATATATATATATATATATATATATATATATATATGATAAAAATATAGTTTTAAGGAATATTATGAAACAGTCTGTCACCCCTGGGTGTTAACTTCAATGTCCACTTAAAATCAAAAAACATTTTAAGCAACAAATATTTTTCAATCTCCTTCCTTGTCAAAGCACTTGATTCAATATTTCTTAATCATATAGTTTGCACATTATTCAGTGTAAATTTCAGATAAAATTAAAAATTCAGCTATTAACCATATCAAGATATATACTTATTGATCCACATATATTCTGCTAAGAATGACCAAATTATCTAAGTTTAAGCTTTGACTGGCAAAGCCCAATTAAAACAAATGCAACTTATATTTTTAAACATGTCAGTCAGACATTTTTTTAATAATTTAATCCCAAACAAAGTGATAAAGCCACTGAGACATGAAGGGTTAATAAGACTGAAAGAATCATTATTAAGGAGAGACAGGCAATAGAACAGGATTCAAAGAGACAGAAGATGACAACAAATTTTGATAAGAATCTCTAGATACATATTAGACTATGTAGACATACTAAACCAAATGTGGCAGCAATATTCAATGCATGGATGAATGACAGACTTATAAAGATACAAGATAGATTCTGGCAAGAAAAATTGTTTAGAATGACACAGTGAACTAACTTTCATAGAAATAGAGCAAGCAATTGATTCAATATAATTGTTCCACTTTATGTCAGTGGAAAACATTAGAGCCTGAGAAGTTGCAATGGGTTACTTTCCTGGAGATTAGCATCAGCCATGAAGAGGGAACACAAAAAAGGTTCTCTGAGACAATTAAAAGAAAGCAGTTTTGTCTGAAGGAATTTTAAAATTAACAAGTCACTCCTTGCCCCATTTAACAAGAGATTTTAGGTCATTTTTAAGATTAGCTGCCAATTTAACCATACCGAGCTGATCAAACTTGCTGTTAAGACAGAAGTAAATAGTTGTGTCATCAGCAGATACTGTGCCGAGAACTGATGTAATTTATGAAAATTAGAAGCAATGGAGGTCCAAGATGAGAGCCCTGGGGATCACCTGCATTAATGCAAAAAAATTTAAAAGAGTGGTCATTCAAGATAACTTTCATTTCATGATTTGATAAGATTGAATCAAATCATAAATTTGTCCAGAAATACCATACCCCTTCAACTTGTGAAAAAACCTGCATGTCAAATGCTGTCAAACACCTTTGAGATTTCTAAAGCAACAACCCAAGTTTCACCATTTTTATCTAAAGCTCAACCTTTTCTTTCAGCAATAATCATTAATACATCAGCAGTTGACCTAGAGAAGCAAAAACCATATTGTTTGTCAGAAAGAAGATCCTACAAGTTGAGATACTTAACCAATTTGGAGTTGATTAGATCATCTACAACTTTGCCAAAAAAGATAGAAAACAAATAGCTTGATAATTTATCTAAGTATTTCAAATAAATCATTGAAATCCAAGTACAGTAACTAAGCATCATTTTACAAAACAAGTATATCACAAACAAATATAACAAAACTTTATAAGACTAAAAATGTCATGTACAAAGTAGTTAAAACAGATTAACATTAGAGAAATTGGTAGTGTTGGTAAGTACACATCTGAAAGAAAATTATTTTCTTTTTCAGAAGTCAGTTTTACCCCAGGTCATCCAATCAACTTGATTATTACATCTTTATTTTTTCCTAGATTAAGCAAAAATCAGAACAAAAATAAACAAACAATGAAGTCTCAAATCTTCAGCAAGGAAGATACTTGTAAAGAAAAATAAAATATCCCATAAAGACATACAAGATTTCAAAATTTGTATGTTTTATCAACATTCAGTCAAATTGGTACAAGAAGATGTGTTATTTTCTAAATTATATTTGTTAATGATTTTATTAGCATTAATATCAGAGAATAAAATCAATGAAAAGTATATAAAAGCAAGTTGAAGAAGAGACAAATTATTAATTGGGTGTCTAACAGACCATTACTATTATATGTAGTAAGTAATCCTTATTGCGTGCCTCATATTTGTGGACATACTAAATTAAGCTACTCTTAGGTGCCTAATGCAGGAGAGGTCTTAATGCCTACACATTCAAATCTGTAACTATTTTGTATTATCATCTCAAACTCAAGTAATTTCCTGAAATGCTAAGATTGAACACTGAATATTGGGGGCTTTTCATTCTTGTTCATCATGACATGATTTACCAAAGAGAAGTTTGCTGTTTTCTGTACCTCACAAAATATTTCCTTCAGGAAATTAAAACCTAAAACCATGATAGATACACATCATTATCACAAGAACATGGACATGTCTCAGTGTTATAATATTAAAAATGTACAATAATGGTATTATACATACATGTTAAATATTTATGGTAGTCCACATTGATGAGGACAATAAACTTACAAGATAAATTATTGTATGGAAAGAACTATTGGCAAGTGAATGAAGGGATTCTCATCACAAAGCAGCTGGTGATAAAAAATCTGTTTCTAAGCATACATGGTCATCCAAATAATAGTATCAGTGACCTCATGGAAAGTTGAGACAGCCATAATTATGAACTTACAAAAAAACATCAGTTTTCCTAACTATTCCTCATCAAATAAATAAAATAATTTAATGAAGCATATTTAATTATATAATATAACAAGTTATAACACAATATCCACTTTCCACGGCTTTGAATGATTTTATGTTCTTATTTCATTTTTCCTTTTACTAATCAATTATCAAATAATTTGCAATTAATTTCTGCCTGAATTTCTGGGATGAGGAGTTATCATTATTGGTAAGATGTTGGTTCAAAAATTTGGTGACATAGTGATTGTGAGTTCAATCCCTGGGGCAGGCAGTGTATACTTGGACTCAATGGAAACAGGCGAGCAGTAGCTGAACTATAAGAACTAGATGTGGGCAGTGGAATGAGAACAATCTACTAGATTAAATAACAGGTTCAATTCAGAATTCCCTGTAGGTTACCCAAATCAATATACACCTAGAGGACACAACAGCCAGAACATTGTGATTAAAGCAACAAAAATGAGACAACAGTCCAAATATAAATAGTTTAAATAATTTGCATTTAGTAAGTAAACATTTATTCACATAAATTTTCTTTTAAAAGATAACCATTTTGCGGCAAGAAATATCAGAAGACAACAAAATCCTCTTAAAATCATTTCTCTGTTAGAGTTTTAAATTTCCAAAATGTAATAGCATAGACTTTAATGTTTTAATATAAAAATTAAGATACTGACTTGTTACAAAATTAAACTTGTACTTTTGGCATTACTTGGTAAATTTTGTGTTTGAGGATGTAAACAATTTTTTGATAAGATTGTCTACTTCTCGTTACATTTGTTTTTAAGAGACAGGATCTCATACATATATAAATAGTTCATTTAGATATTTCAAAGATAGGCATAGAGTTATCAATTTTTCAAGATTGATTATAGTGTTAAAAGTAATTACAAATTTTCAGTATTTTCTAAAGTGACAACAATAAAAAGAAAAAATAATACCATTTCAAATTGATTTTTGGATGTTTTCATTAAAGGCATTTCATAAAAGTATTGTTCATTTTCTAACTAAGATCTGAATACAATTATATAAAGCACGAGCAGAAAATAAACAGACATTTATTGATTATATGATTAACGCCTACAAAAATAAATATCTGACAAAGTAAGCAAATGAAAGTAATAAACTTGGCAATTTTCTTGTTCAATTCAAATGAAAGAAAAACAAGAAGAAAGCAGTGAAGCAAATCTGAAATAAACACATTTCAAATTCAATTTGCAATAAACGAGAAGACAAAAGCAGGAACTTAAAAATATAATGAACTTAAATAAGATTCTATAATGCTGCTTTTATATGGACAAAGAAATGAGTAAAACATCACAATAACAATCTTACCCTAATCCTCATAAATAAAAATCAGTATCTCTTGTCAGATATTTGTTGAGATTTTCTTTAAAAAAAAAAAAAAGCAAGTATTTAAAGTTAAACTTTAAATTATTGACAGTTTTCTACCTTCAATTATCAGGGCATAAGGATTTTAGCAATTAAATATTCACATGCAACATAATTTTAAACTATAGACTTTTACTTATTATATACTCTTAAATTACAGTTAATTTTTTTCAATTCTTTCACATTTTCAAAAGTGAAAGTTTGAATTAGTAACAGTACATAACAAAAATAATCAATGGGTTTTTTTTTTTTAAATTGCAAAAATACAAATAGGAATTGCTCCAATCAGATATTGTGAAAAATACTATATTTCTCATCATATAAATCATTTTTTTCCAAAAGAAAAAAAAAGACTCCTCCAAAAACCAACCCAATGACTAACTTACTGGTACTAGATTCGTATCTAAACACTCTTGTTTAATATACAAGAGGTTCCAGAATGAAATATGATTTATAAATGATTAAATTATGATTACAAATCAAAATAATATTTTAAAAAAAACAAAAAACCATAGATTAATCATCAGCTTAATATTATTAGGTTTTTCTTAAATATTCCTTACTAAGTAAGGTATATTGTGGATTATATAGTGGAAAATATGGTATTTTCAATAGGACATAAAACTGATGTTTGTCATAAAATGAACATAACATACATAGCAAATGCAAAATGATTTTAAAAGGTTTACTTATTATATTCTTGTTACATCACATACTGAATTATGATAATCTTTTTGGCAATTTATAATACTATATTTTATTGGCAAAGGACAAACAGTATGTTATAAATTTTGTTTAAGTCATTCTGATTTAAGATGTTGGTAAACAATGGCTGAACAGAAGTTTAAAGTCTCATCTATTTGGATTCTGAGCTTTAAGGTGTCTAATCTATTCCTTTAACAATTTAGCTGCCATGTTTTCTTGTATTTTTATGAATATGAAACTTTTAGAACACTGTATGATTTAACTTCTAATAATTATTAATATAAATTACATATAATTAGACATTGATCACCTCTCTTGACCATCCATAAATATAAAATAAATTAACCCCCAAAATTACCTTCAGCAATAAATGAAAAAGCATTCCAGGTTAATTAATAAGTATACCATGAGATACAGGCATAGTTTAAAATCTAGGCAAGATAATAGACATATTTTTAATGAAGATTTTTATAGTCCACCATGCATTAAGTTGCAGATATTGATCTTTCATTTAATAAAAATTGAAAATTTCTAGAAAAAAAAAAAAAATTTCTTCTTACACAAGCTTGACATTCCTTTAGTGAGAGTTAACCTAGATTTTACAGTTTATTTTCTTTGAATCATTTATTACTTGTATAAAAAGAGAATGAAAGTTGACCAAAAGGTAACATTTAAAATACAGACTGGTGGATTATTAGGCAGAAGTAGGCATGGTGGATAGGCTTTGTTTAACTGCTCATTCTCTGTCAGAATAGAAACACACTTTATGAATCGAAGCTTGCAGTCAGATCTTTAAATTAGATGTGGTTCAAATAATATAAGTGCTACTTGCACATTCAGCTAGTTCATTTATGTGTAAGGTAGGATGCAGCAGGATAGAAGTTGATGTACAGACAGAAGCAAGTAAAGAGTGCTGATGTTTAATGGGGTACCTAATAGATATAATCTGTTAACAACTCAGAGCATAGGAACAATTGCCAATGTTAGCACTTGAGAAAGACAGGCAGCCTCTCAACAAACTTGGCAGCCCTTTCTCAACTGGAATAGGACATATAAATTTATACACAATAAGAAAATAGGAACCATCATGGATGCCCCACTTTAGATTGTGTACTTGAAAGCTGTCATGTTTACTGTATAGACTGATGATGTAAATTAATCAGTTTCATTTTATCTCTTGAGCTTTGTGACATGTGTCACTCAAATTAAGGCTTTTATACATTCAGCTGCCGACCTTTTAATACCAAACTTGGCAACAAAGCATAAGTAACTGTATAAAAAAAAATAGAGAAAAGTACATTTATCTCATTAGATTGAATGTTATAATTAGTTTTATGATCAGCTGCTTAGCAAGCGAAGAATTGCTTATTTGTGACCCTGAACCTCAATCAGTATAAACAATGGAAGAGTGAGGCCAATTTCTACTAGGTTGATATGCTTGAGTGACAATAATGAATTCCACTTATTTTGAGATTAAGCAAATTCATGGGTCATCAGGCTGTTCAATAATCAGTTGCTGTTAATGAAGTAGTGCTTCAAGGAGTATTTTACAACTTTGTGATACTTATCTCATAATTTCTCTTAGCATATAATTCATTTTTAAGCAATAACATTATTTGGCAATTCCCTAAGTGTTCTAGTTTTAGCTTTTAAAAACTGCATGTACATTGGTTTTAAAATCAGATTTCTTTCATTTACGAGTAAGAAGCTTTACAATACAGCATAATCTAGTTAAGACAACCAAGCTACTAATTTAATATAAATAATTTTAATATAAATTTACTTCCATAAGATACTGATACCTACCCAAATTTATTATTGGAGGACAATCTTAACAAGATATTCAGGTGACACTGTGTTGATAGTAGGCTCAGAAATAAAACTGAAAGAACTCTGCAAAAAGTTAATAAAGGAGAGTAAGAAAACAATGCAGGGTCATCAGCAAAAAAGACAGCTCAAGGTGTGAGCTATGTATTAGGGACATCAAAATGAAGCAGGTACATAAATTTAATTCTGGGTAATGTAATAACAGATGATGGAAAATGTGGCACAGGAATCCAAAGGCATATTGGAATAAGTGAATGTAGCACTCAAAAGACATATTGAAGGTAAAGAAGCAAGTAACCTACTTAATAAGTTTGCATGAACAAATGACAGAAAAGGAACAAAGAGGAATGGTAAAGGTCAAAAATTACTTAGAACAACAAAAGAAAGGAAGTTGTGGAGAGCCATGAACGTCCATGTCTTGAAAGGACATAGTACATAAAAGAAGAAGATAGGGATTTAGATTTTAAAAATATATGAAAACAAATTTTTTTTTTTGTGAAATGTAAATACTGCTACAATCTAAATATTTTGCAAAGCTTGAGAGGTTGTATCAAATGTCACATATATTTACATTTCAGTGATGTTAGTGCTTAATTGTACAACGCTGAACTTTAAGAAATCCAAGAATGAAATGTGGAAAAAAAATAGCATTTAACCGGTTCTTAATATCAGAATCCAATACTTTTGCAATTGTCTTTATTTTCTTCTCTCTACTTAAAACCTAATAGTATACTTACCTCTTGGTTTGATGCAATTTTTTGGAAGGTTATGACTAAAATTATTTAAGAAAAAATCATAAACAAAGTACTTAAAAGTAAGAATGACATGATTAATCCTGCTTGATACTTAGTTAATGATGTTCATTATCTATAATTCATCAATAAGGTAAACTTTTAGATAAGTAAAACAGTTTCCCCCCCAAAAATTGATTGGTTGTTTCTAATACTTAAGTTGTATAAGTAATCACAATTATTGTAGAATTATGAAAAACAACTTATAAGGGACAGAAAAATGATTGTCCGTTATGTAAAAAAATAATGAGAACTAAAACAACTATTACAGCTGAATCTTCTTTATCACTATGGCACTTGATGCTGCAGCATTTCAGCACAGATGAAGAAGAAACTTGAG
Source organism: Acanthosepion esculentum (assembly GCA_964036315.1). Taxonomy (NCBI): domain Eukaryota; kingdom Metazoa; phylum Mollusca; class Cephalopoda; order Sepiida; family Sepiidae; genus Acanthosepion; species Acanthosepion esculentum. The sequence goes on from OZ038499.1 coordinate 33,732,979, forward strand.
GCAATAGAAATGTGGTTCTAGAGAAAGATGCTGAGAATAACATGAATTGAACATGTGAGAATGGAAACAAAAAGAACTCATACATTTAACATCAGAAAGAGGCAGTTGAAATTTCTAGGGCACATAAGGAAAATAGGCTTGGAAAATTTAACACTTGCAGGATATATTGAAGGTAACAGGGACAAAAGAAAACAGTGCATAACCTACCTAACAAGCTTGTGTAAATGAATGACAGAAAAGGGCTTAGGAGAGATAACAAAAAGACAAAATTTACTAAGAGCTACAAATGACAGGAAATTGTAGAGAGTCATAATTGCCAATATCCTGAAGGGACACGGCACATAATTTGTCTATTCTATTTTGAACAACCTTCTCAAACAGAGTAAAGCAATGTTTTCTTAATATTTTAATTAAATCTGAAAATGTGTCATCATTTTTAGCTCATGGAAATAAAATTATTCACTTTTGTTGATAGTTTTTTTAATTTTTTTTATAAATATTCAAATGAGAAATGTTGAAGAAGAAATATTTTTCTGAATTCTTGTTGTAGAATGGAAGCAAATTCTGCATTAATATAAATATCTTGAGTTAAAAATTTAACCATACAGACAATTGATACATTGAAGTAAAAAGAAAAGCAAACAACAGAAAAATTAAGATGCACATTTCTTCATGCAACCAACATATATTTTGAGTTTGAGCAGCAAACATACAGATTTACCTGAAACAAAATCATATATACTGGTTTAACAATATCATTTATTTATAAGCCAATCTTGATATCAATAAAAAAAAAAAAAAGAACCCTATCAGATATTTTACTAGAGAAAATAAGTGGTAATAGTCACTATTTCAATTACAGACACCAAAGCTCATTTTTTTTTTTCCATGAAAAAAAAGAAAAAAAAAAAAAAGAGAAGCATCACTTGTAATCATTATTTTATGTCTTCACATTCAGACTAGTAGATTAATCTTTATTGTTATACTCACAAGATTTCGGCAGTTGTACCCTCTGACATTCAAGTATCTGTATTACTTGCTAACCTTCTTGAAATTTTGAACTGCATTCTTTATTCAGTCCATGGGGATAGAGTGTTTTAATTCTGCTTTCTTTTCTTAGGAGATTTCTTGCATCAGTTAATACTTTTCAGTCTATTGTGTCATTTGTCTATTTCTTTCACTGAACCAGAATACATAACTTTTCTGCACTACCCAAACCAACCATTGAAACTAAAAGGACTAACAGATTAAAGCATTAGTTAAAATATAACTGGTTTTCTGGTAGCTGGGAGTTTAATCTCTGATTTATTGCAGAAAAGTCATATGCTCTAGTTCAGTGGAAGAAATGGAGACATGACACAAAGGTTGATAGGTAAAAGAGTATTACTTGATACAAGATAAGTATAGGATGCTAAAAAAACTTTCCAACAAGGTGACTGGGTACAACAGACACCTGAAGAAGGTTGGAGAGTACAAGGATGAAAACATTTTTAAGTTTAACAACCAAGCTGAGTATATTAGTACAAATGTGAAGACATATAATAACAATAATTCTTCATCTAAACAATTCCATCTTAAATTATTTGTAATCATTTGAAAAGTACTTGCTTGACCTATGAGAATATCAGCTATATTTATCCTAGGTCCTCAGATGTAGACCAGATAAGAGAATGGAGTCAGGTGTACTCTGCTATTGATATACAGGGAAATAACAAGCTAGAGCCAATAATATTACAAGGGTCTACCTAAAAGTGCTTTCTACTTCAAATGGTAAACTTCAAAGTAAACTAGCCTCATGTCTATTGATTGTAAACATTAATCTAACTCATAAGGCATATATTTTTCCATTATGCATTAGCAGAATGCTGTTAAAACATTTCCTTTTCTTTCGAGACTTAGTGCAAGCTTTAAAATGTGGTCAAAGTATTCAGTTCAAGTTTCATTTAGAAATATACATAATGAATACTATGAGGATGTACATGTATTAAATGGCTGGCTTAATTACATCTTTTCATCATGAAATATGCTCTTATAAATTATATTATTCAAGTAGGTATGCAAGCATCAAGGGGTTGTATGCATATGAAATTCTAGGTTAACAGACAGTAAACTGAAACAATTCTGAACGTAATGTCATTGTAGATTCAAAACATGTTGAAATGTTCATCTTTGTGCAATCCTGAAATGGATTACTGAAATGAGCAGTCAGTTTAACAGTATCTTTAAAAGAATACAAACATTTCTGTAACTTGGCATAATTTGATAACTGTAGCTCGTAACCTAATCAAATACTACTCTTATCATTCCATCCTGAAAAGGTAATCACAATAAATCAAAACACTAAAATAGTGTATATATATATATATATATATATATATATATATATATATACATACATACACTATTTACATTATTTGGAATACTGTCCTCATCTTTGTCGCTATATTTATTACAACATTTTGGCTGTTGTACGCTCCGACCTTCTTCAGGTGGTTGGAATGTCGAACTGAACCCTTTATTTCACTCACTGGGGTGGAATGTTCTAGTTCCATGTGCCATGTTTAATTGATATCAGTTATCTCCTGTTAATTCCCCTCTCCAAGTTCCCCACTGCCTTAACCAGGTCCTGTCACTGGATCTAACTAATGCCTTTATCCACAGTGCCATGTGTCCTTGAGGACATCTGCGTATGAATTTCTGGGTATTATAAACCTAATGTCTTAAGCACTCATTTTTTTACCAGTGCTCATATTGCAATTTTTGTTGTTATTATTGCTTTTCTTTGGTACTCCTTATTACTGGTTCCCATATTGTATTCATTTCTATGCTTGGTTGGCTCAGGAGATTTTTGTAGCCTAGCATATGTGCTGATTCCTTAAGTTTACGAATTTTCCAATGGTGTTCTTTGTCTATGATCTCAACCTGATCCCACAGAGGGTGGTGATCTCCCTTTTCTCTCCATATGTGGTCAGCCACGCCTGATTTTTCCACTTCCCCTTGTGTTACAGCTTTCTGGTGTTCTTGAAGCCTTACCTTAAGGAGGCAACCTGTCTCTCCTTTATATTTCTTTCTGCAGCTGCACAGTATAGCGTACAGTCTTTAGTCATGTTCTCCTCTATGAGGGGTCTTACCTCATCTCAAAAATATAGACAGATTATATATATATATATATATATATATATATATATATATAGGGAGAGAGAGGTGTGTGTATGTATGTCTGTCTGTCTGTCTGTCAAAATTTCAGATAGAGTATATCTGTAAAAGAACAATATAAATAAAGACAAAAAGAAAACTTATCTTAACGGACATGCTTCGTCCTCTGAGGGACTTTATTTGCCTTGATAAAATCCCTCAGAGGATAAAATACATCGGCTATGATAAGTTTTCCTTTTGTCTTTATGTGTGTGAATATAAGAAGTATGGATACTGATGTCAACACCAAGGGGGAAAAATCTGTTTCATGCTTGAAAACAATCTTCAGGCCATTGGGTTGGAATATAGCTTAACTATATATGTTAGTCATTGGGGTATTATGGGTAGCAAGATCAGTTGCTTACAGTTTATGTTATTATATATATATATATATATATATATATATATATATATATATATATATATATATATGTGTGTGTGTGTGTGTGTGTGTGTGTGTGTGTGTGTGTGTGTGTGTGTGTGTGTGTGTGTGTGTGTGGTAAATTACAATTTGTGCACTGTATATGTTTATTGTATAAACCAGCCCATTTTAAGTAGAAGAGAGTAACAGTGATGAACTTAACTCAGATCACAAATGACTGGGGGTCTCACTGAGAATTACACACAAATGTTGGATTCCACTCCAGACAAAACACCATTTCTTACAGTTATCTTAAGTTAATAAAAATTTTTACATAATGTAATTATATAAATTTTATGTGAAAGGAACAATTTTTTAACAGTATACATTGTCAGATCGCCATAGTCAATTAGATGGAGACTTTCATGACAGAAGTGCATCTATTTCTTTTGATAAGCCCATTGACAAGGCTAGGATTGTCTCTAAATGCTTTGGTGAACATAACAGTGAATCCAGTTAACTTTCCAATCACTAGGTTTCAATCAATTTGGATATTCTGGGATGAAATAGACCAGAGTGGAAAGTCCTGCTTTTTGATATGTAACATTTGTAATTCAGTATTCTTGTGTCACTGTTTTAGATAATGTCACAATATTCACATTCAGAACACTCAGAAACAACAGGCTCAATATCTGGCAGAGTCCAGGCTGATGGCCACAAGGGCTGTACTTTGATTCTTATAGCTACAAAGAGAAATTAATCCTCACATGAGAATATAACTTAGCTCACAAGAGAGAATAAATATCAAAAGATATAAAATTGTATTATAAGCATTACGATAATGAGGAATCTTATCAGAAACTCAAGAAAAAAGAAAATGATTTCCAATATGATCATAATGATCAGTCCTCTAAGTAGTCAACAATATACTAATAAAATTTATGATACAAATAATATCAATACATAGAAATGAAGAAAAATAGATCCCAAATTGTGTCAAAGTCCATTTTCTTATGCCAATTAGTCTTTAAATACTCATATGAACAAAAACTATAAATGACATCCAACTCATTTAAGGCAGTACAACCAAAGTAGCCCTCTCTACAGTTCACTAGTTAATGTGGTTCTTTTATAAACAAAGTTTGTTCCTAATTAAGAGGCCTGTGAATGTAATTGTTAGATTTAGCTTGGTCCAAAAAGTCTGCAAATCTGCAATTAAAAATACCTTAACATTATTGAAATCTGATAAAGTGGTTATTTTTTCGAAACAAAGAGATTATGCTATGTAACACAAAAAGCAAAGTGTTACTCAATACTTTATAAAAACAGTTATATTTTTCTTATATAAATACAAAAACTCTTAAATTCTAGATATGTTGGAATAAAAAACTTCACACATGCAATTTTTATATATATATATATATATATATATAAGAAAAAATTCATAAAAAAAAGATGTTCTGATTTTGTGCTTGAAATATTTTTAATACTAGTTATTTCATAAGAGATAAGAAAGCAATTGATTATTTATGCCCAGTTATTTTTCTTCAAAGAAAATCATTACCATCCAGAACATTAGTTCACCACATACTACATTCTACATCTATCTATATATATAGATAGAAAGAAAGGGAGAGAGAAAGAATGGGGTGTCAGGTAACAGAGAATAAATTATGATATGAATAGAAAAAAGATCAGTAAATTTTCAAACAGATTTATACACATTCAACTTAAGAAAACAGAAAAGTTTTTCAATAAAACTGCCCTCAGCCTCAAAAGACAGTAACCGCATGCACAGATCAGGTTGCTCTCATTTGTGTTGGCCATCACATCAATGATGGCAGGTTTCATTGAGTCAGTATTGTGAGGCCACTGGTTGGTCCCTAGACATAGTAGCCCAGGGGATTTAAATCAAGAGAGCTAAAAGGATCAATTTGGTGTGGGGTGACATGATGATAAAAATTCTTGGCCAGCCATTCCTGGGTCACATGGGCCATGTTGTGATGTGTGTGTGTTTGGTGGGGGTGGGGGGTAGTCTTGGAACGTGTAAAATCATCCTCTTAATCCAGAGATTGTGTATCATCTCTAGTATCTTGATGTAAGTAGTGGCACTGAAGGAAGAAGAGTGAAAGGACATAGCCTTCATTGCTCATGACCCCCCCAACCCTCACATACATGTAAACTTTGCATGCATCACTGTGGAATCTGCATTGAGCTACCTGTCATTCCTTTTGTTCATCTGGTTACTTTCAAGAAGCTGGTGATCTCCAAGTTACTGTAGTTACTAGCTAATGCTATAAACATGATGTACATTTTCATTTCTTGTGTCAAACTGGAAGCAGTTATGTTAATGCTCTCAATATATCTAAAGAAGAAATATAAATGTTAAAATTTGGTGCATGCTGCATAATATGACATTATGTCATGTTCCATTTATGCCTCAGTCAAGATGTTTTCTGACATTGTGTGTGTGCGTGTGTGTGTAAAGTATAACTATAAAGGCTTATGGCCTCATCACATTGAAACACTGACTCTCTTCCAATCACCAAAGTTAAGCAACATTAAGCTGGGTCAGTACCTAGATGAGCATCTGCTTGGGAATACTAGGTGCTGTAAGCCCCTACCAACATGCATTGGGCCAGTGCAATAGAATAATGGTCAATTCCTCCCCCCAAAACAACAAAGGGAAAGGATTTGGAGAAGGCCTATGTCCAACAAAGGACTTTCATAGGCTGATTAAGATAAGCTATAAAGAAATAAAAAAAAGTCTTTTTTAGCAGTAGAATTCCCTATACGCACAAACTTTTAAAATTACCAATTGAGAATTTCAAGTTTATTAGTAAAAAATATAACTGCATATCATAAAACCCATCAGTCTAACTCTGGATAAACAAATAAGATGCAGTCTGCAAACTAAAGATTGGTACCTGAAGGATACCAATTTTTATATTATTTCAAGCTAATTCTTTACTCTATTTCATATTATTCAATTTATTTATTCTTTTGCTACAAGACAGTCATTGATTTTTTTAATATTCTTAGAATACCTAAGATATTATTGTTACTCATACTTTTTCATAATAAAAGCCATCACTAACATATGTAAATACAAATATTTCTTTGAAGGTGATAATTTTTACAATAGAAGAAATATGTAATGTTTTACTAGTACAATTTATTTAAAGCATAAAGTGTTCAAGATAAAACAAACATCATATTATTCAAAATTAACCTTTGTCTTCCAATTTTGTTGCCAAACAGAAAACAAATTGCATGCTCAAACTAGTAGTATTTCATGGTATATAAAGCACCCTCTGCTCATTTCAGCAGGAAATATTAAGAAAGAAAAAACATTTCCTTGTTTCATCCCTTTTATCACTCAGTTAAACTCCTCAAGTTATGACTAGTGTCAGAATGGACAATAAAAGGTACATTTACTTTTGGATCAATTTTTTTTTTGAGAAAAAGAAATTGGCAGGTCTTATATGTCATTAAATGTGATAGATATATTTATTTTCTGTAAGGAGAATAAGATTCAGTCTATTTAGTTAAGATTAAAGAGTAATGTCAATTGCAACCTGAATAAAAACTGTAGAGTAAATTTCAGAAATGCATGCAATATCAAGTATAAAAATTAGATTTGCCAAAATCCATTTTTTTAAAAATCAGGATTGAAGCAATTTAAAATTTTTTTGTAATACCCATGCATGAATACATCTCGCAAAACAAAAGATCTGATATTAATTGTAATGGTCATATTAGCTGTTTCCCTCGAAGGAAACATTTGGCATTTATTAACCAAGCAGCCAGTACTACTTTTGGCTGAAATTTACATAATCTTTCTCTTAAAACAACTTTTCAGGTAAATAGGTTTTTCAAGTTCAGTAGCAATTATCACTCTTTTCAATATTGACAGAGTTTCCTCCCTAAATTTTTATTTGAAGTAGTGTGGAATGTCAACATCTTAATTATATTATTTTCTCTTCAAGTTACATGTTCTATCCATTTTAGTTGTTGCTGCTGTTGGTAATCCTCAAGTGATGTTGTTTCTGTTATTTAGTACAGTTCTTTATTTGAAGTAGTTTGGTCTTCGCCACGACCCTCAGGCTTCACTTGCTCAAGGCACAAAGATTGGTGGAAATACTGGATCTGATTGGTGATGACGGTATGGGTTGTAATCAGTTGTAGTGCATGTATTTTTCTTTTAATGTCAAATAATAGCCACTGATGTCACTCAAATAGAACTGATCCATTTTGGATAGTAATAAAAATTTACTTAAATCTATTTAGCTGTACTACTTATCTTAAGATTATACTCTTAATTTGAGATGAGCATTTTTGTGACAGTATTATGTACATTTAATTTTTTAAATTAATTTTTTAATAACATTTTCTCTTAGTAATTTTGTTACAATAATTATCACTCATATTTTTGTTTAATATTTAAAATTGACCAAATAAATGTTAATAATAGTTAAAGTATTTCTGGCATGATATGAATGTGTTAATACAAAATCATATATGGGTCTGAATTCCTTTTTTATTTTAAGAGAAAATATTTTCAAAAGAGCCTATAACAAGGATAAGTTTAACACTATGAGCAATATGTTTACTTTTATCAAGAACAATTCCACAGCCCTTTATCAACACAAATTCTTTTATTCGGAATTTCTAAATATAAGATTTTATTTTTAATAAATCGTTCCAGTTTTCATTAGGATTTATGGTGATCATACAAAAAGTGAAATTTATTAATCTTCAATGAAACCTAGATCTATAAGAGCTCTTTCTGTTATGGAAGAATTTGAGATATGATTGCTTTTTTTGCAGAAAAATGCACATATGAACAAGACTTTAAATCTATAGATTGAAATCGGATTTCTCTCTTGATAAATATATTAGAATCTCAATATATAACCTGATGAAAATGCTGACATTCTGTGTACAGACAACACTTTTCCTGCTAAGATCTAACATATACTGAAGGTGGAAGGCTTTGTATATGTTTATGATCACTGGTGACAACTACAAACATATACATGGAATACTTTAAGGAAATGGCTTTAGGAATGGCATCACTAAAGCCAACAATATGGTGGAAATATATAGATGACACCTCCAAACCCTGGCCCCAGCAAGAAGCTATACAAATACTGCAGGACCATGTGAACTAAAGACTTTCAATCCAATCCACAATGGAAGAATAAAACAAAAATCAACTGGCCTTCCTCGATGTATTAACTTGCACAGAGAATTGGTTCATGACATTTATATATCACAAACCAACCTTCACTGGATAGTAATTTAACTTCAATTCCCACCATCAATACGGTGTAAAGAAAAGGATTGATTGATGTCTATAACACAGTGCAAAAATCATAAGTGGTAACTCAGACATGATCAGATACGATCAGCATCAAATGTAGTGTCAGCAGCAGACAGAATAGAAAAACATTAAGTTTAAAGCTCAAAGTTCTAGGTTCAGCCTAGTAGATTAAAATGTTGGTTCATGAATTTAATGATATAGTAATTGTGGGTTCAATCCCTGGTAATACAGACTCAGTGAAAACAGGGCCAGCAATAACTAAATAAGAACAAGATATATCTAGACATGGACATTGAAATAAGAACAATCAAGTCCCATAGATTAAATAAAGGGTTCATTTTGAAATTTTCCTGAAGATTACCCAAATCGACAGATATTTAAAATAGGCCAGAAGTCACAACAGCTGAAACATTGTTATAATAATAATAACAAAAATGAGGACATTAGTCTGAATGTAAATAAAGATATTAATCTTCTACACATACATTTATTGCCTTGTTCTGAAATTATAAGTTCATGCAATATCTTAACTGTGTTACTATTTACAATCAATGAACAGTTGTCATTTATATTCAAGAAAAGAAATAATGATTGTATAAGAAATAAACAATTTGAAATGATCCTGGTCAAATGCAGAAATAGAAGAAGCAAGTTATTTTTTTAAAAATCAATTCACCCCAAACAAGACAATAATACCACTCAGACACAAGGGGCTACTGGGAGAATGTAATAACTTTAGGAGAAAAAAGAAACTAAATCTTAAACAGGGAACAAGGGATAAACGTCTACTCTTGTTCAGGAAGGAGTGTAAATTGGACAATGAGAGAAGTTATTTATTCAAATGGAAGAGGGAAAAATAATAAAACATGAAGCAATATGAGTAAAGTTATGAGTTTTGGATAAAATATGAAAGAAAAGATGAAGAAGAGCAGTATTATAAATTGTTAGGTGATAATCTCTTGTATTTTCTAAGAGACATTTACTAAGAAGTTGCATTTACATTCTCATTCAATGCATAATAATACAATTAGGAGAGATTTTAAAATCTATAGTGCACATAAGCTAATATCAAATATTAAACCGATAAGGATAAATATTGCATTTGGATCTTGGCCAGCAAAATGAGGAATAATAAGAAGGAAAATAATTGCCAGATAGTAATGAGATAACTATACCATTAGAGGAAATAACTTCTAGCTACTACATTTCATTGACCTACAGAGGTCATCTCTTTATTTCTATTATGCTATGATTATTTTGGCTCTGTGCTTCATATCATAAATATTACAACTCTTCACAGATTAGAAGACATGTAGGGAGTTTGCAAAAAGATTGTAAAAGGGTATTATTATCAAAATATCTGCAAACTTGGACTTTTGTGGTAAAAAAAAAAAAAAAAAAAAAAAAAGTGTCAAAAGGATGATTTACTCTTTGATCCCACTGTTAATTCAACTACCTTCACAAATTAGCAATGTTTGTTTTAAAAGGCGATGATTAGAATTGGAATAAAACCTAAACCTATGATGAAAGTGAATTTATACATATATTTTTGGTTCTTCAGAATTTACAACAAAATAATAACATTATTTATTAGATTGTTTACTTACAAGAATAATTTTATATTTACAACATTCTAAAAATTAATGCAATGCAATATTTATCACTTACCAATTTATAAAGAAATAAATATGAAAATTTTTATTCATAGATTTATAAACATTTACTAAATTATTAAAATATATTAACCCATTATAAATAAATCCTTATTGTTTACCGTCTTATAAAGTTTGGATTAATTGGCAATTATCCATTGTTTTGCCAACCATTCCAATAAACAATATAATAAATAGTATTTATTATTTTTGTTATATATTCTCAAGAACAAAGAAAATATATAAATTCACTTTCATATATTTAGGCTTTATTACAATTCTAATCATTGCTTTTTAAAACAAACATTGCTGAGAGAGTGAAGGTAGTTAAAATAATAGTGGTGTCAAGGGGAAAACCATCCTTTTGACACTGTTTTTTTTGCCAAAACATCATTGTATCTACTCTAAATGATTTTAGTCTTACATTTCTTTTAGTTTGATGAAACTTTATTAAGAACATCGTTTACAATACAACTTAGTGAATAGAACAGAAATCTAGAGATGGAAAGGCTTACAGTTCCATTCAAATGGCTAAAATAAAAAAAAATTCCCAAAGCCTAAGTAAACAACCTTAATTTTTCATGGTCTTACTTCAATTTATATTTATATTATCTGAATTACAGGTTGTGAAAATAACATGTCTGTGTATGTAATAGGAGTAGATAAGTTCACCTATCATCTGGTTCACACACCTCCCAAACCTTTTGAACAGGAGTAGAGGTTTATTCCTTGTTTCTTGTTTAGGATTGGATTTCAGGTTCCTTCTAGTCTTCTCATTCTCTTTTATTCCCAGTAGTGCCTTGCATCCTAGGGGCACTACCAACTTGCTCGGAGTGAATTGATTAAAAAAGAACATATATGTGCGTGTGTGCATTAGAAAAGTGGATTTCAAACATTACTCTTCATATTCTTATATACATTTGGATGTGTGACAGTGTAAAACCATACATCTGTTGAAATACCTTTGGTTTAACCTTTAACCTGACAAGATGTTCAGTATATTTGAATGACAACAAAATCTAAAACAAAGTTATTTTATTTTCTACTTGCATTTTGCCATGACCTATAAGTGCTGTTTAATTGCAATAAGATTTTTAAAGTAATACTAATTTATCTTAAAATTTATTTTAAAATCTTTAGAAAGTGCCTTCCATCAGCATGGCTGATGCTAATCTCCAAGAGGATAACTCATTGTACTTGCACAATCTAACACTTTCTGCTGACAGGAAGTAGAATGACTATATTGAATCAATTGCTAGGGTTACTGCTAAGAAAGTTGGTTCATTGTGCCATGCTAGACAATGTTTCTTGCTGGAAACTGTCTAGCATCTTTATAAGTCTACCACTGATCCTTGCATTGAATATTGCGGCTGTATCTGGCCTGGTACTTTTGCTATTTATTTAGATATCCTTGACAAAATCCAAAAAAGAATCTGCAACATTATCAGTCCTAAGCTGGCATCCCTGCTTTAGTCACTTTCTCATTGTTGTAATGTAGCTTCTCTGCACCTTTTCCATAAATATTTTCATGGTAATTGTTCGGATGAGTTTTCCTCTTTGGTACCTCAACTTTATGAATTTAAGCACAATACTAGATTGGTAGCTACGCCACATCATTTTACTGCTTAAATTGCTTGATATAGCCATAAGTTCTATGCTAATAGTTTCTTCTTTCATACTTCTCTCTTCCACCTTATTTTCCTGTTGACTACAATCTTCAAATATTTAAATGCAATGTCACTTGTCATCATGTGTCTTCTTGAATCTTGTTCTTTTATTGCCCTCTCTCCTTAATAACCTTTTCTCGGTTTCTATCACTATCAATTACCCATATGTCTCGGTGGCTTTATTGTCTTTCTTGGGGTGAAATGATTAAAAAAAATGTATATATTTCAAACCTATTTGTTGGTATTAATTATCAATACAAATTCCAAGTGTAATGAATGATTTCTTAAAATAGTGACTGCTTAAACATAAATGAACTGATATGACCAATGAGAGGTCTTTCCTATGGATTGTGTGGATATAATTTGAAAGCTATTAAAAGTTTTTTAAAAAATATTTTTAATTTTCAAGAAATAATAGGAAATTTTGTTAAATTTTGGTACTTGTTATATAGTTAACTGTTGTACTAGGCAATCTGCCATAAAGAGTAGTCACAGGACAATTTTCTGATTCACACTTTTATACAAATATCTAAAAGTACAAAGAAACCTTTATAAATCACTGTCACAACAGTATTGATTATTTCAACAATGACAAAGGCAAAAATGTTTCTAGTCATTCCCACATTTTTTCTTATATGAGATGAATTAAATACCTTAGAGAAAACAATGAAAAACTGTTTCTATACTTTTATTCTAACAGAAATACAGAATATTGGATCATTTGATGTTAACAAAGGAATGTGAGTACATGCCAATAAAAATATATTCATGATAAACAAATTTTTTAAAAAATCTGTTCATTTTTTAATAAGAAACACAAATAGAACACTCAGAAAGTCAAAGATAACAATTTCAAGCAGAATTGTTTAATAAAAATAGGCTCATGTATCTATTAATTACAATAAAGTCAAATGAAAAAAATATATTCAAAGAAAATGAATAGGACAAATTAAAAAGCATATAAATCTGTGTGACTCCTTAGAATGAATCATTTACCTAAAGACCTGTTTCTTTTAGATTCTGTTTACCCAATATCAGACACTTGCAGATATTGTTCAACTTATATTTCTTTAATACATAAATAATATGGAACTTTAGTCATAAATGGAAATCAATCAGGTGTGAGAATAATGCATATGTTTTTATTTTGCTTCAATCTGCAAATGGACAAAAACACAAACAAAATGAATTAACAAATAAGATAAAAAAAGTAACCAGGTTATAATGACTCAGTAGAAGTTATATTAATTCATATCTCAAATTGATTAGTGCTATAAATAATTTTTTTAAAAAATGCATTATGATAATACCTGATATTGGGTTGAAGAGAAATAAGAAAAGTTATCTGAAAGACAAAATCTCAAAAACATTTTGCCAGTCTAGGTTCCTAATAAATAAAATTAATCTTTTTTAAACTCTGTAGCAAGAATAAATGTAGTTTCATGGAATTATTCAATAATCCTTTACACTTCATCAGAGTCATAACCAGAAAACGATTATGACTTAAATACTGCTTTCTTTTACATTGTGGGTAGTCTTTTGAGTTTTATTCTGTTCTAATTTTGCTATCCTTTTGTCGGCTTTTTTTGAAAGAGAACATAGAAACTAGAATTCTATATATGCTTTATCAATTTAAATGTTATTTTTAGTGGATGCCTATATTTGAGATGTTCTGTTTATTTATTAAACAGTATATATATTTATTTTCATCTACCAACCTGAATATTTAGGAGATCTTATTTAAAAAAAAAAAAAAAATGGACCCACCAATTTGGGCTGTTAGACAAATATATATATTATATATATATATATATATATATATATATATATATTGTTTAATAAATAAACAGAGCATCTACTCAAATATGGGCATCCACTAAAAATAACATTTAAAGTGATAAAATCTGTCAGATTAATAAATAAAAAAAATTAATTACTTTAGAAATATACATATGTATTTGTTTTTTTTTGTGTTATTGGTTTCACGTTTACAAATTTGCTTCAACTTTAGAACTCATCTTATAATTGATTTACATAATTAACTCAGAAATATAAGCTTTAATCTGATTTTTTAACATTATAGTAATTATAACAATAACATAAATTGGCCTCAAAAGACCCACAGCAGAGTGATAGTTGCTATGATATTCTCACAAGTAAATGGGTTCTTTTCTCACTAATAACTGCATGGATGTGGCTTTGCACTAAAAATGGCTTCATCTAACATTAATAAATAACTATTAAATAAATTAGGCCTAGAAAAATAAAAGTGAAGAAATTCACTCAGCATTACATTTCTTTCAGAGAAATAATGTAATTCATTATGAAAAACCATTTTCTTTATTTCCCCATTATAAAGAATGGTTGCAGGCAATAGTATACATTATTCTTAGACAAATAATCTATAATATCCTTCAATTTATCGACTAAATTAATAAGGACTCAGTACATTTCTATTAACAAAAATCTTGACTTTTTTTTTATTATTTAGCTTCATCATGTTGCTTATCTCTATTCCTAGCATATTTGTAGAAAATCTTTAAATATAATCAACTGTTTATTTCAACAATTATACCACAAAATAATTCCAGAGAAAGCACATAAGAGTTGATTGAAGTGAAAAAAAGTGCTAGGATTATATTGATTTGTGATATGTTGCTATCCAAAGAGCTAATATCAATATTTGTATGATATACAAAGTCTCGAGGAGTGACTATCATATGTAGTTTAATGTTTTATTCTATAGAATCTGTATTTTGGAATGGCTATATCCTTTTATTTGAGATGATGATTTCTTCCTACTTACACATGATTAATCATGCAAGCTTATGGTTATTTTCCTCTCATGATTGCCCTCATGTAACAAATGAAAGACAACCAACATCATTTCTACATAGTTTATTACAACAAAATATGAAGAAGTTATTATCTATTCAATAGAAAATTTGGAAAACTGCTACATTAGAAGTCATCTTGCAGTAAAACTTTAAAATATTTGTAGTTATAAAGTAAAGAATTGTAATGATAGTTGAATTTAAATGTGTTAAGACAAACACAAGTAGTTGTTGATGTTCATTTTGTGGGATTACTTAATTGAATATCAACTACTATGATATATATTTTAATCATTTCATTGCAAGCAAGACATTAAAGACCAGTAAGATGCAAGGGATTACTGAGATTAAAAGAAACAGAGAGGACAAAGAAGAGGAGGAGGATTCTAGGAATGGCCTAGTTATTATTGGATGGCCCAAAGTCTGGCTGATAGGCTTTTCACTGTTATTACTAAAATTAAGTTAAAAGACAGCAATTTCACTGGTTGCTACAATGAAATCATGGATTTTTCATAGCTAGAGCAGAGTGTGATGTGGTAATGAAAGTCTTTAATGACCTACCCCAAAAGGTTAGAGGATTTGCCTCTTGAAAAAATACAAGAAATCATAAAAAGCAACATGAAAACAGTTTATTGCTAAGGGACCTAAATTCATGTTGATGTGACAAGAGTTTTCTGAACGAATCAAACTTTCTCCATTGACTGCAAAATGGAATTCGATATTGCAAATTTGAGAAATTAGGACAGTTACAAAAACTTTGGACTATTCTGAAGGTACATTAGAAATAGAGAGTCATTATGAGGGTAGTACCGTTGTAGTTACTGATTATATATATATATATATAAAAAAAAAACTCTGGTAAGAAATGGTGTAATAAAAATAAATTCTGTGAAATGTTGCTAAAGTCAGTCTCAAATTGAAGAAAAATGTTAACTTAGGAGTCATAGAAATTTCTAGTTCACATTTTACTACAGATATTTGCTAAGAGCTGAACAAGGTCATTTAGAACATGTTCCGCTTAGCAGTAGTAAATGGGCATAACCAATTGTTATTTGGAAAAAGACAGATGAAGACTTGCATGTATGTGGAGATTATAAATTAGGAATGAATCAAAGTTCATTGAGACTTCCATCCTATTCTAAATGCAGAAGTGTCATTGCATTTGTTCGTTGGGATTAATATTTTTGCAGAAATTGATGTAAAGACTGCCTATCAACAAATAATGACAATCAACACCTCTATAGGCTTACTGAAATGGACTCTAATGATATATGGCATAAAAGCAGAGAGTGCCATATTTCAAGGAGTGAAAAAGAAAGTTTTGGGAGATAGCATAAAAAATATGGCAGTTTATAAGGATGATATTTGCTTAGGTGCTATCACTGAGGAATTAAATTCTTAGACCAACCTTGTGCTGAATAAGCTATGACCTGCAGGCATAAATATCAATGAAAAGAAATACAAGTGTAACAGAATAGCCTTTCTTAAGGAATTGATTTTGAAAGTTAAATACAGAAAATATTAAATGTGTTTGCTTGTACCAGTAAAAAAAAAAATTGAAATCTTTTTAGGCCATTTTTATAGAAGCTATTTGGCAAGCTATACAGACTTAATTGAGCCATTTGCTAAGCTGCAGAACAAAATGTTGATTTAAAGAAATTAAAAAAACAGCTTTTGATAATTTAAAAGGAACCCTTGCTAAAAATCCTATAGTGAAGATATTTGATCCCAGATCAAGTACAGATGTAGGCAAATATTCTCTACTTAAAATATTATCCCAGGGTGTCCACAAGATTAACTGCTGCAGAATTCAATTATTCAAATATAGAAAAAGAAGCTTTAGCTATTGTTGGGATCATTACTTAAGCTCATCAGTTCCTGCTAGGTAGATAATTTCTGCACATGGGATCACAAGCCTTTAGGATTTATTTTTAATCTGAGGAAGGAATTACCAAAAGTCATATCATCAAGTAAATTAAGTTGGGCTATAAAACTAATGGCATTTGATTTTGATATTGAACATATTAAAGGGAACGCTATTCCTCATGTTGACACATTGCCAAGATTATGCTTTCAACTCTGATCAAAAGAAAATACAACAGAAAATAGCAAAAATATTTTTTTAACATGGGGTATAACTGACATCTTATTTGTAGATCAACTAGCCTCAAAATCTCTACATTATTTAGTAATGAGTAGAATTGTCTTGAGAATAAGAAATGTATGCAATAATTATTCCAAAGCCAAAAACCTTATGAAAAAATTGGACATAAATTAATTACAGAAAATAGTGTAATATATAATAGGGACTTAATTATATCATTAGAAAATATGCAAAAAAAAATGTTATGGAAAATGTACATGATGATGTGTACTGTAGAATTCCAACAATACAGAAATGACTAAATTTAGAGGCATGGTAGCCTGGATACTCATATGACATTGTAGTTAACATCCAGAAATACCCAAAATGTACAAGAATAAGAAACTTTTGACAAAACAAACTTCATTCATGGCCTGAAGTGTGACTGGAAGTTGTTTGGGCCTCTGACAGGAGTTGCACTGTAAGGCAAATAATATTGTGAGTAATTTTTCTTGAAATAAAGTGCCAAAGATTTTAGTATCAGATAATGCTCCAGAATTTTGTGTTGATGCTCTTGGTTAAGGAATATTGGTTGTAGCCCATATAAAATGCCCCTTACCTTCAAATGGGGTTGCAGAAAGAATGGTGCAAACAGTAAAAATGGGACTGAAAGCCTTTTCTTCTCACTGCAACAAGTGTGAGAGATTTATAAGTTGACTATTACTAAGCTATCATACTATTACACATGTTGATAAATTATAAAGCTTCTATGGGACAACTTGCATAATTTTTGATACTCTACAAATGAAAAGACATAGTACAGAAAAGATAAAAAATTAAATTCAGAAAGATCCCAGTTTATAATGCAGAAGGGTAATAATAAGACATGAATAATGAGAAATAGGAGGGGGTCAGTGACACATTAACCCAATTAGATGAAGAGTAGAATATCACGAGAAAAGTAAAGAACAACAATTTTCTGTTAATACACCTAATGATTGTAGTCAAAGTCAGTGATCTTATGATAAACGGCATCATGTAGCAGAGTCTCAATATCCAAATCTTGATATTCAAAATGAATTTGAAGTATTGACTTAGATGGTCAACAATATCCACATGAGCCTCAATTGGCCGATGAAGATGTTATAATGAGTGATGACTTGCTTGAGACATATTGTAATAGTGAATGATTAAGACCTTATGAAAGGGAAAGAGAAAATGTAACAGAATAGCTATATAGGACACATTTGAATTTAGATTCAGAGGCATGGTGGAGTAATGGACAGTTGGTTGAACTGAGGAATCGGAGAGTCAAGTTCAAATTCCTGTCGAGTTCATTACATTTACTTACATGCTAATACTTTTACAAAAGGTATGAATCTATCTCTTCTCCCACCAGCTATAGGTAAATAGCAGGATAGACTGGGACTTATAGCTTTGGTTGGTGACTAGTCTAGAAGGAAAACCCTGAATTCAAACAAGCCTGGAGAGGGTTGGGCATCATCAGGCTATCTTGCCCAGGAAACACCACTGCTACTACAGCAGCACTATAACCTAATGGGTTACGGGACTTGTGATCAGATTAGGAGATGTAGTAGGAACCAAATTTAAATGTGTGAAGAGTGGAGATCATAAATAGTTCCCTCTAGTAGTTGTCCACAATCAGTTTGTATGACTACTCGAGTATCAATC
Organism: Acanthosepion esculentum; assembly: GCA_964036315.1. NCBI lineage: Eukaryota > Metazoa > Mollusca > Cephalopoda > Sepiida > Sepiidae > Acanthosepion > Acanthosepion esculentum. The sequence continues at coordinate 33,751,789 of OZ038499.1, forward strand.
ACTATGCTATATGACAAGCAATGGCAGATTGGAAATTATGTCAGTTTGCCCAATGGCAAGTGGACTCCTGATGGAGTGGGTCCACTATATCAAATAAAAATGCAATAAACAAACACAGACAACTGTTTTAGCAATAAAAAGAAATAAGAACTTTATAAAGTGATCTGCACACTATCAGTTACTCAATTCCAATGTGAGAGGACATTTGCATAGCTAAAAATCATAAAGACAAAGTTAAGAAATTCACTATCTGAGAAGAATGTGAAATCATACATGTTGGTATCCACAGAAAAGGAATTGTTAGATGAATTTGATGCAAAAGCAATTATCGGCAGATTCAAACAATCATCTAGTGAACACAAATGATTGCTGTTAATAAGTGAACTGCATGCAATGGTCTATTGTACTTTTGAACTATGTGGTGCCTACTACCAGTAATATATACCATGCATGTACATTGTAATTAATCAGAAATGCACTTTTTTTTTTCATGAAAATTTTAATTGTACTCTTTTTTTCCATGTATTTTTAAAAAAAAAAAATTTTTTATTCATTATAAAAATTATATTATAGCATTGTAGTTGTGGGTGGACCCCCTTTGTCTCCAGGCAACCAATATTTTTAGACTTAGTCTGCCACTGACAACAAGTATAATTGATAAATACTGAATATTTAAAGGTCTGTTTTATACATCATTCATGATTTCACCAAGTGATCTTTAAAAATTCTCTGACTTTAGATAAATTCCCAATTGACTTGTTGTTTTTAATCAATTCACCCCAAGCAAGGCAATAATGCCACTAAGATGCAATGGACTACTACTGGGAATGAAAGAGAATGAGAAGCTTTTAGAAGGAACTGGAAACTCAATCCTAAACAGGAAATATGGAATAAACCTTTACTTCTGTTCAAAAGACCAGGAAGGAGTGTGAACTGTATGATAGGCAACCCTATCTATCCCTATTATATTTGAAGCAATGGTTTGTCATTGTGTGACACTGGGATCTTTGGGGGTAGGGGGTAATCAAACAAAAAGAGAAAGAAAGAAAGCAAAGGAAAGAGTCTACTAACTGGATAATAATTGTTGAAATTTGCAGGAAGATGGAATGAAAAGTTAAGAAAATTAAAAACAAAATGCATTGAAAAATCATGTTCAAAGTAGTAAGTGAACATCTGAGCAGTTCCAAGGAGAATTGAACCCAAATTTAACTAGATGGAATTCGGTAAGATTAAAGAAAACCAAGACTACTCATCCTTCCCTACTTCCCACCAATGTGAAAGAGACCATTAATGTATCATTGGAGATGTCAAATAGAAAAACATATAATAATAAAGAAACCTGGGTGTTCACCGAAATAATATTTAAAGAGCTGGACAAAAAGCCAGGAAAATCCATCTGGTATGAATCAGCCACCCAGAAGAAAAGTGTCCCTACAAAGATAGAGATTAGCCTATTAGGTTTATTCATTTTAATATCTGTGACATTTGACAAAATTTTTTTTATATCTGACATTAATTTGGATTCATTTAGATACAAGTGATAAAGAAAAATTAATTACTATTTTGGAGTGAACATGGGCAAAGAGGGTGTGTGGTCTTGTTGACTGAGAAAGCGCATAAACAGAAGAAAGATAAACTTTTGTTTTTATTACTAAAGACATTGGGAATATTTTTTTCTTTTTCTTTCTCACCTATGACAATTCTTGAAATTGGCTGGCAGGGAGGACATCTGGATGTGCTCCAAACAAGTCCCTGGCTTTAGGAAATCACTGTATAAGAAACTCATGAAGAAAGATTAATGACTGAAAATCCCTTTTTGGATTCACAGGATTGTATACTGGCCTTTGGAGTAGGCTGAGGTTAGATGCTGAGAAAGTGTGACAAGGAAGAGAGAGCGGTTAGCACCGCCTATATGGAATGACGGTGTGAGATAAGACATGAAGGAAGTTGGAGTTAAGGGGTGGCTTGATTCCTCTGACAACTCTCAAAAGAGGGCTGGGCAACCTCCAGATTTGAAGAAACACTTGAGTAAACATATTTGGAGAATATGGAATTTTAGAAAAAGGTTGATACTAATGGTGGAAGAGAACCAAACCCAGACCATGGTCAATCCCACCCCTGCCAGATGCAGGACTCCATATAAGTTGGAAGTTTGAACAACTTGAACAGTCCTCACACTATTGCAACTGGCATCCACATTTTTCACTGAAACCTCCTGACTAAGACCTTGTGTCAGCCCTGAAGACCAGAACTTAGAAATTTAAGTTATTACTAACACAAGCTGCAAACTTGAAAGGGGAAACCAATGACATTTATACAGTGAAAACTGCTGTATACAATAAATCATATATAAACCAAATCATTGTTACATTTTTAACCAGAGTTAGTTCTTTATTCCAAAGAATACTTTTTTTTGTGTAGCTCTTAGCAGTTGACCCATCTTTACTTCAGTTTGTCCCATCAGCAATCTTTTTACCCTCTGAAATCAAAAACACATGGCAGAGGAGTGAATGCTGTCGAGTGGAACCGTGCCTATCATGACGATATCAGCGACAAACCAGCTACATGTTAACAAGTGAGGAGTCAGCTAGATGGTAACCACAGTGTGTGGTCAAAAGAAGTTAGCAACTCTGTTTTGGGACATAATTTCAGACTGAGCATTTTTTACCTCTACACCATTTTTTTGGTATTTATCACCGTTCTCTTCCCTGTATCCAATTCGTTGTTTGTTCTTCCTATAACAACTGTATGTATAGTATGATGTACCTCGACAGAAGACCTCTCTCTCTCTCTCTTCTCCATGATGGCCTACTTATAATGTCGGAATCACCAATCACTCGCATGGATGATAGACATACTAGACATATGGGCACCTCAGAATGGAGCACTAACACACCCGATGTCCTTCCTCGATTCAGTCCAACCACGTTAATATTATACACAGTTGCTAATGAACCAATTTCTTGTGGGACAACAAAGAAGAATGATCTCTTGACAGGATGGCATACTAGCTTTCTTTAAAATCAAAGTCCAACATGTCAGATTAAGATGAACTCTCTTTTGCTAAGAATAAGACAAGTCCTGTTCACCATTTCTGCCATTTGACTCTGGTTCTGGTTCACTATGTCTGCCACATGGTGGTCTGAAGAAACTTGAAGACAACATGGGGCATAGGGCTACATTATTGGTTGCCATTGACCAGGATTGACTCTTGGGGTTACAATTGGTTACTGTTTATTTTTGTTTTTAGGTTGAATAACATAACATGCTTCATCTCTCTAAGACAGATTAATCCTTAAACTACATTGCCTACAGTCTGATATATGAACACCAAGGTAGAGATACAAGCATTATACATATCATTAGAACAAATCAAATTAACCTTTAAATCAATATAAACATCAAATCATAAAAAAAATGGCATTAATAATTTTAAATATTTTAGTTCCTTGGTAATAAATACCAAACTTTTTTTTCTATAACTTTTAACAAAATAGAAAATGCAGAATGCCTGTTGAAAATCTCATGGTTGGTTTGAAATGTTTATATGCATTTTAAGAGGATATCACTGATCATTGCTTTAATCTCTGATTTGTGAGCTTTTATCACGGGGTAAAAGAAAAAAGCACAGGAAGCAAGTATACACTTGCTGATTTATAAAGCCATTTATCAGTCATTTAGCACTGGCCAAAAAAGTGCACATCTAAAATAGAAAAGAACCTTTTCATCTATATATCAAATAACAATAATGTTCCCTTTTCCTTTGATTGCTTAAAAAGGTCTTGGCTTAGTGAATGAAGAATAGCATTATACAAATTTACTGACAATGAGGTATTTGAAGTATAACATCTTAATGTACAGGTAAATAGAATATTCTGCATAAACTATATATTCAATGAAAAGGAAAACCAATGCCAGTAAAGGAGACTAGATTACAGAGAAATGAGATTTCCCATAGGAGACAAACAAGGTGGAAAAAGTAATCTCAGGCTAAATCGAAAATACTCTGAAAAAGCAAGAGAAGTTCTACCATATTAGTAGGCACTGATCAGAGAGGTTTGGCTCTTTGAAGATACTCAAAACAACAATAACCAGTCTGAAAGCTGATTGTATGCTCTGGTTGGTATTATGCATTCAGAAAAGCATTCATCTTTGCCAGAATTAACATTTAAACATTTTAAACTTAAAAAAAAAAAACATCCTGCTCATATATATTTTCTTTTATTCTTTAACAACAGAAGTCAGTTTCTCAGAGTTTTATTTCCATTTTTGCACTGAACTAGTGTCAGTTTTAAGCATATTCTTAAGCAGATCTTCTGGTCATTTCTGAAAATAAAATGCAAAATAATAATATTCTCATTCTGGGAAACAGAATCTATAAAAATCTGAGTACAAGATATTTTAAATACTACAAAATTAATCAAATCAAACAATTCTTCATTAAAAGAATTGGAATGTTATGCCCCATTTCAGAAAAAAATAGAACTTATATATTTTATTCCTATTCCCTATGCATTTTCATACATGTTAAGAGTGTTAACAGTTTTTCAGTATTAGAAAAATATTCTATACTTTTTCAGAAAATAGTTTAAAGAATACTTAATAAAACATGTCTAAAAACTGGCTAATGTACAAAATGCTAACTTTATATGAAAACAGCTCATGAAAAAAAAAAAAAAACTATGCACTCATGATTTGGTACTAATTTTTTCTGTTAAAGTGACACCATTTCTACTTATCTTTCTTCCATCTGATATATATTTCAGAAAGTATCTGTGTATGGTTATCTTCTCTTCACAAATGCATCCATATAACTAGTTGTAAATTGCTCATGAAAATGTGACACCAGCAGATTCCTCAATTTACGGATATCAAAAAAGGAAAAAAAAAAGAATGAGTCTCTAACGACACACACTAACCTGGCTAGTAGCAGCAATAAAACTATTCTTCTGATATCTTTTCCAATGTTTATTTCAGGCAATTAATAATGATTTATATAAAATATTGTGTTTAAGATATTGTTCCCAAGTCAAAAAGATGTTTGTTGTTTTTTTTATTAAAGAAATCCTCTTGCAATAAAAATAGTTTTGTTCATTAAAGGCATCAGTTAATATGTTTTTCCTAATTAAAAATGAACTAGGTATCAGAAAAGTTCCATTATAGATATTCTAACTGCGGGAAAATTGGTTGTGGTGTTAACGAGATTTGTAGCTATAGTCTGAGTTTCACTTAATGGATTTTGCTAGTTTTTGTAAATAATTGTGTCAAAGTACTAAAATGTTGAAAGTGGTTTTAAATTATTAGGTTTTATTTTAGATAAATACATAGTTTTTGTAATAAAAACTGTTACAGCACATTTTTTTCTCAGCTAACTATTAATTAACAATGTAAAAAGTCACATTGTTTGTAAAGATTGTTCTTATTTTAGGTATTTATAAATCTGGACAAGGCTGAGTACTTCTAGTAATGTTCTGAAGCACAATCTTTATAATTCTATTTTCACTTTCCTTTCTACATTGAGATATAGTTTTGGTAAAAAAAAAATACATTCATACATATTATATATATATATATATATATATATATATATATATATATATATATATATATATATATATACATACACACACACAATATTCTCTAATGAGAACTTCTTGAGCACTAAACTAATTATTTCATAAGAGTAGTGCACAAATTACAGAGATTCATTATCAGAATGAAGAAGTAGTGTAACAGTAGTAGTAGTAAAATTATTTTGAAATGTTTTTAGCATTTTTGTTTGTCTTATTGGGAGAATAATTTTGAAAAAAATTAGATTTTTCATCTTTATTTCTAAAATGTCTGTTTGGACTAAACTGAAATTTTATTTCTTATACATTACACATAAATATTGATTTATGTGCCATGTCTCTTCAGGACATGGGTGATCATAGCTCTCCACAACTTCCTGTCTTTTGTTGCTTTAACTTCTGACTAGCACCGTTCTTTCTTCTTGTTCTGTCACACATTCATACAGACTCTTTAAGTTACTTACTGTTTTCCCTGCACTCAATGAACTGTGAGTGTTAAATTCTGTAACCCATTTTCCTCATTATGAGTCCCAGAAATTTCAACTGTTTCTTTCTGATTTTAAGTATAAGTGTCATTTTAATTCACATTTTCTTTAAAATTTTGTTATTCACATGTTCAATTCATGGTATTCTCAGCATCCATTTGAATAATCACATATGTTGAGTGATTATCCAGTCAAATGCAAAATAAATAACAGAACTGTCCAACAGACTGAATTAACAAAATTTGCAATAAAAAGAAAGAAGAATAGGGCATAAATGAAATAATATCAAGCAAACAATATATGCAAAGCAAATTAACAGGTAAGAAGGCAAAAAGTTAAAAAAGTACAAATTGGCATCTACACACAAAAGCAAGGTGACACAAGCGAATGCAGTGGCCTGTCTTCTAGACCAGGCAGATCTGGACTGAGGTTATTTACCTTGCCTCCCAACAAGGCAGGATGTGGCACAAGGTCGTTTTTATATGGGGCAAATCTGAGACCGTAGGCTTGGGCAAAAATTCCCCGTAGACCCCGCATACATGGGGTTGGACTTGTCTTCCTCCCCAGATGTGACTCTGCCCTTCAGCATAGCCTCTTCTGGGTTACTCTCTGCCCAAAAAGTTTGACAAGTCAGCCCGAACCGCCTGAAACAGCAGATCTGAACTGAGTCATGTCAAACTGCCAACCAGTCTATTTTATTAGCTAAGAAAAATATCCCAGCATGCATTTATGGACTTCTGCTTATAAAAGGGAAGGGGGAAATGTTTTGCAGTCATTCCTAATATAGATTGAAATCAACAACATAACTGTTGGTTCAAGTCTCTTCTTCATCTGTAAGGAAACTGTCCAGCATTCAAGGATATATAGGAGGACAGATATAACAGTTTTGTACTCTTTGTTTCTAACAAAATTTTCTTGATACTCTGCTTAGTTTTTGGAAGGCATCAATATGCCTTCTGATTTCTTTGTTACATTTTCCATCATCTGTTACTACACTAAACAGATAGTTAAATTTCTGTACACGCTAGATTTTGATGTCTCCAAGTCAAAACTCACACCCTGAGCTGACTATTTTTGCTGATAACCATGCATTCTACCTTCTTATGATTAATAGTCCTTTATTCTTGCTTTCCTTTACTACCTTTTCTAGGGGTTCAATCAGTTTTCCTTCCAAGAACCAATCAGTTTTCGTTCCAGAATCTATGATATTGTAGTTTAGGTGTTGCTTTAGGTTTCTTTAAATTTCATTACTTCATCTTTAGCTTGCATATGATTGGGAGCTGGTTGCTCCAGCAGTCAGCACTTGGATAGTTTTTAAGGTGTAGAATTACATTTCTAAATCTTTTACTGATTGTTTGGTAGTCTACCTAGTTTTTTTAATGCCTGTTTCTGGATTTTTCCATGTCCAAAGAAGCTTGAGTATTTTTAGTTATTACTTGGTTGTTCACTCTGTATTAATGGACTCATTTTTCTCAGTGTTCAATACACAATCTAACATCCTACTTGCTTGCTATATCACTGTCTTGTTCCTTTCCTACTTTTGCATTTAGGTAAACCATGACAATAATAGTTTTTTTTTCTGTTTTGTACTGTCTTTTGGCATTATCTAGTGTGCTATAAAACTTATGTATTTCTTCTTCCATGCTTTATGCTGTTGGTGTATTTAAGGACTATATTGAATAGCTTTCCTTTCAGGTTCACTGAAATAAATATCTGACAGTTGCCAGTATCCCAGGACACATTTCTTCTTGTCTTTATGTAATATTAGTTATACTCCGCTTTCATTTCTCTCTGTATATACAATTCTGTGTCTGTTGTTTGTGAAGTCCCTGTTTTTTATCCACTAAGTTTCACATACACCTAGAATACTGATGTTTAGTCTTTCCATTTCTTGTTTGACATTTTCTAAGTTCCCACACAAATATTAATAATTTTAAATGTAAGTGACCTCACTTGTATGTCAAAAATATGTAAGTTCTATAATTCCTTTTTGTTTGTTTTTTTAAGTTACCAGACATTTTCTTAAATAACCAAATTTGGAAATAACCTAATTAATGTTTGATACAGTAAAAACTGATAAAATGTTCTAAAATGATAATTTTACTTTAGAAATTATGTTTAAAAATTAATATCAGATAATAATGAAAAACTGTTTTTTTAAGAAATTGCACATCAGAATCATGTTCTGTAATCTATAAAAACCTCTTAAGCCAAAAATCAAATTGCTTTTTTCAAAATGAACACTGCCTGTGCAAGAGATTAATTTTTTAATAATTTAAGCAGACAAATATTGTAAATTTCATTAGCTTAAGTAGAAAAATATTGATGTAAATATGAAAATAATTCAATTTACATTTTACTTCAGAATGATTACATAAAGCACATCAATAAATAAATAAATGAGAAATCTGACTTTCATTGGTGAGCTACCATACAAAAATTGGAGGTGTATCTACTACACTTAGTAATAATATAAAGGCTAATGGTAGCATTTTGGCTAAACTAAGCAAAAACAGAAGAAAAATAACAAAAGACATGCAATATTAGTCTTGAACAATATGTATTTATTCCAATATAAAGAATATCATCTTAAGCAAACCAATTGTTTGAAGACATTGTGTCATAAATTTTTATTATACTACAATTTGAATATTGGACAGTTTCACTATTAGTCAGCTATGACCAGAAGCAACTCGGTCTTCTTTTAAAACTTACACCAACCAGTAAAAGTAAGCATCTTTTCTATCCCCAAACAGTCAAAGTGTTTTATGGCTGTTGACTGAAAAGATAAAACTACCAGTAGGTTTTGAATTTGACTTGTTTCATATCCAGCTTTGAGCTGATAACCTTTTTTCAAAAAATAAATAAAATTTACATCTGAATAGACAATATATCAGTATTTTCTTTGGAATTTAAAATGCTGGTATGCATGCCTTAAAAAAAAGATTCATATCATCTATAAAATTGATTTGAGTAAATCATTTTTTCCTAAAAATGAAACCTAATACTTCAACTTATATGTATGTTTTCTTTACTGTAGATATACAAAAAGCTCTTGCTTGACATTTCCACAAGTGAATTTAACCATGTACTTTCACAGAGAATTAGGTATTCTGTTTTGAACTTAAAGACACTGAGTGAATACATGCTTCATACAATGCGAGTATAAGATTGTTGATCATTATCTATTCTCACACAGATCCAACACGGTAGATGATTAACCAATACAGATTTTGCAATAAAGCTCAAAGCTTTTACATGCATTAATATGCTTTCTACCCGTTCCAGTGGTGCCATCAAGCCTTGAATAATAAAATTTGATTATTTCCTATAACTACTGTTCTGCCCAATTATTAAAATTCACTTTAGCTTCCCTAATCAAAATTCTAAGGTGAAGCTTATACAAACAACTATTTCCTACAACTACTTACCACATAACTTACTATTAACAAACAGATCTTATTTATCCCCAGACTTAATAAATTAATTAAACATTAGTCAACTATTAAATATCAAATCAAACAACAAAGCTTTTAAATCTCTTTTCATCCCTATTGTAATTGATATCCAAACCAACTACCCTATCCTAACAAGAATCTAGATCTAATAATTGTGAATAAAGAAAAAAAAACTGTTAGATCATGGATATAGTTGTATCAGCAGGCTACCGAGTAAACATGAAGGAGAATGAAAAATACCAGGATCTTACCTGGGGGCTGAAAAATATGCTATTGTTGTACTCATACTACATTCCTTAGAAGGTGCATTTGGATACATGTGCCAAAAACACTGGAATCAAGATTAACTAAACTGGAAATCTGAAGAAAGGTTGGGACTATAGTGACTATCATGTTGCTTAAACCAATTTTACTAACAAGGGTGCAGAAGATTTTGGTCACTTGCTGTCATTTAGTTTTCAGTGATATGAACATGCAAGTGTATATCATTATCATTATTATTATGAATATGAACATTATACTTAATAAATGTATCCTAAAAATATTATTAGTTATTTCTCAACTTAGTTGTCTTATATAAAGCCAAAATATTAGAACATCCAGTGAGCACTGAACTCACGACATTGACAATTACCCATTGCACTACAATAGGCGTCCAGCGAGCATAAATAATACTTTCTAATAATTTATGTTTTGCCCTTAAAATTTTAACCAGCCAGTTGTCTGCTCTTAAGTTGCCTTAAGACAAGTTTATAGTTCCCTGCTTTCTAAAGTTACTTAAGATAATAAAAAAATATGATCAGATCATCTCATTAAAATCTTAACCGCATACAAATGTAGACCACTTGCAGAAACACAACAATAACAAAAATAAAAACAAAATGCTCAATGTATCAAATTACCCAAGAAACAAAAATTTTCAACGCTCATTGATTTGGGGGATTTTTTTTTTTTTTTTTCCTTTCCTTATGTATCTTGTTCAGTAATTTCTAACTGGTAAATTATAAAAGCATAAATCTTTTTTTCCTGGATTTTTTGTGTACACTAAATTTGCTACTTTTTTGCCAGCACAAAACATTTGAAGCTACTTCTTTAATTCAGTCCCAAATAAATAAAAAAAAAACAGAAGATTTGAGAGTTAGTTTTAGTATGGTAGAGAATATAAAAAAGTGTGAAGAAAAGGCAAAATTTTAAAAACTGAATTCAAAATAGTTGAAATTCTGACAGATACAAATACAAGATCCAGAAATCTGAGTTAAAAATGTTTGTTTTCAATAATTTATATAAATAAACAATTCGGCTTTTCTTATCTCTTCATCTTGAGGTTGATTATCTCCAAAGTATATTCAGATAATCCAAACACTATTACATGTTTCACCCTAACATTTGACACTAAGTCTTAACCATATTTATGTAATGTTGCAACAACAAACTAAATGAAAGTAATAGCCATTTACAAATGGCAAATGAATATTTCCTTCATTAAAGACATAGTAGCTAAAACCTAATCAGCATCAAAATCCAACAACTATAATAGAAACAAATTAAATTATAATAAACTTTGAGCTACAAGAGGAAACATTGCAGAAATTAGCATTTTTAGCAATTTACAACATTTCTAAAATAGTTTTCTAAATTTCAATGTCCAGTTAAAATAATTGTTTAAATGTAAGTCGTCACTTAATGGTGTATTATGAATTAGTGTATTTATAACCAAGATATTAATGAATATATACATTTTAAACACATGTTTAATTCTAAATGTTATAAGAAAATAGTATTATGAAAACTTCAAACTGTTTGATATATTAAATTCTGATAGAACTGTATCAAAATTTAATCCTACAGGCACAACACATCCAGCTATCTAACATAATAGCAAAACATTATTAATAAGAACTCATTATTAGAGAAATTTATATATATAATATCTATTGTAATATAATAATATACAATTTAATTACAAATTTGTTTATTGCAATAATAAAAACTCAGAGAATAAATACAAAATAACAATGAAAAACAACTTTTATATATCATAAAATGTATTTTTTGAAAAACCATTATTTTAATACATTAATTTTCTAAAGCAGACAAAACTAATTTCTTCTTTAACCCATGACTCTTCAATTTATTTTAGATAATAAACTTATTTTCAATTGACTTCATTGATGAGAGGAGTCTAATTAAGAGTTTAGAAAAAGAATATAATCATATACTTTTGATTTTGCACAATTTCATAACAATTTTATCCCACAAAATTTGGTGTGATATCATAAATATTAAAGAAAGATATAAAAAAGGATCATACCTATTGTTATGAAAGAATCAATCTTAGAGTTATAAGGAGAGCACAAAATAAACAGAATTCTGTTCATAAATCAGATTTATACACAGAAGGGCATTCTACTAGCACGCTACACACACTATCATACTCAAAATGGGTTTTATACAAAAATTCAACACTGAGAATATAATATTCATTACCTTTGAGAAATAATCTAGGAAGAGGATTTTTTTTATGCACACTTTATTTTTACCACAATTTATTACAGACTGTTCCTGATAAAATATTGTTAAAGTTTAAAATTAACTACTAATAGGTCTAATAAAAACAAGACCATTACTGACATTGTTCTAGTGTTTTTGAACTTTTAAGCTTATCCAAATACTGTTATGTAAATTACAAGGTTCGACAAATGAGAAGTCTGACATTGTTTCCTCAGTAGATAAGAAACAAAACAAAATGACATAAGAATGAGACACAAGTGGAGAATATTAATATTAACAAAACTAAGTTTAATAAATGAATTAACATTTTTCCTTGGGAAATAGAACTACAATTAAAATTAATGATTTTAACTCAGTTTCACATCCTGGAAAAAAATCCCTTTTATCTTTAACGAGTAAAAATATGAAGATGCAAATCAGAATTCAATTTCATTTGGTAAACAGCTTCAGTGAAAGAAGGTGGAAAGATCTAAGGATTTTGCTTTTGTTTGCTTAATTCTAATATCTCCTTTCACTTTTCCTTTAAGGCAAATATCTTCTGTGAAAGAAAGTAAAAAGATATAACTGCTTTGCAAAATGTTTAGATCTCCTTTCACTTTTCTTTTAAGGCAGGAATCAATCAAATTTTTTTGGAATTGGGTCAAATTGTCAGTGATATTATGGACCTGCCAAGACAAACTCAAAATAAAATAATGGATGTATATAAAATTAATATATTATACCTTTTAATCATTACTGCAATTTTGTAAATGGGATCTGGACCAAGCAGTAGGTTCCAGTTGGGCCTCTCAATGCAATGAAATGTACAGTTATGACTGTTTTCTGGAGATTCATCTGGGTGAGTTTTTTCTACATATGCCACTTGAGGTATTACTGTCACATTATCTCGACTCTTCACCTTCCCAGACCAAAATATGAGTAAACGTACTTCAACATCTGGATAAAGGGTCTATGATCCAACTATCCAGATGTTGAAGTACATCAAGGAGTTATGCCTGTTCTCCTGTTCAGATCTGAATCTAGACATCCATTCTATTCCAGTTGAAAACTTCACAATTTTAGGCTACTCAACCTTACTCACAAAAGGTGATCCTTTAAATTAATATAGTCATGGGCTTGGTGTCAATATTAAGGAATGGTTCACTTATGACAGAGACTTCAAAAACAAGTACCTCTTCTTTTTATGTGTCATGTCCTTTCAGGACGTAGGCAATCATGGCTCTCCATCCCTTGCAGATCTCAACAAGTTCCTTTCCTCTGCCATCTCCCCGAGACCACGTTCTGTCATTCACCTGCTTAAGCTCACCAGGAATGTCATGCACTGCTTTCCCTTTTCTCTCTTTCCCTCTATTCAACCCATGAGTATCAGATTCTCAAAGCCCTCCCTCCTCATTACATGTCCCAGAAACTTCAGCTGCCTCTTCCTGATGTTAAGCATGAGCCTCCTCCTTGTCTGCATCCTCTCCAAGACCTCATTGTTGCTCACATGCTCAGTCCACAAAATCCTCAGCATCCTTCTGTAAAGCCACATCTCTGTCACCTTGAGTTTCTTCTTCATCCTTGAGGAAATTGTCCAGCATTCACTGCCATAAAGAAGGACAGATGTCACATAACAGCTCAATATCCTTTTCTTTGTTACCAAAGAAATCCTCCTGTTTAGAATATTCTGCCCAGCTTTTGGAAGGTGTCCTTGGCCATCCCAATACATCTATGGATTTCAGTGTCCCATTTACTGGCCTCTATCAAAACGCTTCCCAGATATTTAAACTTCTGCATCTGCTTGATTCTAGTGTTCTCGACCTACAAATCACATTTTGGGCTCATCCTCTTACTGATGACCATGCATTCTGAATTCTTGTAGTTTATGCTTAGTCCCTTTTCCTCACTCTCTGTCACTATCTTCTGTAGGAGATTTTGTAGTTTCTTTTCCGTGTCTGCTATCAGTACTGTGTCATCTGCATATCTTATGTTGTTGAGATAGGGTTTCCAACTCTCTCAGAATTGCCTTGCTGTACAGGTTAAACAGGTTGAGTGAGAAGACAATCCTTGCCTTACACCCCTTTCTATTTCTGTATATTCACTGAACTCATTCCCTATGCACATACATGCTGTTTGCTGCCAGTATAGGTTCTTGATTATTCTGATATCTTTCTCGAATATGTCAAGGTTGCTGAGCAGTTCCAGCAGGTCCTTGTGGCATACTTTGTCAAAAGCTTTTGCATAAACTTCCCATTTATATTCATTTGAGTGGCTCTCAGCCATAAGTATGATCTTCATGTTCACTGTCTATTGCCTTCAGGATGATGGTACTGCAATGTTTGACAGAATGGTAGAGAAGATTGATGATATCCTCTCTGGTCATCCCTCAGCTACTATTCATATTTGTGGCAATTTCAATATTCACAAGGAACAGTTAGTCCATACAAACATGACCAACAAAGGAGGGAAATACTATTATAACCTCTCCAAAGCTTATGAGCTGACCCAGATTGTGGATAAGTCTACTTATGTTCCCGATATAGTTGGGCATCATGCAAACCTTTGAAACCTTTTCCTTACCTCCTGCTCTTACCAATGTTCTGCTGATGTATTACCTCCCTTGAGCACCTCAAACTATTCATTGATCTATGTCAAGGTTGATGCCAAACCAAAGGCATACTCAAATGTATACTATTTCATAGGACAATCTATTGATACACTGAAGCCAATTGGAACAGCTTCAGATATTCCATTGCAGAAGTACCTCTCTCAGCTTTCTTCAGAAATGAACCTCTCAGAACAGTCTCCCTCATTTCCAAATGGATTCTCTTTGACTTAGAAAGTTTTATCCTCTACAAAAAATACCAATAAAAGCCAAATAGTCAAACTTGGTTCATGCCTAAATGTGCAGCAGCAGTCACTATTACTGTCTCTATCAGAGGGAAGTATGTAGCAGAACTTTTGCCTCATTCATAACTGCACACAGTCACCATGAGTCCTGGAAAATACAATGAGGAGTTATGCAAAGCAGTCAAAACCAAAGTTGAAAACAAAATACTTGGATCCCGTGAGTTGTGAAAAATTGCAAACACAATTCTCAATATAGGCAAACCATCTATACCTTCCATTATAAATGACCCTGGGGTTATCTCGTCCTCATCAGATAAGGTTAAGCTCTTCACCTCTAACCACAGGTTAGACAACAAGGATCATTGCTTACCTAACTTCCCTCAGATCACAAAGCACAAGCTTTGTGATATCTGTATCTCAGCTTGGGAAGTTTACAGACTTATCAAAAGCCTTGACTTTACAAAGGCTTCTGGTCTGGATAAAATCCCTGTAGCCGTTTTCAAGAACCTTGGCTTAAAACTATCTCCAATCTTGGCAAAGCTGTTTAGCCATAGCATGAAGAAATGTTTCCCATGCCCATGAAGGGTGGCAAGTGTATGCCCCATTTACAAGAATGTGGGTGATCCCTCATCCCCATCATAATATCATCCTATCACCCACCTTAGTGTCATTAGCAAACTTTTTGAAGCCATCATCAACAAGAAAGTTGTTGATCCCTTCAACAAAAACAAAATCCTGAGTGACAAACAGTATGGTTTTTGATCTTCTAGGTCCACTGCTAATGTCTTAACTATCATGCATAGAATCAGTTAAGCACTTGATAATTACACATCTTGAAAGCAATCACCTGAGATTTCTCAAAAGCCCCTGAAAAGGTGTTATATAAGTGGTGGCTATGCAAACTCTCCAACTTTGGAATCTATGGAAGAGTCTTCTTAGTTATCAAGTCTTTCCTGTGAGGTAGGTCTATGAAGGTCATTGTTAATGGCCAGTCATCTGAAGCACATGAAATCAATGCTGGCATCCCCAAAGGCTCTCTTCTTGGTCCTACCTTCTTTTTGCTTTATATTAATGATCTACCCAAGAACATTCTCAGTTCTTTAGTAAATATATATGCAGATAGTATGGTGTATGAGGAAACCTCCTCATATCTGAATGAACAGTGCTTGGTAGATGATCTCTCCTTTGACCTAACTCCCACAGCTCAATGAGGGAAAGATTGGCTTGTATCATTCAGTACCTCAAAAAGAATGCTGTTTCATCACTACTGAGCAGACCCTAAATTTGCTCCAGTCCAAGTGGTTATACTCTCAATGAGGTTCCTTGCCTTGATTGCTCATTAGATCTAAAGCTCATGCCAAACATTAAATAGAACTTGGAGATTCATGCAATCACTAAAAATGCTGGCAGGATGGTAGGTTCCTTGTATCATTCTAGAAAGAACCTAACTCCTGCTACCATATGCTTGCTCTTGCACTCTCTCTCTCTTTAAGAGTCAGATCTGACCAAGAATAGAGCACTGAACTGCCTTGGCAGAGTTCTAAAGCAATTGTGTGGCTTTGCGGGTGATTAATTATTTTCCACCCTGTAACCTTTATCCCACAGATGAAACATTGCTAGCCTCTCACTACTCTATTGCTATTACTATAACAAATGTTCTAATGAGTTACAATCCTTACTTCCACCTGCTCAGAACTTCACAGCTAGGACCCACCATGCCATGTTTATGGCGGCAAATCATCCCCATTGACTTTGTTTTCCTTTGGTAAGGAGTAAGTTCCACTCAAACAGCCTCTTCCCTAGAACTGCTACTTTGTGAAACAGACTCCCAAGAGGATGCTTCTGAGATCACTATAATTTTAACCTCTTCAAGTTCAGGGTTAACAGTTATGCATCCTACATATTCTCATAATATGCACTTCAGAATTCCTCCTTGCCTCTCCCTTATGCCCTTACAACAATTTCACTCAGTAATTCTCTGAGAGGCTCTTAGGCTTTGCATTAGGTGAATTAAAGTAAAAAAAATAAATAATATTTTCCATTATACATAAAAACAAATTAATACAATTCATTTGGTAGTAGTATTAAAGACAAAGAATCAATTAGAAAAATAAAATTCTCTTTTTGGACATAAAACTCAGTTAAACTTCAACTTCCTATCATCAAAATGGAATGAAAATATTAATAATTAGTTAACTTATATGCCAATTGAGCCTATTTCATATTTGAAAATATCTTCTCACATTAATATGTTGTGTCAAATGTAGAAATTGGCAGATGAAAGATCTTTAAGCAGAATATCTTTCACTTGGAAGGCATTTTTAAAAACCACTTATATCTCTTTGCATTTAACTTTCAGCATATCACTGGACACTAGGTCAATCACTTCATTTTACATCTGATGGCAAGTTCACAGTGATGTATAAACAAAAGACAATTGTAAATAAATATTGCAGAGGGAGTCTCAGTAGTTTAAAGTAATAGCAGTGTCAACAGAAAAAAAACGTCCTCTTGACAAACCATTTTTTGTAGGCATGAAGGTCCAAGGTTGTCAATTAAATGCCAACACACACATATAGGTTTATATTGTACTGCACTAGTGATTTTGCAAGTTAATACCACCAACGAAAATGTCCTACAATTGTTTACTATTTTATCATCTTAGCTGCTTATGAAATGATAGCAAAATTCCATGTTTTAGCTGTGAATAATTTCATTATTCTATCCTTCCCAGTTCTTTTAATAAAACAGTTTTAGTAACAAGGCAATATAATTATGGAATAATATGTTATTATATAATACTTTGGCTATATACAATCTAATTTTACCATTTGTAATAAATACTTGGAAAAAACTATGTTCCAAGATGATAACTAAAAAAATACTGACTATGTATTAATAGGTAATTTTAACTATTTTATGTTATTTTCTTTATTACAATGTACTTTTGAATTAATTTAATGTAGGTTTTAATAGTGCATATTCACTGGTTAAAAATGTTACAGTAAATTGAAATGTCAAAATATACAATAATATATTTCAGCTGTTCTTTCAATCAAGTCACCTAAGTGAAAATGAAATTAATATCAAGTAGTATTAGATAGCATTTTACTCAAACCAAAACCAATAAAACAAATATAAAATAAATGTATATACCACAACCATAATTATCATCATCAAACAGAACTTTTAGCAGATACACAATCAAATATGAAGAAATTTACCCTAAAGATTTAGCAAATTAAATCTGGAATAATTAAAACTTAATTCTGTAAAATATTCTAGATTAATATTTTTAATTTGCTTTCTATTACTTATAAAATTTAAACGTTAAGAAAACATTATAGAAAGAACTTAAACATTAGCTATGTGCAAGTAAGGGAAAGCAAAATAAATTTTAAAAAATATTATTTAATATATTAATCAAAATTGAGAGCATTGAACAATAAACTGAGAAATTATATATAATAAAAAAAATGCTTTTAAAAACAAAAATATTTTAAATATCTAAAAAATTGGAAGATTAAATCTTAATTCAAATATAAAGAATAATTGCTCTAAATTTTCAAGTTACTGTCATGAAAATCATAAATAAATTACTAATCAAAAAATACTTTTTATCATCTGCCTCCAGATGATGATAGACAATAGAAGAGCAGAATAAATAGAGTATTTCTTTGGAACAATAACTCAGAACTGAATCAGGCTCTGTAAAAAGGTTAGCAGACCATGAAACATTAATCTGAATACAAAGAGAATAGAGAAAAGGCACTTCAATTCTATCATAGATTTGTCATTTTTTTTTAAATAATTAAAAAGGTGCAAACATTATTTTCATTTTAAAACAAAAATAATATAACCTGTTCTTAAATAAGAATAAAACTCTTGTAGAGATTAGAAATAGTATACAAGATGAATTGCAAAGATATCTGATGCAGGTGAATTAGTTCAGAACCCACAAAACAATATGTATAGTAGAAAATAAGTCAGTGAATACATATGTGTTAAATTATATTTTTCATTAATAAATAAGGTGCTTTACATTTTAAGAGTCTATGTTGGAGTGTAGGCTAATAGACTGAGTTTATTGACTCAGCTTCTTGTATTGTCTTCTGTCCAGGTCTGGTGCATACTACTCTAGAGCCCCTTCAATCAGGGGGAGTCTGATTGGGGGTCCAGGCAATGCTTCATGACCCTCACTATCTTATCAACAATTGCTATTTTCTACCTACATTTATATTAGGTAATGCCACTGAATTTTCAATACCTAAGTTTTAAAATTAAATTTTAAAAATGAAAAAGCATTGTTGAAGATTTCATTCTAGTTTTAATTGAAAGCTAAATGATTAAATTTATTATTTCAAGTAAGTAAAATATTCTGGTGTATTTCAGATATAAATTGTATACATTGGAATGTCAAATTAATTGCTCAATTTTTTTAAATTTTCTTAAAAGCAACCTTTTACATAATTTTTAAGAAATTTGTAAACAAATTTATTAGGTTTAAAATCCTTTAAAAATTAAATTATAGATTTATGACATGTTATTTGAATAAAATTAGAAAATTTAAAGTTAAATTAATCTGATTTGAAATAAATATTACTTATAGCATAAAAAACCAATATACAAGCATTTCTTAATGATGGGTTCCTCTTTCTTTGATCTTTATTGATTTATCGAGAAGATCTTAAGGTGATGACAGCTCTTATGGATGACCAGAAATGACATATTTTAGTTAAGTTTTTAAGAAGCTTTATGAAATTTGCATTTCATCTCTAGGTTCTTAACTTTACTACCTTAAACAAAAAATTAATTAATTGAAGTATGACCCAAACTAAAATAAATACATAAAATAAAAATATTTAGTGAAATAGCAATTAAGAAAAGTAAAACTTTTTTTTGATATTTTGAAGGGATGATTTGCAATGACATTAATGATGAAACAGAACTGAATTAAAAGTGAAATAATTGTAGTGCGTCAGATGATACTTAAATCACATGAACTTTTTAAGAATTATGTCATGTATAGATTCCCATAGGTAGAAATTAGGAGCATTTTTTTTTCACTAAAAATTATTTAAAAAATATCTGGGTATAAATGACTGCTATGAGCTTTTCAAATTTTCACTTAACGATATCACCAAATTGCATTCTTGAAAGTAATGAAGAATTTTAAACAATTTTTGAACTATTATATTATTAGAATTAAAAAATTTTAAAAAATGAAAAAATTCTTGTGAAAATTCATTATTCATTGAAAAATTTTTATTTCTTCAGACAATAGTGTCCTTAATATAAGTTATTTACAAAAGCAATTAAAAGCTTTTCTAATTAATGTCATTTATTGCATTTTTTATTTTACAATTCAGAGCAGATTTTTGATGAAATGGGCAACTGTTTTACAAAAAAAAAATTGATGATTTACTTTCTCCAAAGAGTCCTGATAATAAAACTAATAAAAAAAATCCCCACCTTAAAAATTTAATTTCTTGAAACTTCATGAAATTATGTGAAAGGATAGTAATGTATGTGAGAAAAAAAAGAAAAAAAGAAAAGAAAAAAAAAGAAAAGAAAAAAAAAGAAAAGAAAGAAAAAGAAAAGAAGAAAAAGAAAAGAAGAAAAAGAAAAGAAAAAGAAAAGAAAAGAAAAAGAAAAGAAGAAAAAGAAAAGAAAAAAAAAAGAAAAAGAAAAGAAGAAAAAGAAAAGAAGAAAAAAAGAAAAAAAGAAAAAAAGAAAAAAAGAAAAAAAGAAAAAAGAAAAAAGAAAAAAAGAAAAAAGAAAATAAGAAAAAAAGAAAAAAAGAAAATAAGAAAAAAAGAAAATAAGAAAAAAAGAAAATAAGAAAAAAAGAAAATAAGAAAAAAAGAAAATAAGAAAAAAAGAAAATAAGAAAAAAAGAAAATAAGAAAAAAAGAAAAGAAAAAAAGAAAAGAAAAAAAGAAAAGAAAAAAAGAAAAGAAAAAAAGAAAAGAAAGAAAGAAAAGAAAAAAAGAAAAGAAAGAAAGAAAAGAAAAAAAGAAAAGAAAAAAAGAAAAGAAAAAAAGAAAAGAAAAAAAGAAAAGAAAAAAGAAAAGAAAAAAAAGAAAAAAAAGAAAAAACTATATATAAAATTCACTATTTTTTATCTATAATGTTGAATGTGTTAAAATTATTTTTTAATTTTTAAATAAATTGTTCTTTTTAAGAAGTAAAATCTAAAGTTGATGTTAAAAATTGACATAAAACATTGATTTAGTTAAGATGGAATGATCTATCATGGCATGACTATATATTTGTATTTAGATACACTGTATTTACTTTTAATTTTTCTAGCTGAATTGTTCACCTATATTGCATATAATGCATTATTATGCATAATTAGATTACAATAAAATTTGTATTTTATATGAATACTACCTTATGAAAATTGAGATGTAGTAGAGAGGGGGGGGCTGTATCATTGTTTTGGTGGGAGCCCACAAGGCCCTTGTACCATCCCTGCTTCTGCCCTCCAGCTTTTGGTTACACTTTTACTGGCTTCTCTTCTGAAACACTGTGGTTGTCTGCAAGTAGTTTTCAGCTGTCTTGGTCATTGCCTGTGAGTATCAGGTCATACTTGTAGATATCCTCGAAGTACAATGCCAGGCAACCTGCTGGACAGTTTCCTGCAGCCAGCTTTACTATCCAACTGTCATTCATCCAGTTTACATATTCTAACCATTGTCAAAGCTGATAAAGTAAAGGACACATATTCCAGAAGGTTGCTTCCACTAATATGGTAGAATTAGTTATACTGATGATATATTATAAACAGTGAAAGTGAAAGTTCTTCTGTCTGATATAAATCATCCAGTATTCACTGTCATAGAGCAGCTTACTGAGGAAACATATTTGGTATATCTTCAGCCTGGTGTTCAAGGTCAATCAGTTGTTGTCCTACAACTTCTTGCTCTATTTGGCCATCATGCCAACACCTTTAGCAATGTGCTTATTGAGTTCCTTGTCAAGTAACAGGCTACTGGTAATGGTAGAACCTAGATAAGTGATTAAACACTACATTATTGATGCTAATTGATGGTGGTGTAGAATCCTCCAGATCATTGACATTGAGTTATTAGCCTAAAGAAAACCAAATTATGCAGGCATGAGCAAACTGGCTAATCAGCTGCTAGAGTTCCTCTTTAGGGTGTGAGGTCAGAGCTGCACCATCAGCAAACATTTCTCAGGTGAAAACTGAAAACCTTTGTTATGGCTCTCAGATGGACCAAGTTGTACAGCTTTCCATTACTTCTGTGGTTCAGCAGCAATGAAAAGAAAATGCAAAATAAAACTGTTGCAAGGATACATCTTTGTTTTATGCCACAATGAATTGTGAAAGTCCTTGAAGTGTGATCTGATCATAGCTGACCCCACCCTGTATGTACTCATTCATGGAAATAGGTGATAATGATTCTTCACAATTACTTTTATACAGTGAGAATCTAGGTATCCTTAGAGACTTTGCCTTCTCTGCAGCAAGACACAATAGTTTGTGAACTGGTTCCAGTAAAACTGATTTTTCACATTTGGTGATTTCACTCTCAGACAGTATACCATTATCATCCAGTGCTTTATCACATGTTAGGACATCAGTAACTTTACTGAACTGTTCCACAACGGATTTAAAGCTTAACTCTTCCAAATATGGCCTTTGATATCTTCAAGGTGCTTCTAGGTTGACATATTTTTCTCTAGAGGTCCAGGTAGTATTCAGTCCATCATCCCATTTGCATATCTTTGTCTATAATCACCAACCCTGTCCCTGATTTCAAGGGTTCAGACTTCTTTGTTGGTTTACCTGTTGCTTGCTTGATACCCTTTTATATGTCCCTGATTGTGCAGGTGTTTGATGCCTATCCGATGTTGACTGAAATTTGGAGCCAGTAGTTGTTTGTACAGTGACATGCAGTTTGTTAGGCCTTGTTTCAAGCCATTTTCAATGTCTCCAAGATTAGCTGACTTGGGTCGGACATGTGTGTAGCTAATCAACGTGCTATATCTAGCACTGATGACATGTCCAAAGAGATGTTAGCATCAAACCATTTTTTATTTTTACACTACTCCACTTCATAAGTCACAAATGCAGTACTGCAGATAGTATTCTGAAGGAAGTTACAGTTATTTCCCCATCTACTGTGTTTGGTTGCTGGTTAGGGTTTTGTTGTGGAGATGAATACACCTCTCCAGAAGAGGACTTGTCCAAATACATAAATATAGATGCTGAAAATCATCAAGAAAAGGAGCAAAATAGAGTAGCTTATCTGCTTACTACCTATTTCAGCAAGACTATGTCAACTCCAAGTGACATACTACTCCTTGATTATGTTATCTTCATTCAATGAAGATATAAGTGGTGATGAGAATTCAAATTCACATGAAAAGAAATTTTTTTTGTTTCCTCTTGCTTAGCATAAATAGATAGAAAAATTCAAAATTCACAGAAAAAAAATGTGGGTGCTGTTCATGTATAGCAATAAACTTCAAGGCTGTATGATATATACGGCTATTAGGAAAAAAAGGACTGTCCATTTAAAACCAAAGAATGTTTTAAGTGTGGAAAAACAGGTCACAAATAAACCTATTGCAAGTCAAAAAAGCAAAAGAAATACACAAATGAACTTGCTGAAAGTAGTGCTACCAGCTAAAAAACGGAATGTTCAAATAGAAAATTTGTGACAGTAGAAATGAATAATGCTACAGTGAGATTTCAAATGGACACCGGTAGCAATATTACAATTATTGATGAACAAACTTGGAATAGAATTGTCAAGCCTAACTTGAGAAAAACTGACGAAGTTGCAAGAGGAATATCGGACAAGAAATTAATTTTTCTTGGGAAAATCACGTGTAGCATCATTCTTGTGGGTAAAACTAAAAAAGTATTAAAAAATTCCAGTTCAAATTTACTAGGCGTCAATTGGCTAGAATTATTTGAACTATGGAAGTGACCGATTAATTCATTCTGTGAAAAATTAATTGTTCATCAGGGAAAAAGATTACAGATAAAGAAACACTCAGTGAGTAAACTAAAAAAATAAATTCATGAATATTTTCTGAAGTGAAGTTGGGAAAATGTACAAAGGCATTTTTTTAAATTGAAAAAAAATGTGACACCAGTGTTTATGCCTAAAAGATTGATACCCTTTGCTGCATTTGTGTCTATTAACACAGAACTGGATAGTTTAGAAAACCATGGAGTTATTGAAAAAAAAATAGATTATTCAGAATGGGCCATGTCAGCAGTTTATATTAGAAAGAAAAAAAAATATGATTCAGTTATGTGCAGATTTTTCAACTGGATTAAATGACTGCCTCCTACCTCATGCATACCCCCTACCAGCTCCAGAGGATATATTTGCCAAATTAAATGGTGGTAAATTTTTTGAAAATTGAAGTGGATGAGAAATGCCAGAAGTTTTTGACTATTAATATGCATAAAGGATTCTACAGGTTTAAAAGATTAAAAAGTAGCCCCTGGTATTTTCCAGCAAATAATGGATACGGTGTTGGCTGGACTAGACGGTGTTGTCACTTATATAGATGATATAATTATTAAGAGTGTTACAAAAATACAGCATGTAAAACTGATTTGTATTTCAGAGACTACATGATTATGGTTTCAAAATCAGTGAAGAGCTTTCTGGACGAGATTAAATATTTAGGTCAGATAATCAATTGAAAAAGGAAGAAGACCAGATCCCGCTCGAGCAAGTACCATTAAAGAAATGCCTCCCCCACCTAATTTGGTAACCCTACAAACATTTCTCAGATTAGCAAATTATTATAATATTTATGTACCAGAGATGTACAAATTGCAAGCACCTCTGAATAATTTACTTAGCAAGAGTATGAAATGGAATTGGCCGGCAGAATGTCAAAAAGCTTTTGAAGGAATTAAAAAATTACTCACTTCAGAGTTATTGCTGACACCTTACGACCTGCAACAACAGATAATAGTAGCATCAAACATGAGTGAATGCAGCATAGGAGCAGTAATAGGCTATAAATTTGAAGACTGTATAGTGAAAGCAGTCTTTCACGCTTCAAGAAGTTCGACAAATACAAAAAAAATGCTACAGTCAAATTGAAAAGGAAGTGCTTGCTATAATTTTTGCTGTAAAGAAATTTCACAAGATTATATTAGGAAGAAAATTCATACTGCAAACTGATCATCATTCATTATTAAGTATATTCAGTTCTAAGAAAGGGATTCCCACAGATACTGCAAACAGACTACAGCATCGGGCTACAATTTTATTGAACTATGATTTCAAGATGGAATTTCTATTGTCAAAAAAATTGGGACGCACAAATGGGTTTCCAGATTGATATCGAAATGTAAAGAAGATTTTAAAGATATTGTGATTGCTTCACTGAAATCTGAAAGTGATATTAAAAGCCTAATGTATAACACTATTATAGAATTACTGGTCATGATAGACAATATCAAAATTCATTCTAAAAAGGATACGTTTATTCAAAAGTCAAAATGCAATGAAACTAAAATTAAACCTGTTAACAATAATATAGCTTTTTCTATTTGTGATGGTGTACTTTTGTACGCAGTAGTGTTGGAATTCCATTACCGTTACAAAATAGGATGTTAAAACAATTCAATGTAGGATATCTGGGAATAGTGAGGATGAAGTCCTTGATGAGAAGCTACATGTATTTTATTAACTATATAAAAGCAGTGGAGGTGTGGGGTTGTCCTAATGGTATAGAAAATGGAATTAGTGGACCAAGTTCAAGGCCTAGTGTGTTCCCTTCATATCAATGCCCTTGTAAAAGAGGCCAGGAACTACTCTCTGTTGCAGGTACCATATAGTCCATTATAAACTGTTGAACATTACTTAGAGAGGAGAAAGGCACTGCTAAGTAACCTCCTCAATTGCCCTGAGAAAGGACCCTGATATGAGGAAAGCAACATGACAATCTAATATATCATGAAACAACTTGAAATTGATAAAACTAAATGGATTTTGCATTTAGAAGGGTTAAAAGAAAATAAAATGTAGTTATTTTACTAGTAAAAACAACCAATCAACTTTTATTAACTACTGGTCATGATTTTACTCTTTAAAAAATAAATACATATTTGCCTAATGCTAATTTTTAAAATAACAAACCTGAATACTAAAATTATAAGAAAGAACACACTACAAAAAACAGATCAATACAATAGTGTACAACATTATTAGTACAAGATGCAGTATATTGCGAAAATGCATTATTTTAAATTAATTTTATTCACTATATATACTTGTGTAATGTGCAATGTTTATTTTAAATACAGCTTTACTTTTTCACCACAGTAAATAGACATATAGTTTGATCAATGGTGGAGCCAGGCCCAGTAGTACATATGCTAATTTTATATCTTGTATATGATGCGACCCCCTTAAAATTAGTTTCAAAATTAGGTCTTCAAAAAGTCACATATATATGGTACATTTAATGAAATCTGTTCACTCATAAATCATAATTCAGTGTTTCAATTTAGCTGATTCTAATATTCCAAACTGTACACCTATTTAGAGGAATGATTGATTCTATGATTTATAATGTAAATAATGATTTTTTTTTAATGACAAAATGTCATACTTCAATAAAATAAAATTTACAAGGGTTTACTCTTGATAAAAAGGAGATAACATTTATATTAATGTTTTACAAGTTCCTGATTGACTCAAAAATCATATAAGCCTACATCATAAAGGATTTCAAATTTTAAAGTATTCACTAGATTTCTTTGCAGCTTTAAGTGTGGCCAAATTTGAAGTGTTTTCAAGCTTCAAAACCTCAGTTATGAACTTTCAATGCTTTATTGATAGTAAAATAAAAAAAAAGCAACTATTAATAAGTAGTTACTTATTTTCTTCATCAAACCTGCATAATATCATCTACATTTATTTTCATAATTGCACTGTAAATATCAGAGTAAAAATTTTGTTTATGATAAATAACATTTAGAAGCAAATAATGCAATACATGCAAAATAAAATAAGAAGCTTCAGATATTTTAAAAACTCAAAATAGGCTAATAAATCATAAAACAAATAAAGAAAACTTTTAGCAAACAACACATACAAACACCTGTGACCAAAGTCATTTACAGTCTAATACTGCAGTGAAAAGGGATTTCTGAGAAATGCAAATAAAAGTCAAGAGTTGATAGAAGATTCCAAGCTGCTCAAAATACTGATGTCTATAATTAAGAATCAATGGAAGGAACAAAATTGCGTACTTTTTCCTAGTTGCAACAAAGTAATAACTAACATAAAACAAAGAAAGGTTGAAAAGTACAAGTCCCAAAAGAATCCTTGTTGACATCTTTAGCATTCACCAGGAAGCTCAAAATAATGACTTTATTCAATTAAAAAGAAAACCGATAATTTTTTTCAACAGTATCACTCCAAGCAAGGCAGTACAGCCACTAACAAACAATGGATTACAGAGTTTGGAAGAATTAGGAACAGAAACATTAGTAATAAGTAGAAAGATTAAAGAGCAATCAGGAGGACAGTAGATAGCGATTGACATAGCATTTAAATTTTTTGCAGATTAACGTTGGCTGGAAAGCATGGGGTCGAAAGGGAGTTCCACAGACGTGAAGTGCGGGGAAAAGAAATTATCAGTATAGAAGTTACGTCTACATCTAGCCAGCTCAACTGTAAATTGATGAGATCTCACCACCAGTCTAGTATTGTGCTTAAATTCATACAGTCTAAGTACCAGAGCTCATTACCATGAAAGTATTTATAAAAAAGGCACAGAGAGGCAACCTTACAGTGGTGAGCAAGTGACTGAAGCTGAGCCACCAGATCAGGACCAATAATAATCTTCTTTGGATCTTATCAAGGAGCTCCAGGTAAACAACAGAGACACCAGGCTATATATGGCAGCAATATTCTAAGCATGAATGAATGGTAGACTTATAGATATGCAAGATAGATTCCGGAGACAAAAATTACAGTGAACCAACTTTCTTAGCAGATGACCTAGCAGTGAATTCAATATAGTCTTTCCACTTCATGTCAGCTGAGAATGTTAGCCTGAGAAAGTGCAATAAGTTACTTTCCTGGAGGATATCATCAGCCATGCTGATGGATGGCAGAGAGGAGTCTCTCAAATGATTAATGGAGAGAAGTTTAATTTTGGAGGCATTAAAATTGACAAGCCATCTTCTACCCCAGTTAACAATGGTCTTGAGGTTGTTTTGGACACCAGTTGCCATTTTGACCTTGTTAGACTGATCAGCCTTATTATCCAAGTGGAAGTATATGGTAGTGTCATAAATGCCAAGTTGAGAGCTGATGTCATTGGGAAGGTCATTAATGAAGATTAAAAACAGCATAGGACCAAGGATAAAACCTGTGTTAGTATGAAAGGATGTAGATGAGTGGCCGTTCAAGACAGCTTTCATTTCATGATTTGATAGAAATGACTGGATCAGCTCAACAATGTGCTCAGAGATAATGTAACTTCTCAGCTTGTGAAGAAGTCCTGAATACCAGACCCTGTCAAATGTCCATTGTTACAGCCCAGGCTTCACCATTTTTATCTAGAGCATGATAGACTCTTTCCGTAACTATCGGTAGTACATCAGCAGTTGACCTGGAAAAATGAAAGTTGTATTGCTAGTCTTAGAAAAGACCCTGCAATGAGAGATGATGAACCAATTCAGCATTGATTAAGGCCTCTAGGAGCTTCACAAAAAGAGGTAGAAGGCTAATTGTTGGATGGGTCAGACAGTTCACCAAAGTTCTTAAAAACTAAAACAACAGAGGATGACTTTCAGCAGGCAGGAACACAGGAGGCATGTATTATACAGTTTAGAGCACAGTAGCTAGTTCAGGAGCACACTTCTTAATGACTATTACAGGGATACCACTGGGTCCACATGCTTTGTGGGGATCCAGATTAGAGATGATAGCAGAAACCATGGAAGGAGTTATATGCATATCACTAATGCAGGGACTTAATTGTAAGTGGGAAGTTAGGCAGAGATACTCCAGATGAGTCAAGAGTAGAGTTTGAGGAGAATTTACAGACAAGGAATTCAGCTTTATCAGCAGAGGATGATGACACCTTAAATTGATTGAAAAGGGGGGGGGGACCTTGCACTTATTTAGTACCCTATTACAGAGATGCCAGTAATCATGAGAACCAAAGTTTTTAGAGGCTATGCAGTGCCTCATTCTCTCAGCAAACAAGGAATTAGCTCCTTTGAAGACTCTCATAAATTTGTTATGGGCAGTAGCAAATAGGCCTCTGTTATGATGAGAGCTGTCATGCTGGTATAGCCGGAAATAGCGGTCCCTGTGTTCTAGGGTTGTGAACTATGGAGAGGATTGTGGTTTTACCTGGTATTTCTGAGAAGGAATGAAAGTGTCCATGCTGGCTTTAACCCAGGAAGAAACCTCAGTGGTGCAATTTTCAATTGGGAGGTTGAAGATGTCAGTTCAAGGAGTGTTATGAAAAAAATCTCAGAATAAGTCCTAATCAGCATGTTGGTAACAGAAAGAGGTCTTATGGATAGGGGGTTCCTGTTTAATGGATGTTTGGAAGGAGATATCAATAGCTACCACAGAGTTGTTCAATAGAGGGCAGTATTGTGAAGCTCAGCAAAAGCGAGGAGAAGAGGTAAGAAATAGATACAGTAGAGAAGCCTATTGCTTGGTTTTGCTAGGCAAACAAGTAGGGAAGTCCACAATTTGAGTGAGAGATTGGTCAGTGAAAAACTTTAATGTCTCTATACTGGCAACATAAGTACCTTTAGAATGTTTCAGCCACATGTCATGGTGAGCATTAAAGTTACCAAAGACAAAGATGTTTGCAGATGGATGGAGAAACAGTACCTTTTCTATACTGACAGCTATTGCATGTAATATACTGCAGTCTTGGGAAGAGGGGGAGCAATAAAGGAAAAAGAGATAGCTAACAAAGTTTTGTAGCAAAATATGGAAACACATGAAAGAGTAGATAGTGACCTTGAAAGACAAATCTCTGGTCGTCGGCAGATTATCCCAGAGGTAAACAACAAAGACATGCATGCGAATGCAGGAATCTTTTCAGTAAAGAGGAAAATATCCTGGAACCAAGAATTCATTGGTCACAATGAAATAATTCAAGTTGGTTTCACAAAGGGCAAAGATATCTGGCAACCTTTCCAGGAGAAAAGATTCTACACTGCAAAAGTTGGAACAGATACCACGAATATTAGAGAAAGAAAGATTGAGGCAGGTAGCTGGATTTTTGTAAGTTGGGTTTGTTCTATTTCTTTGTTGTGAATTCCATAAGATATGTTTTGAAGAGAGGAAAAAGACCACCATAATTATCAGTATCTGTCATCAATGGCAATACAAACCAGCCAGTGTGTGGCTGAGAGCAGAGCATAATGTGGCTCTAGGGTTGCTCACCAGAAATACATGCAGGGACACTGGCACTACAGATACCCTGATATTATACGACTGTTGATCAGAGCAACTTCTCTAAGTACTACCAAAGAGTTTGGGTTCCTAACAACCAGTTGGAAGCAGCAGCCAGCAAACTGCCAACCCAGTACCCTCACAATGGAAAGTCACAGCCACTGGTTAGTCTGATCACCAAAAAGTTAAGACATTGGGGCCGTGGTAAGAGAAAGAAAGAGAGAGAGAGAGAGCTGGTAAACCATATCCTGAACAGGGTACAAGGGATGAACCTCTACTTCTGTTCAATAGACATGGAAGGAGTGTGGACCAGATGATAGGTGAGCCTATCTACCCCTATTAGTCTGTAAAAAAAAAAAAAAAAAAAAAAAAATTGTGACAGAATTCATATTAAGTAATGACCTATACTAAGTTTTGATATTGACTACTAACTAAAAAAATCAGGATGGTAAGTTAATTTTTCAGCATTGATAAATAACAGTGGGTAGAAATATTTTAAAATTAAACAAGTTGGGAGGAGGAGCTGAATAAAAAAAAGTTACGTAAGCAAATAGCAATGAAGAGAGGATAATGACAGAAGAAATGATATGTAAAGACATCAGAGAAAAAAGTAACAAAAGAAAAGAAAATAAAGAAATAAAAAATACAATAGTAACAAAGAGTTAAACATTTACAAACAACATCATGGCACAAGGCTTTCTAACTTACTTACAAGTGAATCTTCATATGCTTCTTGTAAGATTTGACATCAATGGTGGATTAGTGAAAATTACAGCTGACTCTGAAATACATCTCGAATTCAGTGGCCAAATATGATGGTTGTGGTGTGAAGGGTCCAAGCAAAGCCGAAGTCACTACCTTGGAATGGGTTAGGTGGAGATGGTAGATGGTGAATGGTCCTGAATCTCACTTGTGTATGGTGGTGAACCATCTTTTACTTGGCAGGGGTGTGGTGGGGGTGGTGGTGGTAGTGAAGGCTCTTAAATGGCGATCTAACTTAGCTAATTTTTTTTGGGCCTTTATCAAGAAATTAGAGTCAAAACACTAGTTACCAAAAATAAAGTCATCCACAAACAAATGCCAAACTTCACATTATATATATATGTGTGTGTGTGTGTGTGTGTGCTCACATACATACAATTGAAACTTGTAGGTTAGGTTAAACAGTTCAGATGGGGGGGGGGATAAATAAAAGAGTTTAATAATTAAATAGCAATGAAGACAAATAATGACAGAGAAGGAATGATAAGTGAAGACATTGGAGACAAAACCAATAAAAGGAAAACACAATTTCAGCAAATCTTTTAAGAAAACGTTTTCTGTTATTTGTATAAATAAGATAAAAAAGATAAACTTGTCTTCCCACCTCTGCAAAGAAAAAAACATTGCACACATATTTCTAAATCATTAAATATTTCTATGCAGTAAAGAAAAAGAAAAGAAAATAACATTTTTAAAATCTTACATCACAGCAAAAAAAAAAAAAAAAATGAAAAAAAAAAGAAAAATTCTGTTACCTTAAACTATCAAGCTATAGCAAAAATAAAATGAGCTTCACTGAAAAAACAATGGTACTGATCTGAAGAAAAGAAAAAAATTCTCCAAACTTGTCATCCTCTGCAAAAGGTTTTGGCAGGAAGTATAATTATGTCCGATTTTCTTTGCAAGTGTGAAAATCCTTTCTTTAATTACCAAATATTTATCTAGCATTATCTTAAGATATGAAATAACAAATACTTCAGCTGCTGTTTTATTAGGCGAAGGAGTTTGTTTCAACAACATTCTAATTACATCAAATATTAGCATCTGATGATTTCAAATGTTCAAGAACAATAAGAATAGAAATGATAAGAGGACCTGAAAATAGACAAGTTTCATATTTTTGTTCATTAAGGATACTACATATTGAAAAGCAATTGACTTTGTTTATGTGCCTAATTTATGATTTATTGTAATTCTACACTGTCAAAAGAATCAGGAATAGATTTTTCAATAAAAAAAACTGTTGCAAACATGAAAATTCCACAGAAGGTTTACAAGTCGGAACATTCAATTTTTGCTGTGCATAATGGAAATAAAGAAATCTGTAAATCTAGAACATCACAGAGAGATTTTTTAATTTTTCTTCCTGTTATTTATCAGAATAAATAAAGACAGTGGCAGTATCAACAGAATTAAACAGAGGAAACAAGAGATAGATAAGTATAAGGATTCACAAATTTTAAATTAAAAACATAAGAACTTATTTCAACTCCAGCTATACTGCAATTAGAAATGATCATATTTTTCTGAAAATATCCTCTTGAATATACATTTTTTTTAAATTCTCTGGATACTCTTTTCTTATCAAAAACTTTTTGAAATATTAATGCATTTTACTAGTTCACCTTGTCATGATAAAATTATGGTAAAGTGATGGTCAGCTATTATCTATGTTAATACTTATGCATTATTGTTACAAGGCAAACTGATTTCCCAAACATAGGTACTACTTAAATATGAGGTGGAGCTATTACATAACAAGCTTTGGTTTCTTATTAAAGTTGAAGTTGAATTAAAGTTATTAAAGTTGAAACACAATGCAAACTATTTGGTATACATTGATGGATGAGAAAGGCTAAACAATTTCTGGAACTTTCAATCTTTTCAGTTCACTGCTATGCATCATTTAATGTAAACAGGTTTTTCTGATGTGCCATAAAAATGGTTACTTCAAAAATCAATCAATGCATCAATTTGAAGCTTTTAGTTAGATTGAACAAAACAGTGACCAAATCTTTTCATAAGCTAACTGAATTTTATGGGGAAGAATGCATATCATGTACATATGTGGTCAAGTAACACAAGAAGTTTCATGAAGGTCAAGAGAATGTCAAACATAATGAATGTTGTGGACAGCTGTGCACGTCAAGAGCATGTGAGAATGTTAAAAAAAAAAAAAACTGAACAAATCGTTTAAAATGATTGACACCTCAGAGTGATTGCAGAAATGGTCTCCATTGGTAAAGAGACTGCTGGACAAAATCTGAAAATCCACAAGTGTATTTATACTATTTGACTGGAAAGGCATACAAACATGAATATGGCAATAATAAGAATATACTCAGCTCAGATTTGCACACAGATACTCACAATTTTACATGCTGTTGTTCAGCTCCCCAACATTATTGACATATTAAAATGAAAGAATAAGAATTTTGAGACATAACTGGCGCTTCCAATTGAATTCCTCACTAAAACTAAAGTCTTATGAACAGAACTGTTAGGTCAACAGTTCTATATAAATCAGTTATTCCTTTGTACCCAGGGGTTTTTTTGTCACTAGTATTAAATAAATCTTTCAAAAGTAATGGTCCAGGAATCTAAGTTGCAAAAAAGTAGTTTTTTAAAGATCAACTCTTATATTGGATATGTATATAATCATCATTTATTGTAATTCTCCAAAGGATTTTCTCAGTTTTTCCTCATGACAACCATAATTGTGTTCTTCTCTGCTATGTCTTAGCAGAAAACCTATCTCATCTCTTTCATCTCCTAGCTGATCATTTTTATTGTATTTGCTATTAGGCGCCAACCTTGGGCATTATCATCCTTTTTTCTATGTGTCTATGTGTCCCATCCACCTATTTTTTGTCATTTAATCACTTTTATGATAGGTTGCACTAGGGTAGTTTTGACCAACACCACAAGATGATACAGAGCCAAAATATTAACCTAAAAACTTGCATCATGTTCTCAAATAGCCTTGTTAGATCTAGATTCTTATATGGATGTTATGCATGAGATCCAACTTGTTCAGAAATGTCTAAACTATCAGCTATATAAAAGTGTTTTCTCAAATCAATGATTAAAAATGGCTTCAAGCAAATGAATCCTCTAGGTCTTAAAGAAGACAATCTTTCATCAAATTTTACAGACTGGTGCTACAGAATCAAAGTGATTTGTCATAAATAACAAAAAACACATCGCTTGAAGAATTCCAATAGCAGCAACAACTAAAATTGGTAGCACATGTAACTAGAAGGGAAAATAATGATATAATCAAAAAGTTCACTTTCCACACTATCTGAATCAAAGGTTTAAAGAGGAAACATCCATCAATACTAGAGATACTGATAACAGTGGACTGTATAAGCTTATTTTCCTGGAAATCTGTTTTAAGAGAAAGATTTCATAACTTTCAATCAACAGTAACACTAACTGTTTAGTCAATGAATGCCCCATATTTCCTGTATAGAAACAGCTACTCTCACAATTATCATTATTTTAGTCTGCTTTCTGATCTAAGTTGAATTTCCCTCTCTTTAGCACTTCTTTTTCCATTGATCTTTGTGATTTGTTAAGTTTGTTTGCAAAAAATGTTGTTTATTTCCATGTTATTGCTAGCATTATACACTTTAGATTTTAAGTGGAGTGTGAGGCAAAAGCTGTGCACCATAGGGGTTAATTAATTAATCATCAGAAATTGGATTTTTTTCTGTGGAGTTATTTGAAATCAGTTGTTTATCAAACATGCCCAAGAAATATTGAGGAACTTAAAGTATTAAATATGAATGCAGTAAAATGACAAAGGAAGCTCTCCATCATGTTAATGAATCATGCAGTCACAGAATTGAAATGTGTTTTGAAAAAGAAGGAGGACATTTTGAACAACACATATAACAATTAAATATGGAGTAAATAAAATTTTCATGTGTAATTAGACTTCTAATTAATTATCCCTATGGTGCAAAACTTTTTTCTCACTCTGTATATTGTTAAAGTGATTTTCATTGTTTTTTTTATTGAAGATTAAAATTATTTTTTTTACAATTTCTGTTCAATTTTAAAACTACCTTGAAACTTTCCCTATTCTTTCTTGTAATTCATTTGATAATTTTGATATCAGTCAAATGTCATCAGCCAAAAATATACATTCAAATATATCTGTTTATGCTTACTCTCATTCTTTTTCAGAAGATTTACACAAAGTTGTATCCTCTTATTTTAGTCTTTTTCAATTTTTTATCTTATGAGACTCTACATAATAAAATTATTGTAGTATTGTTATCATGTACATTCTTAATAACTTTTATAAAATTTTCATTAATACCATAGTTAACATGTGCCAAAACAAACTGGTTTGTAATATTCTGTTATTATCTGATGGTCTATTGTTGAATAATCATTTCTAAGACCTGTTAGTTCATTTAGCTAATTTTTATCTTGGATATTAAGCAATTTCAAAGTACTTTTGAGAATAATTTTTCACCAGTTATGTGATAAGGCAGTAGTCACCAAGGCCTTTATCATCATCTTTTTTATAAAATAAAATTACTATATTGACATTAAAGTTTCAAGGTATCTTTCTTTAATGTATACATTGTGTAAATCACTTTGCAGAATTCTCTTGCATCTTTCAAAAGATCTGTTACTATGCCATTTTCACCTGGTACTTTTCAGTATTTTATATTTTGATATGCAAGTATTAGTTCATCTTTTATCTCAGGAACATCACTAGTATCTACCAGACTGACTGTTGGTGGGTTTTCAAAGCTTGAAGTTTTACGTAGTAATAATCCTTAACATACTGTCCCTACATTTGGAAACTTCCCTGTTTCTGCTTTTCAATATATGTATTTGTTGCTAATTTATGCATGCTGCAGATTGAGAAAGTTTCAAGTTCTTCCTTTTCCTGTGTGTTTGTTTTATCTGGTTTTCAAAGAAAAGTAAATGTAAACTCCAACTCCGACACAAAACTCCAAAAAAGTAAAAGCTGGTGTTACATAGCTCTCTGAGTCCCAAACCGACACTGACTATTGGCTAATATCTGCCCAGTATTGGCTGTATGCAAATTTTGTCAGCACCACATATTCTAAGTAGAACATCTTCTCCCAACAGCCAATTGTGGAAGTGGACATAACTCCTGGTACTTACTGCACCACATGCAACTGGGTCTCTTGTTGGGTTGACCCAATTCTCCATTACATTCTGATATCTTCTACTCTTTCCAACATTTTGCTTCTTTCATACTTTTGATTTGTTTAATTCCGTATTTTCAATTTTATCTTAGTTTTTATATTCATATTTCTCTTTTTCTTCAGTTCTCATCTTTCTTTTGAATACTTCCCTTTGTTATTGTTGTTGTTGCCATTGGTTTTTCCTGCTTCCTTAATTA
This sequence comes from Acanthosepion esculentum, assembly GCA_964036315.1. Taxonomy (NCBI): domain Eukaryota; kingdom Metazoa; phylum Mollusca; class Cephalopoda; order Sepiida; family Sepiidae; genus Acanthosepion; species Acanthosepion esculentum. Next base: position 33,788,248 of record OZ038499.1, read on the forward strand.
TAAACAATTTACTATTTATATTTTCTGTTATTTTCAATACTATTCTCAATTTCTAATTGAAATTCAGTAATGTTCTCTTTGATCCTCTTAGTAATGTTTTCTTTTTAAAAATCATTTAGTTTCTCTCAATTTTAAAGCCAAATTTGACTCTACAAGCTGAAATTCACTGATCACTTCTGATATTAACTTTATGTTTATGACAGATTTTTTTTTTTTTTTAAAAACACAAATGGCTTCGTCAACAATTATGAAGTCAATTTCATTTTTTGTTCCCCCATTTGAACTTTTCCAAGTTTATTTATAGCCTCAACATTGTATTCATAATTATAATTTTGTATCTTTCTGAGAACATTTCAACTTTTTTTTTTCACTTACTCCAAATTTTCCTATATGAGATTCACCATTGTCTCTAATTTTGCACTGAAATTACCCATCAAAATGACGTATTTGATTTTCTCTCAGTCTATAATACAGTTATATTGTACTGGGAAAAAGCAAAAATAACAAATATGTACAATTTAAACTTGTAATTTAAGATTAGATCTATATCCTAACAAATCAAATAAGTCTGTAGTATTATAAGCAACAAATGTGCAAATTCTATGAAAAAATAATAAAAGCAATTAAATTAAAAAAAAAAATAATATATAAAAAGATTTTTAGTATAACATGTTCAAACAAATGTTGCTTTAGCTTGTTTGAAATATTTTAAACTTTATTTAGGCAAATTTATATGAAAGGATGCTGAAAAGTTCTTGACACAACACACTTCTCAAAATCTAACCAAATGACCAAACATCAGATATTTTTTTTCCCTTTTTTTGGAACAGTTTCTTCCTGGGCCAAGACATTTCAGCACTTTATATATATATATATATATATATAGATAGATAGATAGATAGGATAGATAGATAGATAGATATAGATTGCTAGTATTTTATTTTCTTACATCAAAATCTTTTCCACATTTTAATCCCTTTTGTCATACCTGGATAATTATTAAAATATGTTCTGGAAATCATAATTTTCTTTTTAATTTTATAAGCAACAATTGATGATCGTTAACTGGATATTTAAATACTGAGGTAATACACTAATATTAAGAATGTCAGTTGCAAACAGAAAATTTTAAACTTTATGAACACCTTTTCTCTTTTTTAATTACCATTCCACAAAATTTATTACCAGATAATATTCATGAAACAGTATTGTAAAATACAATGCAAGCTTAAATTGAATTCCTCCACATTTCAATTGCATATTTAAAGTCAAAACTCAAATGACATTTAAATAATAAATGGTATAAAATTATACATCAAATAAATTTTAGAATTTGAGATTATTCAAATGTAAGAAATCTTAATGGAATAACTATAAGAGATTATTTTGATAATATATTTTAAAATATTTTTCAAACATTTTTTTTATTGAAATACATCAAAAACACATTTTCATGTAGTTTCACCCCAAGCAAGGCAATAAAGCCACTAGGATGCAAGTGTTTACTGAGTGTTAGAGAATATGAGAAAAAACTGCTATTAATGAGAGATGACAATAAAAAGAACAAGAATTAAGACAGAATTTAACAATTGACATGGCATTTAAATTTTTGAAGATCAATGTTGACTAGGAAGCAAGAAGCCGGAAGAAAGTTCCACAAGTGAGAAGTGCGATAGAAGAAACTGTTGGGATAGAACTTATGTTTACATCTATCCATTTCAACTATAAAATGATGAGACCTTGCTGCCAATTTAGTACTGCACTTAAATTCATAGAGTCTAGACCATAGCGGAAAATACATCTGAACAATTACCATGAAAGTATTTATAGAAAAGGCACAAGGAAGATGAAAGTGGGAAAGGGACTGAAGCCTAGATGCCAGGTCATAGTATATATAAATGTATAGTTGACCTAAATTTTTATCAAATTTTAAATGTGCTCTTTTTATCAAGTTAATATTATTTTAGTAGTAGTAATAGTAGGTGTCAATTTATTTTGTGAAATTATTTTATATACTAGAGAATCTACTGGTTGTCATAACATCCTTGTTCATATCATTGAGTGTTTGCAGGGAGAAAACAAACAAATCTTATTTTGTATCTGAACTAGCAGAAAAGGTAAAAAAAGACAGATGACTAGTCAAAAAATCTTTATTTAAAAAAAACTAAAAAAAACATGAGACAGAAACACAGAGAACAAAGGAAAGAAAACATAGGATACTAACAAAAAACACTTGGTTGAGGGAGAAGATTTACTTTAAAAGGAATAATCATGTTGATATTTATCTTCTGTAAAGGAAAATAAATGCCAAGATTATGAAATGTTATTGTAATACAAAACAGAGTTAGAAGAAAGTATTTAAAAACAGAAAATTCTAGTGACATATTTGGCAAGAGTTTTCATTGTTGAAAAAGAAAAAGAGATGAATCTTTTACAACTCGTAATATTAATGCTATTAAGATAGGAAACTGAATGACATTGCAAGAAAGTAAGAATGATTGCTTACAGAAAAACAGGGGGTATAAATATAGCCAAAAGTCCCAGTGAGAGTCGACAAAATTTAGTCAAAAATAGAAGATATTTCTTTAAAAACAGGACAATTTGCATTTAAATAAAGAAGCATCAATAACAATGAAAAATAGTTTTCAGAACAATTTTTTTAATGCATTTTAATGTTAATTTGAGAATTAAACTTGACAAAATTATGCTAGATTTTTTAATTCAATTTTTAGGTTCCATTGAAATACAACACGGTGAAAAAATACAAAATTAAATTGAAAACAATAAGTTTCTAAATTAGGCAAATATAAACAGGCGTTAAAGAAAAATAATAAAAACTAACAGAATAAATCAATGGATGCAGCTGTATTAGTATAACAAATTTGAATTACACAAGTTTGGATATATAAATATTTCATAACTATTTTTTAATTCTATTTTGAAACTTGCTAATCCTTTTAATGCAACAAATAAAGTTTTCAAATACACTATCCTGATAAGTTTCAGGAGAAAAGAGTTATGCTAAAGGCAATGCTCTTCAGAAAGAACACAAAAAGAAAACACTAACTTCAGTTGACTTTCAGTCTTAGAAGCAGGATTATTTTTTTTTTTTTTAACATTAAAGAATAACCAACCGCAAAGTAGAATCTAATAATTTAGAGGGTAACAATAGTCCATTTCAGATGTTTAAAGGGAAAAAGAATAATTAGTGTGTGTGTGTGTGTGTGTGTGTGTGTGTGTGAATAAAGACAAAAGGAAAACTTATTTTAGCCAATGCATTTCATCCTCTGATGGACTTTATCAAGACAAATGTAAGGATTTTATTTTGCAAAAAGTATTTATAAACAGAATAAAAAGTATTATATGCATGCAAAAAAAAATAATGACATTAATAACAGTAACAATAAACTAGATAAAAATTGACATATATTACGACCTACTACTAGCTCCTTAATATCTACTATCAAAAACAATTTATCAAATCTTAACAATATCAAAATAACTGCAACCACATCCCCAAAAATATCCATGACAATAATAATTCTGAAACAGATATATATATAAAATAAACTGTCACAACTGATCATTACAATATATTTGGGTAACTTGTAGAAATTTAAAAAAACAAAACAAAAAAAAAACGTATATATGAATATAAAAAGGATCTTATGCACAACAATTTATCAAATGCATTAGATGGAAAATTCTTGTGACTGCTGCTATTGAATTTTGCCAAAATATAAATCGGTGTCCCAGATTTTTTCAAATATCACTTTTCCTAAAAGAAATATCCTTATCCCAAACTAACATACAGGAACATAAAATCTTTTTAAAATTGAAAGGAAACAGTTAAATTCAAAACCTTCTATTATTCAAAATATATAAATTAATCTCAAACTAAAATAATACAAATAATAATTACATTATATAAAAAGAAATTCAACAATAACATTTACTTACTTTCATTTATTAGACATTAAATTACATCACTTATCAGGCTCCATAATTTACCTTCACTTTCAGTTAGCCTGATGTATATTTATGAGCATTCTTAAATTTTAAAATTCTGAAAAACTAACATTTTTATTCTGTTTATAAATACTTGTTGCAAAATAAAAGCCTTACATTTGCCTTGATAAAAATCCATCACAAGACAAAATGCATTAGCTAAGATAAGTTTCCCATTTGTCTTATTCATATTGTCTTTTTAGATATATTTTAGTTATATATATATATATATATATATATATATAAAACCCTAAATGTATAAACTTTTCAAAAGTATAAACTTTTCGTAGGTTCAATATAAACTAAAATTATTTAAGTTTGCCACTGGTTTACATCTCATTCTGTTATTTTTACTGCATATTCAACTTTGCTTGAAGACTTGTTTTAAGCAATCATTTAAAACTGAATACATTTTGAAGTGCCAGATTGAAAACATTTAGAACTCTGGATTTTATTTTTCTAGAGCTTCTCAATAAATAATAACAAAACTATTTTGATTCTAGTCTTGAATGTAAAAAATAAAATCACTGTTTTGTAACACTGTGTGATGACAAACTTTCAAGAAATTTTTAAAAATACAGGAGATTAAAAACAAGTCTCAGTTTACAAGTTCTACATCCTAGCATTGAGCAGCTTCCAAAATAGCATTGGACTTAAGAATTGATGTGAGCAATTAGTCATTTTTGCTTTTGCATTTATTACTTTTTATCTACCTTAACTGTTTAATGCATTTCAGTTTGTTAATCTACAATTTCTATAATTTACTATAAATAAAATATAACTATAGAATGTAATTAAATCTCCAAATCAGCCTTTTTTATTATTATTTTTCAGTTTATCATCAATTTTTTCTTTACATTCAACTATAACTATTACTTCAACAACTGATACATTCTAGTAAAGGGTTTAGACCAGGGGTAGGCAAACTATGGCCCATGGGCTACATGCAGCATGCAAGAGCAAAACAAAAACATTAATTGTTAATTACCTGTTAAAAACATTTTGGTGATATGTGGCCCAAAATATCAATGTATTCAAAATAGTAACAAAAAGAACAAAAACAGAAATGATATATATTTAATAGTGTACCCCCTGTTCTCAGAAAACTCACTTCCTACAAAACTGACACATTACAATAAATATGGTGGCTTGTAAGCTAGTGTGTGTGTGTGTGTACACACACACACACACACACAGAGGGTGTAATGGATAAATTGTCATCTAAATTATGCAAAAATGAAATAACACTGACATCTCATTTTAACAGATATATTTACCAAAATTACACAAAAATATCCTGAAATAATAAAGAGTAAGTTTATTCACTAAAATCACCAATGGCCTCCAGACGACTTTGTAATCTCATGCAACTCTTCTGGATGGTCTCCTTGTTGAAGTTGGTGAATGCTGCCATAATCCTTGCCTTCAGTTCATCTTTGGTGTTACAAGGAGCTTTGTTAGTCCCTTGATCAACTGCACCCCACACATAATAATCAAGAGGATTGCAGTCTGGGGAGTTAGATGGCTATATGTAATGGGTGATGTGTTTGCAGAAATTGTCTGAGAGCCATGACTGGATTCTCCAGCTTGTGCAGCATGGAGCAGAGGCCTGTTGCCATACATAGCATCTTCCAGCAGCCACCCTCTTGACCAAAGGTAGCACTACCTCTTCAAGCCACTTGACGTAGGCCTCTGTGTTGAGTCTGAGGCACTGTGGGAAGATGAATGGATGCATAATGTCGCTATCACTAGTGATCACTCCAAGCACCAAGATGTTGACTGGATATATCATCCAACTCTTTCTGAATTCTCTGCACTGTTCTCAAATTGACATCCAAACACTCTGAAATGTTCATATTAGAGCTTCCAGCATAAATGCCAAGCAGTACAGACTGTTGTTTTCAAATTTCTGGCAGGGTTATTGTGTCATGGTGCTCTTTTTCTCATAGATGGTGCCCAACTGATCCTACTATACTCTGCAGTTGACAAAATCAAAAACAAACAACGTACATACGGGAACTTAAAAATATAAAATGACAACAATTTACCCACCACATTCTACTGAGTTGAGTTCTCTGGCCACTGGCATATTTCATATAGAAAATGTTAAAGTTTCCCTTTCTCTCTGCTGTGCAACAATAGCCTAGGGGTAGGATCTCTGACTGATGCCAAATTGATCGGGTTTCAATCCTGGCTTGAAGCAATCAGGCATCTAGCTACATTGAAGAGCTGTGATACAGTTAAACACTGTCTGTGGATGACAATATATATATATATATATATATGTTGTAGCCAGGGTTGATAGTGGAGACAAGCTCCCACTGTTTATAAAATGCTTCTGTGGCATGTGTCTCGAATATCTTCCGACAACTAAATTCAGCTCCAAGCTGGAAAATGGCCAGTGGCGGAAAACTGGCACCTCATAACTAGTTGCTTCAGGTAAATGAAGCTCAAGAGCTCAGGAAGGCAGTTCATCTAGAGGAAGGAACACCCTAATTTTAAACCTCCATTGCCTTGCAGTCATACCCAAACATGGAAAAAACTATAGAAGTAAATCCAGACAGAAAACCCAGAATGGAAACCCAAAGGTAGTTGGCTGTCAATACTGACAAGTTTCTGGCACCACCTGCAGCCAAGATGTCCCCAAATGTAATGTCCTGTATTCCTTTGGATCTTGTCGGAATGACTGAGAGTCAGGGGGCACATAGTCTGGGTAGTGCACGGCCTCCATATACCTTCAACCAGGAGTATTATTACTATAAACATTTTTAGTGGGTACATGTGTGAATTGCTATCCTTGTTTTTGAACAGTGAAATTATTAACAATCATCCTAAATTGAGAAGCCCTACTAAAGAAAAATTGTACATCTGACAGGAATTGAACCTGCATCCTCTTTTTCCATTTCTTAACATTTATAGTAATAAGAAATAATGTTGGATAAAAAATCCTTCAATGTGTGTATGTGTGTGTGTGTGTGCGCACACATTCATGTGTCTATAACTAAACACAGTTATACAGCTTTAAAAAAAATTCAAATTTCTAATAAAAGTGGACTTTTAAGCTAGCTCCTGCAGAGTGTTAATTGGGTTTCTGGACCAAAGCTAAAGGAACCTTTGGTCCAGCTTAGGAAACAGCAATGATAACTTTGAAGAAATAACTTTGAAATCCTCAATTCATTCCATAGAACTTCAAAACCTCACTTTAAGTCTAATTCAGTCTTTAAGTCCAATTCCGGATGAAAGCCTGATTTGGGCTGAAATTCCAATTCAAGCTCAAAAGTGAGTTCTTCAAATTACAAACTCTATGGAACTTCAATAGAGTTGAGTTCTTCAAATCACAGTCTCTCTGGAACTTGAAAACCTCATGTCATGAAACTTCTTACTTCAACTCTGATTCCTTGGCATTTTGAAGAAATAAAATTAATTTCCTCAATTCACAAAGTTTAAACAGAGTTTAAAACAAAATTTTTTTTGTTACTTTAAACTCAATATAAATTAAAAAACTTAAAATTACTAATTTCCAATTCCGGGATCATCTGGATTCCAAAATGGTATAATATGTCTATGTAGAGCAATTGTGACCCTGGTTAGAGGGATTTCAGACACATGGACCGACAGAGAGAATTTGCTGTTTATTTATTCAAGAATATTTAAATTTTGTAAACTGTTATTTAAAATTAAAGCCTTTCCTCGTTACCTTTCTAGTGACCACATTTTTTAAAAAATTACTCTTTACATTTTTTATAAATATAATTTGAAACATTCACTTTTGCAGAAACCTTGTATGAATAAAACAGTGTTTAATCATGTAAATATCAGGCATGAAAATCTTTGTGCTAACTGAATCTACATTTATATTCATACAAGCATGCTTTATAAATGGTTTGAATTGTGATACATTATGACCCAAGATATGAGACAGTTAAAAGAAAAAAGAAATCATTGCAAAAGTTTCACTATTGCAAGTCATGAAAACGATAAAGGAGAAGAGCACAAGATTAATAGAGATTCATTACTGCTGTCTGCAAAGCCCTTAAAGGTTATTCTATCAAACATAGGAAATAAGCCAAGGAATAAAGTTCTCTCTGGCAAAAGAAAGCGTTGGTTGAACTGAAAGATTGTTTATTTCAAAGGAGTCAAGTCCCATTGTACTAAAAGAAAACTTGTAGAATGAGAACTCTAAAGATAGAAATCCATAAATAAGAAGGTACTTCCGTACACTTACTCCGAGCTGCCGTAAGTGTTTCTTTTCATCGTTGTTTTTCATTTATACTTCCAACATTTTTCCAGAATACAAAAGAAATGGAAATCTTTAAAGTATTCTGAAAGAACAAGAGAAACAAATGAAAACTGAAATAATTTTTCTTACATAAATAAAAATCAAAAGATTTTTTTTTTTTAAAGGGTAACCTTTAAATACAGAAATGTTATAGAATTACTCTTAGGTGCCTAATAAAAGTTGGGGAGGGGGACTTTTTTTTTTTTTTTTTTTTTTTTTTTTTAGGAAATTTTCCAACCTAACCACCACCACCACCACCAAGCATATTGACCACACCATTTATCAATTTTTCACTTTTTCACTCTTTAAATGATTTTGTATTTCCCCCTTTTATTAAAATACCCTATTTATCGCATATTGAGAAAAATTCTAATCCACTCCAATTATTAAGGACCCCCCCTTGTATTAGGCCCCTAATAGTAGCTGTTCATATTAGTTTGCATATTAAATTCCCTATGCTGAGTTGTTTAAATCTTCCAAAAGTAGAGTACTTTAGAGATTGTTGTAAGAGAGGGGGAAGGAAAAAGCAGGAACTGCATATTATAAGGATATGTAGAATAGATAGTGGTTGACGCTGGATTTGAAGAGGTTAACTTGTAACCCGTTAGGTTCCTGTCAAGTTTCCCATTGTTTGATTGAGCTTCATGCATTTTAAGAAAGATTAATGCTGTAAAGACACATAGACATCACAGTGGCCAATACTGAAGAAAGTATTGACACAAACCGAATATGGACAACTTCCTTGTTCTTGTCTAGGGAAGACAACTTATAGTCGCCACTTTTCTCATATTTAAATTAGACTACAACTATTACTCCTAGAAACATAAGGATTTGATGTTCCTGGTAGACTGAGTACTTCTCTTATATGGCTGTTCTGTCACTTTTTTCTTTTTGGGAGATCAACCCAGATTTCAATCATTATGGTATGTCTCAGGCAAGTCATCACTCATAATAATATCTTTATAAGCCAAACGAGTCTTATGTGAACACGATTGACCATCACAGAATTTATTTTTATTACATTTCCTACTTAACCACAGCCTTTTTTATAATCAGTAACTACAACATTTCATATTGAGTCTATTTCTAATTAGATATGCAGATGACAGTGTGGACAGCAGACTCGGGAAGGGAAAATACAGAAACTCCTACAGAAAGTAGTAAAGGAAAGTGAGAAACAATAATTCTAAGAAGACAGAATGTATGGTTGTCAACAAAAAGAAGAGCCCAGTATGCAAATTATAAATTCAAAACATCAAATTCAAGCAAGTTCAAAAATTTAAATATCTAGGAAGTGTTTTAACAAAGGACAGAAAATGCAACATAGAAATCTGAAGGTGCACTGGGACAATGAAAGAGGGCTTCCAAAAGATAAGCAAAGTATTAAGAAACAGGAAAATCTCTTTAGAAACAAAGAAAAGAGTACTTAACTTATGTAATATTGTTCATTCTGTATGGTAGTAAATGCAGAACAATCTCATCATAGATAAAAAAAGAGACTTGAGGCAACAGAAATGTGGTTCTACATTGCATAACCTACCTAATGAGCTTGTGTAAATGGTTAGCAGAAAAGGGATTAGGATAGATAACGAAAAGACAAAATTTATTAAGAGCTACAAAGGATAGGAAATTGTGGAGAGCTATAATTGCCCACATAATTGCCCAAGGTTTTACTAACTGATCCATCAAATTGACTGAATTGAAAGTGGCTCTAAAAATACATTCTCAAAAGTTCCTTGGAACCAATGTAACTTCACCAATATCTACTTACATATCGCAAGGTACATTGTTAAATTTAATTTTTACTACCATATTTTTCTTTCATTTTCAGAAAAAAATATAACCATATTGGTTTCTAAGTTTTGTTGAAACTCTTCAACACATTTGACACTCATCTTTGTAAATTTATCCACCAGCTAGAAAGGATTTTTCATGTAGTTATTGCATAATTTTCAAAATGCTGGACATTTTTCTTTGTTCAACTTGTGTTCATACCTGCAAATTCTGCATTGAGAGACTTTCTTGATATCAGGATTGTTAAAATGTGATATTAGTTCCTGCTGCTGTATAAATTCAACACAAACATTGAGAGCCATATTCCCCAATTGTAGTTGTCCAAGCATCTTGTATCAATCTGATACAGTATAAATACTCTTGTTTAGTCTGGCTCATCTTCAATCATTTACTAAACTTGTCCTAATTTCTCAAATTCACAATATTGAATTCCATTCCACAGTCAGTATAGGAACTTCATGATTGGTTCAGAAGGCTCATATGGAATAGACATGAATTTAGTTCTCTCTCAAACCCGTTTCATGCCGTTTTCATGATTATCTGTATTTCTTCGAAAGGCAAATCCTTCTTCGAGTTGGGCTTTAGCAAGACTTTCATTACTACCTCACACCCAGCCATGAATAAATCCATGATTTTATTGTAACCATCAACTGCCTCACTGGTTTTAACTTGCAGTAGCAATGAAACATCTTAGCCAGGCTTTAACAAAATCAGGATCCTATCAGCAACCCCATTGTTGTAAACTCATATATCATAGTGATCAATACTCAAATGAATAGTCACACAAACTGAATATGGAACTTTCTTGTTCTTGTCTAGGAGAATCTATAGTCCACACTTTTCACATATTTAAAAGAGCACAAACTTTGTGGTATTTATCATGGCAGAGGAAGTTTCCAGATTTATCAAAAGTTTCGACTATGGCGGCTACTGGTTCAGATAAAATCACTGTGGTTGATCTTTAGAAACTTAGCCCAGAGTTATTTCCAAACTTGGCTAAATTCTTTAACCACTACCCAAAGAAGAAATGTTTTCCAAGTCTAAGAAAGGTGTCAGCTGTATGCTCTGTTTTCAAGAATGTAGGTAAGTGCTCATCCCTGTCTCAATATCAACCCATCAGCCTCTTTAGTGTCATGAACAAACTGAGTCTATGATCAACAAGAAAGTTGTTAATCCTGAGTGACAAACAGTATAGAGTTCACACCTCTAGATCTACTGCTGATGTCCTGTCATTACACACAGAATCATTGAGGCACTTGATAATAAATTCATCATGAGAAGGATTGCCTTAGGTATCTCAAAGGCCTTTGACAAGGTGTGGTATATATAAATCCAGCTATAGCTTCTCTAGAAGAGTCTTCACATCAAGTCCTTCCTATCCATGCAGGTTGAAGTAAATAACCAGTCTTTTGAAGCTCATGAGATTAATGTAAGCATTCTCCAAGGCTCTTTTTTTGCTCCTACCCTCTTTCTGCTTTATATTAACAATCTGTCTAAGAACATACTCAGATCATTAGTAAATATATATGCAGGTGATACAACAGTGTATGAGTGTACCTCCAAAAATCTAAATGATCCGAGCATAGCAGCTGATCTCTCTTCTGACCTAGCTCTAAGAGCTCAATGGAGGAAAAACATTGAATACCTCCAAAACCAAACAAGTAACATTTCATCATTATCAAGCAGACATTGAATTTTTACTTATTATGATGAATAGTTGTACTCTCAAGAAGACTGCTTGCTTTGAACATCTATTGGGATACAAGCTCACCCCAGACCTCAAGTGGAATATATATACAATTCATCACTAAAAATGCTGGTAAAATATTCAGTCCCTTGTACCACTCCAGAAAGTACCTAACTTCTCCTGCTATGTTTTAATATTACAAGAGACCAAAAATAGAAAATTTTTATATGGGCTGGAGCTGCCCAATCCTCAATTTCCAGCCTGGACAGAATTCAAAAGTGTCGATGCAGCTTTGTGGGTGATGAATTATTTTCCACTCTACAACTGCTTTCTCACAGATAAAATGTCACAAGCTTCTTTTGGCAAAGTACCAGAGGCTTTAATTAACTTTAAATTGGTTAAGCATCTCACCTTGCAGGGTCTTCTTTCAGATAAGCAATATGGCTTTTGCTTCTCTAGGTCAACAGCTGATGTATTAATGATTATTGCTGAAAGAATCTTTTAAACTCTAGATAAGAATAGTGAAGCTTGGGCTGTTGTTTTAGATATTTTGAGGCATTTGACAGGGTTTGGCATACTGGTTTTCTTCATAAGTTGAAATGTTATGGTATTTCTGGATGAATTTTTGAACTGATTCAGTCTTTCTTAAGAAATCATGAAATGAAAGTTGTCTTGAATGACCACTCTTCTAAATCTTTTTACCTTAATGCAGGTGTTCCCCAGATCTCTAGCCTTGGACCTACATTGTTCCTAATTTTCACAAATGAATTTCCTGGTGTCATCAGTTCTCAGCACGGTATCTATGTTGATGACATAACTATTTAATTCTGTCTTCATAGCAAGTTTGATTAGTTCAATAAAATCAAATTGGCAGCTGATCTAAAAAATGACCTACATCTGTTATTAAATGCAGCAAGGAATGGCTCGTTAAATTTAACGCCTCCAAAATTAATCATCTAAGAGAACTCATTATGTTCCTTCAACATGGATGATGTTAACTTCCAAGAGAGTGACTTATTGCGCATTCTCGGACTAATGTTTACAGCCGATATAAAATGGAAAGAGTATAATGAATCAATTGCTAAGTCTGCATCTAGGAAAATTAGTTCATGGTGTTGTGTTAGATTCTATTGAGAAATATTATCTATCTTACATATTCATAAGTCTACCATTTGTCCTTTTGAATATTGCTGCCACATCTGGATTGCTGTTTCTGCTATGTATTTAGAGATTCTTGATAAAATCCAAAGAAGAATCTAAAAAGTTATAGGTCCTGACCTGGCAACTTCAGTCACTTTCCCACCACCATAACATAGCTACAATGTGCCTTTTCAATAAATATTTTCATGGTAATTGTTCTGATGAAATTTCTTCTATGGTACCTAGACTTTAGGAATTTAAGCACAGTACTAGATTGGCAACAAGGTCTCAACATTTTACAGTTGGAAATGTCTAGACGTAACCATATGTCCTATGCTAACAGTTTCTTCTATTGCACTTCTCATCTGTAGAACCTTCTTTTGGTTTCTTGCTCCCTTGTTAACTTTATCTTCAAAAATTTAAATGCAATATCAATTGTTATCTTCTGTCTTCTTAATTATTGTTCTTTTTATTACCTTTTCTCCTTAAAGTATATTTTTCTCATATTCTCTAAAATTCAGTAACCCCTTATGTCTTAGTTGCTTTATTGTATTGTTTCAGATGAAATGATTAAAAGGAAAAAAAACTTGGTTGTGCTGTACAGAAATTTCACATAATGCACATGCATGGAGTATGTAATTATACCAAGTCAATGTTGTTAAAAATGTTTGAATGATAAATGATAGGAAACAAAATCAACAATACTGAACCAATAGTCAAAGATAAACAAAACAAACATGACAACTTGAAATGCTTTTCCTACAATTTCAAAAATTATGTCCTCTTTCCTAAAAAAAAATATTACACTTCATTATTAAAAATAGAGTAGAATTATTCATTTTATTCTTTTATCCTTTTCTTATTTATTGGTTATAATAACACAACATTTTTATGGATGAGAACGTATTATCAAATTTGCAAGTGTTTCAACTTGTTCTGTTTACTTTTTTTTTACTATTCACTCAGATCAGAATAGTCAATTTCTTCCTATATTATTAATCTTTCAAATATTTTTAACAACAACAACCATAATAAAAAATGTTCTCATATATTTGATAATTTTTTAATAATAATACTTTTATTATTTTCTATATATTATAATAAGTGGTACATTTGATGTTTACTCAGACATCCAGTGTAAAATGTTTGTTTTTGTGTGTATGCTTCTATGTGCATATCTCTGATGGTTGGGGCTTGTGTAGTACAGTGATTGAGGGTGATGCCATTGAGAGTTCTAAACTCCTGGTAGAGCCACTCTTGGCAGGAAGGTCAAAGACAAGGACCCAGACTAAGCGTGATCTACCCCAAAGACCTCAACAGTGGAACAAGCAGATGATGAATACAACAGGGCTATGCATAACAGACATGCTACAGAAGGTTCCACTCAAAATTATAACAGAGTCAGTGGCAGACCATTGCAGTTTCACAACTGGATTCTGCAGGTCTCATTCCATGTGCCACAGAGGAAGGTCATGAAATCAAGTGTGTGGGTCACTTCCTGGCAAGTTGAGGTTCACCTTAAACAAATTCATGCCATTGGCACTTTCTTGTGCTCTGATTTTTCACCTCCAACCAACTCTTTCAAAGTCAAACGATGATGGGGAATGGATGATGGGAGCAGTGTTGGTGAAACTGAAAGCTTCTAGTCCTGAACCCGCATGTTGGTGATGAATTTAGTCATCAACACCATCATAAAGGAAGTGATCAACAAAGAAGAAATTAAGTTATTGGATATGAGATAAAGCAGACAAATTATGTCAAGTCACTCTACAAATGTTACCGATACTATGTAACCCAGTACTACCTGTTGTATAGTTGGGTTATTGGTGACTAAACTGGTTCCCCCATCAGGATTTTATGGTGTGGAGGGTTACTAAACACCCAGCAGAATTAAAAACAAGACATGTCAAAGTGTGGATGAAGCCTTTCATGGGATCAGCAGCTATCCAGCACAGGTGCAGGTATGCAGAAATATCTGGGCTGGAGTATAAGAATGTGTTCAGCTCACTGGGAGGTTATGGTATCCAACTAAGAGAAGGAAAATTTTGATGTAACATCGATGGCTTGACAGCATTCATTGATGTTGACTCATTCTTCTTTTTGGGTATATACTGTTCTTGCTCAGAGTGAGAATGATCCAGTACAATTCTCTACTTTAAAAATTCTATACACAGGCATTGCTTGATATCATAAGTTAGAACTGGGGTTTGTAAAGATATCTTCCAATGGTCATACTCAACAACGAGTTGGCAGCCATCATGTTTGTAATTTATAAATAAAAAAACAGCAACACATTAATAGCAATCTCATAGAATAAAAACAACATATATAAAGTAAGCTTTATTTTTTCACAACTATAATCAGATCTTGTGTAGGGAAAATTATAGCTTCTTTGATGGAAATTGATTCCTCATCCCTAGATAGAGTTTTATGTCTTGTCAATGTGAAACCTGATAGTAAATTCCTAGAATGTGAAACAATGTCTGAGAAAAAGAAATGTATTGAATCCCACAAAGGAAGTGTGATTATTTATAAAAATAAATGAAGTATAAACAGGATTAAATATATGCATATATCTGTATATGTTTGGATATGTGCTCAAGTATAACATAACACTTCAAGTAGAAAAGAATATACAGATTATTATTGTATAAAGAAGAAGAAAGATGAAGATGATATTACAAAGTATTACAAGAATATATTTTGTATAAAATTTCTGATTTCACCTTCTTTGCTCTCGTGGTTGGAAAGTTTATCAACTAAGAATTGCAATAACAAAAGCAACAATAACACAAAAGTTAGTAATAATAATTATTATAATGAAAGTGTGCTATCTGAAAATTAAAAAAGAAAATCTACTAGTTACTAAAACAAAAATAGTTTACAAAATTGAAAAGGGACTTGGCATCTTGACTTCAGTCACTTTCTCACAGACATGATGTGGCTTCCCTGTCTTTTCTACAAATATTTTCATCGCAACTACTCTGACAAGCTTTTTTCCCTTAATGCTCTGACTACATAAATTTAGGTGTGCTACTAGATTTGCATCTCGGTCCCACCTAGTTACTGTTAAAATAGTTAAATATAACCATCACTTCTACTCAGTTTATTTTTTTGCACTTCCTGTCAGTGGAACTCCCTTCCATTTACTTGCTTCCCTGATAACTACAATCTTCAAAAATTTAAATGCAATGTAAATTGCCATCTTCTATCTTCTTGAATCTCATTCATCTTTTGTCCTTTCTTCAATCCTCCCTATACTCATTTTTTTTTTCTTTCATATTCATTCCCTGTAACCCCCTGCATAATAGTGACATTCCCACCTTGCTTGGGATAAAATGATAAAAAAAAAAAGTAGAATGACTAGCTTTGGGCTTTGCTTAATCATCAGCATATTTGTGGCTAAAGTGCTTAATGCAACATTCATGAACAACAGATTCCCAAGATGTGAGTTTGAGTCTTGTTGGAAGCTACTTCTTTATTTCTGATTTTGTGATGTTTGCTTGAGTGCAATGGTTCTTGAACATTTTTTTTTTAATCACTGCCCCCTTAGGTGTATAAGGATTTTTCATGACACCTTAGTAGAGAAAATACTGAACACCTGCATTTACATAAATGCAATTAGATTTGTTAGATTAATAAAATAAAATAATGAATCCTGTAATTTAAATTCATCAAAATTTATGTATTTATTTTCTCTTTTACAAAGACTATATGCAACAATTATATACCAAATGTTCAACACAATTCTAGAATAAACCGTAAACCTTGTCTATGAACTGAGCAGCACATAGTGCTGAAACAGTAAAGTTCAACAGAGTGATTCACAGTGTGCTTCCAGATGTTATTTCCTAACATTGTAACTTTGCATTGAATTATGATTGCCTGGAATTATTCAATTTTTCAAATATCCTGTGGCACCCCTGGAAGCTAACCTGCAATACACTGGGAGCTATGGCACACACTTAGGGAACCACTACTCTAGTGTTTGAAGAGTTTATTGACCCACAGTTTTGTAATAAACAAGCAACACTAATAAGACACTGTAAAAGGAGTGATAAAATAATAATAATAATGGTGATAATGCTGCATCTGAAGATTGCAAAAATAAATCAAAGAAATAGGTGTTAGTGAAGATGAATTATTTATGTTATTACTTTGAATAGTAATTATAAAATATCCAGCAAACACATAATACAATAACTAGAAAATAACCACAAGACCTAATGTTCATCCTGTTGATATGTCTACTCTATTATTCCCTTATGCTCCAGGAACTCTCGGTTCAAAAGACAAACCAGCTTTATTCAAGTGGTATCTCTCTCGGGTTTACTTGGCTAGTGCCATGGTAGTCTTAGTGAGTTATCACCAATCAGGGCTGAATGGCACACTCCCAATGTTGATTATTCAGACAATTGTCTGCATCCAAAAGGAGATGGGGGAAGGAGAGCAGCAAAAGGCAGGAATTTGTATGCATGTAATTATGATAAGAAATACACTTCCACAATCAATAAAGAATAAAATTAATGATCCATAGGAAAAGATAAACATATAGAACTTCATCAGATTTCTAACCAGAATATAAAGGAAAGTTGATGTTAGAATATAGAACACATAAGCAAATTGTGAAAGCTGTTTATCTCACCAACTAACACAGATAATACTGTATGAAATGCCCAACATTTTCCAATAAACAGACAATAAAAGTGAGTCTTGATTTTCAATAATAATGCAAGTAGAATATAATTCATATTTTTACAATGCAAAAAATATAAAGAAAAGCAGGAGGTAAATAAATTTGAATTCTTCACCGAAATGAAATGTAATAAAACTATTGCCTTAACCAAAACATGAACTTAAACCAAACCAAAACATGACTACATCTCTACTGCTTAAATTTGCTGTTCTTTGAATAAATAAAATAAAAAAATATCAGCTAAAATTAAAACACAAAAGCAAATTCAACTTTAATCTTCAAATTTTCTATTGAATAAATTTTAAAAGAACAATAACAATAGTGCAGGATAAATATTTATAAAAAAAATTTTCTTATATTAGACAAAATTTTTCAAAGAGAAAGAAAGGCACATAAAAAGGAAGGAAAATCAGCAGAATATGAATGTTTTCTTTCCCCGTCCAACATTGTATTCAAAGAAAGCAGGAAGAAACAAAAGATGAAGAGAAGTATTTTCATTATGTTTGGAATATTTCAAAAAGACTGGGAAGAGAAAAGGAGAAAAATAGCTTTCCCTAACCCCACCCACCAACAGATGGAGTAAATTATCATGATCATTAGAAACAACCTCAATTGGTGGTAGATTCTTTTATGTAAGTAATGATTTCAAAAATTTACCATTTTTTATTCTTCTAAACTATATTTATCTTGATATTATCAGATAGAATTAAAAAAAACAAAACCTTATCATGTTTACATTTTATTCTGCTGCAGAGAGCTCTTGATTGGGCCTTCAGCTTGTTCAGGAGTTTGAGAATCCCTAAGTCTTGGCATATTCTCAGCATTGGAAGATCTCCTGGCTGCTGTTTGATCTGGGTTTTCATTTGCACAGGACTTTCTTTTCCTTGCTCCAGCCTCAGCTCTTTTGATTGCAATCTGGTGCTCTGATGGTGGAGATTTCTTTTTGTGAGGCATACTGCTGCCATACCCCATACGCGATAAGCAACAATAAACTACAGAAGAACTAAAAGTTGATCACTGCATTTAAGTATTGCATTAATATTTAAGCTTACCTTTTAAAAGTTCAAAGATAATTCTTCTGCTGCCATTTTAATTTAAAGACAATTTGATGTATATAGGTCCTTAATTTCTATACAAACAATTACTTTTATTTTATAGTTGACTTTCACTGAATTTCACAATTAATTTCAATTATTCCCAAATTCATTTCTAAGTTATAAAAATTGTTATCATACAAAAAATTTGTTGCAAAAAATCACATAAAAAAATTCACGAAAACAATCGCACTAATGACAACTTAGGAATCCAAAATTCAGGATTTTGGGTCCAGATCCAGCCTGGAATGTTTTTAATTTGCTCACGGAGTTAGTCTGATTCCAAAATGGTATGATATGTTGGGCTACAGCCTCTAGGAGTAAAGTTGAAAAAGTATGACACGCTGACATTCACATTTATTTATATAGAAGATGAGATATTTAAAAGTTAGAGAGTTGTGTCCCTTTAATTGAAAAAGGGAGACAGTGACACAGGCATTCACATTTATTATATAGATAAAGAAGATGAGATATTTAAAGTTAGAGATGTGTCCTTTTAATTGAAAAGTGTGACATACATTTTTGCATTTATTATATATATGAAAAAAATTAATGATGTCTGATACTGAATAAAAAATAAATTAGTCATTAAAATATAAATTATTTCTTTGTTTATCATTCAAATTACCATTCACTTTGCATAAATTTTTTATCCCATAAATACAGCATATTTGCACTGTAGCCTTTTCAAATTTATATAAATAAAACAAAACATGTCTTCTTGCTTTGCAATAACTAGAAATATCAGCTGAATAAGTGAAATAAACATGCCTCAAAAATATTATCACATTTGCCAGTTAATTATTTTTAAATTAATTCTATTCTTTGTATAGAATGATCTTTACAATTAGGCAATAAAGTACTCTTTCATCCAGAAATAAACAATCTACCAGACAAAAAAACATTTAGTGTTGAATATAACGTTAATCAAGTAACAAATGAATAATAAAATTCCTTTAAAAGTGTAAATTTTTATCATAAAGATTATCAAATCAACACTACATGTAAAAAGTGCAAGCAAGCTATCCTTGCTTAATCTAAAATTTTATAAATATGAAAAATATTATATTTGTTGAGATTACTTATAAAGCATGTATGGATACATACCTTTCTGAAAAGGCACTGATAGAAAATAACTGTAATAGTCAAATTTAAAACATGTTACCCAAAAACTACTTCTGATCCTTTTGTTGTCACTCTGAGAAAATATTATCCAGTTCCGTTAAACACTATAGCTCAATAAATATCACATGACTACCCCATAAACTATACCTAGATAATCTTATTTGTCACAAATCAACTCTTCACAGAAATCCATACAATTACTAAGATTATAAGTGATGTGATTTGACTCTTCAATGTTCAAGTTCAGTTTCTCCTGTCATTTAAAATAAGGAACTATTGAAATGTCTCTGTGACAACACTGGCTATAACAAGAAGTCATCAAAAACCAAGAGGTCAGCAGGTGAAAGCCATAAGAGATAACATTTAATGAACTGACAAAAAGGACCAGGAAGAGACCGAGTCTTTACAAAGGTCAGTCTTGTCTTGTATGTAAATAAAAAAAATAAAGGCTGAAAAACAAATTGTATAGCCTAACCTAGGTTGTGCCTTAAGATGAAAAAGGAAAAATCCTGAGAGCAGAGAGAGAAGTAAACTTAGAAATAGGCAAAGGTTAATTCCCTAAGGCTCTACATGATGACAAAAACTAATTCCTTCAGAACAGATGAAAGACATTTTGTTTGTGGTGAAACATTTGGAGTGGCCTCCTAGGTAACCTTTTCTTAGAACAAGTCAGTATATTCATCTCCAGGGTATATCTCATGTTTCCAGTAAGAGATACTAAGAATATTTTAAATAACAGTACAAAGTTATGCCAAACATTACAAAGAAAAACCTGATACTGCAGTTATATTTATTTCATGTTAACAATGTAAAAATATACAAGCAATGGATTTAAAATGCACAAATATATCATTTAAGATTTGCATATTGTAAAGCTGGTATATATTAACTGTTCTGTAATTTTGGTCTATATATCTGAGATGAGGTATTGTAACTATTTGCACTATTTGCATTGTTTGGAGTGGTATCCTCATCTTTATTGTCATATTCACAATGTTTCAGCCATTGTATGCCTTCTTCAGGTGATATACTCGAACCAAACCATTTATTTAGTCCACTGGGGCAAATTGTTCTAGTTCCACATGCCATACCTTTCTGGATATCTCAGTTTCAGTTATTTCCTTTTATTAATTCAACTCTCCAATTTTTTTTGTTCATCTATGCCATGGCCAGGTATTGAACTCACAACTCTTTGGGTCAAGTCACTGTTATTACTTCAACCAATGCTTTTATCTACTGGGCCATATAACCCAGTGGATAAAAACCAAAACATTGTAAATAAAGATGAGGACAACAGTCTAAACAATGTAACTAGTATGTTTTTGTTCTGTAATTATATATCATGCTCATCAGCAATCTCTAATCCATTTCAGAACAAAGATCTTTCCCAAATCCTTCCATGATAACCATGTATGTTACCAGTAAATTTCTTTATCTCCTCTCTCCATCTTTTGCCAGGTCTTTTTCTATTGTTTGCTTCCTATTATATATTATAAATTCACTTGTTATATGAAGCATAAGCTATAACAAAAAAAAAACAACAAAAATTTTGTCAGATACTTAGTTTTTCTATTAAAATACTGATTATAGACAAATACTTCTTCTATACACCATATAGCTTCAGGATCATGATTCTCCATAACCTATTCCTTGTCAAACCTCTCAACTCCAGTTCCACCAACACTTCACACAAGTTCATTGGGTAGGTGGCCCATTGCCTTCCCTTGTCATTTTTTCCTTTGATATATCCTATGAGTATCAAATTCTCAACTACACAGAATATTTAAATTGAACTTAATTTTGTTACTTCAGATATAAAGTCAAATTAAGAAATGATTTTATTAATTAAATTCAAAGAGAAGGGTGTTGTTTAAATTTTTTGAAAAGATATGTTGTTCTCAAATGTAATATGCTTAATTTATATAGTCTAATTTAGTCTAAAAGTGTTGAAAAGTATAACATATCCAATAAGGAAAAAATATTAAGATACATCAAATGGGGCAAGAATATATTTAAATATTTTTTGTGTCTTATCAATAAAACTATTGACAACAATGACCAAAATCTTAGTGCAAATATTCTGTTTATGAATTACCCTAGTAAAATTTCAAATATATGAAATAAATTGGAATTGAACAATGCAACCATTTTGGCTTTCAACAATTTCAATATAGAAGCCAACAGGCAAAGTAGCAATAAAGTATGTGAATATTGACTAAAAGCTTCTATGGCCAACAGAATGCAAATAATCACTTTTACATGGTGGCCTTTGTTCCCTGTCTAGGGATTAACTTTTACATGTGCAAGAATTTGGGATAACATTATTAATAATGTTTTTTCTTGAAGCAACACAAGGCAGAATCAATAGTAGTGTCATGTTTTTGTTCTGTGCTGAACAAATCTCACTCAATTTTTCCTCCTTTCTCCCTATTTTATAAACTGTACTATTGAAATAGGCATCTAAAATACATAAAAGGATTAACATGCTGTTGGATGAGTTAAGGGCATATAACTCAAAATGGGAAGATTAACTTCTATTTTAGAGTTTATTAATTAATTAGTTCAAATTGATTATATTTGACATTAACAAGTCTTAATAAATCATGACAAAAGATTCCTATTTCAAACACAAGATTTAATATATTAATACAAGAGATAACACAATGGATTATTTTTTATATGACCAGTATATCTTATGTTTGGTACATCTGTTTGTGTAGTAGCAGTTGTAGCACAGTTCTCCACATTATGTTTAGTAAATGGGTTCGCTAAACAATGTCCCTATGTTCACCAGTTGTTCTCTATTTATACTTGTCTACATTATTTGCATACAATACTACACTTGTTTTTTCTTTTACTATTCCTGATTATTCTTGTACTGTGCTGTTCTTCCTCTTGTCTTTCTTGTTTTCTCTTTAATGGTGATCTCGGTCTCTCTTCATTTTCTTCTTCACTCTTGTAGTGTCTTTTCATTCTCACTTTCTTCTATTTCCTGCTCTGATTCACTTTCATGACTTTCTGTCTCTTCTTGTTCTTCCATTTCCACATCATCCAGTTCATTTCTGCTTCTGAAATGATCTGCATGTGCCAGCATATGTTGTCCCTTTTTCTCAAGTATAACCATGTGTCCTTTTTGTACCAGGAAATTTGCTTCTTCTGGATCAGCCTCTTTATTCTTTCTGTACCATACCTTTTCTTTCATTGAAAAGAATATAGGGGTTCTGATTTGTCTTCCCAATAATACTGAAGGGCTCAGGTTTCTTCCGGCATGTGGAATGGTTCTGTAACTGAGGAACATTTTTGGTAAATATGCTTCTATTCTTTCATCAAGTGATGAGATTATAGGTGATACAATGGCGTCTTGTATGGGATGCATCCAATCTGTTTTAACCATGCACATAAGTTCTCATCGCAAAATTCAGGTGTATTGTCAGTGACTGTTGTCTAGAGTACTCCATTCTTTGAGAATATAGTTCTTAGTACTTGCTTTATTGTGGTGGCTTTTCTGTCTTTAACTCTGACAAACTCTGGCCATCCTGAATATGAGTCCACTAATACTAAGAACAATCCCCTATCTTTGATATGCATGTGATCCATGTGGAGCCTAACCAATGGCCCTGCTTCTTTGAACCATGAGTGAATTTTTGCTTGCTTGAAGTTTTTTATCTCTGCACATTTTGGGTATCTCTTAATGTATTCTTTTACATCTTTTGAATACCATGGCCATCAGGCTTGTAACTTTAGTCTTTTTAGTGTTGCTCTTATGCCACAATGCACGTTATCATGTACTACTTTTAATCTGTCCCTTCTCAGTTGTTGTGGAGCTACAATTATATCCCCATTGCATATTATGCCATTTTCTATAGTTAGTTTGTGCTTCATTTCTTTAAAGGGTCACTCTGCCATCAAACAATTGCTCCATACATTATTTTTTATTCTCTCTAGTATTCTGCTTAATACTGAGTCTTGCTTTGCTTCTATTTTGAGGAAGAATGCCTGTTATTTTATCTTCAGCATTTTCCTTTTTTTTTTCTGTTTCATTCTTGAACTGTAATCTTGATAAAGCATCTCTGTGAGGGATAGTGTTCCCTTTTATGTATACTATGCCAAAATTGAATGCCATGATCTTTATCACCCATCTTAAAATTCTTGACAATGTGACTTTTGGCAATTCTTTTCTCAGGTTAAATATGAATTCCAATTATTTGTGGTCCGATTTTAATAAGAATTTTTTTTCTATCAAAAAGTTTTGTGCCCTTTCCATGCTCCATACAATCACTAGTGCTTCTTTTACAATATTTGAATAGTTAATTTCTGCTGACGTTAACTTTCTTGATATGTACATGATTGGATGTTCTTGTGATAGAATAGTATCAATCGCCTTTTCACTTGTGTCTGTGGTTAACGTTACTTGTTTTTTGGGGTCAAAAACTTTTATTATTGGTTTGTTCCTCAGTATTTTTCTTCGGTGTTTCAAAAGTGATAGTTTACTTTTGTGTCTAGTTAAATTCATTGGGGGTTTTTTTTTGCATAATTTTGCAAATGGCTCTATTATGTCGCTGTATCTTGGTATGTATTTACTATAAAAATTTATTAGCCCCAAAAAGGATTCAAATTCTTTTTTATTTGTTGGAGCAGCTATTTCTGTTAGTTTTTTTGTTAATCTATCATCGGGTGATATGCCTTCTTTTGATATTTGATATCCTAAATATGATATCTTCTTACAATCAAAATTACATTTGTCTTTGTTTACAGTCATGCCTGCCATTTTTAATCTCACTAAAATTTGCTCCGTTTTATATTTTAACTCTTTAGTTCTTGCCCCTACACATATACTGTCCTGGTATATTATTAGATTTTTACTTTTCCTAATAAGACCTTTTCAATTGCTTTTTGAAAAACATGGCTCAAAGTCTTTACCCCAAATGGTAGATGAATCCATCTTAGTAAGCCTATAGGGGTGTTTATTGTAGTGATTTCCTTGAATTTCTCGTCAATTTCTATTTGGTTGTATGCTGCCTTGAGATCAATTTTTGCAAAGTGCTCCATTTTTGCTAACTCGAGTCTCACAGTTTCGATATCTGGCAAAGGAAAAGAGTCTGAACATATCTGGTGATTTACTCCTATCTTGTAATCACCACAAATCCTTAAATCTCCATCAGGTTTCTTTATCACTACTTTAGAATTTTTTTGAGATAATAATGATTTAGTGATACAAGTCCTACTAGTTAACCCATAACTGGGAGGAGAAATGGTAGATTCATACCTTTCCCAATGGTATTTGCATATAAGTGAATATTATGAACATGACTGAAATTAGAACATGACTCTCCAATTAACAATTCCAAGTCATTATCCATTACATCACCTGCACATCCAAGCTTACAGCACCTAGTATTCCCAATTGGATTATATTTATTAAATTAATAAAAGAAAAAAAAATGTCTTTCATATTAGATTCTACTTTTTTTTAGATATTATTTAAAACAATTATAAAAAGAAACAGTTTATTAAACTAAAGTAAATATTGAATATAATATAAAAAAACATCAAACCATAGAATCTTGAATCTAAAAATTATATTTAATTAATAGAAATTTAATAATTTGCTTATATTGAATTATATCAAGTTTGAGAGCATTTCTAGGTTTATATGTTTTTAAGAACTTATTTCTTAACATTTCAAATAAGAACAACTTGTTGAACAAGAAATATATATAATCTTTTCAGCCTACCAATCCTTATTCCAAAGGTTTAACAACAAACAAAATAGTCTGAGAAAGACAAAACAATCACTGAACTCTCTTATTCAGACCCAGTTCTATTTTTCCATTTAATTAGAGACCACATCAAACCCAACACTACAAAATTATTTCATCCAATTATGTCAGTGAGTAAATTAAAACACTGAGAAAGCAGAAAATGTGTTGAGGGAATGGAAGAGTGGTTTCCCAATGGGACATCATGGGAATATCAAGCAAAATGAGTTGGCCACAAGCATTTAGCCAAATAGATAGTGAATATCTATAGAGACAGAGAATCTGTACCAAGTGTAGCTGTGGGAGAAAAGCTATGAAAATCAATATAGATTGGGAAGACATTAGCAAAACTATTAGAGCAAAGATAAACAACTATATGATAGAATAATTGAAGACAATGAATAAGTACAGAGAGACAGTAATTAATGTTTGTTAACTGATAGAATCATGGGAATTGTGGTCTCATTTTCTCTTCATATAAATACTAATATCTTCCAAAAGTAGAATAAACAGTAACTCCCTCATCACTCAGTGGAGGTCTTCTGGTTTAACCTCTGCCTTTTCCATCTCTGAATACAAATTTATTTTGACTACAAACTACAAGAAGCTTCATTTTAGTCTGGTCAATAATAGAAGTGCAGGGCAAGTAGCACAAGATCTCTGACCCCAATTTTTTTTGTTAACAGTTCAAATGTCTTTAACTAAAATAACAACTTTCTTTGATAACTAGAAAAGCACAATCTCTTTTTTTTCAATCAAGCTAAATTTATTGGACTAAGCATCAATCCATTTTGTAGACTGTGATAGTTTGTTTCCTGTTAGCCCTAGGGTACAAAAAAAATGAACAATTCTTTTAGCTATAACTTGGGAGGTAATGTATCATTTCTTTACATGGATGAAGACAGTGACAAATCATTTTCAGTATATTCCCAGTAGTAAAGCAAAACATAATGGATGAGAATCAAACTACTCAAGATACTGCTACAAAGAAAATCCAAGCTATTTCCATTGATCAGTCTCCCACCACTGCTAGCATAGTTTCTGCTTCAGAAAACCCTTGCATTTCTTACATTTAAATAGTCAATATTTATCTTGTTTGCATTATCAATCTCATCATTCATTAATGTTTATATTTTTTTATAAAATATTTAAAGATTTACACTTTTAAATTAAACTTCATAATTTTTTTAAAATACAGAAATATATTTTTCAAGGCTATAATTCTCTTATAAATTATATCCAATTATCTTCACATATATATTTTTTCTTTGTGAAAGTCAACCTTAAGTCTCTATATTAAATCTATCCACCTCATGCATGTCACAAGGATAATATCATTCCTTTCAATTTGGTGAATTTATAACTGGTAACGCCTATATTCTTGGATTTACCAATCAAGAAAAGGTTTTAGTTTTAGAATAAATTAATAGTTATTTACATTATTTATACTCAGGCTACTGTCCTCATCTTTTGTTGATTGATATATTTATTTCTTAAGTTCTGTCGAGCAATTGGCCATGGTTAAGTGTAACTGGCAAAAATGCTCAACAAATTGAATTGGCACAGTTTTCAATAAACAATAAAAAAAGAAAAAGAACAGGGCAAAATAATATTAAGCAAACAATGTATATGCAAGACAAAACTAGGTAAATCAACAGTAATAAGGCAAACAGTTCACAAAGTAAAAATGGTGTTCACAAGCAAAAGGGATACAGTCAAGTGACTAGCATTCTGACTTCAAGACAAGAAAGAACAAAATTATGATGGATGAGACCAAAAAATTGTCCATTTTTATTGGTTAAGAAGAAATTCCAGCATTAATCTGTATGATTTGTCTATAAATTTGAGATGTTTTTGTGATCATTCCATACTGATTGGAACAAACAAGTTTTTTTTAATTTTTTTTTTTTACTATTTTTGACAATTTGCAAATTTTTTGAATAGTATTTGTTTTTACTTAATATTAATGACAACCTGGAAATTGCAAGAGAAACCAACAGAAATTAAAATGAAAGAAATACTAGTAAAAAAAATTAATTAATAATGCTTTATTTAAGAAATTCAAATACTGTTGCATCTAATATTATTAGTGTAAAGGAAACAAATATGACAATCTATTTATGGTTGAAGATGTAAGGAATAATAGTTACATAGCTAGATTTGGATGATTGCTGCTGGCAGGCCTTTGTAGCCTAACTAAAAAGGCAGGCTCCCAAGCATGAAAGGATGCAATTTGGGGTTTTATTGGAGGCTTATTCTAAGCCACAATGTACAGTAATGATGATCTGAGATTTGTGATAAAAAGTAACAATAAACAAAAATTATAGAAGTACTTGTAAAAAAAATATTAATAATAAACAATGCTTCATGAAAAGAATTTGAAGGTTATGTTTCCTTTCAAATTGCAACTTAAATTAGCTTCTCTTAGCAACAGTGAATTTGTTCTAAAATAAAATTCATATTTAGTAAGTTTGTGTATGCACACACATACAAATTTTTTTTTATTTAAAATTAATTTAATTATTTTAAGTGTTATGCTAAAGTTTTAAAATAATCATACCAAATGAAATGTTCATGCTATCAGAGTGAACAATAGAAATGCAGAAAAATTTATATCTATGTCTCAGATTCGATAAAGGCATTCAATAAAGTATAACACTAAAGTTAAAATATTAGGAAAGCTTGATCTACATGGAAAATATAATCAAATATGCTGCTAGGAAAGTTAGTTCACTGTGTCATGCTAGACAATTCTTCTTGCCAGAATCTATCTCAAGCAAGAGGATAGGGATAATCATTAATTCTAAGAATGCATGGTTGTCAGTAAGAGAGAGACAACCAAAAGTACAAATTTTGCAGCTGATATAAAAAATCAAGCAGGAGCAGAAATTTAATATGTGGATTGTACAGTAACAGATGATAGAAAGTGTAACACAGAAACCCAAAGGTGTATAGGAATAGAGAGAAATGCTTTTCAGCAATTGAGCAAGGCATTAGAAAACGTTCTGAGAAAGAAAAATGAAATAGAAGAATGCTGGATTGAGATGTAATATTTAATCTATATGGCAGGGAATGTTGGACAATTTCCTCACAGATGAAGAAAACACTCAAAGTAACATAATTATGGGTCTACTGAAGAATACTCGGAATGCTATAGACAAATGGATTTTGATGGAGAATTGGAACTAAAGAAACTGCTGCTAAAAATCAGTGATAGATGCAATTTTGGGGACACATAAGAAAGAAAGAAGACTTGGCGAATTTAATACTTACAGGGCAGATTGAAGGCCAAAGAATCTGGGGAAAAATCCACAAGTAACCTACTTGAGAAGTTTGAGTAAATTAGTGGCAAAGACGTATCAAAAAAATCTTTCTTGAAGCATTTATTTTAGTTTTAATTTAAAGCTAATAGATTAAATTTAATACTGCCAATAAGCAAAATACTTTGCTGTATTTGAAAACTAATTTAAAATTGATTGGAAGGAGTTCTTTTTTGCTAAAATAGCAGATCAGCATTCTTTTTTAGTCGTCTTTCATCGTCATGTAATTCTCTTTATTAAAATCTTCCAAAAATAAAATATACTTTTCTGAAATTTTATTTGAGGAATATTAACTGATTTAAAGTATAATTAATCTGATTTGAAACAAATATTATTTTAAGTTTAAAAATATTGCAGAAATGTATTTTTTAACCTGACAGTAGTTGTTTATTTAAGATAATGTTGGATTTGACAGCTTCATAACAGATTGATATTTATCTAATATTATCCTATGGGGGTTTTAGGCATTAAAAAAGTAATTGAATTAGCATGAGTACCTTTTAGATACAATTTTTAAGTACTCAGTAATCTTAAAAATTTAAAGAAGATATTCTCCATAATCTAATGTTTTATAAAATTTTTAATATTTTTGGTTGTAAATTTACTAGTTATCACTCTTATTTTTTGATAATGTTGCGTATGGTCGTCCATACATAAAAAATTTAGCACATATTCAAAATTCTTTGAAAACTATTCTTTTTGATTATTTGTAGTAAGCTTTTCCATTTATGATTAATAAATATAATTTTTACTTAATAGTATCATGTAAAATGGTAAAATTAGTACAGAAATTTAAAAGTTTTATAATTTAATAAATTATTCTAATTAAAATTTTAAAAAAATGAAAACAGTTCGTGTAAAAATTCATTATTCATCAAAAAAAATGTTCTTGAGACAATATTATCAATAATATATTTTACTAAAAAAAACAAACCAAATAAAAGCATTTCTAATTAAATAATGTCTTAATTTTATTGCATTTTTTATTTTACAATTCAGATCAGCCTTTCTGTAACTTGAGGTTCTGTTTGACCAAAATAATCTGATGATTTAAATTCTCCTGGACTTGTCCTTATAACTAACTAGTTTAAAAGCCAATCTATCAGGGAACATCTAAACTAGCTCCTGCTCTTGATTGGGCCTTCACCACAACAGGTAGGGAGGAGTAGATATGATAGGCAACAATAAACTACAGAACTATTGATTGCTGCATTTAAGTATTAAATTAATATTTAAGCTTACCTTTTAAAAGTTCAATGATAATTCTTCTGCTGCCACTTAATTTAAAGACAATTTGATGTATGTATGTCCTTACTCTCCAATACAATTATTTTTATTTCAACTTTCACTGGATTTTGCAATTAATTTTGATTATTCTGAAATTTGTTTCCAAGTAATAAAATTAAAATTGTTATTGTACAAAAAAATCTGTCACAGAAATTCGGGGGTTTAAAAAACAAAAAACAAAAAAAAAAAAACGCAAAAACAATTGCAATATCTGTCTATATTTCTGAGATGAGGTATTATGCACACTATTTACATTATTCGGACTATCGTTCTCATCTTTGTCGCTATGTTTATCACAACATTTCCACCGTTGTATGCTCCGGCTTTCTTCAGGTGGTTGGAAAATTCATAAATTTAAGGAATCAGCACATATGCTAGGCCACAAAAATCTCCTGAGCCAACCAAGCATAGAAATGAATACAATATGGGAACCAGTAATAAGGAGTGCCAAAGAAAAGCGATAATAACAACAAAAATATGAGATCTGGTAAAAAATGACTCTGAAGACATTAGGTTTATAATACCCAGAAATTCATACACAGATGTCCTCAAGGACACATGGCACAGTGGATAAAGGCGTTAGTTAGATCCAGTGACAGAACCCAAAGAGTGTGAGTTCAATATCTGGTTAATGCAGTGGAGAACCTTCAGAGGGGAATTAACAGGAGATAACTGCACTACCCCAGTGAGCGAAATAAAGGGTTCAGTTCGACATTCCAACCACCTGAAGAAGGCCGAAATGCTGTGATAAACATGGTGACAATGATGAGGACAGTAGTCCGAATAATGTAAATAGTGAACAATTGCAGTAATGAAAAGTTGGGAATCCAAGATTGTTTTTAATTTTCTCATGGAGTTAGCCTGATTCCAAAATGGTATGTTGGGTTACGGCCTCTAGGAATAAAGTTGAAAAGTGTGACACATTGACATTTGCATTTATTATTTAAAGACATAAACATTAAAAGAATTTCTCAAAATTTCATAAAATAAATAAGTGCAAAAAAAAAAAAAAATTAAAAAAAAAGTTTCTAATCTGTTTTTCTTTTGCAAGAATTTCCAAATCAATGTACTTTTCACAAAAAAAAAAAAAAAAAAAAATAGATCAAATTTACCATACAAATTTATGGCCCCCATACTGATACAAAAAATTTTTTGCCTGTTCTAATAAAGATTTTTAAAAATTTTTTTATATCAAAATATCATTTGGTCTTTCCTCATAATAATAAAGATTTTGATGACAAAACTTTATTTTTATTAAGTTTTAGATATTTTTTCATCACACTCATTTTTTTAGTAAATCTTTCGAGGTACATAAGTCGTGAACCTCCACATGTATTTTCTCAGTAACACTGATGGACACGCTTCTCTTCTAGATCTCTTTTTTACCTTTATCCCTGACTCATGTTGTACCATGCAGCTATACTATCTTGGCAACTCTGATCATCTGGTAGTGTTTGTAATCTCTTTCTGCACCCCCACCAGCCAAGAATATCTTTCTGTTATCAATGAACAGATTGGGACTTGTTCCATGATCTAAATTGTGACATCCCTTGGAATGAAGCTGTTCAAAAATGCGTGTCTGAGGTCTCCTCCTGGGTGAAAGCTGGTATAAGTGCTTTCATTACAGTTAGGAAATACCAAGTTAAATAGCATATAATAACGATGAAGCTCGAGCTGTGGCACTAGGTATCTCAAAGGTGTTTGACAGGGTTTGGCACGCTGGTTTTCTATGTAAGCTCCAAGGCTATGGTATTACTGGACGATAGGACTGATTGGATAAAATCAAACTATCAAATCATGAAATGAAGGTTGTTTTGAATGGCTTGCTTCCAGATCCTTTCACATGAATGTGGGTGTACCCCAAGGCTCTATGCTGGGTCCTATGCTGTTTCTGATATTTATCAATGATCTTCCTGATGTCATCAGGTCCCAAGTAGGCATTTATGCAGATGACACTACAATTTACTCCTGTCTCAATAGCAAATCCATTAGAGCCTACAATGTTAACCTGGCTGTTTTTGAAAAGAACTTCCAATTAGTGGTTAACTGGAGCAGGAAATGGCTTGTAAATTTTAATGCCTCCAAAACTAAACTGCTCTCATTTAACCACCATAGGGAAACTTTCCTGCCTGCCATCAGCATGGCTGATGCTAGACTCCTGGAGAGCAACACACTGAGACTTCTTGGCCTCACGTTTTCAACTGACTTGAAGTGGAATGACTACATAGAATCAATAGCTGCATCTACTGTAAGGAAAGTTGTGTCACTGTGTCATGCCAGAAGATTTTACTTGCCAGAGTTCATTTTGTACATTTAGAAATCTACCATTCATCCGTACATTGAATACTGTTGCCATATCTGGTCTGGTGCCACAGTTGTTCATCTTGAGGTTCTCAAAATAATTCAAAGAAGGATCTGCAATGTAATTAATCCTGCCTTGGCATCTCAACTCCAGCCACTTTCTCACTGATGTGACATGGCTTCACTGCCTTTTCTACAAATATTTTCATGGTAACTAGTGCCCCAACTACATGAATTTAAGCATGCTCCTAGATTGGCATCTAAGTCCCACCCTCTTGATGTTGAAATAGTTAAATGTAACTCCCACTTCTACTCCAACAGTTTTTCTTGCACTTCCTGCCTGTAGAACTCCTTTCCATTTACTTGCTTCCCTGATAACTACAATCTTTAAACATTTAAATGCAACGTCAATCACCATTTTCTATTTTCCTGAATCTCATTCATCTTTTATCCTTTCCTCAATACCCCCTATACTCAGCCTTTTCCCTGAATTTCACTCTCTGTAACCTCCCGTGTACTAGTGGCATTACCACCTTGCTTGGTGTGAAATGATTAAAAACAGAAAACAAAAACTATATATATATATATATATATATATATATATATAAAAGAGAGAGACACACACACACACACACACACACACACACACACACAAAAGAAAATTTAATTTATATGCAATGATGATGATGGACAAAAACTGCTTGAAAATTTATAACCAAAATTTGGGCACCTGATCTAACTTTTTTGTGTTATCAAATATAAAAGACAAATATTTTTTTTAATTTAATGTAAAACTGGCTAAAATGACATAAATTTTATTTTCAGTTATTACAGATTTTTAAAATCTGTAATAAACAATACTGAGTTGTACCAAACTGATATACTTTATTTTTACTGGATATGACAGGCTTATGTTTCAGATTTAACAAAATTGTGAGATTCAGTATATGCTCCAATGTCGCTGTTTCTCAAAGATATTTAGCCTACATATATCAGAGGTATATTTAGAATATAGTGACTATCTATAAGCCAAGTAAGTGAAATATGATTATTTTTAAAATGTTCTTAAGAATGAAAGAATAAACAGAGTAAAGAGGTTTTTTCTTTAATAACTGGATATCAAAGGTAAAGAAAATAAAATAAGCAATAAATTTCCTCATTTCTTTGAGGTGGTGATACAACGAAGAAAACAAAGAATGAGCTTAATATTCCCACAGAGCCCCTTAAGGCTGGTGTTAGTAGGTAAGATTAATTTCATGAGTGATTCCAAACAATGATCATGTGCTGAAAGAAACCAATAATGAAGTAAACAGTCCTTCAAATAGGTACAAGTGCAAAATTATAGAGAGGCAGGTAAAATGTAAATAAAATAAAATAATTTCCCTGCAAGTTTAACAATTAGGCTGAAATTATCTTGAAAAAGAAATCTGAATTTTGGACTAATCTGGTTTAACTTTAAGTTTTGCTGAATTTAGTCTTGTGCTTGTATTATGATATGATGGCAATTCAGTCACACTGATAAAAGAGCTTAAGGTGAAGTGTACCTGGTGACATTTCCCAAATACTTTGTTAAAAATAAAAAATTTAATTTTGAAATTTAGATGTTATCAGATTTTTGTACTCATGATGTCTCGTTTCTTCAATATTTAATGCAATTATGAAGATTGCATTTCCCAGACATTCTCCTCTGCTTGCATAAAATTAGAACTTTATAATTTGTACTTGCCAGTATAGCTCAATGACAGAGCAAAAAACTAAAAGTTCAAGTTGTACTGGAAGTATCTGTGATTGAATATTATAATTATGAACACTCCTTAAATAAAAAAAAAACATTTTTTTGAAATAAATTTTTAAAAATCAAAAGAAATTAAGTTGAAAAGTCATACCAATTAGTAGTCAGATTCGTACTTGTAAAATCTTTGATAGATAATAACTAAATTTTCCAATAATCCATACTGACATTTTTATTTAACTAACTTAAACAGCTTGATTCATTCATTTTTTTATGACTTATCAACCTGCTGCAGGTTATTTAAAGCCAGAAAATATTTTTAGATATTTTTTGAGATAATAATGGTTTAGTGATACTGTTGTCCTATACCCTCCCCAGTCATCCAAGACGTCCAATACTGCAGCTGACCGACGAGGTGATCACTTCGATCCAGATCTTGCCTTATCCCACATTATGATTTGCTTTGAGCATAAGGTGGCCAAGATCGAATTGTTGTCAGATATCTTCATAGTGGGCTGGTCCAAGGAGGGCAAAGATACAAAGAAAGAAAATAACACTCAAATAAATTTAAAAAAAAAAAAATACTATTTTTATATCAAGTCCTTCGTACAGTAATTATTGTTAAATCCAACAATTATCAGCCCAAAAACGCTTCTAACTCAGATATGACACTTTTGTTGACTTGGTAAAGTTAGTTTTGCTGATTTGGTAAAGTTCAGCACAAGACTGATATTGGAGATTCTTGTTTGCAGATAATCACATGGGATATCCTGCATCTGGTGGCTCTCTCTTCACTGGCTTCAGAGCATTCATATTTATTGCCGTTTACCTAAACTGGCACAGGGCACAACACAGTTGGGGAATTCAGTGTTTCCCAACTGCCTGTTATCTCCATTGTCTGGGTCCTGAGAATTAAATAACTTCATAATTTCAGAGAATTTCCCTCTTCCACAGGTGATGGTTACAGGCATTACTCCACCCCATAACTTCCACTTTCTCTTATTATCATCTCCCACTAATCCCCCTTAGTGGGCATGGGTGGCTCCTCCACCTTGGAGTGTCATCTGCACCTGCTACCTCGGCCACCCTCTGACCAGTAAAGATTAATTCTATGTTCGTTGTTTACACAAAAAAGTTTCCCATTTACAGCCCGTATTTTTAGCTCTGTGTGATTGACCAAGTGTCAATCATTGCTGCCATTTGACCTGTCGCAGTTCAAATCCACATCAACCCTATGTGTTTCATTGTTCAAAATCCTGACATACAATTCAGATGGCTGTCTACATGAGAATTAAAATCTTCAATCCCCCTCCCCCCACAGGATTTATTCATTAACACTTTTTTTTTTTTTTTTTTTTTTAAAAATCAGGGATCTGTCAGTATATTGTTCCTTCTATTAAAAAAAAAAACCCAAAAAACCTTATGATTACCAGTAACAAATAGTACCATACTTAACCCATAGTGGGGGGAGAAGTGGTGGATTCATACCTTTTCCAAGGGTATTTGTGCATAAATGAATATAACGAATCCAACAGAAATTTGAATTTGGATCTCCAATTAACAATTGTGAGCACTTATCCATTACACCACCCACACATCCAAGCTTACAGCATCTGGTATCCCCAAGCAGTCACCCATCTAGGTACTGACCAGGCTCAATGTTGCTTAACTTTGATGATTGTATGGGAAATGGTGTTTCAAGGTGATGTGGTTGTAAACCTAACTTAAACAGACACTAAATAATTGCTCATATAAAAGTAAATGTACATTTTCATACAAAAATAAAAGTAATCATTTCATCAGTTTAAAGATTTTACAATATATAAATTAATAGCAAAGAATTTTTAGCAAACTAACAGAGATCAAAAACATGTAAAGAGAAATCAATAACATCTACTATAGTAAATAAAATAATATGATTATCTTAAAGAAAATCTTTATATTTTAGCAATCAGCAAAGGGTTCACAATATATCAATAAAGATCTCAGGAGTGCAAATTTGTAGCTTATGTTTGATGAGAAACATGTATTCTTGTGGAATATCAAGTAGTACTTACAAAGTTCCCTATCCACCAAAAACACACAAGCAATGAACAGTAGAGTTAAATAAACATTCAAGAAGCTGAATTAGTCACTATTGTAGAGTACAAAAGTATATTGGTATAAAAAAGAGAAAAGAAAAAGCTGAAGCAAATAAAATAGTATGCATAAAAGCATGACCTGCAGATCGTTCCAAACTATCTAACAGACTTCCTCAAAATTTGTGGATCAATTGAATTCAGATATAATTTTGTAAAGTTATTCATTTGAGATAGACTGTTTTCCTCATGTCATCACAAAATGATGGCAATGTTTAAGTAATTTAGTAATAGCATTGGTTATTTTTTCTACATGAGCAGTTTAGGATTTTATGGATACAATTAACTCAATTGTTGGAAGAATGATTTCTGCTCTTTTTATTATGAAATTAATAAAAAATATCCAAAAGTAACATGAAAAAAAAAGAATGTATTAGCAAGTTATTCCCTCTTACCTACTAATGAGATATCCTGTTGCTGTGGAACAAGAGGCATGTTAACATAATAATAGAATATCTCATTCCTAAGAAGTGGAGATTAAAGTCAAATTGTATTTTTTATAGAGTAGATTATGTAAGAAAGTAGAAAGTGATTAAAACATTACCTAGTAAATTTGTATCAATTTAATTTACAAAATTATATTTTCTTAATTTAGATTTTTTTCCAAGACCTAAAATTAATGTCTGAGTATACTTCTAGTTTGTTCCTATTACAGTGTTCATATTTATCATAAAATTCACCTATTATATTTGATTCTTAATAATGAAACCTTAACAAAAAGAACGAACATGGTAAAGTTGTGTTAAATCATAATTGTCTCTGATCGAAAGAAATAGAGAATTACCTAAAAGTCTGGAGTAAAAGCCAATACTTTACACCAGTATTTCTCAATCTTTTTAAGCAATGGCACACCTAAGAGAAAATGAAAATATCACAGCACACTTAGCAAAAGGTATACATTTAAATATTATGAAACAAACACACACACAAATATGAACTTTATTAAATAAAGTATAAATACTAATTCATAATTCAATATAACTTTATAAAATTTTGAATTAAACAAAGAATGTTGAATAGAATTATATGGAAAAAGGTTAATATTCATTTATACAAATAAATGAAAATATTTTTTAAAAATAATACTTTTAAAAAAATGAATATTAAAACAAAGTATTTAAAATAACAATTGAAGAATAATGAAAAAATTATTTGAAAAAGAAAAAATTTTTTTATTACTTATTCATTTATTCAAATACTAACATTGTACCATTACTACTTCCATACATGCACACATGTGTATGCCATGACAATATTTTGTGGCACACTTCAAAAGATCATGCTAGTGTGCCATGGCATCGTGACTGAGAATCACTGCCTTACACAGTGATCTCTTTTGTTAAAGTGTCTTGAATCAATATTCAGAAATTATATTCCTTATTAATCCTGTTGTGGATATAAACTGGTCCAATTGCATGTAAAATTAAAGTCAAGCTTTTGAGAAAAAAAGTATTTTTTCCCCTGAATCTGAAATTGAAATTTCCTACTTTACAATAATTTCAAGTAAAAAGAAAATTTAAGTTTAGTCAATATATATCTTGACTGTTGAGCTAAGACAATTAACACAAGCTTAACCATTATTAAATATTTGCATTAAGCATGATCTTTATTATTTTCACTTTAAGAACATTTAATTTAATAACATGAATTATATACATAATAATGTAACTTTAATTATAATT
Source organism: Acanthosepion esculentum (assembly GCA_964036315.1). Lineage (NCBI taxonomy): Eukaryota > Metazoa > Mollusca > Cephalopoda > Sepiida > Sepiidae > Acanthosepion > Acanthosepion esculentum. The sequence continues at coordinate 33,826,290 of OZ038499.1, forward strand.
CTGTGTTCTCTTATGTACATTTTTACTACTGCCTAAATACTTATATGGTTTATTTATAAACCCTATAGATCAACAGCTATTGAAATAAAATCAATGTAAGAAATATGCTTGGAGATAGTTGAATTTGACTAGCCAATAAAAGAGATAAAAGTTAAATATCTTTTTTCATGCAAAAGAAATAGAAACAACCTTCAATTACAGCTAAAACAATGTCATTAAATTCTATGACAAATTAATTTTCAGATTTTGCAAAATTGGGATATCTAGCCGGTGCATTTACTTTAATTTTTTTTTTTTCATTTCTCTTTTTGGTCTGTTCATTTTTTACCTGTATCCAAACATTTGTATATATATATATATATATATATATATATATATATAACCCTGTTTTTTGAAGAGGCAAGGCTAGGATTAATATTGCACGAGCAAGGTGGGTCCCATCTGAGGATTTGACATAATGATTTGGCAGCAAGGTTTTACAAGGCCCAACTCACACACTCACTGTAGTCCAAATACATAGAGTGTTTCTATCGAGACACCATCTCTAGGAAGGTTGTCATTCAAGGCTTGAAACCCCATCCTAGCCTTTATATATGTATGTTGGCTCACATAAGATGCTCATCTGCCCTTTGACAAGTCTTGTTTTTCATGCCACCTTACTTGCCAGCAGAAAAACTTGTGGGAGAGCTGACTTAGATGCCAATCACCTGGCAGGTTGTACTGGGTTACATGTTATGAGTAGCAGGCCTAAACCTGACCTTTCTTAACATTTAATTAAAGTGTAACTATTTTAATAATTTTTTAATTATTTTTTTGCATTATGTATTTTGATATGTCTTTTTAAGATGAACCCTGCTTACAGAGTAATATGTACAATTTTAAAATGATATAATTAAAAGAAAGTAAAAAAAGTATTGACAAATTTTTATTCAAAGAATCTGATCTGCAAATTTTTGTAATCTCAAACAAAAAGACAAACAGAATGTTTATTTTATTTGCCATGTAAATGATGCAATAGAACTTTATTAGTTTTTAAATTAACAAAATATCTCTTTCGGATTGTAGGTTGGTTCTTATTTGGTGGAATAAACAATGAATAATTCTTTTTTTTAAAAAAAAAGAAAATTTAATGTTATTTGAATTTCTTCAATAATTAAGTTTTTATTCATGTGTTTTCATTTTAATTACATTTTTTATCATAACAATTTTTAGTAATTGTAGCTAACCACATCTCAATTTATGACTATGGGGACCAAACATAAAGAAAATTTAGTTCAGAATTTTTTCTCAATGAAAATAGATCTTGTGTTTAGAGACAGTGATTTGGAGTCTCTTGGAACTGAATCTTGATTGTAGCAGTGATACTATGTCTTCTTTGCAATTGTAAATACTCTAATGAGTGTGGATCTACCCACAAATTACAATAAAGAATTTTGTCTATTCATCTTTGTTAATGTGACAGAATAATGTAAAATAAGGAATCTTACTTATATTTTCCCTAATTGCATTTCTTACTGCATACTTTTCAGACATGTATCTCAAAAGTTATAAAGGATCAAAACTGTTAAAACAATCCAATAATAACAGTGAGGAATAGAAAATCAACTACAGAATCAGTTCAATCAAAGATAAAATTCAAACTTCAGTCTGCAGTATCAGATTACTATAGTAAACAATTAACTATCAAATTAATGTCTACTCTGATGTGTTGACCATATTGTTTATTGGAAGTCTTCAGAATGCTCCTCAAACCAATTCATGACAAACTGAGCCCAATCATACAGTGCATTATCCTGCTAGAATAACCCATCATTGTTGAGGTATATGCAGTCCATGAATGGGTAACAAAATGGTGCAATGTAGCAGTCACTTGTCAATGACATGTCTAAGTGAACCCAACCCATGCTACATGAATACATCCCACACCATTAGGGAATCACCAGCAGTCTGCACAATGTTTAGCCTCATGAATGGTGGGGGGTTGGTTTGAACAAACACTACCATCAATGCAAAACAACTAAAACTCTGACCTATCAGACCATATTAGATGTTGCCAGTCTTCCAAGATTCAATTAACAATATCAGCAGTGCAGGTAAGGCACTATGACTGGTGCTGTGGCATTAACAGGGGCACCCTGGTGGGTCATCTGCACCTATATATCAATGAACTAAAAAATGCTGAATTAACCCATTAGATATGCATTTAGTACATCATGCCTTAAATGTGGATGTGATTTAAGCCAATGTTGCTTGTCTGTTACTGCAGACAGTTCTAACCAGATACCTATGATCACAATAATTAAGGACCTATAATTAGCAACAGTGTGCACACACACAGGTAGCATAGAAAAATTCTTGGACCAATTTTCTTTCCAAAATCTAAGCAAACATAATTTTTTGGTGGGGTGGGAAAGAAAGGCTTCTTAGGCTGAAAAGTTTTCAGTGTACTATATATATATATATATATATACACACACACACATTTAATTAAGTATGTATGAGCAAATGCACTTTTATACAAATTTCTAATCAACCAATGATGTGGTAGCAATTTAATGGATATAGGCATTTAAATATGGTCATGGTGACCTGTTGTGTTCCATTCCATGTGTCAGTATGGGAAAAAAGTTGATTTAAGTTACTGAACATGGCATGGTTGTTGGTGGCAGATGGGTCTGAATATTTCAAAAACTGGTGATCTACTTGGACTTAAACTCAAAACCATCTTTAGAGATTATGCAGAATGGTCAGAAAAAGAAAAAATTCCAGTGAGCAGCAATTCTGTGTCCAGAAATCCCTTGTTGATGAAAGAGGCCGATGGAGAATGGCCTGACTGGTTCAAGCTGATAGAAAGGCAACAGTAGCTCAAATAACCACTCTTTATTATGGAGGTACACAGAAGAGCATCTCTGAATACATAACACATTGAACCTTGAAGCAAATAGGCTATAGCAGTAGCAGATCATGCTGTGTGCCATTACTGTCAGATAGGAACAAGAAACCGAGGCTACAATTTGTTATGGATCACAAATACTGGACAAGAGAAGATTGGAAAAACATTGCCTGGCCTGATGAGTTTTGATTTCTACTGTGACATTTAGATGGTAAGAAAAGAATTTGCCATAAATAATATTAAAGTAAGGATCCAGCCTGCCTTGTATCATTAGCGTAGGCTGGTGGTGTAATGGTATGGAGAATATTTTCTTGGTATACATTGGGACCCTTGGTATCAATAAAATATCGTTTTAAAATGCTGCAGCCGATTTAGGTACTGTGGCTAACTATATAGCTCAATTTATGACTAGAGTACACCCATGCTCTAGTGGTCACTTGCAGCAGAACAATGCACCATGTCACAAATGAAAACCAGTGACAAGTTGGTTCATGGAATACAGCAATGAGTTTTTGTGTTAAAGTGGCTTCTACAATCACTGGCTCTTAATCTTGTAGAGCATGTTTGGGATGTGGTGAAAAGGGAGATTTAAATTCTGAATATGCAACCAACCAATCTAGAAGAATTATATGATGCCATAATAACAACTTGGACCCAAATTCCAAAAGGGTGCTTCCAGAACATTGTTGAATCTATGCCAAGAAGAACTGATGTGATTCTAAATGCAAAAGGGGAGGGCAGATTCAACCCAATACTAGAAGAGTATACCTAATAAGGTAACCAGTGAAAATATATGCTTGCTTTGTATCCAGAAATATTTTTAACTAACAGTGACTGAGGTAAAAGCCAAGATTTGAACTCTTATTTTCTCTAGCATAAAGGCTCTCTTTATTTAGAAGAAATTCACTAAACAAATCTAAGCTTGATACATGCATGCACACAATTTTGTATTTCTTATCTGAAATGTAAAGGAAAGTTATCCATAAACGGTCTCAAATCTTCCCGAAATATATTATTTGCATTATGATTATCCACTGACAAAATTTATAAGGAATACGCTTTTTGTTTAAAAGTACTTTAAATATCACTAGAAACAGGTTTATGTGCATAAAAGTCCAGATAGGAGACAGGTTTTGAGTCCACTATTTACATTATTCAGACTTTTGTCCTCATCTTTGTTGCCATACTTATCACAACGCTCCGGCCGTTGTAGGCTCAGGCATTCTTCAGGTGGTTGGAATGTCGAACTGAACCATTTATGTCGCTGACTGGGGTAGACTGTTCTAGTTCCACATGCCATGCCTAATGGATGTCAGTTATCAGTCATCTCCTGTTAATTCCCCAGTTCTCCACTGCCTTACATTATTGAACTCACGCTCTTTGGGTCCTGTCACTGGATGTAATTTACATCGTTATTCACTATGCCATGTCTTCTTCAGGACATCTGTGTATGAATTTCTGGGTATTATAAACCTAATGTCTTCAGCAACCCTTTCACCAGAGCTCATATTGCAATTTTTGTTGTTATTATCACTTTTCTTTGGCACTCCTTATTACTGGTTCCCATATCATGTTCATTTCTATGCTTGGTTGACTCAGGAGATTTTTGTAGCCTAGCATATGTGCTGATTCCTTAAGTTTACGAATTTTCCAATGGAGTTCTTTGTCTATGATCTTAACCTGATCCCACAGAGGACAGTGATCTCCCTTTTCTCTCCATATGTAGTCAGCCACACCAGATTTTCCACTTACCCTTGTATTACAGCTTTATGGAGTCCTTGAAGTGTTACCTTAAAGGTGGGGGCGGCCTGTTTCCCCTCTATATGTCTTTCCGCAGCTGTACGGGATAGTGTACACAGTATTTAGTCATGTTTTCCTCTATGGGAGGTCTTACTCGGGAGAGAGATCTGCGAAGTGTCATCCAGCTTTTGAAGGTTGTCCTGATGTTATATGAACCACAAATCCTTTGAATTTTCTCTGATAATCCCTTCACATAAGGCAAGCAGACTGTTTTCTGAGTGTTGTTGTCCTCCTCTTGTACCCACCTATCCCAGTTTATTGGGGCTGCTGTCATGTACCCAAGGTAGTTGTTACATTGTAGGGTACTACTTATACTGACCAATTATTTATCTAATGTCTCTTGATCGTTATGTATGACTTTTGCTCGGTGTTGTAAGCAGTGGACGATCCATTTCTTTACGCTGTATGGATGGTGGGAGTTGAAATTGAGGTACTGTCCCATGAATGTTGGTTTACGGTATACGGATGTCTTGAACCCATGCTCTGTTCGAGATATTAGAACATCCAGGAATGGGAGTGTGTTGTTATTCAAAATGCCTATTCCTGGATGTTCTAATATCTCAAACAGAGCATGGGTTCAAGACATCCGTATACCGTAAACCAACATTCATGGGACAGTACCTCAATTTCAACTCCCACCATCCATACAGCGTAAAGAAATGGATCGTCCACTGCTTACAACACTGAGCAAAAGTCATGTGGTGACCCAGAGACATTAAAGAATTGGTCAGTATAAGTAGTACCCTGCAACGTAACAACTATCCTGGGTACATGGCAACAGCCCCAATAAACTGGGATAGGCGGGTACAAGAGGACAACAACACTCAGAAAACAGTCTGCCTGCCTTATGTGAAGGGGTTATCAGAGAAATTACAAAGGATCTGCAGTCCATATAACATCAGGACAACCTTCAAAAGCTGGATGACACTTCGCAGATATCTCTCCCGAGTAAGACCTCCCATAGAGGAAAACATGACTAAAGACTGTGTACACTATCCCGTGCAGCTGCGGAAAGAAATATAATGGGGAGACAGGCTGCTCCCTTAAGGTAAGGCTTCAAGGACACCAGAAACCTGTAACACAAGGGGAAGTGGAAAAATCTGGTGTGGCTGACTACATATGGAGAGAAAAGGGAGATCACTGTCCTCTGTGGGATCAGGTTAAGATCATAGACAAAGAACTCCATTGGAAAATTCGTAAACTTAAGGAATCAGCACATATGCTAGGCTACAAAAATCTCCTGAGTCAACCAAGCATAGAAATGAACATGATATGGGAACCAGTAATAAGGAGTGCCAAAGAAAAGTGATAATAACAACAAAAATTGCAATATGAGCACTGGTAAAAAACGGTGCTGAAGACATTAGGTTTATTATACCCAAAAATTCATACACTGATGTCCTCAAGGACACATGGCGTTAGTTATATCCAGTGACAGGACCCAAAGAGTGTGAGTTCAATACCTGGTTATGGTGGTGGAGAACTTGGAGAGGGGAATTAACAGGAGATAACTGATAACTGACATCCATTAGACATGGCACGTGGAACTAGAACGGCCTAGCCCAGTGAGAAAAATAAAGGGTTCAGTTCGACATTCCAATCACCTGAAGAAGGCTGGAACATACAATGGCCGAAACATTGTGATAAGTATGGTGACAATAGTCTGAATAATGTAAATGATGTACATAATACCTCATATCAGAAATATAGACAGGTTTTGAGTTGTTAGTTTCAAATATTATTCTCTTCAATTTGGCTTATCTTAACACATTTATCAACAGTTTTTATTAACAGCTCTATAAACATTGCAGTAATTTTGTGAAATACAATATACAAGTACTGGATGAAACCCAATCATGCTGTATTAAATGAAAATATTAAAATGAATCTAATATTAAAATTATACATTCAGAATAACATATACATTATAAGTTGATAGGTAATAATTAGAAATATCACTAATTTCTCTTGGCAATACAATCATCCTTTTATCAAACAATGTAAAGTAGAGAGAAATATAATCTCATTCCTAAAGCTGTGTCAATAAAAATATTTCTCTATAAATTGTTTTTATATCATATCAAATAATATATTGAAGTAAAAAAAAAAAAAAAAAGAAAGCATGGTTTCCATGCACTAAAGAAAGCATGCATATTTATTTTTCCTTGACGTTTTTACTATGTATACAAATTATCCAAGGGTCATAAATAATTATAAGAAAAATGAATTTTGAAAAATAAACGTGTATATAGTAACAAAAACATTCAAGCTATAAATTTATAAAAGCTGAACTCCAGATATATAAATAAAAGTGCACACCTACAAAAAAATCCATGCTATTTTAAATCATGAGATTTTCCAGAGGTGAAGCATGCAGTAAAAACAAAGTTACTTCTTTTTTGTTTATATCATTTTACAGATTTAAATATATGCCATCTTAAAATGAAGTAACTCACAGAGAGAAAAAATGAAATAATTCCGTAGTAAAGTTCAATGGTTGTTTAAACTTGTACTACTCACTTCATTTTTCAAAAATATTGATTCATCTCATCAACTCTAGTGACTTTTGGAGTAAAATAAGTCAAATAAGACAGAAAAAACTATGCACTGATTATCTGTTCATATGTCAAATGCTCTGGCCAAGTATTGGACTGAGTTCACATGATGCTACAGAAAATTCTAAGGCAAGCTTATAAAAATCTACATAGATATTAGAAATCACAAAAGAAAGATGAAACTCCATAGCTCAGTTTTCTTCCTGTATAATGAGATCAAACTAGAAATATGCTGTCTGCACACAATACAATAACATCTTCAATAAGCTGTGTTTCGAGATACTTGTAGAGGTCTTAAGATAAGGTTATCGTGTATAATATATCCAGTTTATCTTGTAAAATGAACTAGCTCCTCCATTGGTAGTTTGTTAAATAGGTTTATCACATTCAATCTCACTATGTAATGGCTACCTCTCTGATCAGTTCCATGAAATGGGCTGGGTTCCTCTGGTACTCTTGTGTCTTATATGAAAGTGATTTTAATTAATCAATTAAAAAATGGCTGAAGGTGTGACATGCTGAGTCAAAGCATTTCACTATAGGTTTTAATAAGATATTTACCTTGTGTAGCTGATGAAGGTCATACATATATTACAGTGTGATATCATCTGTTTGGACTCTTTAGATGTAAAGTGATTCTGGTTCTTTTTTTAGGATCAGACAGTTTCCTCGTTGTAGACAAGGTAGGATATTTGTTTATGTAACTTCAACTGTACAATCCATAAGGAAAGAAAGAATTTGCTTTCTTTACAGATCATATGCCCGATGAAAGATGGAGAATGGATTGAAACAAAAATAAAATAAAAAAAAAGAAAGAAAAGAAAGAAAATGTTCAATAGTTCAAAAATCTCTTGAAATGATAATGATTCATTTCAAAATTAGACAATGTATAAAATTTTTCATGTCTTAATTATAATATGATGGAATCACAAATCTAATATAAAATCTAGATAACCACTTCAGATTATCCATTTTTCAAAAAGCTTCCAACCCAAGCTCAAAATGGAAAATAACTATTTGAAGTAGTAATGTGTTTCTTGAAAAGCTATTGTGTAAACAACTGACTTCAAATGATGGTTTGTAAATAGAAAAAACCTGTATGAATGTTTTGCATTGAAGAATTATGATTACTGCTTTCAGGAATGGTAGAAAAATTTTGTATCAAAGCCTAAAGTAAGATTTTTTTTTTATTTCAATAGTGCATATTACTTTGAACAAAACCAACAAAAAAAAAAAAAAAATATTATATAGGTCTTCTGGACATGAAAGCTGGACATTGAAGATCATGGGTTCAAATATGACAGATTTCTCCAATTGAATTCAATTACTCATAAGCTAAAATAATAAACTATAAAAATAAATTCTGCAAATAATACAGAATAGCAGCATTTGAAAGACAATTGTATATTCCAAGGTTGATATTGATTGTAGAATTTGTAGACAAAATGTTTTCATAGAGAACAATATGTTTATTCACCTCAACCCACCCCCAAAAAAGAAAAGAAAAACTCACATAAAATGATAAATGAAATATGTATGCACACATATACACACATTATAGTCCAAATAAACAGATATACACCCCCACGTATATGTATATAAGCATGTGTGTGTGTGTGTGTGTGTGTGCATATATACATACACACACACCCCTTTGCCAATTTCAATAAAGAAATAGAAAACAGCAGCTTAGGTTGAAAAGAAGCCAAAAATGAAATATTATAAAACTGAAAAAAAAAATGTCCAAGCTAAAGAGCAGCAACAGGAGAAGCAAAAAGATTTTCTTTTTCTGACAATTCTTAAGCAAAAACAAACTGCCACTCAAAACTGTTTTCTGTTCTCATATTATTTTTCATTGGTTTATTCTGACCAAATAAATTTCAACCAAAAATTCCTTACAGCTATTTTAATTTCTACATAAAAAAAATAACTATTATTAAAAAAGGGAAGAAAATTTAACATTTCAGAAATCTGTCTGAAGTTCAGCTAGTGTATCAAAATAAAAATAATTATGTTGTATCGTACCAAAATAAAAGTAAATCCATTATATTGTATTAAAATAAAAGTAATTGCCCTATATTGTATTAAATTATATTTTAATACAATACAATAATATTGTATTGTATTAAAATAAAAACTATTACACTATATTGTATCAAAATAATTACACTATATTATATACAAGAGTAGAATCAACTTTCCAGAAGAAGTAATATACTCTCTATCTATTATTAAATCATCTTGTGAAAGATATTACAGACTTTAAAACAACATATCTTATTTTTAAATGCCATGTCTCTTCAGTAAAGATAGTGGAGTTGTTTCCCAGTGCCTTCTCCATGGTTTGGAACTCGAGAGTTTTCCTTTGCTTAAACTGGTTTCCATTCAGGGTTAAAAAGCCCAGTCTACCCCACTATTTAACCCATAGCTGGCAAAAGAAGAGATGGATTCATGCCTTTCCAAGAGCATTAGTGCAAAACTGAATGCAACAGACCAGGACAGAATTTTGACTTGGCTCACTGATTCCTCTTTCTGCATCAATAACCATTACCCTAGCTGCACACCCTGTGGGTAGGGTAAAGACTTAAGATTAGTTAAATTGTAGATTTCTTTTCAACAAATATTAATTTATCAAAAACAGGGAAAAATTTTGTTATAAAAATCTAGGATAGTAATTGTCAAACAATATTTTGATTTGATATTTATTTACATCAATTTGATGTAAAGTTTCCTCTCAAAATCCATTCATCAGAACCTTGTTCATTGAATTATATACAAAAACAATGATCTTACTATTACTCAAGTATTTTAAAAGGAACCTATCATGCTTGTTTATATTTAGCTGCTTATGTTATAAAAGGGTACTTTTCTTAAATAAAAAAAAATATAAATTAAAGTTCCATTTAATACTAATTTTTATGAATAGTTCCTAACTAAGCTACCATGATAGTTTTCCTTTATTCATAGAGATGAATAATTTTAAATATCATTTTTAAATTATCCCTCAAGGAGATAAAAAAATAACATTCATAATCAAACTTTTTGAGTAAAATTCAAATCAAATGTCTTGTTTATTACAAAATGTTTTCTCCTTATCTTGAAAACAATAATTTTGGCATATTATCTCTTTAAAAATCCAAAATGGGATAATTGCCAATGGAAGCCAAGTATAAATATCCATAAATAGTTTAAGTACATAGAAACCTTATATTTACAATCCTTAAGGGAAAAGTATAGAGAAATTGAATCTCAAATTTCTGATTCAACAGCAATATGTAAAATGGGACCTAATTATGCATGGGTTGAAAACAGGTTAGCACTCTTATGATGCCTATTTACTTTCTTTTCCAGAAAAATAGGAAAATACTGAGTTTTAATATAACTTGATGGAAAATTTATCTACCATTTTCTTACATATAACAAAAATTCAAATTCCTTTCTTCATGCATTTGTGCATATTTAATTATCATTAGTTATTTAGTGATCATACTGATGTCACCTGCAATTATCAACAGGTATGTTTCAGTATTTTGTCAATCTTGTCAAATACCCATTCTACAAACGGAGGAAAATAAGTTGTCATAGAAATGCTCTTATCTCACTAAAATTTCTGTACAAACAACATTTTCAGAGAGACATATTTTCTAAAGTTCATTCTGTCATTATGCTAAGTCCACTTGAGTTTCCTACTCTGGACATAGCTACAGCTGAGCATAAGAGAAACATTTGAATAGTTTTCAAATTTTTTATTATTACTATTATTATAATTATTAATCCTGCAAATTTACCATATTTTTACTTTAATTAAATAGATTTTTTTTCAGTTCCATTCAACTAATTTGTAGTTAATATGAAATATCAGACAACAACATTACAAATGCTGTAGTTTTTTAACTTTTGATATGGCAGATATAAATTATTTCTATAGGAACATAATGAATTTAAAAAAACAAAAACAAAAGAAACCTTTGACAGAAATGGCAACTTTTAGAAAAAAAAAAGAAACAAAACAAATGGAATATTTATTAAAAGATGCTTTTAAAATTGATATGCAATTAAAATTTTAATATAAGTTGTCAATAAATCCTTCATATATTAGCAATACGGATTGGGCTGTTTTGTTTCGAGATGAATGGTGGGAACACATGGCTAAAATTTAGCATTATGTGAATTTATAAAAGACAAACCCAGAAAAAATATCACAATCCTTGTAGAGGCGATCACAAAATATATTCATAATATTTAGGGGGTTGCAAATATTTACTCTTGGCATATCCAATTATATATTTCAATAAATAAATCAAAATTTGTCATAACATACAAATTTCAATGAATTGAACTTTATCTTTTGAAAAGTTTACTATATGCATTTTTGGTGATAATTTTGCATTTGCAATCCTGTATACATATTATTGGATATTCAGGAACATTAACAATGTAATTTAGACATGTAAAGAAAAAAAAAAAATCAAAACAATTGCCTTTTACATTTTTTTTTATTTGAGAAAAATTTTGCACTTGGAAAACTAAAACTAAAATTCAATCAATCAGTTGATGACAAAGTAATATTTTTCATTTTCAATTAACTTTAATAAAAAAGTATGATAATCATTCAGTTTTTACACTCATGCTAGAGTTGAAATTCATGATTTTTCATATTGCCTTAATAATGAAAAAAGGAACAATTATAGAAATAATAGGAATCTAATAATTTTAGTCATTCATAAATTCTTTAGTTAGAGAAGTAAAGGCTGAAAATTAGAGGTGTGAGGTAGGAGGATGTATTACTTTGATGTTCCAGAAATTGGCTCAAACCCCAACAGTTCAGAAATAGTTACAAGAGCCAGATGAATAAAATAAGATTTCTTGACACTAGGAGCCTACTCAAGAGCTTTGAAGACTGACAATAAACATCTTTTGTGCAAAGTTCTACAAATGATTTGTTGTGATCTATCAAATTCAAACTTGACATCACCAACATTCTGTGAAACTCTTCTTTCATTCTATTCCACTTGAATTCTATAAAAATAGAGGTTTAATGATGAAAGGCCATGATAAATAATTCTATTAAAAGTGAAATAAGAGGGAAAAGAGAAGAAAATTTAAAATTGGTAAAGTAACTTTCAAGTAGAGAGCATTTTCTTTATCAGCTGGCACCTATCCAAGTGTGGCATAGTAAAAATGATTAACAATGTGACAGAACAGCAAGTTACCTCAGTGTGCATCCATCCAATTATGTGGCCAATATATTGATAAAAAAGGAGGAGAATTTAAAGGTAGGAGGAGGGATTTTTTTCTCTTGAATGGCAAGTCTTAAATAAGGAAATTCAAAAAAAAAAAAAACCCATTAAGCTGCTATAAAACAATAGAGCCGTAAAAAGTAAAATATTTTTTTTACTTCTTAACATCAGTTTCACAATGTTGATGAAACATACTGCCATAAAACACTCAAAATAATGTTTTTGAATAATCATATCACTTGAGCAATGTTAAGTGAGATTAGTTTGAATAATCAGTGAAGAATTCCAAGTGTAGTTTTAAAGTAAAACACTAATAAAAGTATGTACACAAGGAAAAAAAAAAAAACTTAATGAGCAGTGATACAAAAGAACTAATAAATCCATATTTAATAACTATATAAAAATAATTAAGTTTTACTAATTTCTCAACTCATTTAAAATTTGAATTCTATTTTAATCACATTAAGAGATGCATTTCCACAAGGCTTTTAAATAAAAATGAAAGATATTGACATCATATATTTGACTGAGTTTTGTTAGATACTTAATTCAATCAGAATTCTCACAAATATTCAACTTTAAAATATTTACATAATTGATTATTTTGCAATTAAGTCATATAAATCAAATAATGAATATTTAATGTAGATAGAACAATTCTTGGACTGAATCCAAGAACATCCAATGTAAATTTTGATTTGATGATTCATTCTAGCTTTGTAACAATATTAGCAAAGTCAATTGCTGCTACAAGCTCATCTCCTTTAGTTAAATATAACAAGACAAAATTATTATTAATATAATTATAAGAGTTCAAGGTTTTAGGAATTATAATGCAAACAATTAAAAAGCAAATAAAAACAGTCCCAATCCATAATCGTAAAAAAAGACAAATTGTTAACTTTCATACAACAAGAACATTTGCAAATGAAGCAAATTTATAAGTTTTTCCAAGACATAAGTAAAAGCTTTTTATTCCACTTTATCATCATAATATTACAACTAGCTTAAGTACCTGTCTATGATAGAAATAAGATCAGGATTTGGATCAAAAGTTGTTATGACAATAAAATGATTTCTTTGTTCTACCAAGGTGACACAAAGGAAATGTACGAGGAAATGTTTATTTTACAATCTTTGTTGTCATTTAAAATTTGTTATTGTCACTATTCATGTACATGAAGGTAAATTCTCATCTATACAAATAATGAGTATGGATAGCACTTTTTACATTGTGTAAATATATATACAGTAATTAATATCATAAAAGAAGAACAAAACAGATTCTATTTGTTTCTGATAAAATTGCAATGAAGAAATATTATGAAAGTATACTTTAGGAGAAAAATTGTTGTGAAATTGTTTTTTCAAAGCACGAATACTTTTTCTTGTCTGAACATTAATCTTAAGAGAAATTATATAATCTTACATCAAATGGTAATTACTTGTAATTATTACTATAAAAAATATTTCCATATAGTAGTAGAGAAATAGTAGACCACCTTCCACACATAAAGTACAAAATTGTTTGTGTCCAATAAGTAGGCATAACAATTTTGAGGGCTCTACATGAAACAGTTTAGCTGCATATAATAAACTCTTCACAATTATATGAATAGATATATAACTTTTTAGTGTAAGAAGAAAAATTCCATATCATTTTGAGTTCCTGACAAAATCTGAAAGAAAGAAATAAACTAAAATACTATCCAAATCATATTTCTACTAAATTTATTCTAAAAATATTAATGATAAAATAACAATTAGAACTATAATTACTGAAGAGTTAGATACCTAACCTTTTTTTTTCTCTCAGGTAGATCAACAGTTCATTATAACAGTATTGCTCATTCGGTTTCTTTGAACCTAGGTAAGCCTATGGCTTGAGAGTCAAATAATAAAACCAAATTAATATTATTTCATATAATTAAGAGTATCTTAAGTGGAGCATATCAAGATTTGAGCCTTTCTGCATATATAATTAAATAATATTTCATATTGTGTCATTTCAAATACTTGTATATTGTGATTCTGAAAATTGTACTAGAAAATCTCTTCTGTTTCTAATCCTATTTTATCAATGATTAATTAGATAAAATCAGTACATACTTATATTTTCAATTATAAACATGGTATATATAACTGTTATATGACACGATCTTTTATAAGATCTGTCCAATATAAGCATTACAATTGAAAGTACTTTACCATAAACTAGTTGTAAGATTATAATATTTACATAAACAAAACCTAATTCAAATGCATTATTAAACTTTATGCAAAATGATTTGCTCTTGACATTAAATCAAGAGACATTCAATTAAAAATATTAAATATTAAATTCCTTCAATTAAAACTGCTGCAGCTAAAAATTAAAAAAAAAAAAATTTTTCCATTGCCACACTTTGTACAAAATAAATATTATTATCAACTTTATCTTTGTATCTAAATAATGAATACATTTAAACAGATTTTCTATTTTGTTTGGAAGTATGCCTACTTTATAATAGTAAGTTATTCTCATTTCAATCTGGTATTGTGTGCTCTACGTCAATTTTGTATTTCATTATATATATATATATATATATATATATATGATATACATTTCAACAAGTGGAAAATTGCAAATTAAATTATTATAATTGAAATAACATTGTGAGACTATTTAGAGTTTTTTCTCTTTTTATTGGGTCTTTCTTTTAAAAACTGTGTTTTTCATATACATGTAAGTCCAAATCAAATATATTTATGAGTTAAATCAATGCAAGCAGCCTAGCAGATAACCCTTCCATTCGAGGTCAGGTTTATCTACTTATATGAATAAAAGAAATTCTGTTAAAAGAAAACAGCTCATTGGTTCATTCCATTCTTGCATGATGATGCAATTATGATATGCATTTTCATGACGGTCAAAAGACAAAGGAGTCATGTTATTTTTCAGTCAACATTCCATAACAAAAGCCACACAATTAGGATAGTCTGTAAAGAAAAAGATTCAAAATTCAGTAAGACTGTCTCACAAACCATCAATCTGTATTAATGCAAGTTAATATTAATGCTAATATTTTTTGTATGAACAATATTTTAAAGAGAGCCAGAGAAAGCCATAACTTTTAAATTGTTTTGTCACTGTACATTAAAACAAGATTAAAAGATGAATAAAAGGTAAATGCAATCAAATAAATATATTTCCATAAGTATCAAATGATAAGCGATATGATTTATTTTAGCAGATGAACAGAATAGAAAATACAAATTTTAAGTCTATTCATTGCATAAGAGTTGTCAGTATTTCTAATCCCAGAAACAAATTTATTTAAAGCAGTTTGAATTTTGACTAAACTAAAGCAAGTATAAAAATAATTCATATTCATTAATAAATGGAGATCAATATGCTTGAGCTAATAATCCTATCAAAATTAGGAAACTATAAATTCTGAGTGAAATTCTCAGCCAAATATATCATTCTATTTTAAACTTTACTAAACATTAAAAATAAAGTTTCACATGTTGCACAATTATGACCAGTAACTGTAGAACGAGCGTTTACATTATATCGATTACAATTAAATCAATTTCTAATCCATTTTGCATTTGCAATACAGGTACAATGAACAAAATATTTTTGAAAGAGGTCAGTAATATTTATCAGAACTGATTTGTAAAAAGTAAAAGTGAGGTAGATGTTTAGATATTGTTCAAAATGACCAGACTACAAGGATAGCCTCTTAAAGTGTTCAAATTAATAAAATTGAACAAAACTGACACTAAATCCTCTATTGGCAAAATTGTTTTTATCCAGTAGGGTGCAGAAAGCATGATCTGGCACTCCCACTTTTTATAAAAAGAAAAAAAAAAGAAAAAAAAAAGGAACCTATGCTCATGAATAAGAGTTCAATTAAATTGTTCTTTACATATCATCCTTCATTATTTCTAATTTCCACATCTAATTTTTTGTTACTGTAAGCATCAATTTCAATTAATATCCCCAACAGCAACATCTTACAAAAATAGCATCCACACACACACCCCTACTGGCACATACTAAAAAAGTACTGTTCAATTTAATTGATGTACACAAGGAGTAGCAATTAAAAAAGAAACAAACTATATAAAAAAAGAATTTAATTGCTTTTGCAAGCCAGACAGAATGAACAAGAGAGAGCAAATCATCACTAATGATAAACATATATCTGGAAATTTTTCCTTGAACTAGGAAAATCAATTAGAGGATATTTAGTATCAAAAGAGTATATTTACAGGAAATATTATTTAAAACATGTTCCTGTGCATTTGTTTTTAGCTGGAGTAAAAAGTTAAATTATAAATTAAAGCTCACAAGTGAAATAATTTCCTTTGCAAAATATGAAGAAACTAAGTTTCGAAGTTTCTTTTTGATAAAATAACAAAAAGTTAACCTCTTTCTATATTCCTTGGCAAAGATTATATATATATATATATATATATATATATATATATGTGTGTGTGACAAATATGGCGACAAAGATGAGGACAATAGTCCGACTAATGTAAATACTGTATATATATATATATATATATATATATATATATAAAAAGAAGTTTACTAAAAGTTATAACCTAAAAATTAATAATTAGATAAATAAAATAAGCTAATGAGAATAGAATGAATATAAGATATTAGCTTGGTATTATTAAGGACAAGTAGAACTTTGAAAAGACAAGATTAATAAAAATGACTCATTCTTGAACTCATAAGAATTAAAAATCTATTAATTTCACATGTTTATGAACTGTTAGTTTACTGCCATAGCACATTAGAAAAAAAATATTATATCATATGAACATCAAATGTAGGCAATGTTAGAACTGACAATTACCTGAATAGAATTAGTTTGAAAATTTTATAGGTTGTAAACAAACAAAAAACTTAATTCTTTGTAAAGTCATAAACAAGTCAGGGAATCTACAATAAATCATCCTTTTCTCTCGAAAGCAATAAAAATATTTCTATAAGAGGATAAAATAATGTAATAACATTCATCTAATCTCCAAGCAAAACCAACACCAGAATCTCTGGCTAGTTAAAAGACACAAAATGGACATTGGAATGTACTACTTGGGATGAAAATAATGTTGAATTATTCAAATTGAAAAAAGAAAAAAAAAGGTTTTAACAAAAATATATCCACAATGACGTTTTCAGTTTATATTAATTATCATTATAAAAGTATAAGCTATTTATTAAATACAAAATTCATATTTGATAATATTCATTATAAAATTTATAAGTCAGTCTTTATTTGACCCACTCCCCCCAAAAAAGCATTTATCACAAAAATGGACACAATCCCTACCTGTAGTACTTTTTTTTTAATAGATTATTTAACATTTATTAATTTTCAATCAAAAATTCAAATTCACAAGTGTGTTTTCTTTTTTTTGGGGGGGGGTACACCTTACAAATGACAAAACAAATTAATATAGAATCTATAATTTATTAAATCTTTGTACTAACAATATTTTTCCATAATGAGCACACACACACAAAACCAGCAAAGCAACTAAAACATTGATTTCTTTATCAAAAAGTTGTTTTGATTTTAGAATGCATGATCAGGGCTTACACAAAATCCCTAAAAAAAAAAAAAAAAAAAAAAAAAAAAGAGTCCTTTTTAGGACAAATTGAATCAACATTTAAACTTCAATACTACTCAATGATCTTGCCGATGTGACCACAATCTTCAGGCTTTCTTCTATATTTTGGATAGGAATCATTCCCTTGTTCAAATTTAAATTTAGCTTAAATCAAAGGGAAAATTTTTTTTCAGTGGCTGTTTGTGCAAAAACAGCTTGATCTGACCACTTTGATATGTATTTGTTGCAATATTTGACTGAATTGATGAGCAAATTTCAACACTGATATGACAGTTGAATTGTCGCAACAAATATATATTGTAAGGCACTACCCACTGATTGATTTCTTGCTCAAATTGATGTCTATATTGTTTCATTTTGATCCTGCCAATGTGACTTCCATCTTCTGGCTTTCTTCTCTTATATTTTGGAAAGGAGTCATTCTCTTGTTCAGATTTAAATTTAATTTAAATCGAAGGGAAAAAAAATTTTCAGTGGGGGGTTTGTACTCCCTGAGGACCCCATTTGATCAAAATGAAATGTACTTATCCAAGTACCCTAGGTAATGTAGTTTCAGAATATATATGGTTAAGGGATTCTATCTCCAAAACCCTAGGAGGAGTTTGATAACAAACTGACAGACAGATGCTACAACATATATATATATATATATATATATATATATGAGAGAGAGAGAGAGGGGGGAATAAAATGATATATACATTTTCATATACCATAACAATGTTAATTTAATATATAAACACATTTTTTTTTTTAAATTCCTCTGCCCTTCACCTGTATTCTTAGTTACATCATCATTTTAGTCCAATGAAATCCTAAAAGACAAAACACTTTACATGAAATTTTTTTTTTACACCTTGTCATTAATTTTCCACACACACACACATATATATACATATATATATGTGTGTGTGTGTGTTGTAATTTTGACAGATAAGGAACAAATAGGAAACAATCATAAATTTAACATCTTTCACTTTTATTAAAGTTTCATAATTTCTGTGTTGTTTGTTTTTCATTAGTTAAGCAGACTTCATGTGCATCTGTCTTGTCATGCAGCATTTGTATGCATAATTCGTGTGTGAATGTGCATGATAATTCTAGTTTGTTTATGAGTGATTCCGATGATGTATATTTGTTTGTTTGTGCAAAGAATCTATACTTTCATCCTCACACAAAACGTCCTCAATTCAACATGCAATCACCAAACATGGATAAAAATGCCTACTAGACATATACACACACATACAAATGAATATACATTATCATTTGAACCCTGCATAGACAAACTAGAATTATGATACACACACACATATTCTCTGATGAAGCTTTAACAAAAGTGAAACATGTTAGATTTATAAACGTTTTCTAATTGTTCCTTATCAGACCATATAAGATTATCTTGTACACTTTCAGAATATTCAAAATCATTTTTAAAATTTAGAAAATTATTTTAATCCTGTGCATGCTAAAAGAGCAGTATAAACATTAACTACAAATTCATTTAAAACAAAAATGTAAATGCAAACTCACCATTCAAATACCAGATTTAATAACTCATGAAAAATGGTACTCATTGTATTTGTGGGTTTTGTAGATGAGTGTGCTGAAAAGTTCTTGGCCAGACTTAGAAGCCTTTCCAAAAACATCTGATGTTTGGTTATTTGGTCAGATTTTGGGAAAAGTGTTGAGCCAAGAACTTTTCATCACCCCCACCTCAGTTTTTAAAGTCATCAATTTTGGTTGATGAAATTCATGAAAAGTCATAATATTAAGAACTATTGATTTATTTATGCTAAAATGATAACTGTTTCACATGAAATATGACTAATGACACTGATCCCAATAGAGTCATCAAAAGTTGGACAACTCATTCATCAATATGTCATTATTTTCTTTTATCCAGCACTGAGACTCACCCAAATAATATGCTATTTTTCAACATGTGGTTTCTTGTGGGGTAGGAAAAAAAAAAAATCAAGTAAATAAATAATTATTGATAATATAAAGTGTCTGTAAATTTAATATGTTATGAGACAAGAGGAAAACAATTAATGCATGCAAATCTTTTTCTATGCTATACTGAACAGATCCTCTCTTTAAAAAGGTTAAGTGAAATAACAGTCCACAAATAGACAAACTACAGGATCAAGGAAAATAGACAAAGATCTAATTCCAACAGATTGGATTACATTAAAGGCAATTGACTGTCAGTGATTTACAGATTGAGCACTTCAGACATGACTAAAGCAAGTGGCTCTTTGATATTCCTACAAAAGTGATTTATTTCATCAGCTTGCTTTATTTGCAGGTTGATATTAATGCACACACAAACTCAATAAATGCAGCCAAACAAAAACATAACTGGTGGTTGCGAGTTGTAATTTTCCCAATACATATTCGATGAGTCCATAAGATTTATAGACTATACCAAATATTAAGTGAGGCTGAAATGAAAGTTATGAGGGCCATAGTTCAACCAGTTATTGGTCAGTAGGAAGCTCAGTTGCCAATTCATTTGGTTACTTGAAGAGAGCCAGTACAGATTTATTTGTTGATCGCTAAAAGTACAAACTACAAGTTCACAGAGGCAAATTGATGGGAGAGACAGAAAGTTACCTTTATTCTGACCAAAGTCTTTATAGGCAGTAAAAAGATTGGAATCTTAGTATGGTTTGTCCTAGGAGACAACAAATGACTCAAGTTACTACAAGTTGAGAGTGAACACTACTAAAATATACACAATGACAAACATACAACATATCATGGGTCAGTTTCTGACTGGACAGTCTTGAATAAAACATTTTGGCACTTTCACCTTTGTCTTAATTGTTTGTATTCTTAAGGTCAACCTTTTTGCATTTGTTATAATACTGGAAATTGGTACTCATACTTCACATATTATCCCTTTCCATAAATGCCGACTAGATATTCTAAAGGTATCTCTCGTCTGAGTAATTATGCAGAGATATTTCTGAAAACAATTTATCTTTTCCTTTAATGCTGAAAACAAATTAGAGAAAGTGTGCAATTAACTAAATTTATCAATTTTTTTTTTAAGACAAAACACTCAAATATGTAAACTGGCAGTCAAACATTTAATTATAGATTAAGGGATGTTTGAGAAATTAACTAAAAATTGTTCTTTGTAAAAAATAGACATTTTGCAATATGTGATAGATTCTAGAAAATGCATTTTGTCAATTATTTTGAGAGAGAAAAATATGGACAACAAAATTTGCCTTTAAGAAAAAAAATTATCATACAGTAATGAATTATTATTTTTTGTTAAGAAGCGATACAAGCATGTCTGAAAATTCTGATTTTAAACAAATTTTTCATTGTGCTTCTATTTTGTCTACTAGCCTAACATTATAAACAGTATTATTCTTTTTCAGAATTTTTCATTTTCCCACTAATATATATATATATATATACACACACACACAAAAATGAAATGCGAACGAATGAAACAAATTCAAACATTTACGTTAATTTAAAAATAGGGCTCAATTGTAGAGCGATCGCTCTTCTAATTTTCTTTCTTTTTTAGAAGATACTATATCTTGTCATTCTTTTGACTACATCTTGTGTCTTTCTTTCTTTTCTTATTTTCTTTTTGCGCAGGAAAAGAGATTGTAAGTAAATATTAAAAATTGTAATAACCCTCATTTACCACTGCCTGATGAGATGTGATAATATGCATCGAAATGTGAATGCATTTATGTAGCTGTTCTATATATGTTCAAATTGTAATATCCTGTGTGTGTGTGTGTATAATATGCATATATATAAAATTTCTATATATATTATATATGCGCGGTACTTATTGGAAAGCGCTCAATATCAGTGATAGAGCTAACATATTTAGTTGTATGGATATGAGTTTGTGAAACCCAGGGTTACAAACTCATATCCATACAACTAAATATATATATATATATATAATGTAAATAATAAATGCAAATTTTAGTGTGTCACTGTGTCACACTTTTTCAACTTTACTCCTAGAGGATGTAGCCCAATATATCATAACATTTTGGAACCAGGCTGACTCCATGAGCAAATTAAAAACATTCTATGCTGGATCCAGACCCACAAGCTTGAAATTTTGAATTCCCAAGTTTTCAATACTGTGATTGTTTTCAGCGATTTTTTTTTTAACATAATTTTTTGCAATTAATTTTTTTGTATGATAACAATTTTATAACCTGGAAATAAGTTTGGGAATAATCGAAATTATGAAATCCAGCAAAAGTCACCTATTAAAAAAAATATAATTGTTTGTACGGAAAGTAAGGACCTACGTACATCAAATTGTCTTTAAATTAAGTGGCGGCTGAAGAATTATTGTTGAACTTTTAAAAGGTAAGCTTAAATATTAATGCAATACTTAAATGCAGTGAACAATTTTAAGTTCTTCTGTAGTTTATTGTTGCATATCATATGTACTACTCCTTACCTATTGTGATGAAGGCCCAATCAAGAGCCCTCTGCAGGAGCCAGCTTAAATTATATATAGTACATGTAATAGATCCGTTGGTATATAATCCAGATGGATCCTAGTAATATCAGATATTAAAACTGATCCACAGAGAGAGTTCAATGTATTTATTATAACAGAGCATATATTTTATACAGCAAAAATTCCCAAATTACCACATGTGGGTATAATCTATTTCAGACCTGCGCTGCCATATGCCAGTCTTCCTCAGCCATAGACTGACTGTCTCGGAATGGGGGTTTTGAATTTTGTTTAGATAGCAGTCAGTGAAAATGTATGGGGCTACTTAAGGGGATACCTCATTTTGATAAGGAGTTTGGGTTGGTAGCAAGGAGATGGACTGTAGGGGAGTTTATTTATGGCCAAAGCCTTTAGTTGTATGTAAATGAATTTAGGTTCCTGTTAGTGGATTAAATTAATATTTACCTATATACACACACAAACATATATATATATATATATATATATATAGACACACACACATATGTATATATACCATCCATCTACACCATTAAGGTCCAGTTATATTATTAGGAATACTGAGCTGTATCCAAAATTATTTAAGAGGAAGTAAAAATTTAATCAGAGGGGGTTGCATCAATTGGGGAGCTGTTGTTTTTTGGTAGTTAGTGAGTGATAAGGTAAGATCTATATTCTTATAGAAGTTTCAATATTTACTCCCATGTTCTAGATGGCTTCTAGCATAAGCTAAACTGAATTTTAGATGTTTATCCTTAAGCAAGGGAGTTTTCCTTGGGCAATGAGCTTGAAGTCCTGCTCGATGAAGCATCTAGTCACTGTCTTCATTGACAATGTCTTTACATCATTGACAATGTCATTAAGTGAGGATTCTTTGAGGCATCTCTAACAATTTTCTTTTCGTTCTCTCAGAAATTAACCGTTTTCTGCCATTCCTAATTTATTCACAAAGCAATGAATCTTATTGCACTTCTTGATAATGCTACGAATTGCCAATCTAGCAATATTTAAATGCTTGAAGTGTTGTATATCCATCACCTTGTTTGTAGGCATCAACTATCTTCATGTTAAGTTCAGCTGTCTTCACCATGATGCAGAATGAGTTATCATGATAAGTGGCACTCACATATTGTCTTCATTACCTTTTAGTATCTTATAGAATCAGGTCAATAATATTTCATTTTTAATGGGTGTTTGTATTAAATGTCAGATTAAGAAAAAAAACATTATAATTGCCATAGAGTAATATTATTTCATAATTTCTGTAAACGGGGATGAAGCGGCAAATAATTTTGGACTGCAGCAATTTTTACAAAAATCTATAACTAAGAATATAATAGATCGAAACTTCTAAAAATTTCACAAATTATTCAAAACTAAATACAGAATCAATTATTTATGGTTAATTCAATAAGTACTTGCAAATATTCACATTTCCTTAGAAAATATGTAAATATTCAGTAGAGGTGAATAATTCTGTCCACACACACACACACAATAACATGAAATCTAGCTATGCACCAATGCCAAAATAATAAAAGACCCCATATTATAAAGTTTGCAACTAGTAAATGTAATTTATAGCACAAAACTCCTATATTATAAATATATATAGCTTTGGAAATTTTAAACCATTTGAAGAAATTCATTATATACTAAGTCTAATAGTGCTTTAACAAAAAGGAAAAATATTCTAGATAATGAATGAACTATATTTTCTGTTTCTTGAAATTACTTAAAAATGTAATAAAGATCAAGCATTATATTAATTGTATTAGGAGAGTATGTATACAAATGAAAAATGAAAAAGAAAATTTGAAAGATAAGTCTATCCCTATAATTCAACAAAATTCTTTTATGATGAAAGTATTTCAACAAGAAAACCAATTGCAAATCAATAATTCAATAACTTAAAAGAAAAAAAATGAATAAAATTCAAACACACCAATCATCCTCATCAAATTAACTGTGAAATCAACTTTCTTTTCAATCCCAACTGTGATCTGGAAAGCGGGTCACATTTAATAAGTGAATCACACTTTGCTAGCAGGTTTTAACTCCCAATACTTTCCTGACAATCATTAAGAACACAAGATTTATAAGAAAAAAATGAACATCATTTGGAATGGAATGTGTTGAACAATACAATAGAAGACTCTTTAATGAATTACACTATATAGGCTGTAATCATAATGAAATACAAGAGGGTACTGAAAAGTTCTCAGCGTGGCCCACTTACCAAACATCAGAATTTTTTTTTTTTTTTTTTAAGGATTCCTGGTTAGGCCATTAATTTTTCAGCACATCTTCATGTTGATGATATTTTGGCATACAAATGACAAGTCAACTCTGACCAAGAAAATTACAAGGAGACAATAAGGTTTTCGTACTTAAAGGAATTATTTAACTTGAAGCCAAAGTTGAAGTACTAATTTTCATTTCTTAATTTTGAAATTAATACTAAAAGAAGAAGAATTTTATAAAATAATAAAAGTAAATCTGATTTTAAGATGACAATCTGACCCAAATTTCATTTATTACTTATATCTTTATATGCTTATTGCTTATATTTAAATACACTGGTTATTGTTAGAAGTACAAGCAGAAATGGCCATTCTACTCAATGTTAAAAAAAAAACCCAGACTAACTGTTTAATAATAGCTAATTTTAATATTATAAAAATTAACATTGTTACAATAAAAATAAACAAAAACAAATGTGAAATTCTTTGCTGCTAGTTACTTTTTAAACAGTATGTTAACTCTAGATTCCAATTGTTTTGAAGCCAAAAGGAAGTTTTAAAAACTGAGGAAAACAAATGAAAAGACGTTATAGTTTATCTACAATAAGATCAACCACCACAGCAAATAATCTGTAGATATTGTTCTTATCAGTTCTGCACACATTTATCTCTTTTACAAATATGATGACAGGTTCAATTTTTGGAAAATATCAACTGTTGCTGCAGAAACATAAATTCTACCCAAGCTTCATTTATCTTACAAGAATTTAAAACTTATCAGAACAACAGTCATTCTTCTAAATTCATTAAAACATCAATATGAAAGCAGATCTCTAAAATATGAAATGTGCAGTAGAGACGTTATGTCTTATTAAGGGCAAATTAGGAGATCCTACATTATATGCTGTTCTATTGCCATTGTTTAAGGATTCAAATCAAAATTCAATGCATAATAAAATCCTTACAAAGATAAAAGTTACATACATAAATAAATATAAATTTTATATATTTTTTTTAGTTTTAGGTAGAAATAGTCTACATGCACAATTTTATTTTGATAGGAGCACAAAAGTTATCAGCAAGTACCTGTGATTTCTTCAGTTAATAACTCTTGAACTTTGATTTTTATACTTCAAATTCTCAGATTATTTACCATATAAAAACTTTCAAGTGCCCAAAATACTTATGATTTAAATCCCAATTTTGTAGTCTTAACTTTAGAAGGATTTTACTAGTTATAATCATTTTTATCTGATTTTATTAAGTTAAACACAACTTCATCTCTTAATACACATAAACCAAATGAAAACTGTAAAGATCCTTCATCAAAATTATCAGAATATCAAAAATTCTCAAAGTAGAAAATTCAACATGATTTCTGTCAGAACAGATCATTTTGTGATTTGTAGTTACAGGTAAATTACACATCAATTAAGGTGTTACCAGAAATGTAATAAATTCTCAATAATTTTGGAAAAAAATAATTCTTGTATGTAAATTTGACATTTATTTTGGAAATATAAAGCAACCAAATAAAATAATGATTTTGAATGAAAATCAGTCCAGAAGAATTCACTCTGTAAAAATTAAATTTGTAGAACAGTTAACAAGAATTGAATTTTTACCCCTTTTGTAATTTCCCAACATTGCTGCTATGGCAGCTCTAACAATAATTCCACTTGGATTAGTTTCTTAAAAGAAGCATTAAGCTAATCAGATTATTTTTCATAATGGCATGAGGTTGATGAAATTAATTTTTTTAAATTACCAACCTGCTTTCTAGAAAAGTTGTCAATGGCAAAGGGAAGAAAGAAACCTCAGCAACAAAGTGGATGAACACAAATCCTTTAAATTATTTGAGCAAAACAAACTTGGCTTTTGACTCAACTGAATATGATAAAATATCACACCATTAACTAGAATTACATTCTGTGTCAGAATGATAAGGTCTTTAACCAAAAGACTCATGAAAGATAAAGTAAAATCAGTTAAAATAAAACTTTAGCTGCTTATCGTGTAGACAAAAATACTATTTGCCTATCACAAATTTTGAAATAGGCAAATAGTATTTTTGTCTTCAAAATTGGAGTTTTTTTTTCTTGAGGAAAAAAAACAAAAAACAGAGGTTCTGTTCAGTTTTGAGACTGAAAGGACAATGAAATGCACCAAAATGACAGTGTTTTAAATGGGACAAAGGACAACAAAGAACAAGGGCAGCCTTTTTTTATGTAGTCTCAGGTAATGTAAATGAAAATTCACAATATATTACAAGAACTGAAAGCTAGTAGATATAGAGTCATAGAAATCCCAAGAGATGTATATTTGTTAAACAGGTAATTCATATCTTGCTCTATCAAGATGGCCTCCCACAGCCAAGCTGGTAGCAGTACATTTCAGTTATAGGAGCAGTTTCCCTGATGAAAAAAGGATACATGTCCACTTCCTGTCAGGAAGCACAATTTTTCTTTAGTAGGACTTCTCAATCCAGACCAGTTGTTATTAATTTCAATATTTAAAAAAAAGAAAAGAAAAATAAAGAACAAGCAGAATAACTCAAACATACTAAAAATAACATTTATAGTAATGAGAAAGAACTGAAATGTTAACAAATATAAAAAAAAAAAATGCACCAGAGAAATATGTTAAAATAAAAAATCAACAAGCACTGTTTAGCAACTCACTCAAAACTATTTCTGGCAAATGATGAAAACAAAAGACATTAACAATACAATTTTCCAGTATTGTAAAGTCATATTTATAGTGTTTTCTGGACCAATTTGGTATTGTTATTAAGAAGATCAGTCATGATTGCCAACCTGATTTTAGAATACAGTAGAAATAGTCATTGACAAGTTATCTCAAATTTTACAAAATCAATCCTGAGAGAATTAAGGCTTTAAATAAGTGAATGTTTGACACTGGGTCTCATTAAGAAATGAAATCTCAGATTTTTTTACACTCTTCTATTCAATGTTCTATTAATAATTGCATATCTGAACAATCTCTGAAAATCTCTGGTTTTATCATTTCTTTATCTGTTTGTCTTTTCTGATCATTCAACATCTATGATACGGGCTTAACAACAATGCTGCAGTGGGGAGAAATAGCAAGCTAGAGTCTATTATTCAACTGATCTTTTAGAAGGTATGAAATAAAAGATAAAAGCTTTCTTAGACTATCTAGCTTGAAGGATAAGGAAATGTAAAAGCAACTCAACTGACATGATAGAAGGGATTTACATTCCTACTTCTATAGATCTTTATCATTTTTATTCTTAAGCACAGTTTTATATGAAACTGTTTTTTTGAAGAAGTAGATTATTTTAATTCTTTTTGTAGAACATATGTAAAAGAAAATATAGACAATTTTATATAAAAAGAAAATTCTATACTTGCTATCCAGTCGTTTATGACAAGTTATAGTAAAAATAACTAGCACTATGCTAAAATAACATTATTAGTAATAATTATTTATATTTACATATAAGGCCCAAGAGCCACACAAGGTAGAGGGTTACAGAGTAAGAAGCAGATTTTATGCGGATATGTGGGCAAGATAATGATTAACCCTAGACTTGAACAGGTTAATATTGTGGTGATTGGGGAAGAATCCTTTTGAGGATCGGTTCCAAAAGTAGCAGTTCATGAGAAGAAGCTGTTCATGTGGAATTTACATCTCACCAAAGAAATATGGGTGGTTTGCCCATGCCGCACACATACAATGGGCGTGGCATGGTGGGTCTTTTCTGTGAAGGTTAGAACTGGTGGAGCTAAAGAATGCAGTTTGTCTGAACACTTTCCATGGAAATAGTGAGAAACTTGCCACATTTCACCTGTGGAAAAGGGGTTGTAGTGTGGAAAATAATTCATCACCCACAAAGCCATGGCAATGCTTTTGGACTATCAAGACTGGAAAGTGAAGACTGTGCTAGTACTCCATTTTTGGCTTGATCTGTTTCCTATAAAAGATAGAAGATAGCAGGAAGAGTCAGGTACTTACTTGAGCGGTACAAGGAGTTGATCATTTTTCCAGCAATGGATCATATGTTGCACTTGAGGTCTGGGTTGAGCTCAGGGCACAGGGCTTCTCTGAGAGGACACCTGTTCATCATGATAGGTGAAAATTTAGGCTTTGCTCAGTGATGATGGAATTTCACTAGTTTGGTTTTCAAGGCATTGAATGTGGCTGGTCAGTCTCCCTCCCCACTGAGCTGTTAGAGATAGGTCAGAGGAGAGATCAGC
Organism: Acanthosepion esculentum; assembly: GCA_964036315.1. Classification (NCBI taxonomy): domain Eukaryota; kingdom Metazoa; phylum Mollusca; class Cephalopoda; order Sepiida; family Sepiidae; genus Acanthosepion; species Acanthosepion esculentum. The sequence continues at coordinate 33,855,382 of OZ038499.1, forward strand.
TGCCATGCTCTAGACTTCTGATGAGGATCAGTTCATTATATGAAAAGTGTTTATTTATATGTTATGAGTATGTATACACACACACACACACACACACACACACACACACACACACACACACACACACACACACACACACACAGGGATGTTGAAAAGTTCTCAGCTTAAGCAAGGAGAAAAAAGTACAATGTTTGGAGATTTGGCCAGACTTTAGTAAGTGGGTCCTTAAAATGTTTCAGTACCCCTTGTATTATATGTATATATGTTAATTTCTACACCACAAGAGATTTAAAAAAAAAAAAAAAAAAAAAAAAAAAAAGGAAGAGGATGAAATAGAAAATAAAATGTGAAAGAGAAAAGAGGGTTGGTAAGAAAGCAAGAGAAAAATATAAAGAGAAGCAGGTGACAGGAAAGGTGGAAAGGAATGGAGACAAAAGAAAGACAAATAAGCTTGCCGTCTTGAGTTGCATCTTTTAAAATAGGTGAAGCATTACTTAATTTTTTTTTTTTTGAGCAGGTTTTCTTTTGAAAAGAATGAGATACTACGGTAGTAATATATGGATAACAATGATGAAGAAATTATAAAAAGCTAATCCACATAAGTATGTAAAAGGAAATAACAATAACTTGCACTACACTAAAATGACATTATTAGTCATAATTATTTATATTTACATATAAGGCCCAAGAGTCACACGAGGTAGAGGGTTACAGTAACTTTCTGTGGCTCTTGGGCCTTATATGTAAATATATGTTAATTGGCTAAAATTACTGAGCAATCATTGAACTTGATATATTTTGATTTCTAACAGGATGGTTATTATAACAAAACTTTTATCAGATCTTTATTCTTCTTTCTTTTCTCTATACAAAATACCAGTCATATTCCCTCAAAAAAGCACATATTTTATGCTATTCAACACTAATTCTTGTCCTCAATGACATTTCCGATACAGAAGTTTTTGTTCAACAGTATCATATATAAACAATAAACTGGATACAACCGGTCTATGATATAAAACATTTCTTGTGATGACAATGTGGGCTATAAAATGGACAGTATTTTTTTTCCTTTAAAACTACTTCAATAAATATTAAACCCTTTTTGATAAATATTAAATCCTCTTTATCATTATGGCCCATCAACAAAGTATATTCTCTTGCAGTGTAGATGATTTTGTATTCTTATTTGGGCATAACAAACTCGTGAACAAAAACATGACATTGATAGATGACATCAGAAATAGCAGAAATTAGCAGTTATCAAAATATTTTTTTATCCTTTCATATACAATGTTCTTTTTATTTGGTTTCAATACATAGAAGTTACAAACTGAAAGCTACCAGCAAATCTACAAGTCACTGGCTCCAACTATTGCATTGTTGCTGTAGCTTGATTGATTGATTTTTTTTTTTTACAGTTTATCAATCTTTTGTAGGTTATTTAAAGCCAGAAAATATTTTAAATTGTAAGAATTTTGTAGTGATAATGATTTGCCAGTACAATAGGTGGATTCATAACTTTCCCAAAAGTATTTGCATATAAATGAATATAAGGAACCTGACCGGAATTGGAACTTGGCGCTTTGATTTCCAATTCTGTGCCATTATCGATTACATCACCCACACATCCAAGTTTACAGCACTTAGTATTCTCAAACAGTCATTTTGGTGATCGTATGAGAACTGGTGTTTCAATGTGATATGTCTGTAAAGCTTGTTGCTGTAGCAGGGACACACGGACACACATTTTTATACAATAATATTAACTTACACAATTATATAAACTGTAATTTCTATCTTCTATAAACATAATTTTTTTTTATTTTAAATGACAAACAAAATCTGTATATCACTATTTTTCATATACGCCTAATTTTCTTTTAGAAATACAGTTTCTCAGTCCTTGATTTTAAACTTTTATGAATAATAAACCTAATTAATTATATCATTTGACAAAGATATTGCAAAAGAATGAAATCAATCATGAGACCAAACTTGGTGAATGTGCCAATCATTAAATTCTGAACTTTTATGGCAAACCAACCAAATTAAACAGAAGTAACACTGGCCATATACCAATAGCTAAAATTGAATGTGGGTGTATGTGTGTATTATGATTTCTCATGCCATAAAAAAAAAAAAAGAGGAAAAGAAAACATGGCAAGAAGAAAAATTGGAACAATCTATTGGATAATATATATTGCCTATTCTCTTTCATATTATTTATAGACTGAAAAACAAAAAAAACTGTCAATAGGACTGAATAAAGATCACATAACTTTACAATGAATTTGTTTTCTTTTTCCTTTTTATGAAAAAACAAAACAACTTGCACTTGCAATGATCTATATCATGTCTAAAATTCAAGAATACACCCAATTCTTTACAGGCCAAACATTTATTCATTCAGAGAGAACCATTTCCCTTTTATAACTATTAGTGAAACATTTCTGTAAGGCATATTGTGACTAAACCAACTGCTGCAACTGTTCAACTCTTGAGAATTTGGACAGAATAATTACAAACAAATTTACATATGTTATCCAGTTTCTTCTTTAGTCAACAATTGTTCTCTTTCCTTTAATCTCAGGAGTTGAGATGTTATATTTCTTTTCTTGTTATTCATTAATGAGGTTTCTACTTGACTACTGAAAATACCACCATTTGCTTTCAACAATCAAATCTCAAAGACTTTAAGTAACTTAAAATTCAAGTTTCATGCTATTGCAACAATATTTTTGGTGCAAAAGACCAAAATCAGAACAAATACAATTATAAAAGTATTCATTTCATACCTATGTTGTATTTATGTAACAATTATATGAACTTTCATAATCATTCTTTATGGTTAAGGATAGCTTCATTGCAAATGGCAGTGATCATGTCCTGGCCTGCTTAACTTTTATGGGTTATGTACATATGCAATTAAGGATTGATTAATATATTTAAATAATTTTTCTTCAAATAGAGAATAACAAAATGTGGAAGAATGCTAATGAATAGTATTATTCAAAATACACAAAGAAAAAGGTATAAAACTGACTTTATTTATGCAATTAATATTATTTTTTTAATGATTTCACTCGAAGCAAGGCAATAAAACCACTAAGATGCAAAGAGTTACTGAGTAGGAAAGAATATGAGAAAAAAAAAACATTATAAAGGAGTGAGAACAATAAAAGAACAGGAATTAAGACAAAGATAACAGCTGACATCGCATTTAAATTTTTGAAAATCAAAGTAGATTAGAAAGCAAGAAGCTGGAAGAGAGTTCCACAAGCGATAGAAAAAAAACTGTTAGCATAGAACTTAGTTACATCGAGCAATTTCAACTGTAAAATGATGAAACCTTGCTGCCAATCTAGGACTGCACTTAAATTCATAAAGTGTAGGTATCAAAGAGATAGTTCATCAGAACAATTACCATGAAAATATTTATTGAAAAAGCACAGGGAAGTTATGTTACAGTGGTGGGAAAGTGACTGAAACTGAGATGGCAGGTTAGAACTAATAATGTTGCAGATTTCTTTATATTTTATCAAAAACCTAAATGCACCAGACCGGATGTGGCAGCAATATTCAATGCATGGATAAATGGTAGACTTATAAATGTGTGAGATAAATTCTGGCAAGAATATCATATATGAATTTAAACAGATCCGGATTAAGCTAATGCAGGCCTTGTAGCAGATGTTATAAAGAGCCCTAAACTAAAAATATACATATTAAATCGTAAATTATTTACAAGCATAGAGATAGAGCTTATTAAAACAGGTAAATATTTAACTTTTATCAACATAACAAACACACCCAGAAAAGTATGAGGTAAATAACTGTAGCTAGATATGAGATTTCATCACTTTGTTATAATGTTACCTGAAATGATGAATAATTAAACATGCAACTCCCAAGACATGTAAACATTGACACTGCCAGATCATAAGGTGTCAACTTCAACAGATAGCTTGAAAGCATTTAATGCAGGACCCTCGAAAATGCTGAGTGTTCGAAAGACAACATTTGCTACTAGTTTAATCGGGCACTGAATTTAACAGAGGTTTAAAGAAAGGTTCACAAATGAGATTTCTAAATTATTTATTCCATAACTGAGGATTAATTTATATAATAAAATATATATTCACAAGATTTGTTTCATTGACTGATTGATTTGTTTGTTTCTACAGCTTATCAACCTTTCTGAGGTTATTTAAAGCTGAAACATTTTTGAATTGTAAGAAATTTTTTTGGAGACAATAATGATTTTCTGATATAAGTCTTACTATTTCACCCATAGATGGGAGGATTTATACCTTTCCCAAGTTTATTTGCATGTAAGTGAATATAACAAATCAGATTAGAATTCGAAATTGGCTTTCTGATTTCTCATTCCAAACCTTTATCCATTACACCACCTGAACATCCAATTTCTAAACGGTCACCCATCTAGGTACTGACCAGTTTCAACATTGCTTAACTTTGGTGATTGAACTTCAACATGATACGGACATAAGCATAAGATTTGTTTGAATACTGAATTCATTATTTGTTTTTCAAATGGTGTTATTACAGTATTTTAGCTCATCCATTTTACTGCCTTCATCAGGTGCATAATCCATAAAAAAATGTGAGGGATGTCTTCTTTACAGAACAAGAAGGCAAACTGAAAATGGTAGCTAATATACAAACAGGTTCAGTTCATTTCAGTAACACAAGTCACATATTTCATTTACATTCACTGGATGTAACCAGAGGTGATTCTAATTTATACACAGGGATTCTTTCTGCCATTCCTTCCCTGCTGAACAAAGAAAGTCACATCATGCTGAAATCTATTTGGTGATGTCTTTCAATTTCCTCATTCTTCAGCAGTTGTCATTGTCAATAACTTGAACCTAATTTCAGAGTGTGTGCTTATCTCTTTCCAGATATGGTTGGCCACATCAGATTTCTTTTACATTTTTGGCAATATAGCTTTCTTATTTTTCTCAAGAAAGACTTTAAGAGGATGGCTGGTTTCTTTTCAACATGTGTAATCTTTGGTCATTCACTTCTTTTGTGAAATACCAACTTTACCAAGAAGGTTAAAAAGAGGGGTTATTCTACTGAAAAATGACTGATGTTGTAATGCTTATAAATCCTTTAGATTCATTCAATCTCTCTACCTACAAAATTACATATGTTCACAATATTGTAAAGTATGTAAATTGTGGAGGGATCAATATGAGCTCTTTTCTTCCCTAATTCCAGATTCTTCAACCCTTTGGATTTTTTATGTTCCTTGAGTGTGACTCGGACTAAATTTGTTATGTTGGTATGACTACACATGCGCACAAACGAGGGATGCTGGGGATTGTAGAATTTTTTTTTTTTTTTTATATGACCCATAAAGTTCACAAGAATGTGGTTACTGTCCAGTGTGCATTCACATATGGCACACTCATCTTGATTTGTCTGCAAATGCACAAAACTAACAAGTATATGATTTCTATCCAGTGTGCATTCACTTATGAAGCACTAACCTTGATTTGTGCGTAAATGAAGATTCACAAACATCACAAGAATATGGTTTATCTCCAGTGTGTGTTCACATATGGCACACCAAATATGACTTCCATGAAATCACAGATCCACAAACTTCACAAGAATATGGTTTCTCTCCAGTGTATATTTACATATACCCCAATAATCTTGATTTTTTTTCTATATCTAGCTGAATTCATTTAGAGCCTTTGTCTTTTATCTACTAACAAAAGTGATGGAAAGAAAAAGACTCAAAAAGAATTTGACTAGATATTAAAAAATTCTAAAATCCCCAGCACTCCTCATTTGTGCACATGTGTAGTTGTACCAACAGAACAAATTTAGTCTGATGAAGTCCTGAAGGAGAAAACAAGTCACAAGTAGATTTATGGATAAATTGTCGTCCAAATCATGCAAAAGTGAAATAACACTGGCATCTCATTTTAACAGATATATTTACCAAAATTACAAAAAAATATCTTGAAATACTAAAGAGTAAATTTATTCAATAAAATCACAACTGGCTTCAACCACAGCCTCCAGACGACTTTGGAATCTTCTGCAACTCTTCTGGATGGTTGGTGAATGCTACCATAATCCTTGCCTTCAGTTCATCTGTATTGTTAGGAGTTTTGGTGGTCTTTTGCTCAATTGTGCCCCACACAATAATCAAGGAGGTTGCAGCCTGGGGAGTTAGGTGGCCAGATGTAAGGGGTAATGTGGTTGCAGAAATTGTCTGACAGCCATGATTGAGTTCTCCTGCTTGTGTAGCATGGTGCAGAGTCCTGTTGCTAGACATAAGGTCTTTCAGCAGCCACCCTCTTGACCCAGGACAGAACTATGTCTTCAAGACACTTGATGTAGACCTCCATGTTGAATCTGAGGCCCTCACCAACAAATTTAGGAGTTCTTTTTTTATCAGAATGAGCAGAGTGCGTTTTCTAAGCTGTCATACCTTCGTAATCACCATTAGACTTATCCAACTGTCTGAATCCTGTGCACTGTCCTCAGATTGACACCCAAACATTCTGAAATGTTCATATTGGAGTTTCTGGCATGAATGTCATGCTGCACAGCATGCCATTTACAAATTTCTGGTGGAGTGAATTGCATCATGGTGCCTAACTGACCCTACTCTACTGTGCAGTTGACAAAATCAAAAACAAAATGCGCATGTGCAAAATTTAAAATATAAAATGGCAACAATTTACCCAATCGCACCCTGTATCAAGCACTTTATTGCAAATACTGCTTGCCTTAAATGCCTTTTGTCTCAATAGCCCATTGATTGTAAGCATTTTTGGGTTCATACCATTTTTGACATTAGTATTGCCTTAGCTTCTGAAAAAATATTCTCAGTTGAGCACTTTTGCAGATTTTTGTTTGATCACTTTTTTCACAGCATTCAATTCTGCTATTTTCTCAAAAAAAAAAAAAAAACTTACATGAATATGGAATCCACACAATTTAACTACTCCTTAAAAATATACTAATGTCAAACCTACATGACTACAAAATCAAATTAACAGAAAAAATAGAACGCTTTATAAAACACATAAGATGGAAAATACTATTTCCTCAACAAAGACAATGGTGACAACCACAATGACACTAATAATATCAATAATATTAATAAATTTGGATTCACATCAATGAAATGCCCACCACAAAGTGACCTCATTGCTTTTGAAAATGACTTAACAAACATAATCAATAATTTGGAAATAAGAAAATTCAACAATAATTTCCAAAAAGACTTGAAAAGAGCAAAAAAATGATAAACAACTAAAAAAAAAAAACAATTATAAAAGCAGATAAATCCAGGATAATCTATAAAATGGAAACCAACAATTACAATAAACTAGTTGAAGAAGTCACTAAATTTTACAAAACCACTAATAATGGAACAGAAAGTGATATAAACAAAGTAGCTAAAAACAGCCACTAAAATTACAGAATACAATAAAACAATTAGCAAAAGTAGACCATTAAAAGAACGTAAGGACATTTTCATGACCAAACCAACATGTAGATTACTAAACCCCACAAAAACAACATTGGGAAAATAAGCAAACAAATATTAGAAAAATATGCTCAAAACTAAGAATACTAAACATAAACCAATGGAAAAATACTAAAGCAACAACCAATTGGTTTAATAACATTAGTAATAAAGAAAACTGCTCCTTCACACAATTAAGCATAAAAGATTTCTACCTATCTATTAATAAACATACACTAAATAAAGCATTAAAATTAGTAAAACAATACATCAATATACCCAATAAGGGCATAAATATAATTAAACACAGCCTAAAATCAATATTATACCACAATAAAAATGTGGACAAAAAAAGGGCTAAAATAATAACAATAAATAATATTATTAATAATAATAATAATAATAATAATGACTTTGATGTAACAATGGGTAGCTATGATGGTGAAAAAAAGGTCTATACGATGGTCTATTAATTCTTAGAAACTGCATCAACAGAACTACAGAAAAAATAAAACAGGAAATAATAAAAATCTTCAAGCCCTAGAATTTACAATAGATATAAAATAAAATCAAAAAATAGTAAATTTCTTAGATACAACATTCACCCTAAACAGTAGAACCTACAAACCATGCAGAAAACTAAACAACCCAATATACATTAACAAAAATTCTATCCACACCAACAAAGTATTTAAACAAATACCCATATCTATAAATAAAGAATTTCAACAAATTTTAGTAGCCTAAAAATATGTTCAGCCCTAAGAAACAGCATATATTCAAACTAGAAAAAAAACAACAAAAACAAAAATATGGTAAATATTTTTCAAAATAATGCAAGCTTTAAATAAATAAATTAAAAAAAAACAAATAAACGAACAAATATTAAACATACACATCTATACAAGTGTGTGTGTGTGGACACACACACACACACACTCATAAACACCAAAAATGAACAAATCTAACCCCACATAATTAATACTTCAACATATAACACCAAGGCAAAACCAAATAAACTACTAACCATTAAATAAAAATAAAAATGAAACATTAAATAAATGATAACATGAGATATGCATACACTTATTTTAATTACATATACACTATTTAACAGTTACATACATGTGTGTGTCTGTATGTAAAATATAAATAACTTCATTTAAGCACTAGTTTATTAATAACAAAGCACAGACAAGTATACATGTACCTGTGTATGCACATGTACACATGTGTATATAAATAAATGTATAATACAGACATATGCACATACATTCTAAAAATAATAAATAAATTTAATTATAATTCTAAACTATGATTAATACTTATGATACCACCAAACCAAATTAAAAAACAATAGCCTAATGAAGATATATAAATATATGTGTATGTGTGCATGTACGTATATGTGTGAGTGTGTATGTGCACATGCATATACAAGTATTTACCATTCAAGCATTTATATATATATCATGTAAATATAAATATCAATTCCTTACATAAAAAATGAAATACAACTTCCCTAGCAAAAAAACTAGAATGCCCATAAATAAAAATAAAAATTGGTCACATGGCTAGAGTTGGAACAAACCCAGACAAAATCAACAAGTCAGGGAGAGAAGAAAAAAAGAAAAAAAAAGAAAAAGAGAGAGAAGGCTAAATGACCAAGAGTAAAGTGAAAAAAAAAACCCCCAAAAAACAAAAGGGAAAATGATCACACAACTCCCTACATGAAGGCACATCCACAATGACAGGTGTGTGGCCACATGCATGCACAGAAACACATAAGAAAACTTACAGTGTCAAATGTACACAAAAGGCAAAAACTGAAAAAATATTAGCAGTAAATTGCTGATACCCTCTGAAGAGTGGACGATCAGGTCTTGCCTATGAAACTCTGGAGTTGGGATGCTGAAGGTAACATCAATCAGCTAAGTGACAAACTTTTACTCACATTAATCTATATATATATATATATATATATATATATATATATATATATATATATACACACAAGAGAGAGATAGAAGTATGTAGAATATAATCTGTTATGCATTAAGATCACTGTTGTATTGATATAAAGAAAAAAGTTTGATTAAGGATCATAAAATATGAAAGATACATTTCATTTAGTTATAATTAATTATATGAAATAATATAACAAAGTTCAAGGATCAAACAATTAAAATAATGATTTCTAAGTAGATAATTTGTTCAATAATTTAACAGTATGCAAATAATTTATTTTTTCTCATTTTTATTCTGATCTTTAATCAAAAATAAAGATTTGAAATACTACAGTGATGTTCCATTAAATGACAAAAATTCAATGTTGCCTAATTTTTACAGTTATTGTCCTAGCTATAATCTGTATATTATTGCTAATATAAAATATGTAATACTATTCAAGAAAACTTGAACAATTTGTACAAATCTTTCTGCTTTGCCTAGATGTATAGTACCCCAGCACTTTTACTAAGAATCAGAATGTATTCTCTGTACACACGTGAAACACACTGCACAAAAAATGCATATATAGACACCCATTTTATTTCAGAATTACTTATGAAGTGATGAGGAAAGAATATACTTGTCTATTCAATATTATAATTTCATAGCATAATAATCCCAAATGTTAAAAAACAAAACAAACAAAAACAATTGTCTACTGAGATATTAACAAAGTATTGTATTCAGCAGTTAATCTCATGAAATTTTAACTGAATAAATCTATACGTTTACCACTGTTCAAATTCTTCATCTTCATAGTTTCTGGTTTAAAGACCAATGCTTTTTTCACTGGCTTAGAAAGTGAGCAATATATTTTCAGAATGGTTATGTTTAAATTATTATGAAGATATGATAGACAAATCTATATATTGGACTATTAGTGGGTAATTAAATGACAAAATGCGGGAAAACAAATAAAGATTCTATGTAATGCATTTCATCCCATGAAGTATTAATCTGAAGAAATTCCTTCTAGGGATGGAACAAATAATGTTAGAGTTTTTAAATTATTATATAAATTCATGCTTTACAATGACATGGATTTTCATTAATTCAATTTTTTTTTTTTTTTTTTACATATCTATAAAAAAATAAAAAATTAAATAAAAATAAATATTTATAAATAATTAAGTGCCAACTTCTTTAAAAATTTATAAGTGCTGCACTAAATGTGTAGCAAATAGTCTTAAGTTCTAAGATAAAAGTTTTTCATTATTCTATAAATTATTCAAACTAGAATCTTTATCATGGCTGTTTTGATTATTCATATATTCTTCCATTTTTCTAGTACAGGCATACAGTAATCTCTAAAATATTTAAGAAAATACATCATTTTATTCAAAATGTATTTTTGACAATTTGTGACACAAATTAGAATAATTAAAAAAAAAATTTGTAATTGAAATGACAAAATTTAGAAAAAATGTTTAAAAATGAACAAAATAGTGGATTCTATTTAAAAGTCATTGAAAATTAGGTATCTAATGAGATACCAAATCTTCAAGGTACTATATCTATATAAATAGGTGGAGAGTGCACCTGCTGAAATGTCTTTATCAATAGAATTCATGAAGTAAAATTTTTAAAAAATAGTCTTCCTAGTTTTTAAATAAAAAAAGTTATGTTTTTTTTTTAGAATATTAGTCTAATCTAAATTATAGCAATATTTTTATTACTTTTGCAATATATTAAAAATCTAGCTTAAAAGCCGCCTGATAAGATGGCACTTAAGCTAGGTCCTGCAGAGGACTCTTGATTAGGCCTTCATCACAATAGGTAGGGAGGAGTAGATGCAATAAGCAACAATAAACTACAGAACTCAAAATTGATTGCTGTATTTAAGCACTGCATTAATATTTAAGCTTAACTTTTAAAAGTTCAATGATAATTCTTCTGCTGCCATTTAATTTAAAAACAATTTGATGTACGTAGGTCCTTACTTTCTGTACAAACAATTATTTTTATTTCATGGTTGAATTTTGCTGGATGATTTTGCAATTAATTTCAATTATTCCCAAATTTATATCCAAGTTATAGAATTTTCATCTGTTCTGGAATGTATTTAATTTGCTCACAGAATTGGCCTGATTCCAAAATGGCATGATATGATGACAATAAAATTGTCTGTGTTTTCAACTTTACTCTAAGAGTAAAGTTGAAAACACAGACAATTTTATTTTGAAATACTGTAATTTGAGAACAGTCATTTTTTCATTTGAACATGAGCTATTGAAATTTAGAGAGTTGTGTCCCTTTAATTGTTTTTATCAGTAGAAACCAAGATAGTGGAATCTGAAAACAAGTGCAGTAATGAAAACTTGGGAAATCCAAAATTTCAAGATTGTGGGTCCAGATCTGGCCCAGAATGTTTTTAATTTAGTTATGGAGTTGACCTGATTCCATAATCATAATGTTGGGCTACAGCCTCTAGGAGTAAAGTTGAAAAGGTTTGACACAGTGACATTCACATTTATTATATAGATTTAGAGAATATTCTATTTTTGTTTAATTATGTTACCCATTATGAAATTAATCAGTCTGTATTAAACATATTTAGTCAAGACAGATTTTAAAATTATTAGTTTTAAAAAGTAATACAAAATCTATTAGAGATAAGAAAATTATACTGGTTATTTCCCCGATAAAGAATATACAATTAGAAAACTAAAAAAATTAAATAAAAGTTTTTTTATTCAGTAATTCATTATACTTATGCTCTACTAATTGATTTCAAATACTATTAGATGAAAATGTCCTTTAATTAATCATATATATTTTTAATTATTAAATGTTATATATCAACATCCTGAAGGGACATAGAAGGTATCTCCAAATTTTATGATGTAAAATTCAACAATCTATGAAATATGAATAAAACAATTTCATATTCATTTTTCCTCCTAAACAAAAGCTGAAAGAATAGAAAAAAAAATCTGATATAAATATTATTTCTAGATTTTAAGTAGAATAAGAAATATTTGCTTTTAAAAATGTTGTTTACTTTGAGTAAATACTGTTACCATGAAAATATCATTGCCTTTTTTTCAGTCATAAAAACATGTTGATTTTAAAAATAGACCAAAATTTATCTAATTATTGTATTTTAATAAAACTATTGTCATTTATGTAAAAGGGAGTATAAACATTTTGTTAAAAAAAACAGTTTATCTTCAAAATTTTTCAAAAAAAATTTTTTTTTTTTTACACAATTGCATACCTTTTTTTTTTAATTTGGTTATTGTATATCAATAATTACATTGAGGTTTTCACTTTTTAAAAAAAAAATCCTTGAAAAATAAATACTGGAAAAAAAAAAAAAAAAAAGAGTTTGGAAACCAAAGGAAAAGTCATTATAGATGCCTTAACCTGAAACTTAAAAAAAAATAAAAATAAAATCATATACGGCCTTTTTTTTTTAACATTTTACGGCCCTATTTTAACATTTTTTAATGTATATTCTAAGGCTATTTTCTGTAACAAAAAAATTCAAAAATTTTTCTTTGATATTTTTCCTTTAGAAATTTTTTTTTTCAATTTTCTATAATATTGATTTAATAAATTGATATTTTAAAAAGATTTTATTAATTCTTTCAAAAGGTGCACCTCTATATTAAAATCTTCATATCCTTTAATAAATAGAATTACAAAGATATTGGAAAAATATCCTCCACAACTATTCTTAAAATAATTTAAAAAAAATAATACACGATTGTTGATTGGACATTGTTATTAGTTACGGGTGCAGAGACTTATAATTTTCCTGCTTTTTAATTTAGTGCCCTTTAATTAATCATATATATTTTTAATTATTAAATGTTATATATCAACATCTTGAAGGGACATAGAAGGTATCTCCAAATTTTGAATAAAGAAAATCTATAAAACATGTATAAAACAATTTCATATTCGTTTTTCATTATTATTAGTTACGGGGTGCAAAGATTTATAATTTTTCTGCTTTTTCGTTGTTATCATTCTCACATTAGCAATGTCATAGTGAAGATACCCTGCTTGAAAGAACAATATATATATATATCTCCCACATTATTTTCTATGGAATTTGTAGAAGAATTAACCAATATACAAGGTAATATTGTAGGTAGGGGCATATATATAGAATTTACGTAATTACAATATGCAGTTCAAGGAGTAGGTTTTATTAAATTTTGTTAATAATTATAAAATACTTTATTTTAGAAAAAAGGAAAATAAGGACTTTACTATATATATATATATATATTTTTTTTTACAGTGAGGTTCGCCCTGTACAAGGCCTGGAGGCAACGAGGTAGAGGTACAGTTTATGTGGATAGGTGGGGAAGATAATAGTTATCTCTAGACTTGAACAGGATAAGATTGTAGTGATCGGGAAAATATCCTCTTGAGAGTAAGTTCCACAGAGCAGTAGTTTATAGGAAGAAGCTGCTCAAGTGGAACTTCTCATCAATGGAATATGGAGGGAATGAGGGTTGTTCATTACAATGCAAGTTGCATGGCAGGTCTTAGCTGTAAAGGCTAGAACTGGTGGAACTAAGGAATGTAGTTCATCTGAACACTTTCCATAGAAATAGTGATAGAGCAGTGAGTGGGGTTGCAGGGTGGAAAATAATTTGTCACCCACAAGGGCGCAAGAGACACTTTTGGACTCTATTGGGACTGGAAAGTGAGGACTGGGCAGCTCCTACCCAAATATAACTGCACTATTCCATTTTATGCCTGATCTAGCTCCTGTAAAGGTAGGGGATAGTATGAGGAGTCAGGTACTTACTGGAGCAGTACAGGGAATCAACCATTTTCCTTGCATCTTTAGTGACGGATTGTATGTAAGAGTTCTACTTTGAGGTCTGGGTTGAGTTTGAGGCCCATTAGTCACTCAAAGCACGGGGCCTTCCGCGAAGGAAAATCTATTCATTGACTTTTATTGACTTAGATTTCAAAATTTTTTCAATAGATTTTCAAATGTTTTTTAAATAAATTTTAAATTTTGGGAAATGTTCGGCGTAGTTAAATCATGTAACTATTTCCCATGGTATTACGATTATTTTTACTTGCAGTAGATTTTTTTATTCTTTTATTTTTATTTTTTACGGGTTTTTTGTCAATCAGATAAAAAAGGGCCATTGCAAATTTTGCCGATTCAAGGGAAAATTTTGTCTTTGTAGCTGTTTATTTCAAACTTCATTAAATGTTTTTTTTTGTTTTGTTTTTTTGCAAGATGCAAACATCGTAAAAACACACTTTTTAAATTTTTTATATTTTTTCGACAAGATTTTCGTTGGAGAATATTTTAAATAAAATTATTTTAAAGTTGTGACTGAAGTTGGGCGAATAACAATGCAAGGTAAACAACTCTATCCTGATTCAGAATACGACCAGACAAGTTACTTCCCATGATTTTTGGCGCTCCGAATGTCAAACATTTAGTGCTTTTTTTTTTAGTATAAGGTTTTTGTCAATACATTTTTAAATCTAAAAAGGCTTTGCTTATGCTCTATAGAAGTTGTATTTTTTTCTTTCTAAAAAGACCCTTATAGCGCTGAATTGTGGAAAAAATATCGACTAGAACGTGGTTTACTAAAACTTCCATTGAGTTTTAGTTAGAGCGTGTTGTTTTTTCGGAAAGAATAAGATAAGAAGATTCTCAACAACCCTTAAAAGATTTTTAAAGATCAACTTGTTCTAAACAATGTTTGCAAACAAAACAAAATTAATGTTTTATTTTCACTGGAATTTTAATTAAAGACAAATTAAATTGCTCTTTTATATTCCTGTAATGAAAGTAAAAACCAAACATTTAACTAACAACAAAACAAATGACATTTTTTTTCTTTCGATCGACTTGTAGTAAAAAAAAAAAAAAAAGAAAAAAAAAGAATCCTACGAAATAACACGTAATTCGGGATTATGATACACAAGCCTTGATTTTATTTCAAAGCTGTTTTAGGTGCTGTATTAAAAAATATATATATTATTTTTCTTTTACTGTCAATTTGGTTACTTAGAATGACTAATTTTTTAGCACTATCTGAAAGAAAAAGTAAAGTTGCTTAAAAAAGCGAACTCTCACAGAAAATAAAGAAACATTGAACATTTATGATTTTAGATTTTTAAATTTCAAAATTTTTCATTGTCATAAACTTTATTTCATTTATTATGATTTTTTCTATGAACGCTACTTTCCCAGGTTAATAAAAAAAAATGGTTGTTTTTCATTAGCATTTTTGTGGGTGAAAAAAAAAACATGAAAAACAAAACTTCTTTTTTGATTTGTTAATAAAATGAAAAAATAAATTGTTTCATTCTTTAAAAAAAGAAAGATAAATCACGACAGACGAAAAATTGAAAAAAAAAAGAAAAGGATTAAAAAATATATATATATCTGTATTATTATTCATCAACATTTGCATTCCATTTATCTCAACAAAACAAACTACTGTCTTTGTTTTTCCTATCAATTTTGTTTACTTTTAAAAGCAATATACCGCTTGATAATCAGATTTTACAAGCACTAACTCTAAAAAAAAACTTACATTAGTTACCAAATAAACGTTTTGTTTTTTAGTAAAGACTCCAATTTAGAATTTTAATTCAGTATCTCAGATTTCTTCTCAGTCACCAGTTTCCTAGTTTTACTACTAATTGTCTTTCAATATCGGTTGCAGTTTTCTATTTTTCACTTATTAAATCTCCTTTTTCTACTTCTACCAGCTTCGACAAAACTTCGATGAAATTTCAAATCGGAACCCGAACCATAGCCTTGCATTTCTTCTGATTTAATGCGAAACTTATTATCGCAGGTGTAACATCACTGTACAAATGAAAATAGTTTTTATTGTAAATATTCAATTCTGCTTCGTATAAACAAAATAAAATGCTTCTGTAAACTAAAAAACAAAAGAAAATAAATGTGGAACGTAGACTGGATACGGTTTATAAAGCGATTCCGAATATTTACTTTTTTTTTTTAAATAAAATTTATATTGAAATGACGAGTAACGTCGTTCTAGTCACAGAACACTAACTGAAAAACTGTAACTTAAATTAAAAAGCATCAACCACTTGTTAACCAAGTGGAGTTCCTGCAAATCGAAGTTGAAAAATCAACCTCGATTTTATTTATAATGGCCTAAAGGAGAACGAGCAAAAAAGTAATACAAAAAAATTTGTCAAACTATCAAAGACGACATCTTATGCTCAGAGAGCAACAAGTCATATTTTAAAACTTTTTTTTTTAAATCAGTGATTATATTGTAAAGAAAGTAGAAATGAATCCATTCATCTCACACACGGGTGTAATTCAAATGCTGGGTAGGATTTTTTTTTTTTAGTTTAGTGACGTGATCATTTGAGTAAACATCCTGTCGAACATCGAATGCTAAACCAGTTTTAATTTGACAAATAATCAATTATGAGGAAATTGTAAAAATATCAAGGGTCCTTCCTTAGTGAATCTTTCTTCATGCATTTGTAAAAAAAATAAAAATAAATAATAAATAAAGACTGAAAACGAAACTTTATTAAATTTGTTGGTGTAAAAATGAAGTTTGCTCTAAAAAATTATAGCGAAGATTTTATGCCAAAAAATACAGAATGATTACATAACATTTTTAATTTTCTTTTTTGAATATAAAAAAAGAAGAAAATTAATGCGGAGACATAAAATTAAAAATCTTTTAGAAAAAGTTTTTTTTTCAAAGCAACAAGAAGTTCTGTTAAGTATCATTAAGAAAAAGAAAACACTTTCTCTTTATTCAATAAATGAAACTGTAGATAATCGAGATTTTTAAAAACTCCTTTCTCTTTTCTTTTCCAAAAACTTTTAAAATAAAAACAAGTTTTGTTACTTTTTTAGTTTTACAACTACTCGATCACTCGTTGCTTTTTTTTTCGTGTTTCTTAAAGATAAAGTGAGGACACTTTTTTTCTTTGAAAGAATAATGACAGCCCTTTCGCATTCCTTTTTTGAAGCCAGTGATTATTCCCAATGAAATTATCATTCAAATTAATTAGAGATAGAAATTGTATACTAGGAAATATATAGATAATTTTTCTTGCATAAACATAATTTAATTACGTCTACCGTGGTTAGTGATTCATATGCAAACAAAACAAAAAAAAGCATTCCATTCATTAAATTCCGTCAGTTTTTTTAGTGATTATCAAATATCAATCAAGTGATTTTAGATTAAAAATCCTCTCTTATTCATTGAATATTATTTTAAATTTTTAAAAGCGATAACAACAGATACTTTGGAATATATTTCAATCACTGTAACGATGTTATAAGGCGGGTAGAGTTACTCACTTGTTAATTTTTTTTTATTGTTCGTTCATTCGCGATAAGGTGGCACATGAAATGTGAAATTATTCTTTAATTCCAAACACCCACAACAAACTTTGTTTATTAATTTAAATGTTTACTTGACTATAAGAAGAAGTATATAACTTAGTAATGAAAGTACCACTGTTACTGATAGAAGTATAAAACTCAAAATCATGATTAACTTACTACTGTAATATTTCGCATGAGATGACGATACAAATATAGCAAACTGCAAAAAACACGATGGATGGAAGCATGCCCAATGGGGGTTAAAACGTAAGTTTCGTAAAGAGTGTGGGCGAAAAGGCAGCAAAAATCAGATCCACTTAGCTAATTTCTATATAGAACGAGATCCATAGAGTTTGAAACCTGTTTCCTGAAAGTGTGTTAACAATAGAAAACAACGATTTTGGTGACAACTCACCTTGTGGTGATGACAATCTGCGACGAGAAGCAGTAATCCGCATCGCCTGCTCTAACATTGGCACGCCTGCGTCACCGGAAGTGACCGCCTGCTACAAGCGCCGATTAGGTCAATTTTGTGTGTTTGCTTTATTGTACTTATGGGGGCTCAACAAAGCTATATTTTTTTATTATTATATAACTGTACTTTTTACAGATATGAGATTATTTCATCTGAATTTGTTTGGAATATGATGATCAGCATTATTACTTTGATAGCTTATACCAATCTAGTTCTGCTTTTCTATCTGCAATGCAACAGTTGAAAAAAAAAGTATTTGCCCAGTTTTCACACTCGTGATACGATTTTTATAAAATATCAACCAAAATTTAATTTATAAAATAATTAAATTAATACAACGACAACATTTATTATCGTGTTTTAAATATAAATGGCTTTAATTCTTTTGTTTTTGATGCAGAAAAAACATTTTTTTTGTCGTGAAAAACAAATTTAGTCGTAAAATGTGTGTGAATGCGCCTGTTAAATTATAAACATTTCTGAATCAATGAAAATTATGAAGTAGCCAAGAAAATACTGCTTATTTATTTATTTTATTTTTTAAAATATTGTAAATTTTCTTGGTGACTTTTATTTTTAATAATGGTTATGTTTGCGTGTGTTAGAATAAAAATTGTGTCAATATAAGCTTCCGTAAAGAAAGAGTTAACCTAAACAGGCGGCAGCTATGGTCGTTTTACGTTTGCTATTATATCAATTGCCTTTACGCACAATATAAAATCGGAAATCTCCCCTATATTAATAAAACTTTAACATATATATTATTCAATATTAAAGTAGCTTTAAGCACTACTGCTGAGTAATTTTAAAAGTTAAATGAATTCGAGAAGAATGTTTCCTAGACAGGAAGTTACTGACTGCTAAATCACAAACATTAGATACGCAGCAAAAGTTATGTTTTTTTTTCGCCTCGCGCTTCTGCTAGAAAATAAAATTTCGAAAATATTGTGAAGCCAATATAGGTTTAATTTTTAATTTTATCGTAAATTAATTAATGTTTTAAAAGTTAGCCGTTTGTTTTGCTACAAGATAAAATGACTTGTATTATCGTCGGAAGTGTTTTTCGGATTTAAGCAGCCATATTCTTAAAAAAGTAAAAATGGCTGCTCCCACGGAGGACAACGAGGAACTGGTGCAAGAGGATTACTACGCTTGGTTAAATGTTGACAGAAAGGTATAAATTATTATTCTTAACATTTGTCTCCAGAATATCTTATCTGGAGATCTAGCGGCTTTTGTTATTGTGTTCTTATTACAATAATTGACAGGAATCAAGAGTTGCACTTGAACAGTTCATCGACTTTTAAACGTAAATGTGGGCGAATTTTGAGTTGCCGGTCAATCATGTAATGCAAGATCGACTCAATTTAAAGGTGACAGAAATAATTCCCTTTAAATGTTTACTTCGACTGATATCCTAACCACTCATTAATTGTAAAAGAATTGTTATCTCAATTTCGGTAGATTTTATTTGCATAGAAAAAATGACTTTACTTACAAGTTAGTTCAAATGACCCTCCTGACCTCGAATGTAGAAAAAGGCTGTACAAAAATGTCTCCTCAACAAATAATCTACCCTTATCTTTTATTCTCCTCTTAGTATTTTTTTTTATCTACAATGAAAAGATATTTTAATTTTTATCAACTTTGTGCAGACGTGATCATTTAAAAAAATAATTTATAGAATCGATTAACTTGTTGTTTCTTAGTTACGCTGCAATGTAGCAATGATTTGATGTTTTCTATTAATGTTGAAAAGTTAAAACTAAAAGTACACCTTCATTACATACATACATAGGAATTTTTTATGCATTTAATTTTATAGTCGTTGGTATTTTGGTAGTTCATTATTCACTAGACTTATTAATGTATTAGTAAGACTATAGTACGCACATTTCGCGATGTTAAATTTGGAGTTCTGTTGCATTGTTCAATTATTGTTCACTTGTACCTCGTGTTTAGAGTGCGCAGCATATCAACAGCATTTTCTGATGTACACACTGTGGCAGTAACATGTTCTCCAGTTCCAGATGTTTTTAATATCACGTTGGAGTGAGTGTTTTTTTTTTTATGTACACAATTAACAGATTCAAATAATTTCGTTAAAAAAATGAATGGCGACAATTCTTTCTTCTTTTTTTTTGTCATTATCAAGGAGAAAGGAATTTTAAAATTGGATGCACCGACTTTCACTTTCTTTGTATCTTATTTATTTTTGAATTCCTTAATAATGTGATACTTGTTCCTCTTCTGGTCTGCTCTTTGAGGACTCACTACTTGACTGATTGATTTATTTAATTTTTAAAAAATTAAGTTGCCAGATACGCAAAGATATTTTTTTTATATAACATTTTATCTTAGGTTTTTTTGTTTGTTTTTTTTAACCGTTTCTCGGCTCAAAATTGAAAACAAAGAAAGAAAAAAACCCTTTCTTTACAGTACACTAGTTACTGAGTTTTTACACTATTTTCCCGGACACTTCGTCGTGGTGTTTGGTTAACAAGTTTGTCTCGCTTGCTCAATTATGTGTGAGTGGCGAGTCCGATCTTCACTGGGTGTTCCATACTTTCGGCCTTGTGCCATATATAAACTTCGCCTAACTCACTATTGTCCCGGACACGATCCGGTACAATTGCATTCGTGATGATAAATAAATTGAACATTCATCATTGTTTTGTTTTAGTTTATTTTTCTACGTTATCAACTTTTTAAAATTCTTTTAAGGACAGAACATTGTTCTATTATTTTTTGCTGTGAGAATTTTTTGATTATTTTTTAATTTTTTTTTTCTTACTGTCTTCTTAACTCTTTTTAATTAATTAATACTAATTACCAGCGTGTTAAATTATCATTGTATTGTTTTTGCTGGTTATAAACAACACAAACAATCTTTGATTCTTTATAATACTTTTTAACTTTTAATTTAATTTTTTTAATCACGTTTATGAATTCTTTTATCTTTATGTGAATGACCATCATCCCGCTATATGTGGCGCACATGGTCCTTTTTAAAACGTGGAACTTCACGCGTATGAGCAAAAACGAAAAATGCCACGATCCACTGGCATAAATGCAGCAGACATCAGGGAATAATTCTAACCACCCTCTTTTATTGCAACGGGGAGGTATAGTCGTGGAAATAACGGATTTCCATGATGAACTGACCGTATTTCATATACTGCTCTTACGAATGACGCAAGACCTGGCAAAAATGCCGGTGAAGTTATGTATATTCACTCCACTGTGATGGTTGAATCAATTGTTATTTCATCATTACCTTAGGCATCGTTTGAAATTTGTTTGGCCTATGATGTTTTAAAATTTATTTTAAAGATGAGATAAAAATGAAGGCAGGAATGTTTTGCAAGAATAATCTGATGATTGTTTGTACGTATTGTCTAAAAAAAAAAAAATTAAAAACTGAAGGAAATTTCTTTTTTTTTTTTTTTTTTTTTTTTTTTAAATATCATCTGATTATGACTTTTTTCTTTTTTTACAACAGTGCCTCAAAATTATTAAGCTTTCTACAAACATTGTAATTAAATTAGTCTTTTGGAGGAACAAAGATACTATCAGGAACTGAATAGCCTTGTCACCTACCTTATTATTATTCTTTTTTTTTCCATTAGAATTTTTTCTTGATAATGTTATCAAAATTAATCTCTTCCTCATCATTGTCATTTTTTTTGTGTACACATTTTTTAGCAATGAGAAAATATCCATTGCTTTGAGAACTGAAGGATTTTGGCTTACAAGTATATACAAAGAATTCCTGTTAATTCCTGATGAATGAAATAGGAAGATAAAGCAATTTCATTTCATTGGTAACATTTTATAATGGGGGGCGGCAGATTCATTGATTTATTCATTAGTCTTCTACAATCTTCTTATCAACCCTTTTACAGGTTATTTAAAGCCATAAGATATTTTTAGATTGTAAGAATTCAGTAGAGGGATAATGATTTAGTCATTAATCAAGTCAGACTTGTATCACTAAATTTTCCTGATACAAGGCTTACTAACTTACCCATAGTTGTGGAGTGGGGTGAATTCTTACCTTTCCCAAGGGTATTTGTGCATAAGTGAATATAACAAATCCAAGCCATTATCCATTATACCATCAGCAGATACATGCTTACATCACCTAGTATTCCCATGCAGTCACCCATCTGAGTACTGACCAGGCTCAGCATTCCTTAACTTTGGTGATTGTAACAGAACTAGTGTTTCAACATAAACCCTTTTTCAGGTCATTTAAAGTAATTAACGTTTGTTTTGAATTCCTACAGGTTTAGTGTTTTGATAAAATATAGTTTAAAATTGATTCCATTAAATAGGTAATTATGTAAAATACACCACAGTGGGGATATACCAGAAGAGCTAAGCAGATCTATTTTAATATCAATGCTTAAGAAACCAGACACAAACTCCACCAGACAACATAATGAGCCACGACAAAACTCATCATCCGAATTCTGATAACTAGAGCATGCATCAGAATCATGATAGGACAAAAACAGTGCATTTTTGTCAAAGGCACCAGAACAAGGAATGTGATATTCATGCTCAGAATGTTATCAGAAAGAGCAATACAAATGCAGAAGGACATGTACCTGTGTTTTATAGATTATGCAAAGGGGTTCAACCAGGTATGTCACAAAGATCTGTTAGTGCAGCTCAGCAACCTTGACATATTCAGGAAAGACGTTAGGATGATCAAGAATCTATACTGGCAGCAATGCACCTGCATATGGACAGAAAATGAGTTCAGCAGATATATTGGTATGCTATAATAATAATAATAATAAAAACAATCATCCAGTATAATGGCTTGGTATTCATATCCAAGTATGCCTGTCTACTAGGGTGGCTAGCCAATCTGTTGGAGATGCCTTATCAGGCACATTTGTGTCTGTTCAACACCCACAGAGCCCACCTGTGGTTCATACTGCAACTATGCTGAGCAGACCTTTGTTACAGTTTCTGGGAGAGAGCACATTATCTGGTGTGATCAACAATCTGAATAAGGCCAGTACACTCAAACCCTCAGTCACAATGACTTGCAACTTCATGCTAGCAACCATCAATGGCTTCCAAATATTTCCGTCTACACAATTTCATTCACAAGGCTTGGGTCACTCCGTGGTATGGTTTTCAGGCACTTTTCAAAGGTACTTTACTCTTGGATCACCTCGCCAGGCTGATAGCATCAATAAGTCACCTTCCTAACGAATTGATCATGGTGAAATTTTAACCCAGGCCACATGGCTGGAAAGTGAATGTTCTAATCACTCTACCATATGCCCAACAGCCAGTAACACAAATAAAAGAAACCGTAAAGAGATTTAAAAATGTAATTAAATAAAACAGCTATTGATTTTATAGTGATTTACTTGCTGATCTTGTGAGTTTCTCACAGTGCTTTTTCATCTGGATAATAAAATTTGGTTTAGTATATAAAATATTCAGTGCCTGTATGTATTTCATTGAGGTGGAAAAAAGAGTGTCAATCAAACGTTAAATAAAAATATACTGTTAAAAATTAGGCGGATTAAAAACTAGTTTCTGGAACTTTATCAACAAAGAAACTTTCGTTGTATAATTTCTTTCTGGTAAAATAAAACTGCTTAAAGGCTGTGGAGTGTCCAAAAGGATTAAGCTGATGTGCAATCCTGTTTGGTTTAAGCTGAAAGTATAGGCAGATTGGATGAGAACAAGTAATTTAAACCTTTTGATACCTGGGAGAAAGTGAATTCAAATTTTTGATTAGCTCTTCTTCCTTTTTGTTTTTTTGTTTAAATTCTTTTAAAATCATTCCACAATTGTCTCAAAGACTGGTTCTG
Source organism: Acanthosepion esculentum (assembly GCA_964036315.1). Lineage (NCBI taxonomy): Eukaryota > Metazoa > Mollusca > Cephalopoda > Sepiida > Sepiidae > Acanthosepion > Acanthosepion esculentum. Next base: position 33,879,567 of record OZ038499.1, read on the forward strand.
AAATATAGTTAAAAGGTAGAGAAAGTGTATTATTCATCACTGGATGAATATGAATAGCATGTTACTTTATTTTATTCAAGATCTGATTTTAAGATTTAAATAAGGTTACTACTGTTTCTAAATTTCTGGAAATTGGCTAATTTAGACTGGCTTTGAGAGCCAGTATTACATCAGTCAGTTAGGTACCATGCATGATACATGCTTATGCGATATTGTATCTTTCGATACATGACTGACGAGGCAGATTTTTTCCCATAGTAGGTTGCCATTTCTTTCTGCGGTAGACCAGTTGCCATCCAAGGCTATAAAACCCAGTCTGTCCTACTATTAACCCATAGCTGGAGGAAGAAGAGGATTCATACCTTTCCCAAGGGCCTTAGCATGAAAGTGAATAGATTCACCTGATTCCTCAATCTGAGCTGTTATCCATTACTCCACCATTGACTAAATTTGGATCTAGCAACAATAAACAACATTGATATTCATGGCCATCATTAAGCCCAATGAACTTTCGTGGGAATCTGACTAGGTTTTTAATGGATGGTAATATTTATATAGATTCATTATGTTTTGGTCAGTTATTCAAAACATAAACCATGCTAGTCGAAATGCAGGGAATTTAGAGATTACTGATATTGTCAGAATTCAATATCACTGCTTTGTTGCATGTAAACTCTGAATTAACATAATTTTGGAACAGATCTTATTCTGAAAATGATATAAAATGATAATGAGATTGCAGGCAGTTCTATTAGGAAGAGGATTATTTTAACCTGTTTCTTGTTTAAAATAAAAGTGGTTCAAAAATAAAATGAGATTCCCCCTTCAGAATGAGATGCCATTGAGAACTTCATCTATAGTTAGATTTTATTGATAATGCAACACAGGAAAGAATTAATGAAGATGGGGAAAGTGGTTGAGCTTATTGGTCATTCTTGTTTATCAAGGTTAAAACTATGAAATAAGAGACTCTTGTTGATATTGGTCATTTAAGCAGATTTTTAAATTTATTTCCATTTACATAGTGCTTATATAGAAACAAAAAACACATTTGACTGATATCAATAAAAAAGAAAAAAAAGAAACCTCTCAAAGATAATCTTTTTGATGTCTCTACTTTATATTAAGTATAACAAGAAGACAGAATGCATGGTTATCAGCAAAAGGGTGAGCCCAAAATGCAAATCACAGGACAGGGATACTAAAATCAAGCAGGTACAGAAATTTAAATATCTAAGAAGTGTTCTAACAGAACAGAAAGTGCAACACTGAGATCCGAAGACATATTGGGATGGCCAAAGATGCATTCCAAAAACTAAGCAGAGTATTAAGAGACAGGAAAGTTTCGTTGGAAACAAAGAAAAGAGTACTGGACTGTTACATGATATCTGTCCTCCTGTATGGCAGCAAATGCTTGACAATCTCCTCAAAGATGAAGAAGAGGCAACAGAAATGTGGTTCTACAGAAAGATGCTGAGGATATCATGGGCTAACCATGTGAGCAACGACAAGGTTTGAAAGAGAATGGAAACAAAGAGGAACATTATACTTAACATCAGGAAGAGGCAGTTGAAATTTCTGGGACGCATAATGAAGGAGGGCTTGAAAAAATATGATGCTCACGGGACAGATAGAGGGACAGGAAAGCAGTGCATAACATACTTGATATATAACATGGGCTTGAGAAAATGGATGGCAGGGCAGTTCAGAAGAAATAACAAAAAGACAAAACTTAGTAAGAGCTAGAAGGGAGTGGAGGGCCATGATCACCTACATCCTGAAGGAACACAGCACATAGAAGAAATATTAAATATAACTTTTCTTTATGGTAATATTTTGTACTTATGTTTGAGATGATAATTATTTGAACTTTATGAAATGAAATTTACAATATCTTTTTTCTTTTGCTTATGCAATATAAAGAAAAAAAACTCAGAAATTCTGATCTGAAGTCAGATTTTTAATGTATTTTCCAAACAAATATTCAATCAAATTGTTTTCTTATCATGAGTTTGATTACAAATTTCGTTGAGTAAACACCCCTTATTAAGTGGTACTTAATTGACTTTATTTATAGCAGAAAAATGAGTTTGTTGCATTAACTTTCACACAAATACTCTTGGGAAAGTTATAAATCAATCTCTTCTCCTTCCAGCTAAGAGCTTAAATAGCAAGACAGATTGTGTTTTCTTGCTTTGGTTAGAAACCAATCTAGGAGAACAACAACTCTGAATTCAAAACCAATTGTACAGAAGCCGGGAATTCCATCCTGTAAAACCTACTAGCTATGAAAATCACAGCAGCCACACCTAATGTGGTGAAACTGTGGCACTACACGCCACAGGGTAATAGCTAAGGAAGGAGGTTTGGGAATGGGAGAGGTCATTTTTCAGAGCACACTGAACATCCACCCCTAAATCTATCAGTTACACACCCCCATCACTATTCATTTCAGCAACAGGATGTTATATTACTTTTAATGTTCCTAAGAACTTTGTAAGTGTTACTAAAATTAAAAAATGCTTTAACTTTTCAATTTGCCTGATGATAATCTGCTTCTGTGTCAAGAATAGAACTGAAGTGTCTTTATCATTTTTGAAGCTATTTATTTAGAATTTAATATTCATTATTTATATCTTTCAGCTGCTGTTAAATATCATCTGAGAAATTTAGATGAAGTAATGAAATTGAATTATTTCACTTTGGGTTGATTTATTACTGACAATATACAGGGTATCCCAGAAGTCACGCATCACAGATCACCACTGAACCCCTCCAGAGAGTGAAAGACAGTTTGATGAAGAGAATTGATGCTTGTTTTATTGCGAGGGGTGTACAATTTGAGCATCTATTATGATTATGATCAATAAAGGTGTTTTTTTTATGAAAACCTGGATGGTGCGCAACTTCTGGGACACCCTGTATAAAGATATGTTGTTTGCCTGTAAATTTGGTTCTTACTGCTGGCTGTTGCATTTTTATTTTATTTTATGAAGAGATACAAATGCACAACATTGAAGCTATCATATCTTGTTACTGGTATTAATTGTGGTGATCATGGCTTATGATGGAAAACTTAAGTTTAATTTTTTAACCTTATTGTCTAGTTGGATGATTAAAACTATTAACTAACTGAAGTTTAATGCCATATTCAAGATTATTATTTTATCATTAAGAAGGAACACTGATGCAAAGTTTGATTTCATACCAATAATGATAAAAATTGTACAATGTATATTGTCCACTTGATATAAATTAAACCCGGAATCTTCTCAGCTTGGCCAATAAACCACATAACATTTATAAATAAGCATTGTTTAGTTTGGGTACTTTTGATGAGAAATTGTCAAAAACTTTCTTTTTTTTTAACATCGATTTCACTCCAAGCAAGGCAGTAAAAACACTAAGGCACAAGGAGTTACTGGGTGTGGAAGAATTAAAAAATGGAATCTTTACTAAGGATCAAGAATAAAAAGAGTACAGTAGATAGTGATTGGCATTGCATTTAAATTTTTGAAGATTAAAGTTGGCTGGAAAGCATGGAGCCAGAAGAGAGTTCCACAAGTGAGAAGTGTGATAAAAGAAACTCTTAGCATAGAACTTACAGTTACATCTATTTATGTTTTAAATGATTTGTTACCTTGCTTTTTTTTTCTTTTCTTTTTTTTTTTTTTTTTAGCTGATTAACTTGCTTTTCTAAGTAGAAGACCTACTAGGATTGGTTATTGGCTCATAGGCTTGCAGTCATATCATGTTGAAACATTGGTTCTCACACAATCACTAGAGTTAAGCAATGTTGCACCTGGTCAGTACCTAGATGGGTAACAGCTTGGAAATACCAGGTGCTGTAAGTTTGGATGTGCAGGTGGAGTAATGAATAACGATTCTGAATTGGAAATTGGAGAGCTAAGTTCCAATTTTTGTTGGGGTTTGTTATATTCATGGTTGTAATGGTCAAGTGAGACTAGATTGTTAACCATTACTCCATGATGCAGTATGTACAGTTACTCAATAAAGATTGAACTAATAGCAATTTGGTGTTTGGTGTCATACCTGCTAACCATCAAGCTACAGGAGACTTGACCTTTTAATACAATTTACATCGGTTATTGCTCTAAGAAAAGTAAAAGTTTTATGAAGTCTGTACCTTTTTAATTAAATATTTTAAAAATGTCAACCAGATTTTTTGGTTAATTTGTACATTCATATCAATATTTTTGATATTTTTCCTTTTAAGCAATTTGGATTCTAATGCAAGAAATTATTAGTAAATGAACTATTCCACATTTGAGCAATATGAAATCTTTATTTTTATATCCTATTTTGTGAAATTTTGACAAAAAATAGGTATTCATTTTATGTCTAAGTAAATCAAGTATTTTTTTAAGTAGGTTTCCTAATTAAAAGAACTTTTGCCTATTAATATTTCAGGAATATGTATGTTTATAAATTGTTAAAACTAATGTTTATATTTTTAAGCAATGAATTTAATTTTGTTAATGCTAAATAATATTTTAGTTACTTAGATAATTAGTAATTTTACTCTATTAGGTATCCCTTGTAATAGAACATCAGGATTATATGTCTTGCAGTTGAAAGTTTTCATTGAATATTTATACAAAAAAAAGACAATTTGACTTCAAGATAATTGTACTTAACTCTGATATATGATGCCTAAATAGTAATGGTGATGACTGAATCCTTCATACTTATATTGTCTTCTGCTCAAAACAACCAACTTTATAAGAAAAAGATTTACTTTAACATGCAGATCATTAAAAAGGGGTATAGTTGCAAGTCACATTCAAATTCTAGATGAGGCTATTGTACAAGGCTGGTGCATACTACCCTCTCCTCTAGTGTGGCTTAGAGCCCTCGGACAGTGCTTTGTGACCCTCGCAACCTTATCAACATTTGCTTTTTTTTTTCTACCTACATTTATATATGTTACAAATTAAACTAAGCATAACTGACTTTTAAAAGATTAAAAATTCTTGTAGATTTTGATGTCATTTTTTTTATCGTCCAAATCCATGAATTTGTTTTGCTAAGTCTAAAAAAACACGGAACATAAAATTCATTATTTTTTATCCATAATGTTGAATGTGTTAAAATTATTCAACTTTTTAATAAGAAAAATTTCAAACATTGCTGCAAAACATTGTTGATTTATTTAAGCTGGGATTATCTATTCTGACGTGTCTCTAATTTGTATTTAGATACATTTGATTTATTTTCAATTTTTCTAGTTGAATTGTTCACGTATATTGCATATGATCCATTATTGTACATAATTAGATTATAATAAAATTCGTACTTCATATGAATAAAGGTGCATTCACTTTGCATCAATGTTTTACCCCGCCCCCCATCTTATTGGTAAAATATTTGGCTGAGCTGAGCTCTCTTGTCTTCATTGGGTAACAAGTTCAGAAGACCGACTCTGAATGAAGAACTAAGGGAAATTACAGTAAGAAAGCATTCTGTTACTATTCCTATGAACAATATACAGTATTTCCTCGATTATCTTGACACTTTGAAACAGGGGTTGAAAAAATATATTCAGATAATTCAACATTCTGGATAATAGAATACCTAAATTATCAAAAAGAATGAAGAAGAGTTTTTCTGAAAGAAATTTAACATTTATGTTATAGATGACATTTTCAAATGCTTTGTTCAATGTTTTGTCCAGTTTGTTTTTAATAGGAAAAAATGTGTTGAATTTTGTATCCAGCTGGCTTTGCATTTTTCAGTTGTTAACTCCTGAAACTATTTTCTGATTGAAAATGCAACTAACTTGAACATTTATCAAACATGATCATTACTTTGGTCTTTGAAATTGTGCATTGGTGCTGATGAACTTGAACATGTGCAATATCATTGCCCTCCTCATCAACATCTTGCAGTGCAGTTATAAGTGCAGCAGTAATCTGATCACTCATTCATAATACCCAAAGCTGTCTACATTGAATCACTCATTTATTTCTACTTCATTTACATCAATGTTTAATGCTGCAGATTGCTCAATAAAAGTATGGTTTTCTATTTTCCCAAAATGTTAGTCTGAGATAAAATATTGGAATGGATTTAGTTGGGATAATTGAAAAATGTTCAGATAATTTTAATTTTTCTTTTTAATTTACATCTGGATAATTGAAGTTTGGAAAATTAAATATTGTATTCGCAATTTATAGCTAATAAAGAAAACAAAGTGGTAGGTGGAAAGCCATTATCACCTATGAGTTGAAGGACCTTTTTTTTTTTCTTTCTTTAAGCAAGGTTTGAAAAACTCAAGTATTCCACTGACATTGAAGAAGCCATGAGACACCTCCCACCTTTCTCCTTCACTTGTAGTTTGGCTCTGTGATAGAGCAACAAGCTAACAATCAATTTTTAAGTACTTGGTTAATGAAGATTACTGAGAAAAACTCCTGACAAAATGGAAAACTTATTTTAAACTCAACCCTTTTCTTGTAGCCAATGGCTTTATAAAACTTGCAAAATTCATACAGTATGACTATCTATTTGTTTACTTATACAGTATGAATATCTGTTTAATAAGTTGGTACAGAATCTATATCACTGATTCAAATGTGAACCTTGCAATGAACATCAAAGTTTTAGGTTAGAGGATCCAACTCTTCTTTTTTCTTTTTTTTTTTTTTGATCACTGCCCTCTGTGGGATCAGGTTGAGATCATAGACAAAGAACACCATTGGAAGATTCGTAAACTTAAGGAATCAGCACATATGCTAGGCCACAAAAATCTCCTGAGCTGACCAAGCATGGAAATGAATACAATATAGGAACCAGTAATAAGGAGTGCCAGAGAAAAGCGATAATAACAACAAAAATTGCAATATGAGCACTGGTAAAAAAAATGGTTGCTGAAGATATTAGGTTTATAATACCCAGAAATTCATATACAAATGTCCTCAAAGACACATGGCACTGTGGATAAAGGCATTAGTTAGATCCAGTGATAGGACCCAAAGAGTGTGAGTTCAATACCCGGTTAAGGTAGTGGAGAACTTGGAGAGGGGAATTAACAGGAGATAACTGATAACTGACATCCATTAAACAGTCTACCCCAGTGAGCAAAATAAAGGGTTCAGTTCGACATTCCAACCACCTGAAGAAGGCCGGAGCGTACGACGGCCGAAACGTAATAAATATGGCGACAAAGATGAGGACAATAGTATGAATAATGTAAATAGTGTACATATACCCCATCTCAGAAATATAGACCAATCATTGGTAATATTAATATTTAATTTTTCAATTTTAAAGGAATCTCATTGGTTAGCATCTGAAGATTTACTTTTACATCTTGTAAATTCTAAGTAACTTTATAAAACTGAAACAATCTGCTTTTATCTGAAATGATAGCATTGAGTGGAGATTAGCAGAATTTAATTAAGTCAGATTTTTTTGTTTTTAACCTGAAAAAATTAAATAGAAAGCCAGAATTGATATGATTCAAACAATTGTCAGTAGTTTTAAGTCTTCCCACTCATGTATTTACTATCAGCATAGAAATCAAATGAAAAGAAAAACTTTTATTTAAATAAAATTACAGGGAGGTAATTCTAATTTGGAGTTACTTCCCTTTCATTCAGTGTTTAAAATCTAGCAGACAGCATGAAATTTAAGAACTGTGTCTTAAGCGTATAAATGTGCGTATATAACACACACACACACACTTTAAGAATTATAAAATTTAATGTAGAATGACTCTTGTCATTCTAGATTAATATTGAATGTTTAATTTATCCAGATTTTTTTATAGTTTAGAATAATGGTATATATTAAAAATTGACTTCAGATTAAGTCTTTAATAACTATATGCTTATTAACACTGAGTCAGAGATATCATAAATTGTCAGCAACAAGTAATCTCTCTCATTTCTCATTTATGATATCTCTCTTACTTTGAATAATCCAGAATTGTGGATATTATAATCCAGAATTGTGGATATTTCTATCTAGTTGGTCTTGTGATTTATAGTGTTTTTTTTTGTTTTTGTTTTTTTAACCTGAAATTGTTTTACATTACAATAATTACACATTAATTCTTGATTTGTGTTTTATTATTGATGTATTCTAAAGATATGTATGATGTTCATTTCGTTTTTTTATCATTACTACAGCCCTACTATTTCAATATAGTCTAGACGGGGAAATTGGATGTTGTGTTCATTTAGATTTTACCTTAAAATAGACATATAAATGATTTGAGACCTAATTTACTTTTTTCCTTTTTAGGCCACTATTGATGAGATTAACAATGCATTCAGGCGACTTAGCAAAATTTATCATCCAGACAAGCACCATGGTGAACCAAATAAAAAGGAAGCTGAAATAATGTTCTCTAAAATCAAAAAGGCTCATGAAGGTAAGACCAGTACAATATTTCCTTTCCAAAATGTAAACGGGAAGATCTCCTTAATCATTTTATATGTTTTTATTATTAGTTGAAACATCATCAGTAAAGTTAATCATTAAGTCTGATTAGATCAGTTAATACATTATTTGTAATTTCTAATGTTTTATTTTCAGTGAACATGAACAATTGAAAATGTAACGTAGTTGATTTATTGAGTTATTTTGTTTTCAAATAATTTCAACCTTTCTTAAATTTTTATATGCCTTGTTCCTTCAGGATGTAGGTGATCATGGCTCTTCACAACTTGTCTTTTATAGCTCTTAATAAATTTGGTCTTTTTGTTATCTCTCTTAATCCTTGCTCTACCACTCAAGGTCGCTAAGTTTGTTATGTGTTGTTTTCCTCTGTCCCTCTTGCCTTCACTATGTCCTGTGAGTATCAAATTTTTCAAGTCCTCTTTCCTCATCATTTGCCCTAGAAATTTCAACTTTCTCTTTCTGATATTAAGTGTCTTTTTTGTTTCTATTTTTTCTAAAACTTTGTTGCTCACATGTTCAGTCCATGGTATTCTCAGCATCCTTCTGTAGAACAACATTTTTGGTGTTTCAAGTGTCTTCATTGTTGAGATTATCTAGCATTCACTGACATACAGGAGGACAGATATGTAAGAGTTCAGTACTCTTTTGTTTCTAATGAAATTTTTTTATACTTGCTTTGAATTGAGGAATACTTCAGTATTCAATAAATGAAATGAAATTCAATATTCAAACCATTTAAATCTTATTTTTTGATAGAATATATTTTAGACTTTTTAACAAAAGTGTTATCACCTAATCAATATATATATATATATATATATATATATATATATATATATATAAAATGTGTGTGTGTGTTTATATTTTATTTTTTCTTTAATGGAAAAACTTAATCTAAACATGTAGGTCTCTCTATTGGTTAAAATCAAGACATACTCTGCCACTTTAAATTTTTCAGATAAGCAATTATTTTTGTTATATACAGATCTACAGAAATTAATATCCTTGTTATAGTTCTTATAATCACATTTCAGCTGTTGTACTATTATGGTTTTTCAAGTGTCTGTCATAGTGGTAATGTTACAAGAATTTTTAACCATATCTCTGGGGTAGATTTATTTCACATCCTGCAGTTCATTTTCATATCAATTAATTTTGTCCCTATGATGCCGCTTATCTCTTTCAATGAACCAGACTATATACAACTTTTTTTCACTACATAGCTCAGAGATTAAACTTACAACTGCCAGGTAACTAGATCTGTTTAAGCAATGTTTTTATTCATTAGGCATATGTATTCAGTAGGACAGTTCAGTTGTGGGAACTTTAAGTCTTAAATCTAATGTTGCTTGTCTGTTTCTTCAACTGAGCCAGAGTATGACTTTACCTTACCTATTGTGTATTGTATGGTCAAAATTTTTGAGTATTAGGCCTAATGTTCTTTCTTAGTGGTTCTTATGTATTCATTTCTATGCTAGGCCTACTGAGGAGGTTATTAGGGCCTAATACATGTACCGATAGTCAGCTATGCTTAATTTAATTGTCTCTGCCCAAACTATGGTGTTTGTCCACCCAGCCTTAATTTTAGTGGGTGGTTGCTTTTTCCTCTTATATTTCCTGTTATAACAAATTTTGTTCATGTTTGCTTCTGGAATGGCCTAGTTTAGGATAGGTGACTGCAAAAGGTAGAACTGCTTTTGAATACAGTCCTGATGTTGTGTGGCTTAACAGCGCTTCAAGGATCAATTGAAAACATCCCTGATACAGGCCTGGGACAACTGTTGCTGCATATCAGCTTTCCTGGTATAGGACCATCTGAGGAGGACTTTCGAGTCCAACCATCAACATTAAGAGGATCTGCGACATGCTGTCAAGAAGGTCCAACTCACCCAGCTATGTCCACCACCCACATTCCTCTCACTCCTGTTCAGAAATCTTCAGGAGTAGGCTGGGCCTTCACAGCCATCTCTGTCACTGCCACCAGAGAGGAGAAAGGGAATAAGGAGAGAGGACAACAATCCTGTTGGGAGCTGGTGCCGATGATACTATGTGTTGGATCACATGAATTTTTAAAACTTTTTGACAAGTAGACATATTGTATCAATTTTCCAACTATTGTCTTCAACCTTTATATCCGTGCTCATGCAAGTTGGTGTTATGCTTGTGGGATAGTTGTTGCTCTGAAAGAAGTTCCTAATCATTTTCTGTTGGGGTTTGTCTTAGTTACAACTTGTGAATTTTATCTGATGCTGTGGGCAGTGGAAAATCTTTTTACTTCATGCTTTATGGATAGAGGGAATCAAAGTTGATGTATTGTCCACTAAAATTAGCTTAAATGTCTTTAATCCATATTCTATACAGTTTATTAGCACATTCAGGATGGCCAATTTATCTTCCAATTCCATTGTGAACCATATTGAAAAAAGAAAGAACATTATTCTTATATTATTCCATCACCTCATTAAAACATATACTCTGGTTCATTGGAATAGGCACAAAGCAAAATTAAGTTTTCAAGTTCAAATTGTCCAACAAGATTCCTGGTTAAAAGTTGATCTAGTTATCAATCGGTCATGAGTTCAACTTCTTGCTTGGGTGGTGTAAAAAGTCAATTTGATCCAGTGTGAGAAACGAGTAACATCCATGAAAAGAACCTACTCTTGTTGAAAGGTCGATAAGGTGTGAAAACAAAATCAATCAATACCCTTGTTGATTGAATAAAGAGTTCTATAAATTCCCAGAAGGTTACCAAATATGACATACACTGAAAGAAGGTCAGAAGGTACAACAGTCAAAACAGTTTTAAATTACACATATGTGGCTTGTAACAGTGAATGTTTACCTATAAGGTAAATGATTGGTATTAAGTTAGGTACCTCCATGAGATCGCTAAAGAAAAAGAGCATAGCATGATGAAAAAGACGCCAAATTTGACGAAAACAAATTTTTATCGTCTAAATATTTGTTATTATTAAGAGGAAAGATCAAAGTTTATTTTAATTATTTTAAAAAAATTTTCCTTCTTTTTAGAACAATCTGAATTTTCATTTAAAAATCCTTGTTTCTCTTTGTATCACCAAAACTAGTAAAATAACATATACAATTTTTAGCACGTTTTTTTTTTGTATGACACACATTAATTTGGAAAAACTTGCAAAAATAAAAATAATTGTCGGATGTTAATGAAACTTTCAGAAAATATTCACAAATGATCAAAATTATTATAAATATTTTTTCTTTTATTAAAGTCATGGCAGAAATTTTTTTTTATATATTACCCCCCCCCCCCAACTAATTTTATGAAAACGCTAGAAATTCAATCGCGTCAGGTTTAGTGATTACAATAGTTAAAAACACAAGGCTTTGAGGAATGCAAATCATGTTTTTTTTTTTTGTTGTTTTTAATTGGATCCCCCCTATCTGAAAATCAGCTCTGAATTGTAACATACAAAACTCAATAAAACAAATATATTATTTAATTTCAAATGCTTTTATTTGCTTTTAGTTGTTTTTATGAATATGGACAATATTTACTGAGAGCAAAAACATTTTTCAATAAAAAATGAATTTTTAATACAATTATTTGTTATTTTTTAATTATAATAGATTTTTACATTTAAGTTGTTAAAATATTATAAAATTAGTTAAAAGCTGCATCAGGTTTTGTAAGAGTCCTTATGAGATAGATCTTTTTTTAGTGCGTTGTAAATTGTATCGTTTTGACTAATCAGAAGATCCGCAGTAATTAAGAAATGTAATTTTGTGTTTATAATCGGGCTCTAATTATAAAGTATGGAAGACCAACCAGAATACAATTAAGTTGCGTTATTTGAGTTAAGCATTGTTCTCCACTGTTAAGGCCTTTACTTTTGCGAAACACGTGTGGAGAAGTTAATTTGATTTTTCAAATTCAACTGAGAAGGGTACCTACAAGTATCACAATTATCTTATGAAATTTATATGATCTTATTTTTATATTAATCTCAATTATGGCATTTTTTCCATAAATGAAATATCAAAATTAATAATAAAATGAATGGAAATACAAATAACACAGTAAAATGTAGTAAATGTACATAAAATTATAGTATTTTATGTACACTTCTGATAAAATTTCATAAGAAAGGTACCTATAAATTAATTAGATACCTTTCTTATGAAATTTAATCTCATTTGTAACAGTCTTATTTTAATTTCTTTATAATAAATTTTCCATAAAGCATCGTAAACGTAAAGGTGAAAGCTAAGTACAAAAAACAAAAGAAATTAGAATGCTGAAAGTTTTCCTTAAAAATAACGAGGTAAATAATTTGTTCACTTAAATGTAAAATATTTCACTTTTCTCCTTCCGTAGAACAAATTATCCGTCAATGTCATTCATCACCTATCAAGTGACTTTTATTTACAAATTACATCTTTTCGGTCCAGAAGCTAAGTTAAACTTGGTTCAAAATATTTTAAATAAACATTATAATTTCTGATTTTCTTAAAATAAGTTTTGAAAAAATGATAATTGATATTTAAAAGAATTTCAAACTGAGATTTACATTTTTTTTTATAAAATGGAAAAAAATGTTTGCCATCTGTCAATTTTGCTGATTAAAAAAAAAAGATTTTTAACAAAATTTTCGGACATGTTAGGAACGATTAAAAAATGTAAAAAAAAATACCTCCAAAATACTTTGATCTTTCTTAATAATAGCATAAACATTTAGACGATAAAATTTTGTTTTCGTCAAGTTTGGCGTCTTTTTCCCCATGCTATGCTCTTTTTTTAGCAATCTCGTGGAGGTACCTATATTAAGTTGATTGAATGAAAAACATTTTAGGATTTTATAGGATTTTGTGCTGTTAACATTGTATAAATTATCCAATAGCAAAGTTGTCTCTTAAAAATACAGGATTAAGAAAAACATTTTGAAATATTATTTCACATTTTCACTGTTGGGGATGTACAAATGTCTTTATGAAACTTAGCTTGCCTAATGTCAATGATTGCATTTGTTATCAATAAATATCAGACCTAAGCATTTAAAACAAAAACAGTATTTAAAGCAATGTTTGGCAAATTTCAATGAGTTCAGGCATGTCAAATAAATTAAAAAACACAAACAAACCAAGTAAGTTTCTGGTAAGATGACACTGATGTCTATTCCATGCCACCCACACATCCCATCACCCAATGAAAGAAGGAAAGAATAAGTGTGAGAAAGGAAGATCTAGTAAAAAGTATTGAAAGAATAACATCAAATGATTAATAGTGTTTATTACTTAAAATTACAAAAATTATTGGCTTCCCTATTCTACCAACGCATCCAGGGAAATTTATTTTGTCTGAAGACATTTTTGAGCCCTGTTAAATGTTATTTGAACAGTGAACTGAATGTTAAATACAAGTGTCTCCACTTGTAAGTTAACATTTTGCACTCAGTTTTAAAAAGTATGTTAGCAAAAATCCAATGTTTAAAAAATAATGCCTGTGTACTAATTACCATCAGTATCTAGTTCATTTGACATGATTCAGGTTTGGTTACAGAAAGAATATATTAGTTTTTTTTTTTTTTTTCATCCAACACAAGGCAATAAAGCCATTAGGACTCAAGGGCTTACTGCGTGTTAGAGAATATGAGAAAATTAAGGAGAGAGAACAATAAAAAAACAATAATTAAGAAGATAGAAGATAATGATTAGTGTTGCATTTAAATTTTTGAAAATCAAAGTTATATTTTAAATTAAATTGATGCCATCATTTACTTAGTATCAACCAACAACAAATTCCTTTTATTATATAACTGTTATGGGTTAGTTTTGTGCAATGTATCACTTTTCATAGGAAACTTTAGTTGCATCCTTGAGACACATAGATGGGAAAATTACTGCCTCTTTTAAGATTTATGTGTCAGGGACACAGGATGTGTACCTATCAGCATCTCTGTTCAGTGTAAATATTTGTGTGTCTGACTTTGTATAATTGTACTCATTGGTGTTATGTGTAAGGCTGTTTCATTCAGTTCATCAAAGCTCCATTATTTTGAACTGAATTATTTGGTTAGGGTCAAAAGTATTTAATGCAGGTAAATAATAATGAATTCTTACTTTTTGGTCATAACATCACAAAAATCACCTTAATTAAACTATTGTGTTTGTTTTTATTTGTATATTTCCTATGCAACAAAGAGATGTGTAAACAGCTCATCCCAGTACTTATTAATAGTAAATATCAATACTCTAATATCGTAATAATATAGAAACCCTATTTTATAATTCAAACTGAGAGATATAAAATAATTAAAATGTTTGAGGCTTTTGATTCATTTTCATGATTTCTTTTTTGTCTGAGTGATATTTATTAAATTTCTATTTTAATGTCTTTCAGTTAAAGTATTTAACAACTGTATTTTGTTTCATTTAAACTTATTTCCTTATCTGTATTGGACCAGCCACTGCAGCCTCCAAAAACCAAGTATAAATAAAAATCAATAGACTATAGGAAGTGCCAAGTAAAAAAAAACAAAAAAAAACCATAAATTCAAGTTCAAAAAGCCAGAATTAAAAAAAAAATTGGGAGTGTTCAGAAAACTTGTTGGGTTTACTGGAAGATCACAAGTTCAATTTGTAGACTAAGAGAAAATAAGTCAAGGGGAGGACACAGTTACTGGTTGTAATGTGTATAGGATAGGGATAACACATCCCTTCAGAAGAAGCTACAGTGCCAAAACATTGGGATTTAAAAATATACATTTATTTATTTTTTTAAGCAGTTAATGGATTTTTAAATCCAGTATTATTTCATGACGTTCATTGTCTTTAAGACTTCTAATCTTGAGGTTGGTAGATATTTGCTGTTTAAAAAATAAATTGTTTATTTTTTTAAATATGGATGTTTACTCAAAAACATGCATCCACTAAATATAATGTTTGTAGTAATTTATATATATTTAAATAACTACAAGCATAATATTATATACTAGCCTAGAAGCTGCATTTTGGGTGGACTTTAGGCTAGCTCCTGCAGAAGGCTTTTGGGCCTTCAGCCTTTTACCTTCAACATCTTGTGTACATAAAAGTTATAAGAGTTTAGAAATAATAAAATTATTCTATCTTTATTTGACACCTTAATTCAGCATAATCTTTTTTCATGTATGCAAACAATTTCCGTAGTTTATTTACATTTATTTTGCGTACAATTTTTATTTTCTTTTAAAATCACCATTCTTTATGATCACTTCACATAAAGTCACTCTTAAAAGACATTAGGGAACCCGAACTGTGTAATATTTTGAATATGTCGCAGTACATGTGCTAGAAAAAGAAGAAAAAAAACATGAGCAATGTACCATGCCCTGCTTAAATTTTAACTACAGTTTAATTAGATATCAATTGCAATGGAAAGCAAAATTAAAGTTAAGCATTTAATTTTTTTTTTTTTTTTAAACCTTTTATTCTGTTTGAAATTTAAATTTAAGATTAAATGAGTTATTTATTTAATTTTAAATTGAGTGTTACTTCAGATTTGTTGATATCGAAAAACTGATGAACAGATGGACACACATACACTCTGCTTTATTTATATAGAAGATATTGGCATCCATTAGAGGACAAGGAAATTGGTCCAAATTAAGTAAAGTACAATGATATTTATAGTATGAACATTTATGTGAACTGATCTTTTTTTTTCTCTCTTTTCTAATAGTTTTATCTGATAAACATACCCGAACAATCTATGATATTTATGGTGAAAAAGGTTTGGAGTGTGGAATGGAGGTAAGTGTTAATATTTCATTTTGATATTGTCTTACATCTTATGTTAGTTATTTTTAATTTATTCTTTCAATATTTTCATTTGAAATAATTATTTATTTCCATTTAAAATACTATCACTAATGCAATTTCTGCTGTACATAAAACTAAAGACGTACAATTATTATGAGTGGTAAGAATTAATTTCAGTTTAATTTAATCAACTTTCTTGTAAAGGCGGTCTAAAGCATTACATGTGTAAAATTTAAAAAACAAAACAAGTATAAAAATAAATAAAATGTAAAAATGTTACCTTTTTATGAAATTAAACCTTGCTGGTATCTATTTTGCTTTTTGCTAAAAGCAATCAAAACTTATTTGGTAAACTTGCATATTGCATAAATTCCAACTTGGAGAAGTTTAGATGTGTATATGTTGTGTGCACACCCACAATAAATTTTGCTGATGAAAATTGTTAAGATCTATTGAAAGTTTTCTAGAAGAGAAATGATTGTAGTATATGATTCATACTATAGATGGTCTGAATCAAATTTAATGTCCGGGGAAAAACTTTTATTCTGTTAGTGGTCCCAATATGTACTAAATTTACTCCAAATGATACCAAAATAGACTTTGCACTCAGTGTTACACCAGAGATTCAGAGAAATGAAGTATATCACCTGGTTAACCTGAAATATTAACTCCTAGCCACCAGGTGTATATTTGTGCCTTTGTTGGATGTCATTGGCTGCCCCTGACATATAAACAAATGTGTGACCCAACTATGTATAAAATGTTCACATGTGGGGCAAACTAGATGATTAGACATATAAGCACTCCATCTGAGAGGAAAGGAGAATCTCTTACAGCCTTGTGAGAAGAATCTAAGTTCAAAGAAAACTCTCAAAACCACACACCTACTCACCAATATTGATCTTTACAACTCTGCAGGTATACATGTCCACCGACAATAGACTTTCTCATTATTCTCCGGGCAGACATATTTGCCGAGTGACAGGCTTTGTTTCAAAGGGAAAGTACATTTCTGAAAATAACCTATTACTACAGAAATTACATCATTAAGCTTGTGATATGTACTGGGAATGACCGGATGTCAGTCATTTTGTCCTAATTCAAATAGTTATTTTATCAGCGAATTTTAATTGTGTTTTAAAAACGTTCATTTTTCGATCACAATGGTGACCCACAGGGCAAGGTGTGGATCTGTTATGTCGATAGAGGAACTTTTCATGGACAGTGAGAGCAACAAAGAAGAATTTCTCAGATTTTTTTTATTGAAGTTATTCAACTAATGATAGTGGAAACAAAATCAGCAAAGCCCAACTCACAAATCAGAGCTTGGAAAAATGTTTGCTTTGAAGAAGTAAAAGCATTTTTGGCCTTGCTTTTGTTGATAGGTTGATAGCAACCTTCGTATTTGTCTTACTGGACAACAAACCCCCTTTTATATATGCAAGGTTTTCATGATGTGATGAGTAGGAATCATTTTTCATCAATTGTATTTTTTTTAAACTTTTTTTTCTTAAAATTTATTATATGTACAGTAAAAAAAAATGTGTACATTTTTCTACATCCTTTCATGCAAATACCCTGAAAATTTTATATCTCTAAAAGCTAAAAGTTAGTGTTAGTGATATACTCACCATTCAAAACTTAGTACAAACAAAATCAATGTGGATCCAAGGGATACAACTCCGAAAGTTAGTGCGGAATTGTAAAGAGTTTAATAAATAATAATTTTACATATGAGAGACTTAGCCTTGTGTTCTTATTAGTCTGATCAAAAATAACATTGTCATTATCTAGAACAAGCCTGCTGTAAATCTAAAGTATTGGTTATAATATAAAAAATTTTTTTATAAATTTTAATGAGATTTGTCATAAAATATCCATTAAGAACAAAAACAAATTATCAGCAAAACTTTACTTAGGTAAATGAATAGTGCATAGTTTCTGTGATAACACCCATAATGCAAATCAAATCTGTTTCAATATAATATTGTTTAATATATATATATATATATATATATATATATATATCAAGTATGTGGTGCAATTCAATTGACATTACATGAATCATTCATACAAAAAGCAGATAGTGAAGTTAATGATATAAATGGCAAGAATCACTCTTGAAAACACTTTTTAATATTAAAAATTGTTTGCGAGAGTGATTCTTGCCATTTATATCATTACTTCGCTATCTGCTTTTTGTATGAATGATTCATGTAATATATATATATATATATATATATATAAAATTTTAATTCTAAGAATTATTTGGACAATTGAAGTTCTTTTATGTTGCTGATGATATCTCCAATATTTTGGCTCATCCATTCTGCAGCCTTTTCAGAAATAGAAAAAATAAATTCAATTCTCCAGACAAATCTTGGAATATTATCAATTCTTCACAAAATTATAGATATATTTTAATAAAGAGTTCAATTCAAAATTCTCTCAAGATAACTTGGATTGATAGACATTTGAAGAAGGCTGGGGAGCATAACAACCAGAATGTTGTGATAACAACAAAAATGAGGACATTAGTCCAAATGTAAATAGATATTTTTAGTTTACTGTGTATTTTTGCAGTTAATTCATGCTATTGTAAGTTTTTTAAGGTACTGAGTTTTGTATTGAATGTTCTTGCAAAAGATAGTTGGGATGATTTTATTTACTAAGCATTATTTAGATTAAACCCTGAAACACCATCATAAACGTTTTAGAAAAAAAATTTATATTTTTAGTTTTTTTTACTTAGGCTTAGAGGAATATCTGCTACTTGCTTATTACAAAATGCAGTTTAATACCATAAATTGTAGTTTTGAGCTATATTTGTTATGTATTTTCTGAACAGCATCATTAAAAAAACAATTTACTATAAACATTTTCCAGCTTGTTGCTAAGACGAAATCCCCTGCTGAGATCATTGCTGAGTATGAACGGATACAGCGGGAACGAGAAGAGCGACGGCTACAGCAAAGAACCAATCCTCGGGTAAGTCTTAGTGGTTATTCTTTCTGAATAATATTAAGTATGTGCAAAAAAAGTATTTTTTAATTATGTATTTGGTCTATATGGAGAAGACACTGGGAAACATCTCCACTATCTTTCCCTAGAAGACCTGGCAATCCACAGATAATGAAGAAAAACATGTGGAGAGTCATGATTGCCTATGTCCTTGAAGGGATATGGCATTTTTAAAAAAAAAATAAAATAAAATATAGTTTTCAAAGAAAGAACTTTGGCACACTCCAAATAAATGGCTATTGTAACTTCGGACACTGTTTAAAAATTTAACTGGAGTTTACGTCTTAACTCTTTCCTTAAATTGTATATAGCTATTCTACAAACATGGACATGGATATTCAAGAATAAATTTCAACAGTTTGTCATATTTATTTTTATTATTGTACATCTTTAAGGTAATTTTATAACAGTGCTTCCAGTAAAACAATAAGTTGTATTAATTTCAGAAAAAAAGAATAATTAAATGTATTGGTGAAAAACTGAGAAAATAACAAAAAGAAATAAATTTTTGTTTTACATTTTTACTCAAATTATTTATTCAAAATCAGTTCAGTATTTTCTTGTGTTTTTTAAATTATTATGTCTTGTCTTGAGGAATCCCTTATATTTTGGCCTATTGTTACAAACACGCAACAATAACTAAAATACATGATTTTTCTTTTTCTTGTATAAGCAACTTGAGATTTTAATCAGAACTATGATGAATTTTGGCACAAGAACTAGTACTCAAGTTGCTTAAATCTTTTTAAGCTTGGTACTAATAAATAGGAAAACATTTCAATGTAACTAAACTAGTAGAATTGGTAGAATTCTTGAATAGAATATAAAATGTATTTAGTAAATCTTTGTTTATTTATTATTTATTTTTTAGTTGTTTAAGCCACAAGGACATCCTTAGCAGAATTGCTTAAGGTTTTTATGAATAAAAAATAATAATAATTGTGTATTTGTCTATATTTTTGAGATGAGGTATTGTAACTATTTACATTGATCAGACGGTTGTCCTCCTCTTTATTGCCATATGATGTTTCAGCCATTGTATATTCTGGCTTTCTTCTCCTAAGCTGGCCAGGCATAGACATGAATACAATATAGGAACTAGTATTACAGAGAACTAGAGAAAAAACAGCAATAACAAAAAATTATAATATGAGTTCTGATAAAAAACGATTACTGAGACATTAAAAAAACAAAAACAAAAAAACACTCACTGATATCCCTAAGTGGATAAAAGTGTTGGTTGAAGGATCCTAAAAGTGACTTGACCCAAAGGGTTGTGAGTTCAATACCTGGCCACAACAGAGGAAACAAAAACTTGTGTTGAGTTACCAAGGGGAATTAACTGATATATTCAAAAATATGATACATAGAACAATCTACCTCCGGTGGGCTAAATAAAGGGTTTGAAATTCCAACAAATATAACCTGAAGAAGGTTGGAGTGTACAACGGCTGAAACCTTGTGACTATAGCAATAAAGATGAGGACAACTACGGGCCAATCAATGTCAATAGTGTAATTGTGTATTATATAAAATTACAATACATAATATTACAATAATAAAGAAATTAATCTAAATTAAATGAAATACAATTATTGCAACAACTAGAAAATCTTAGAGAGAAATTATTGAACTATCACAGAAACAAAAAATATTGTGCTGTTAAATTTCCTAAAGAATGTCTTAAGTTTTTAGATCTATGAAAATACTTCATAAAAATTTCTCTGCAGGAAGCTCACTGATCAGTGAAAGGATCTACTTCCATTTTTCTCAATGTTTCTGTCCTTTAAAGAAAGCTGACTTGTTTTGGCTCCCAATTTGTTGCCAGGATCAAAATTAACCTTGTGACCTAAAAGTCTTTAACTAAGTGCATCACTAATGTTATATAGAAATCCTATCTGGGATATTTGTTACTCTCAAATCTTGGCTCGTGATCACCCCACACTAAACCACTTTGCTATACGTTATCCTAGGTTTGGTAGAAACTGGATAACAATTCAAAACTGTTTATATGTGATGAAGACTGAAGTAAAGACAAGGCATCTTGCCAATATGATGTCTCTTAAAATTATTTCAGTTCTAAGTGGTTAAAACAGCCTCAGTGTCACATAATATAATTTGACAAAAATACAGACTGACACGACACTGTTTCTTATTAATGAATGTTCTTTTTCACCTTTCTGAATATTCTTTTCTCTCTCTTTTATAAATTTTGATGAACCACCTAAAAGTGATTCAAATTCATGTCATTTTGTTATGCCACTGAACATGTATTATCTATACCTCATTTAAAATACAAATTCAATTTGTGATTTGACTGTTTTATTAAAGGAATTAATAAACTTCTGTATAAATGCCATTTTGTGTTACATATTTGTAGGGTACAATAACTATTGGTATTGATGCTACGGACATGTTTGACCATTATGACCTTGACCCAGATAATGAGTAAGTACACCTTTCTGTCTTGATAATCTATTGTACTACTGCTGCTAAAATTTTAATATTTAGCTTACATTTGTAAACATATTTACTAACTGGTAATGTGTTACCATCTTATTAACACTTCTTTTCTCAGTCATTAACAACATGCCTAATATAGATATTTTTTCCAATACAAAGCTTAAAATAATTGAATATTATTTTAATTATTTTGTTAGCTGTTATGATCGAGAGTCTTTATTAAAATGTTAAAACTTATATTCATTCTAATCATTATATAGAGAGATATGTGGTAGCGCATCACTCTAACCAGAGATATGTGGTGATGGCTTGCTCTAATCATTGCATGGAGTGATAGAGGAACATAGATGTATTTTAGCACAAATTGCATTTAGACCCAATCAATATCAGTATGGCTTCAGTTTTTGTTTTCACTAACTTCTCCACTATGCGTCCACTTAGCTACAGTTGTTGTTGTTGTATTTATATTAGCAGGGTAAAATATTGGATGATTTCACTGAATTTAGCAAATTTTGCCTAAAATTATTCTTTGCAAGTTTTAACATGCAATTTTTATTGAATATTGAGAAGTGCATTGGAAATCAGGAAAAACAAGCTTGTCAGTGGTCAGTAATTAAAGCAAATATCAGTGATACAATAGAGTTATTATCATACAGTGTACGACAAATAAAATGTCGCTATTTTATATTTTTAATTTCGTGCATGCACATTGTTTTTGATTTTGTTGACTGCACAGTATAATACGGTCAGTTGGGCACTGGCTGTGAAAAAAAAGAGCGCCATGATGCAATTCACTCTGCCAGAAATTTGGAAATGGCACGTTGTACTGCTTGGCATTCACTCCAGAAGCTCCAATACAAACATTTCAGAGTGTTTGGGTGTCAATCTGAGGACAGTGCACAGGATTCGGAAAAAGTTGGATGAGTCTAATGGTGATTATGAAGGTACAGCAGCTCAGAAAACTCACTCTGATCATTCTGATAAGAAAAGAACTCCTAAATTTGTTGGTGAGGGCCTCAGACTCAACACTGAGGCATACATCAAGTGCCTTGAGGAGGTAGTGCTGCCCTGGGTCAAGAGGGTGGCTGCTGAAAGACCCTATATCTGGCAACAGGACTCTGCACCATGCCACACAAGCAGGAAAACCCAGTCGTGGCTGTCAGACAATTTCTATGACCACATCACTTCTTACATCTGGCCACTTAACTGCCCAGACTGCAATCCCCTTGATAATTATTATGTGTGGATTGCAGTTGAGTGAAAGTCCAACAAAACTTCTTGTAACACCAAAGATGAACTGAAGGCAAGGATTATGGCAGCATTCACCAACTTAAATAAGGAGACTGTTCAGAAGAGTTGTAAGAGATTCTGAAGTTGTCTGGAGGCCATGGTTAAAGTCAATGGTGATTTTTATTGAATAAATGTACTCTTTAGTATTTGTAGATAGTTTTGTGGAATTTTGGTAGTATATCTGTTAAAATGAGATGTCAGTGTTATTTTCATTTTTGTATAATTTAGACTACAATTTATCCATCACACACTGTATATAATTTTACTGTAGAAATACATTGAATATCAGGACATTGGTGGTCAAGAATGAAAACTAATGCTGTTGTTGGTATAATTTAGCACAAGTATGTAAGTTGGTTTGTTTTTAGAGTAACTAATATATTTTAATAAAAACCAAAATAAAATTTTCAAGTGTGCCTTTTCTTTTCAGTTCTTTTATTCCATACTTTGAAGTAAACAACATGACTCTAAGTCAATCGGTTGAAGCCCCTCTTACTCTAAATGACACCGTCACATTTGGTGGTAACATTGAAGCCCAGAATGGAAATGGTAATGGAAATATCATGATGCTGTGGAAAAGATTGATCTCAGAAAAATCATGGACAGAGGTAGACAATATTGCGTTTCTTTTTGGGTTTTTTGCTCTTTTAAAGTTATGTATAAACATTTTTAATCTTATGTTTTTACTTTTCAGAAAATATTTTGATTCTTTTGAGAAAAGCAATTCTTTGTATTTTTTTAAAAAAATATTGTTGATTAAATTTTATTTTCAGAGCAAACTAGAATATCAAAGTACTCTTAGAGTGCTCAAAAGTTTTTTTGGTGGGTGGGGGAGTTAATGCAGCTTCAAATATATTTAATGAGATTTCAAAGAAAATTAAAGAAGAAAAACAATTCAAAATACTGCTTTTAACAAGAATGAAGAAAATTTCTTTTCAGTCATTTATGAAGTGATATTTTTTCATGTACAAAGCCCCACAAACATCAATTCTCAATATTCAATCCACTGTAATCCACTCCATGTATACTCTGTCAATATATATGACGACACCATCACAAATAACGCAAGTAGTCATTCAACTTCCAGCATCTCTTTGTTTGATTAGTGAAGAAAATACAAGTATTGCTTTCTTGTAATTCCCTCATTTTATGTGAATGCATGAGGCTACACACACACACACACACACACACATGAGTGTGTGATGTGAATGCTAAAGGGTTAAACTGGACTCTTGTGAACAGTATGGTCAAATTTGGACATCTAACATTTTTATAGTCGTGTATGTTGACTTGGGAAAGGAGAAATTTGAAAACTTTGGGGAGCAGACTTATAATATTTTGATAAAATTTGATAGTCGCACTCAAGAATTTTCTGTCTAAGTTACTTTCTTTTAATAAGTATGGGATTCTTTAGATTAAGGTTGTGGTTGAATTTATTTCTATGTATGACTAATGCATTTGATGAATTGTCGTGCATAAGATCCTTTTTGTGTTCACAGATGCTTTTTTTTTAATTTCTTAATAAAATCCTTACATTTGCCTTGATATGGTCCATCAGAGAGCGAAACATGTCAGCTAAGTTTTCCTTTTGTCTTTAATCATATCATCCTTTTAGATATATTTTTAGTTATATCTGAAATATATATTATAAATGTTATGGTTATTTCTCCTTTTCATCATTTTTCTTATCACTTTCTCTCTTTATCAGTTTTATACCTTTTTCTTTCTTTCAGTTGTAGCAATTTTGACATTTGGTTTTTTAGACATTCACTGTTCTTGTTAATTCTTGAGCATTCTAGTGTTTTCTTGTGTTTGGAAAATTGTATTTCATTTTTTTACATAAATAATCTTTTTATTTAATACTTAAATTATAAATTAAATATATGTCTTCACTTGGCCATTATTTAGTTTTTTTTTTTTATTTGATTTGGTGGTATTAGGCTGTTAATTATAGGAGGTTAGTTTTATAATTAAATTTTTATTTATAATTGTTTGAATTTGTATGCATATACTTACATTCACACACATCCATATACATGCACAAATATGTAAAGATGCATGCACATGTGTATCCACTTTGTTATTAATATATTAATTAGTGCTTAAATAGTAAAGTGATTTTCTTTCTCCAAATGTTAGGGTATTAATTACGGGTGGTTAGGTTTATAGAGCATTTTCTGTTGTTTAAATATATGTATATAAGGTATATAATACACACACACACACACACTTTTAAATAGTTTAGATAGTAAATTAAATATTTGTATATGTTATCATTTATCTAAAGTTTCATTTTTTTTTTTTTTTTAACCTTGGTGTTATCTTAAATATTGAGGTATTAATTATGGAAGGTTAGGTTTGTTGTTTGTGTGTATGTATATATTTATACACACACACGCATATATATATATATATATATATATATATATAAAATATTTGTTTGTTTACTTTTATTTATTTTATTTTATATTTATTTGCTATTTACAATGAAAATCTTATGTATGGTCAAAAATATAATTACAAATTTAAAAAGTTCTTAGGATTTATCTTTTATGACAAACATAAGACCATAAATTTTTGTCTTGCAAAGAAAAAACAACCACCCTTTAAATTAAGGTTGAATTAAATGGCTACAAAGTAAAAATTTCCCTTTTGAATTCGCAAAAATCATAATGGCTGTTGTCTGACAAAAAACAAATAAAACTACTGAAAATAATTTTATAAATAAAATTTATAAAATCAAGGCAATTTATGAGAAATAATTACTTTAATTACTCTATTTAACTATGTCAGCCAAAAATCTCAAATTTATTTAAAATACAGCATTTTATAATTATTATAAGCAAAATTTAATATTTGTTCCTTTAACTGCACATTACAATTAATTCAATCTCGTGTATGATAAATGTCCCACCTAAAATTATAACACCTCTTGACAACAGGGTCACGTCCTAGTTCATGGTCACCAATTAATATAACACCTTTGGTTGCCACCTACACTCGGTAGTGTAACCACATTTAGTGATCTGGTCCTCAGGGTCTTAGAACAATGTTTTAGCCATGGGTCTAACTCTGTGCTGGTCAATGCTGATCCTGGTCCAAGCTGGTTGTTGGTTGCTTTGATCCACACCAACTCTGCCCATATTGTGTTCTTGATCTCAGAGCAGTGGAAAATTGAATGTTGTCATATGGCAGTGCTGGTTCAAGCCATGGCAGGTGCTATATTAAGGAAGAAAAATATCTTCACAACAAAAAAATAAAACCTTAAAAATTAACCCTTCCTACATCAATCTCTATAGTGACTCTGGACTTTGAACCCAGGTCCTCCAGAAGTTTAGACAAAGTTCTTGAAATAGGGAAATCTGGTGGCAACTGACATGAATTCCAGAGGCACTTGGTGCATGTTCTCAGCCCAAATCTCTGAGCTTCCAAAGTCATCTGCTTTATATGCACTTCAGCCCAAAACTGGCATGAGGCTGAAGGGTTCTGTAGATTCAGTGTTTCCCCAATCCTCATATTAATCCCAAGAAATGTTTTCTTTGTTCTCTATTTCTGCTTTCTTAATCAACTTTCCAAACTTGGGGAATTATCCACCTTCTATGGGAATAGTCTAAGGGACTGCTCCAACCTCCTTTACTTCACATATTGCACCACCACTCCACACAGACGGGGTTAAATTCTGCCTCTTCCTCCTTGGTATTCTAACTCTGCCCACTTCTCAGGGCTGGTATAACTGTCTTTGTGACAAATCTAATTTTTAAAGTGTGTAGGTGAAAGAGCATAGTTTATTCTCCTCATTAATTTCAATTCTTTGACTTCCTTCCTCTTCCCTACTGCTACCTCTGTCTAGTAAGAACACAAACCAGACCACTGCTTATCATTTTAACCTTCCGAGCGATAGACAAAAATTATTTCCCAATTTGTTTTTGCCAACGAAAATATATTTGTTTACTTATATTCTCAACAAAGTGACATGCTATTCTCCATCCTTGTACTGATCGCCGTTTTAGCAAAAACATAAACTAGACCACCTGCTTGTTACAACGGGATCAATTTCCATAATTCTAACCCTCACAGTGGGTTCATTCTCTATTTTCATTTCTCAATTCATTTTTGCCAACAAAAATATAATTCCCTTCTGCCTCTCTTCTTTTTATTTTTTTTTTCCCCCACTTCCACATTACCAGGGAAAATGTCTTCCATTCGCTGTTTCATTTTGGAGCTTTTTCTGCTTAGAATTAATATTTAACATTTTTAGTCATTCCTAGGACGTCCAAAATTTTTGTTAAAAATCTTTTTTGTTTTTTTAGTCAGCAAAATTGTCAGATAATCAATCATGGCAACCATTTTTTTTCCATTTTATAAAAAAAATGAAAATCTCAGTTTGAAATTCTTTTAAAAATCAATTTTCATTTTTTTCAAAACTTATTTTAAGAAAATCAGAAATTATAATGTTTATTTAAAATATTTTGAACCAAGCTTAACTTAGCTACTGTGCCGAAAAGATGTAATTTGAAAATAAAACAAAGCAAGTCATAAACTTTTGCATCACTTCACAGGTGATGAATGACATATTGACAGATTACGTGAGGATAATTCCTTCTACGGAAGGAGAGAAGTGAAGTTATTTACATTTAAGTGAACAAATTATTTATCTCATTATTTTTAAGGAAAACTTTCAGCGCTCTAATTTGTTTTTTTTGTACTTAGCTTTCACCTTTACGTTTACGATGCTTTATGGAAAATGTTATAAAGAAATTAAAATAAGACGGTTAAGTGTGACATTAAATTTCATAAAAAAGGTATCTAATTAATTTATAGGTACCTTTCTTATGAAATTTTATCAGAAGTGTACATAAAATACTATAATTTTATGTACATTTACTACATTTTACTGTGTTATTTGTATTTCCATTCATTTTATTATTAATTTTGATATTTTAATTGAGATTAATATAAAAATAAGATCATATAAATTTCATAAGATGATACTGATACTTGTAGGTACCCTTCTCAGTTGAAATTGAAAAATCAAATTAACTTCTCCACACGTGTTTCGCAAAAGTAAAGGCCTTAACAGTGGAGAACAATGCTTAACTCAAATAACGCAACTTAATTGTATTCTGGTTGGTCTTCCATACTTTATAATTAGAGCCCGATTATAAACACAAAATTACATTTCTTAATTACTGCGGGTCTTCTGATTAGTCAAAACAATACAATTTACAACGCACTAGAAAAAAGATCTATCTCATAAGGACACTTATGAAATTGGATGCAGCTTTTAACTAATTTTATAATATTTTAACAACTTAAATGTAAAATTCTATTATAATTAAAGAAATAAATTGTATTAAAAATTCATTTTTCATTGAAAAAATTTTTTGCTTTCAGACAACATTGTCCATATTCATAAAAACAACTAAAAGCAAATAAAAGCATTTGAAATTAAATAATGTCTTTGTTTTATTGAGTTTTGTATGCTACAATTCAGAGCTCATTTTCAGGTAGGGGGGTCCAATTAAAAAAAAACCCCAAAAAAACATGATTTGCATTCCTCAAAGCCGTGTGTTTTTAACTATTGTAATCACTAAAGTGGACTTGATCAAATTTCTAGAGTTTTCATAAAATTATGGGGGTGGTAATAAATATAAAAAAAATATTTCTGCCATGACTTTAATACAAAAAAACATATTTATAATAATTTCAATCATCTGAAGTTTCATTAACATCAGACAATTATTTTTATTTTTGCAAGATTTTCCAAATTAATATGTGTCATAAAAAACGCCCTAAAAATTGTATATGTTATTTTACTAGTTCTGGTGATACAAAGAGAAACAAGGTTTTTTTTAATCAAAATTTAGAATGTTCTAAAAAAAAAGGAAAAAATTTTAAAAAAATAATTAAAATAAATTTTGGTCTTTCCTTTTCATAAAAACATGAACATTTAAACGATAAAATTTTGTTTTCGTCAAGTTTGCCGTCTTTTTCATCATGCTATGCTCTTTTTTTAGTGATCTCATGAAGGTAGCTAATTTCACTACCTCATGCCTTCAGTGTCAGACAATATTACACTGTAATATATTGGTTAATTCTTCTACAAATTCTATAGAAGGTAATTTATGAGATATTTATTTATTCTTTCAAGCAGTACATATTAACTACAACATTGCTAATGTAAGAATTATGAAAAGCAGAAAGATTACAAGTCAGCACACCTGTAATTAATACAGCTGTGTAATATTTTTAAAAACTATTTTAATAGTTGCAGAGAATATTTTCCCAATATCTCTAATAAATAAATATACAAAGGCAATCAAGTTTTTAAAACAATTGTTTTGATAGTATTGTTATTAAATCAATATTATAGAAAATTACAAAAATATCTAAAAAAAAAATTTTTTTTTTAGACAAAAACCGTAGAATATAAATAAATGTTCAAAATGGATCATATTATTATTTTTAAAATCTTCAGACTAAAGCTTCCTAATTAGGTTTTCTTTTGGTTTCCTATTTTTTATTTTTCAAGGGTGTGTCTGTAAAAACCACCAAATTAAAAAAAGTGAAGTGCAATTGCAAAAAAGAAAAGAATTTTTTTTTTCTCCTCTCAAATTTTGAAGATAAACCTGTTTGAAAATGCATATATTCTCTTTTACATGAATGCCAAAAATTTTATTAAAATCCAATAATGAGATGAATTTTGGTCATTTTTAAAAATCAACATGTTTTTATTACTGAAAAAAAGGCAATGATATTTTATGGTGACAAGGTAAACATTTTTAAAAGCAAATATTTCTGATTCTGCTTAAAATTTACAAATATTTATATCAGAATTTTTTACCCATTCTTTCACCTTTTGATTTTTGTGGGGGGAATGACCATAAAATTAAAAATTTACTGCCATGAAACGTGAAAATATATATGACTAGCTTAAAAGCCACCCTATTAGGTGGCATTTAGGCTGGCACTTGTGGAAGGCTCTTGAGTGGGCCTTCATCACAATATGTAGGGAAGAGTAGATGCAACAATAAACTACAGAACTCAAAATTTATCACTGCATTTAAGTATTGCATTAATATTTAAGCTTACCTTTTAAAAGTTCAATGATAATTCTTCTGCTGCTATTTAATTTAAAGCCAATTTGATGTACATAGGTCCTTACTTTCCATACAATCAATTATTTTTACTTCATGGGTGACTTTCACTGGATTTCGCAATTAATTTCAATTATTCTCAAATTTATTTCCAAGTTATAAAAATTGTTATTGTGCAAAAAAATCACTGAAAACAATCTCAGTAATGAAAACTTAGGAATCCAAAATTTCAGGATTGCCAG
Organism: Acanthosepion esculentum; assembly: GCA_964036315.1. NCBI lineage: Eukaryota > Metazoa > Mollusca > Cephalopoda > Sepiida > Sepiidae > Acanthosepion > Acanthosepion esculentum. Next base: position 33,909,880 of record OZ038499.1, read on the forward strand.
TCTGGATCAGGCCTGGAACGTTTTTAATTTGCTCACAGAGTTAGCCTGATTCCAAAATCTCTTCCTGATATTCATCCTGGGTATGACGTTAAACTGCATCCAACAGCAAGGCCTCTGATCAGGAGGTTTTGAGGAGCATGGAACCACCTCTTAATTGCTGACCTGGGGTGGTAGCACCTGTTAGGGTCCTAGCTATAGGCAAATAGTGAACTCCCAGTTTAGTCCACATCCTGGGTATGATGATAAACTGCATCTGCGTCCATGTGTATGACGGTAAACCGCATCTGCGTCCTGGGTAAGGCGATAAACTACATCCACATACTGGATATGGCGATAAACTATGTCCAACAGAAAGGCTGTTTTTGAAAAAATAAGGTTGTAGGTTATACGTTTTCAAAGGAATAATGTTGCCAGCAGTGTGTTTTTGAAAAACGATATTACCAGCTATACGTTTTTGAAAAAAATATTACCAGCTATACATTTTTGGAAAAATAATATTACCAGCTGTACATTTTTGAAAAATAATATTGCCAGCTATACGTTTTAAAAATGAAAAATATTGCCAGCTATACATTTTTTAACAAAACCATATTCAATGGAATTGTAACTGTGGTCAAAACACTATGAAAGTGTAAAAATAGGTTTTAATACCAGATGTTCTTTGTAAAAAAAATTATTACCATCAATACATTTTTGAAAACCAAATGTTGCCAGCAATACATTTTGGAAAACCAAATGTTGCCAGCAATACATTTTGGAAAACCAAATGTTGCCAGCAATACATTTTGGAAAACCAAATGTTGCCAGCAATACATTTTGGAAAACCAAATGTTGCCAGCAATACATTTTGGAAAACCAAATGTTGCCAGCAATACATTTTGGAAAACCAAATGTTGCCAGCAATACATTTTGGAAAACCAAATATATATATTACCAACAATATATTTTTGGAAAAAAAGAAAAATATATATTACCAGCTATACATTTTTGGAGGAAAAAAAAAATATTGCCAGCAATACATATTTGAAAGGAAAAAATATTACTAGTGATACGTTTTTGAAAAATACTATTACCAGCTATACATTTTTGGAAAAATACTATTACCAGCTATATATTTTTGAGGAAAGAAATATTGACAGAAATGGATTTCTAACAAAACAAAAATATTATCGGGAAAGAAAAAAAAAAGTCGGCAGCATTAAATGACCCATTGAGGTTGATATGCCGTAAAACAAATCAAATCAAATCTGATATTAAGTATAACAGTCCTTTTTGTTACCATTTTCTCTAAGACTTTGTTATTGCTTACATGTCTGATACATTGTATTCTCAGCATCCTTGTGTAAAAACCATGTTTCTGTTGCTTCAAGTCTCTTCATCTGTGAGGAGATTGCCCAGCATTCACTGACATATAGGAGTACTGAAATTACATAGCAGTTCAGTCCTCTTTTCTGTTTCTAACAAAAAAATATTCTGCATAAAGTAAATGTTTTAGAATGTGTACTATTCCAGTTTTAGATGGATACCAGAGTTGCCAATTGAGTTCTTTTTCAGTGCATTGAGCTCCTATAAATCAACATCTTGATCTTTGTTTTATTTATGAAAGAACAAATATTAATAAGGGAAAGACATAGATGCTCATTTACAGGATCTAAATGCCCTGAAAAAGAGTGGAATTAGTAACTGTTAACTATTTCAGATTATAATACTTCTTTATATATAGTTTTATATTTAATAAAATCATTTTCAATTTATCTAATTCTAATTATGTTATTTACCCACCCACACGAGGGCAAATTTAAATACAACCTTAAAGATTACAATCTATAAATGTTTCAAACAACTAATAAACATAGTTATGCTGTGTTAATTTAAGTAATAAAAATGTGATAGATAGATATATATATATATACACACTCACACACACACACACACACACACACACACACTATAGGTACCTCCACTTTTTCGCTAGAAAAAAACAGCATACCATGATGACAAAAGGCCCCTAACTTAATAAAAACAAAGTTTTTATCATCAAAATGTTTATCATTAAGAGGAAAGACCAAAGTATTTTCTTACTTTATTAAATTTTTTAATCCTTTCTAGCATATTTTGAAATTTTGTTTTTTTTTCTTTTCTTTTTTCTTTTTTTTGTGTTAGCAGTCAATGTATTATTTACAATTAGTGTTTTAGCACTTTTTTTCAGGTGAAGAACACATTGATTTAGAAATTTTTGCAAAAATCAAATAATTGTCAGATATTAATGAAGCTTTCTGGACTTATTCATAAATGAATTAAATTATTTTTTAAATATTTTTTTTAGAAAATCTTTGTTTTTAAAAAAAAAAAAAAAAATTTTATATATGTTACTTAATTTCATGAAATTTTGAGAAATTACATTTTAATACCAAAATTATTTTTATCAGGACTCCTTTGAGAATGTTAATCTCAATTTTTTATTTTTTTATACTGCTACTCATTTGCCGAAAATCTGCTCCAAATCATAAAATAAAAATGTAAATAAAACTATGACATTACTTAATTAGAAAAGCTTTTAATTGCTTTTATAAATAAAATTTATTAAAGATACTATTGTCTTCAGAAAAAAAATTTTTCTGATGAATAATGAATTTTTAGAAGAATTGTTTTCATTTTTTTTTTTTTTTTTTTTTTTTTTTTTTTTCAATTTTAATTAATAATTTATTATAATAATTTTTTCAAAATCTTTTAAAATTCTACATTAGTTTAATATTGCTAGGTGATATTGTTAAGTGAAAACTATATTTACTAATCAAAAATTGAAAAGATTAATACAAATCATTTTGCACCAAGATTTTTTAAATAATTTTTTATGTATATAAAATATTATGTAATGTGCCCATTTTTTTAAAGTATGGTCCACCATACATAACATTATCAGAAAATAAGAGCAATAACTATGGTAAATTTAAAGACAGCATTCCTAAAGTTAGATTACAGAAAACATTTTTAAGATTACTGTGTACTTAAAAAATGATATAAAAAAAGCACTTACATCATTTTCTTAAATTATGTTTTACAGATAAAGTCTCTGTAGAACAACAATCATTATGCAAACACCCGTCATTGCCTCATCAATTATGTAAATCATGGTGATGTTGGTTAAAAACACAGCTACTGTTTTGTTTTAAAAATACATTTCTTTCTGTGTTATTTGAAACTTAAAGTAAATACAGTAGAATCCCTGACAACCTGACTAAGAAGGCCTCCCGGATATGAGGAATTGTTTACAAAATCTGGATATGAGGAGTTTATATTTAGATTAAAATAAAAGAACTGAAATCACGTTTAACATTTATTTTCAACATTTTATAGTAAACAAAATAAGCTAATAGTGAGTGAAATATAACAGAATTGATTTTAAGAGGAAAAAAAATGATGTAATGTTAATGAAAATTCATTAAATTAAGTATGCGACGTATGCAAAACAAATAATGTAATGAGGATTTTTTTAATCACTGTTGCATGATGATTCTTTCTCTTCTAAAGCCATTCTCAACTTTTTCCGCATTTCGTTTTGCTGTTGTTCTTGAAATTTTTTAAACAAAAGACACTTTTTAACTCTGCATGCATTATTGCAATCATCATAGCTGAATGCTGGCTTTCTTTCCATAAAACTGATAACCTTTTCAATAGCTTTTTCAATTTCAGTCCAGGTTTCATCACAATCATGCATCTTGTCGCTTTCCTGTTGTAGATGCGTCTCATTGTCATCTTCAAGTTCTAGGGAGGATTCATCATTTAACTCCCCATCACTACATGTATTAACCCATTCTACCAACCCATCAGAATTAATGTTGCACAACTGATTCTCGTTATTAGCAATTTTAAAAGTTTCCTTCAGAACGTGTACCTCTTCATTTTTGTTACATAAATCTACACTTACAATCTTATTCTTTTCTGTTGATGCATTTCCATCAGTTTCATTTTGTTCTTTTGGAAGCAATTTTTTCCATGCGCTTACAATTGTTTCTGATTTCACAGACTCCCATGCATCACAGAGCAAAAAAACGGCATCTTTAATGATAAAACTCTTTTGAAATTCTAATGGTTTGCTACCTTTTTGCATCATGAAATGACTCTTGTAATAACACTCCACATCTGCTGTTACTGCCTGGTCCATGGTGTGACATTTGGTGGAAAATAAACAGCATAAATATTTCTGTCGTCTGACATAAGTTCAGATTCGTGTGGGTAGTCTTTACAGTTGTCAAGGACCAGCAAACATTTTGTATCATCTGGTTTATATGATGTTTTAAAATGTGAATGAACTTCAGGAATAAATTGTTGAAAAAAAACACTCCTTAAAGATAGGTTTAGTCATCCAAGAACTTTTTTGGGATTCACATTTTACTGGTAGGTATACCAATCCTTTAAAAGCTTGAGGACATGCAGACTTTCCTATCACCAAGGGATTGATTTTGTGTGTGCCAGAAGCATTTGCGCATAAAATGACAGTCAGTCTTTCTGTGTTTTGTTTGAATCTGGCACCACTTTTTTCTTCAATTCCTGCTAAAGTCTTTTTTGGTAGACACTTCCTGTTCAACCCAGTCTCATTGCAATTGTAGATTTGATCATGAGTAAATCCTTCTTCCTTCAATAATGATGCAAAAGTGGCAGATAATGTAGCTGCATTATAATCTGCTGATTTGATTTCTCCGGCTACAGATAATTGCCTAATGTCATGATGAATTTTAAAACGATTTAGCTAGCTGCAGCTAAATTTGCAGTCTAAATTTAGATTCAATTCATCATTTAACGATTTGGCCTTTGCTATGAGCATCGGTCCTGAAATCAACATCCCTTCTGAACTCTTCTCAGAAAACCATTCGTACAGTTTTGCATCTAAAGTAAGAGATTTAGGTTGGTGAAAAGTTTTTTTTATTTCTTTGTTCATTATGACAGTGTGAACGCTGGAGAATAGTTTCTTTCAAAGATTTTATATCATATGTTGAACTCGGCCATTAGTTTCAATGAACTTTCACCAGAGTCTAGTCGGTTTAAAATTTCCACTTTTTGCGATAACTCCAAAATTGTTCTTTTCCTCTTATTCCTATCATCTTTTGCACCAATACAAGCCATTAGGGTGAAATAAGCATCAGCAATTATCCAAAGTAAGTTTGCTGAAAAAACAGAAATTTCAAATCAGTTACATATCACCCAAATAGTTCAAAATATACACATCAAAATCATGCCTGGATATGAGGGATTCTACTGTCATTTTTTTTTTTTCAAATCAAATTAATTATACTTTAAATCAGCTAATATTCCTCAAATAAAGTTTCAGAAAAATATATTTTATTTTTGAAAAAATTTTAAAACCGAGAATTAACTTTTGTTTACAAATGTGTCAAAAATGTCCGATTTTGTGAAAGTAATCAAAAAGTTGAAATTCCAATCAATGTAATTTCTATTTGAAATACACCAGAATATTTTGCTTACTGGAAATAGTAAATTTAATCCTTTAGCCTTCAATTAAAGCTAAAATGAAAGCTTCAAAAAAGCTTTTTTATTTATAAAAATGCATTTTAAACCTTAGGTATCAAAAATTAGTGGAGGTACCTGTACTATCTATTCCAGGTTTGGTTGGATACCAGAGTTACCGATTTAGATTTGTGTGTGTGTGTGTGTATATACATTTAGCTCTTGTAAATCAACATATTTGTCTTATTTATTAAAGAATAAATATTAATAAGTTCTATGCTGATTTACAGGAGTTAAATGTCCTGGAAAAAATCAAGTTAGAGATCTAGCTCCAAAAGGGCTAAAATTGACAACTCTGTTGGATACAATACCAGCTGTCTTGAATTTCAGTTATTTTAAACATCTGCTGATGTCAATACAATCTCAGATTTACTTATGCAAAAAAAAGTTTAAAATAAAAAAAAAAGATAGGAAAAATTTTTCATTCTCCATTTTATCACACAATACACAGGATAAAAGTTGAATTGTAATTTTTTTTTTTTTTAACCAGTATTGTACATAAATACATACATTTATATTTTTCTGGATATAGCATGACGAATTTGTTTAAATTTAAATTTAAAAAATGAAATACTCTTTTACAGTTTCAGTTTGATCAAAAAAGAAAAATAGTTATTCTGTTATTAAAATCAATATCCAAATTATATGTATAATAACCCTAGGGCCTAGTCAGTGTTAAATTTGGACATTGATTCTCATTCACTAACTTGAGATCTACCTCACTACACCTGAAATGGTCATTTTAAATTTTAAGATGACCATTTCAGAGTATTTTAAAATTTTAATATTTGTTGAATTAAAGAAACCTCTGTATATAACTGTTATGATTTTTAAATATTTGTTGAATTAAACCTCTGTATATAACTGTTATGATTTTAAATATTTGTTGAATTAAACCCCTGTATATAACTGCTATGATTTTCTCTGACAAATTACTGAAATAAATGAGCAACGTTATCAACAAGAAAAAGAAAATACTATTTTATTAAAAATAAAATGTTACTTACTAAATTTTCAATCTCTTGCTTTCGTTTTATTCGATTTTTTTATATGTAGTTTTAATTACATTTGTGGAGACTACATCATAAAAGGATTTTTTAGTAATCAACATTGTTTACAAATTCATTCAATTTTAAAATATGGTTTCAAAGTCTTTTTAGCATTTTCTTTCGTTATGTTTTAAAGAAAGGAAATAACATTGTTGTTATTTTGTTCAGCTATTTTTTTATGAATGATTAAGTTAAGTTGATTAATTGACAGATCGTAAATAAATTAAAAATATCATTTGAATTATAATAATTAGTTTATGATTTTTTTTTCTCAAAAAAAAAAAATTGGTGTTAAAAACGGGATCCGTCTCAAAATTCTTTTTTGTGTACTTACGATTATTACATGTAATTTGCACTTAGTCTATCTATAAAAAAACCCCACATGCATTAATAAAGAGGTTAGGCAATAAAATGATACACATGAAGTCGTTTAAGTATCGATATGTAGAGATTGTAATCGATAAAAGTTATGTTTTAAGCACATCAATAATCAATAGTTCCTGTTATTGCTATTGACTTCTCTTAATTTTTGGAATTGCTCAGTTATGTCTGGCGGCGGCAGCTAACTCATTTGAATACAAACAAAGGCCGATATTCTTAATAATTGTACATATTTCAGTTAAGGACTTTTTTATCATTATGAATCTCTTTAAAAAAAAAAATGATATATTAACGGAAAAGAAAAAAATTTCCTTCTCCCCCCCTTTTATTTTTTTTATTTTTTAAACTTCACGAATTTTGTAATGTCTTCGTCGTTGCTGGTTACATTAGAGCCGGCCCAGACATGACTACTCGATATGACTGTTCACTAAAGATGGCGGACTACCGCGTAACGTGGGATAAAAAAAAGGAGAATGAATTGATTGACTTCTTTGAAGGTAAGTCAAATTTGTTCACTTCATTTATATTTCTGATCATTATTTTCGTTTTTCTGACTTTTGGTATACTTATCATAAGCCTAATTTATTCATAATATATTATTTTCTTACACACGGCAGCGCACCCTTGTCTCTGGGATCACAATCACATCGACTACTTCAGAAGAGATGTACGTGATGCACTTATGAAAGAACTTAGTAATAGATTGGGATGTGATCGTTCTGGCCAAATTTACACAGGTAAGTAAAAGGAAAGTTAACATTTAAGTAAATTCTCTCGATTAGAAAAGATTACTTCTTATATCTGCGAGTACAATGCGAAACGGAAATCTAGTGTTTGTTGTTTTCTTTACTCGACACTAACCGACATTGACGATGATGCATATGACTTCTTTACTGTTAAAAAGTAAATTTAACTACATTTTCGAAAATTACGAAGCTTTTCTATTTTTGTCTATAATTGTTTTTAATTATATGTTCTTTATTTTTTTATCATCTGTAAGTTTGTCTTTTCATTTTACTCAGAAATAAACTTTATCAAGTAGGCTGACTTGAAACTTGAAACTGTTATTCATAAATTAATTATAAACAAAAATTGTATGTGTTGATGGAATGCACTATTTTGTTTATTTTAGAGTATAAAATCTTTTTTTAACTAGAGAATATTTTTTCACTCTACCATATACTTATATGTATATATTAGTAATAATTTTTTTGTTTTTTGTCGAGCGAACAAGCACTGCGCAAAGTGATATTTTAATAATCGCTTGAGTCATGAAAAAATGAATTCAAAATAATTAATAGCGTTCGCAAATTCTTGGAACGGAATTTTTAACAACTGACATCGTCACCAAGGAGCATAAGATGACATTGACCTGTTTACTAAACTTTGTATAGTTATTAACCAAACACGCCCAAGACATGTTTAGTTTTATGAAAACTACATGTGACAAAATTAGAAACGAGCAGGATTTTTAAAAATATTTTTTGATAAATGCATTTTTGCATTTATATGTGCAAGCACTAACCAGCTAGAGATGACTGGTTGCATAAACATTGTCAATAATATATACAATGATGACATTAATGAGATTACTGGTAAAGTTACATAAATAAGGACCTTTTGTGTAAAAAGAAAAAAAAAACGGCAGTGGGGAAATCAATATTCTGGATGCTAAAGAATTGACTGTATTCTGCATTCTCTGAAAAATGATTCCTCAAATTGTCCTTAGAAATTAGAAAATGTACTGAAGAAATAAAAATTTGGTACTTGAATTTTCAGTTCAATGGCAGATAGACGAGATTTATGGGGGTTAAGTGTGTGAATATTGATGGTTGAAGGACACTGCTGGTGAACAAAACAGTAACTCACGGGTGATCTACTGTTCTGGACATGTAGCAATAGAGCATGATGAGTTGGTTGCCCAGCAACCACCTACATTGATCAACTATGTTATGATATGGAATGCCTCCTTAATGACCTTCTGACCTTGATGCAGGACCATGATGGTTTCTGTGATACCCATAAATGTCCGAGCTAACTTGACCAAATAAAATAAATAACTTACAAATCAAAAAGGAGTTTGACTTTAGTTGTGACTATCGGATTGATGAAAATTCCATGATTCTTTGCTTAGATGCATAGTATGTGTTTTGCCAGGGCTACATATGGTTTTGAATTCAGAGTTATCCTTCTCCTAGATTATAGGAACCAGTCTGTCCTGCTATTTACCCACAGCTGAGGCAGACAAGAGATGTATTCATACCTTTTCCAACAGTATTTGCATGTAAGTGAATGTAACGAATTCAATTAGAATTTTAATTTGGCTCTCCGATTCTTCAGTCTGGGCAGCTACCCATTTCTCCGCCATGCCTCCATTTATTTGAAATCAGATCTCCAAATTATTAGATATGTAAATATATCTTGTGAGAATTTGGCCATATGTTTCATATATAAAGGCCTGTAGCAGATAATGGTCTAGTTAATCCTCAAAGGGGTTGATATCAACATCTGAGGGAGGGGCATTGATAAATAAATTGAGGTGACTTAAACTAAAACTCACTAAGTTCCAATTAACAATGTCCTTACTTCTGCTCATCAAACACTTTCTCATTAATGATGTCAACCAATTTAATAAAAAGGTTTATTTTTAATATGTTTATTATTGCCTATATATTATGAAGATTTTCGTATTCAAACAAACACATCTGTAGAAAAATGAATAACAATGTAAAGTTAAAATGAATCTATCAACAATAAGGATGGAAAAAGGCAAAGGAACTTTTACCCTTGAAATAAAAAAAAATATTGTATTTGCCTCTTGGTCAATAAGGAATCAAGTATTCTATGATGAGGTCAATGGTCTAAAATGTTTGGGGACCTCTGATCTGATTATTCTATTTGGTATTTATATGAAATTACTGTTACAACCCGTCCTGGGTTGTGACGTTAAACTGCATCCGAGTCCTGGGTAAGACGATAAACTACATCCAACAGCAAGGCCTCTGATCAGGAGGTTTTGAGGAGCGTGGAACCACCTCTTAATTGCTGGTGTTCCCAGGTCCACCCTGGCCGGGGTGGTAGCACCTGTTAGGGTCCCAGCTATGGGGAAAATAGTGAAATCCCAAGGTGTGTCCACGTCCTGGGTATGACAATAAACTACATATGCGTCCTGGGTATGACGATAAACTACATCCGCGTCCTGGGTATGACGATAAACTACGTCCAACCAAAAGGCCGTCGATCCGATCAATCGGCTGGTCATGTCATGCCCCATCACATCTAACCCATCCCAAAACAACTACAACTTACAATTAACTTTCCCACCCAAACCCTACACTAAAATGTGATGGAAAGCGGTGGCTTAGGGTCAATCAGTAGAAAAAAATTTAAACAATGATGTTGCCAGGGATACATTTTGAAACAATGATGTTGCCAACTACACTTTTTTGAAACAATGATGTTGCCAGCTATACGTTTTTGAAACAATGATGTTGCCAACTATACGTTTTTGAAACGATGATGTTGCCAGCTATACGTTTTTGATATATCTAGTAAATACTGGATCTGACATTAAATAACCCATAGTGGTTGATATGCCATAAAACCCCAAACAAACAAACTGTTACAACAAATTCTTACAGGACACTCATATTCTTGAGACTAACAAGATTGTTAACACTAATCAGAAACTAGTTAGTTTGAGAATTTCATTTTTTCCACTCCTTTCTCCAAAAAGAAGGAAACTCTGGAAGATCTCCACTTTGTATGGTTAAAAGGAAAGAAAAGGGTACATCTTATATATGTAATAACTGCAATGTTAAAATAGATTTTGTCATACTTTAAAATTTACAATGTAAATATTAATTTTTATAAATATTTAATTTTTAGTTTCCTTTGAAATCATTTTCTTTGCAATTTTTTCCCCCCCATGCTATTTACAATGATATTCAAGAAGATAAATTGTTTCCCTAACAAAACTGAATCTCACTAGGGTCAATTTGTCAGAATAGTGACTCCTTGATGTTATCAGTCTAGAGGAGGCAATCTCATTGTGCAGCACCTTTGGAAAGTGCCAGAAAATCCTACCACGGGTTGACCCAAACCATGTGAGTGAAATTGGGTAGACAGTACTCCTTGGGAGCCTTCAAATGGTTGTACTAGCACCAAGTCAAATGTCATCATGACCAAGGTCTTGACCGTGCTGGCTTTGTTCAGATTGTTGAACACACACACACACACATACACACACACACACACACATATATCTCAGGTCCACATAGTTGCAGGTGGGCTCTGTAAGTGTTGCAGAAACACAAAATGTGCCTGAGCATGCGACTGCAACAGGATTTGGCTAGTCACTCTAGTAGACAGGCACCCTTGGATATGAGTGGCCAGCCTTTTAATTGACCTCCATTTAGAAACTAGCAATTAATGAGTTAGTTGCCACAAAAAAATTGTTTTAGAAAGGTTTCCTATTAATCATCCAATTGTAACTGAATATTTTTGCCACTAATTTCAATTCAATAGAATTTTTTGACGTTGTTATTTTCTCTTGTTTTACTTATGGAAATTAGAAACCAAACACTGTTGACATGTATGGCTATTTGATTCTTTTCAGAAACGCATATAAAAAGGCGGTGGAAAAACATCCGTACAACTTACGCACGAGAGTGTCGGAAATCTGAAAATAAGTCTGATACCAATCCCGATAATCAATATGTCTCCAAGTGGGCTTTCATTGACAGACTGGGGTTTGTCAAAGATTTTATCAAAGCAAGGGCTCCTAATAATTACATTAACTTTAACTCGAATTTATCATCCTCAACTGCTGACCATTCTGAAAACTTTCAGGTATGTTTGGAATTTCTACAAGTATATTCTTTGTACCTTCTAGCAACTCTATGGAGTCTTTACACAAAACCTTAGGACTCTGATGCCAACTCCTATTTGTAATTAGATTAATTATATATGTGAGCAGGTGCTGAAAATTTGATCTTGCTCACTTCTCAAAATCTGTATGCTATACACACATACACCATTCACATATATTGAAAAATGAACAACCATCAAGGTGTACAGCATGTCTCAATCTATACACTGTATAGTGTATGTTGATAAAATGTGACGACCTAAACCTAATTCAGCTGTGATGTTATCGAGTAAATAATTAAAAAAAAGTATTCATCAGAACTCAACCAAACACTAGATTTGTATTTTTATGAAAAGTTAAACTATATAATAAAATATAACTCCAAATACTTGCATATGTACACATATGTATATAAAATTATAAACCTTTTGTGACATAATGTAACACCTTGTTGTTGAAGTGAAATTAAATACAAGAGGAAAAATGACCCTGACCAAACATTTTTATTTTTTAATTATTTTTATTTCTACTTGTCTGGCTCTCAAAACTTTCATGGCTAGTGTGTGTGTGTGTGTGTATATATATATATATATATATATATATATATATATATATATATATATATATAGTGGGAAAGATTGCCAGTATAGTAAACCAATGAAAGAAATTCAAAAAGACATAATAATATTTAATGTATATTCTTAGGCTATCTGACAAAATAGAAGCATGAGAAAAATGTTAGAAATCATAATTTTTGGATATGCCTGTGTCCTTTTTCAACAAATGAAGAGAAGACACAGGTACTTCTGAAAATTATGATTTTTAACATTTTTCTCATCATGATTCTATTTTGTCTAATGTCCTAAGAATATATTAGGTTGGTGCAAAAATAATGTTGTTATTTACATAAGTAACATATGTGAGAAAACGACATTATTTTTGCACCAACCTAATACAATAGGCTATTGCTATTGTCTTTTAGAATTTATTTCATTAGCCTACTCTACCTATATATAATCATACAAAGCATTTCGTCAGCTTATTGTTTATCACCCTAAAATCTTATTGTTCAAGTTTAAAGACTATAGTCTTACTTTGGGGCCTTTATATATTATTTATGAAGGAAATTACAAACATTTAGTAACAGTAAAGCTAATATATAAAAGTTAAGATATTTTTATCAAAAGTTTATATGAAAAAAAGTCAGGCATGTTGTTCTTTACCTGTTTAAAAAATTGTAGTACATCCTTTTGGAAGAGTTTTCAAAATTAAAACTAAAAAGAAAAAATAATGAACACAAATAAATATTCTATCTGTATAATTGCTAGCTACTGTGGATGCTCAACAAAAGACATATGTTGAATTGGAAATAGCATAAACACTTTTTCAATAACACTTTTTTCAGCTGTACCAACAATAGTTCTTAGGACCTTTTTTTGTCTGGTCATAATAATTGTAAACCTGTCCTGCTAAATCTTTGTTCTTTATGAGGCACTGTATAAACTCTAACAAATTTGGTTCCCTTGATTACTGGCAGTTCTGTAATAGTGTATTAAATAATGTCTTCAATCCCACTTCTCTTCATTCAACTTGAGGTATTATCTTCTGCTAATGAAGCAGAATGTTTTGCTTGTAAATTCTTTTCCACTTCTGCTCTTAATTCCTCTGGAGTATCTTTGTTCGACTTTCCACTTAGAACTGAGTCTCTACTTTGTGATGTGCATATAACGCTGACTATGGTTTCTGCTAACATCTCTAAATTGGATCTCTACAAAGCACGTGTTCTTGATGGTATCCCTGAAATAGTCCTTAAGAAATGTTCTTCTGAACTGGATTCTGTTCTCTCTAAATTTTACAGTAAATGCCTTGCTGCTTCTTTCTTTCCTGCTTGTCAGAAATCCTCTTCTGTGGCTCTAATCTTTAAGGACTTGGGCAACCCAATATACTTGACTTTTCTAGCAGAATAGATAAAAACTAAATTATCAGCTTTTAACTGTTTAAGTGCTAAATCCACTATGGAAATTTTAGTGTCTGCTTTTTTTAATATACTTTTTGTACTTGCTGTGTCACTATATACATAATGATTCGAGTGGAAGAAAGTGAACATATTTGTTTGATAAATCCTACCTGTCTATAAAGAGTTACTTCAATATTAACCAAGTTTTCTCATTTGTAGACACTTTCAGATGATGATATTGACAGAGAGGAAGAAGAGGAGGATGATGATTTGGTTGTATGTTTATCAGAGTCTTTCAAAGAAAATCACTCAACTCAAAAATCTAGTCCTGCAATCTGGGAGAGCGACGACAAGAACAATCAGAATATTTGGATATCCGAGAATGCTAGTTTACTGAACAATCATTCTGATATGAAAAATCTAGATAATGGCAAGACAACAGTAGGTGAGACGTGGATAGTACAAGAAAAATCTGGGTCTCAGCCTGAGTGGAGACTTGAAGAACAAAGGAATAATTCTATGGAAATGTGGAAGAAAGGCTCAAGGTCTATAGGTCACATTGAGATTTCAGAAAATAAACTTGAATCTGGAAATAATACTAATTCCATTGGACATATTACCTATATACATGAACTGAAGGGTTCACTATCAGAAAAGGCAAGTCCTAATCAAGAATATCAACAGGCAGAAGTGATTTCTATTGCTGAATCTTATAACAATGAAAAAGTTTCATGGAACAAAGAGAAAGAAAATGAACTCATATCTTTTTTTGAAAGTAAGTATTTTTAATTTCTTTCAATTATTTACCAACAAAATTAATTGCAAGTTTGTGTAAAACGTAATTATAAAAGAGTGAAATTTGGCAGTAACTTAGGTTTTACGGCCACATCACATTGAAACACCAATTCCGTGTACAATACTGTTTAAGCAATATCGAGCCTGAGCAGTACCTAGATGGGTGACAGTTCAGGGATAACAGATCTTGTAAGCTTGGATGTGTGTATGATGCAATGATAATGGCTCGGAATTGTTAATCGGAGAGCTGGGTTCCAATTCTTGTTGGGTTTGTTATATTCACTTACATGCAAATACCCTTGTGAAAGGTATGGATCTACCTCCACCTATGGGTTAATAAGTAAAGACTTGTATCACTAGGCCATTATCCCCCCCCCCGATAATTTTCACAATCTAAAAATAAAAATATTTTTTGATTCTAAATAACATGCAATGGGTTGATATGACGTAGAAAACAAATCAATCGACATTAACTTAGATTTTGAAATACCTGTTAATGTTTTTTTCGTTTCATTGTAATATACATATAATTATTAATGTACATACTAGAGATGTGCGATTTAACTGAAAAAACAACTTTTTTTGGTTTCATCTTCACATTGTGAAACCACATTGAAAGTTTTTTACAAAACTGAACGATTTCGGTTTCATTTTTATATCACTACTGAGTGACCATATCCAAAGAAACACTATTGAAAAAAACTTTCAGATGTTAATAAAATTAAATTTTATCAACATTTATACCATTGTAAGAGAAAAAGATTGAACAAAAATATGTTAAAAACATTTAATTGACTAGTTTTAGGAAATAAATGTGAAATCTATTTTTTTGCAAAAGAAATGAAGAAGAAAAAAAGTAAGTACAACATGTCTGAAAGTGAAATCTATTTGTTTCAGTTTTTAAAAAAAAAAAATCTTTTTGTGGTAAAATTAAGTTAGCAACAAAATAGCGAGTAAAAATAAAAAAAAAATAGTTGCCAGTTTCATCTTATTGTTAAATTTTATGAAGTTGGATTTTTTGTAAGGGTTTTCTAGTAAGCCAGTTACACCAATCATGAAATAAAGTTGTTGCAAACAAGAAAAATGAATGAAGATTTTTTTTTTTTTTAAATAAATTTGTTTTTTATCTAGGGTATGCACCTAAATTAGATATTAAGAATAATTAAAATCGTTCTTAATTTCACTTTTAAGATGTGTATTTTTCCAGATATGCAAGTCTTTGTTTTCTACAAATAAAATTGTTTCTATCTAGTGAGTACACCTAAAATTAGATATTAAAAAAATAAAGTAAGTTTTAATCTCAGTTTTAAAAATGTGTATATTTTCAAAATTGCAAGTCATTTTTTTTTTTTTTTAAACCCAAAGTAAAAACTATTCTTTTTTAGCCACTAGTGTTCAGTGTTCGTTACCGTTCTGCCGATAAAATTCTTCTAAACAAGGAAAATTAGTTCATTTTACTTTTACAAATATCTTTATGGTTTTATCTAGCGAATACACTTAAGATTATATACTAAAATGATTAAAATAGTTTTTAATTTCATTTTTAAAATGTATATCTAAAAAAGTGATACTTGCAGATTTGGATATCTACACATTCTAAAAATGAAATTACAAGCTTTTAATTATTTTTGATATTTAATTTTAGGTGTATTTACTAGATAAAAACAAATTTATTTAGGGTAAAAAATAACTCATTGATTTTTCTTATTTAGAAGAAATTTATTTGCAAAACCTCAATAACAGTTGACTGGTGTACCAAAAAAGAATTGCCGTTTTTTGTTTTTCTTTTTTGCTTACTTTATAATTTTTGAAGGAATTCGCTTCCTCGGGTCAGAGAAGAAATGAACATCTTCCTGGTTGTAGTTTAAGTTGTCTTCTAATTGAATGTACAATTTCAAGAATATTGATAAAAATTGGTCACTTTGATTTTGTGAAACAAAGTCACGTGTAAAATTTAGTCTTAAAAAACATTTTGCATTTTGGGCTGGTCGAAGCAATACCGTTTTAACTCACTGTAAAAACAATAATTCAATGAATAAAAGCACATACAAATTACATATTTAGAAAGATTATTCTATTTTCTTTCCAGCCATATCAATATTTTTAAGATTGGACCAGAAATACATGAGAAATTGCGAGTTGAACAGACTGTTTCAAATTTATCAATTTCAAATGAAATCAGATATCAACTGGAAATGCTATCATTACGCAAGAAAATGAATAGTTTCCTTAGAAAGCAAAAATACTAAATTAAAAATCGATTCGAAAACCGCAGTATCAAGGTAAACAAAACTGGACGCCTATACCGAAACATAAATTGCCAAACCGACCAACTCTAGTACATACGTGTATGGATGCGAGTTGTGGTATACTGGATATAAATCAAAGAACCAAGTTCAAATTCCAGTTGGGTTCATTACATTCACTTACATGCAGATACTCTTGGGAAAGGTATGAATCCATCTCTTCTCCGCTCAGCAGAAAGTAATGGCAACCTACTACAAGAAAAATCTTCTGCCTATTCTGTCATGTTTCAAAAAAATGCATGATCACTCAAGCATGTATCACTTGTGACTGACTCACTGACATATGTATAAAATATATATAATGGGAACAATCAGCATAGATTACTGTTTTTGCTTCATTCTAATACTTAGTGAGAAAGTGTAAATAATATACATATATGTGTAATATATATATATATATATATATATATATATATATATATATATATATATATATATATTGTATTCCCTCCCAAATCCAAGTTCATGTGCCAGACACAAAACTTAGTCTAGTAGGAATAGTAAAATAGTCTAATAGGCACAAAATTACAAAACAAGACAACCACTGCGTAAAGTTTTAAAAGGGAAACTCATTCATTTATACAATTATGAGAAGGGTACAAATACAAAATTTGCACAAAAAATGTGCACCTATTAAAGCAAGCTGACAATTTCAAATAGAAAGGACTACCATTGAAAAATGGAAAAAAATTACAGTTTAGGAAAAGGCGATGATTTTGAAAATGACAAAAAGAGAAAACAATACAAGGCAGTAAAAAACATGTGCAACAACCTTTGAGAAAAAAGAAAAGACCTACTTTTACTTACCTCACAAGTGTCTCTGGGACATACAGTAATTTTTGAAAAGTCCCTTTTAACTTCACACAGTTTGTGCTTGGGAAATTTCTTAGAATTCTTTTGATTTTTGGCTGTCCAACTGCAGGAGAATTTTCACTTGAACTTCAAAATTCTTTTTAGTCTCTCTGCAGCTGGCCATAACAGGTACCTTCTTTGATGTTGACCTGCTTTGTTCCCTGCTGTCAAAAAGTCTTCTCAGCTTTCTTTATTCAGAAAATTAGGCTCACATAGGCCCCACTATTCGGGATGTTACTAGAGCTTGAGATCATGTCTCTGATTGGTTAGTATAGACGGAAAAATAATTTTCCATAAACTTGAAGTGGATTTTTCACAAAATTTGGCAGGTTTCAGCTGCTGAGCTATAAAAGATACACAATTGTAACAAATTTTAACACAAACCCTCTGGCGATCATAAAAATACACTTCTCTCAAAGGAACGTGTCTTAAAAAAACCTAGACAATTAAACATTTATACAAGGCTAACATTTTTAAAATATTAAAAAATAAAATTTTTATATATAATTATTATTAAAACAAGAAAATAAATTTTACTATCTGGACTATCCACCCATTGTATAAGTTGCTCCAGCTTGATAGGGTTTCATACCTTATACTTCAGCCCTTAATCTAATATGATGAGTTTCCGGGACAACCCTTGCAAAGAATGCTAAAATCCTAAATAAGAATTAAGTGAAAGTGACAAAATCTACAGAAAAGTCATCTAGAGACAAAAAACTACGTTATTGTTTGGTGACTTTATTGAAATTGTTAAATAAAATTTTGGAAAAGTTCAATTCGTAAAATTTGGCTTTCTGAAATGACACTGTCCCCCACCCCGTCACCATGTAATAGGAAAACGAAAGGATAAAACAAAAAAGACAACCCCCCCCCCACTACCACCACCATTTTCTTTTATTAAATCATGCCAACTTTGTAAAACTTTGCTCCTAAATATGATAAACTGTAGGAGACAGTACATAAGGGGATGTATTAAAATATAACCGATTTATACTTTGATGTCTGTTGAAGAGTGATTTTATGAAAGGCAAACAGAAGTAATAAATTAAAATGGCAGTTGAAATCTGATTACTAGAAAAAGAAATTTCCATTTCGAAAATTTCAATTTTTTTTTTTCCTCGGAAAATAAGCTCCCCTCTCTCTTTCTCTCTTTACATATCTATCTATCTTTCTATAAATATATTTTGACCTACTTGAGGAAAAACAAAATAATAATCCAGGCAACTTCACCTATAGATTACACACACACACACAAGGGGGGACCCAAAAGTAACCGGAACCGTTTTCTGTGTGACAAGCCCGTAGTAGTTCAGGCTTCCACCGCTAGATGCCACTTGAGGCAACCCTCAGGCATCAGTGTGCTAACTGGTGTCATTGTGGGAAGACATACAGCTCCGTGGTTCACATTTGTTTAGAAGTGCTTCACACCTTTTTGTCTATTTTTACCATGGCTGAAAGGATGCCTGTCGTAAACTGAAAGAACAGTTGGAAGTTGATCCAGACCTTTTTTCAAAGGTCATCACTGGTGACGAAAGCTGGTGCTATGGCTACAACACGAAAACGAAGCACCAATCAAGTCGGTGGAAGCATCCAACGTCACCGCGACCAAAGTCAAGTTAAGTTCAATATCAAGACAATGCTGATTTGTTTCTTTGATGTGAACGAAATTCTCCACAAAGAATTTGTTCCTCCTGGTCAAACTGTTAACCAGTCTTTTTACTTGGAAGTCCTGATGCGTTTACGAGATGAAAATACCCTGACCTGTGTCAAAGTGGAGGATGGTGGTTGCATCATGACAATGCGCCAGAGCACACCGCCTTGAGTGTGAGACAGTTTCTGACTCAGAATAGCATGACCCCACTTCCCCACCCTCCCTATTCACCCGATCTCGCCCCCTGCGACTTTTTTTGTTCCCCCGAATGAAGAAAGTCCTCAAAGGAAAACGTTTTGCAGATGCGGAAGAGCTTAAGAAGAAAACAACGGAGTCATTAAAAAAGATAACTTCACAAGAGTTCCAGGACTGCTTTGAACAGGGGAAAACACGTCTGGACTGGTGCATTGCTTCAAATGAAGAATACTTTGAAGGTGATAAGAATATAAACATGCAACAATAAATGAATAAAATTATATGACACAATTCCGGTTACTTTTGGGTCACCCCTTGTATATAGATTGTACTATCAGGATGATTGCAAATTATGACTACAAGCACACAAGCTAATCTACTCTAGCTTAAGTTGAGCTTATCAGGTTTTTTTAAGCATTGTTGACAGATGCAAACAAAACTAGTTAAGGATTTCCTGGAGACTTTGAAAGTCACCATAACTTTGCCTTCTTTTAAATAAAATTTAATAAATACAATAAATGATGGAACTTCTATTCTTAACACTTATAGACTTTCATCTGAACATTTTTACTATATAATTTGTCTGTAAGGAAGATAACTAATTATCATTCTTGCACTGGTAATGCCAGGTGGCAGTGTCTTTTATGACACTGGTAATATGTTTACAAAACCAGATAGTGAAAAGACTGATTCATGAAAAAGATTACAACAACAATAATAATTGTGAAAAAAATATTTCAAAACTCTATATAAATGCCTTCTGATAATAGTAAGAGCTTAACAAAATATGCTACCATTTTTCATAGCATAAACAATTTTAAATGATTGTCACATACTGGTTAAGAACTGAAACCAATAATTGAAGTTACAAAACATCTATATAGTATAGAGCAGTAAAATTAATTCCAATTTGCTTTGTCCAAAAACTGTAGTCAAATAATTTTGGAGAAATTGTATCATATATTTGATCTCTTGCCAACACACAAAATAGAATTGACATGGTACTGGTACATTGACATATAAAATTCTGTTGTACTTTCTTCTAAATAGGTAATATTTTATTATGTAATAGTGAATCATTTGAAGATAGTATTGGTCATTGTCAGTCATTTGACTGATGGTGGGGAGGAATAAAATTGTATAATCCATATTTTACAGGTATCATATTATAATTCTATTTGTTCCTTAGCATGTATGTTATGCTTTCGAATACCTCATAAATAATGAACTATTCCATTTTGATCATTAAGAAAGATGGAAAAGACATATCAGAGATGCTTTTTGGTTTCAATGAGAAAAAAGAAAGATGATATAGGTGACAGTAATATCCATTTATAGTGTTTGCTTCAGTGAAATGGAAAAACTTTAAGTCTTTTCATTTGTATCCTCTTACTTGTTCAAATAATGACCTGCATTCTTATGATCGTTATTGCAATATTTGGTTAAAGTTAAGCTCAAATATTTAACAATGCAGTGTGGGAATTTCCACAAGTATTTGATTGTCATAGAGCTCAGAAGGAGCTTATTCCATCATTAACTTGAGAATTGTGATTTATCAGAAAATCCAAGTATGAAAACCATGAAGTTTTCATCGGTATTACTACTTAGTGTGTTTTCTAATGTGGAGTAAAGTACATGATTTTTTTTTTTCTTTATACTTTTTAAAACTACAGAAAAATTTTGAAAGAACTTAATTCATTGACTGCATTATTTCAGTTTTCCCCTTTTTACAAATTTTATTTTTGTTTCTTATAGGTAATCGGTTCCTGTGGGACCATTCTCATCCAGATTATTTTAATAGAGATCTCAGAGATTGCATGATTAAAGAATTGAGCAATAAACTTGGCACGGACCAAAATGGACAATCCTATTCAGGTAATTAAGAAATTGAAAATTTTCATTATTGTTTAAAACTCTGGTTGACATTCATAATCCAATTTTAAACAAATGAGTCTTTACTAACATATGTAATGGTGTATGAACTGGCTTCATGTACCCCTGCATTATTTTGCATGAATTTTAGTGTCTCCAGGAAAAAGTTTACCTGTGTATAGTGCAAGTGCTCACTAAAAATGCATGGTGCTTAACCTTTTCAAAAAAAGAAAATTGTGTATAGTGCAACTTCCTCTTTTTTTTTTTTTTTTTTTTTTTTTTTTTTGGCATAAAAAAAACTGATCATAAAAAAATCACACTATAATCTAGTATATATAGTTTATCTGAAGAGGTCTGTCAGTTTCACTTACTTTGAAGGTTAATGAGTTATTTTCCTTTTGCTTAATTTGTTCACAAGAGTTTTACTTATTCTGATGAGCCAAAGCATTATGACCATCTACATGTAGCAAAAATGACAGCTACTGTCTTGTAACAGCTGTACATGTCCATCATAAACAGGTAAACTAGCTTCAAGTGCTTAATTTTGATGTGTTGAATGCCACAGTTATTAGAAAAAAATACAGTGACTTTGATAAAAGCTAATTTATCATAACCAGAAAAGTAAGTCATAGCATAGTGTAAATGACACAACTTGTAGGAGGCTCATGTTCAATTTTGTGAGTAGCTATCACTAATAGTTTGAGGAGAAAAAAATCACCCACCACTAACAAAGTATTAGGCAATCAAGACTTACTTGTGTCAGAAGTTAATCTTGGTTTTCCCACCAAGTAAGAGCCAACAGAAGGGCTACTTTGGCACAAATTGCAAATACCTTTAATCAAGAGGAAGGAAAGAAAGATTGTATCACAAAACAGTACATAAATTCTTGTGTATGAAGTTGCATAGCTTTAGGCCATTTGGATTAACCATGCTAATCAATATCTATAATACAAGTAGCCAAACTGGACCATATATCAGATCAACTGGTCTGATGGATTTTACTTTCACCTGAATAAGGTGGGCAACAGGGTTTGTGTGTGTGTGTCTTTATTCTGGGGAAAGCAATGGTGAAATCAGTGTAATGATTTGAACAACACTGCACAAGTTGTACAACAATGATTCCAGGAATATGGAGAAAATTTCATTGTATTACACTGATCACCAAAACTCCCCATATCTTAACCACATAGAGTTGATTCTGCACAACCTTCACCACATAACTAGAAACTATCAGCGAACCTGTTCTTAACATCCTGATATCAGATTCCAGAGGTTTTATAAATCATAAAATTTAGAAGTCTTGTAAAATCCATGCTTGAGACTAAGAGCTTTTTTTCCAAGCACAACACCTTATTAGGTAAGTGGTTCTGATTTTTTTGATCCTCAGTTTAATTATAATTTATTTTTCCTTCTTGGTCACAAAGTAGGACTGAAGTCAAGTTTCATAAATCAAATTGTATTTGCTCTGTGTTGTAGTTACGAAATGGGGCACCATGATTGTTACTGTTTTATATACGACTGTCAAATGACAACATTTTATTTCATAACATTGTGCATAAGACCAAAATCAGTTGGACAGTTATTAGAAACTCAATTCTTTCAAGATAAATACTGAAATACATTTACAAATAGCTAAAAACAATTTGTAGGCTCAGCTAAACTGTTGCTCTTTCAGGATCAAATGTACCATCACTTAATAATTCCAGTATAAAGCAGTTTACTGTCACACTTTTTAACCTTTTCAAAATGTAAAAATAAAATTAGAATTAACCTATTTCTTATAACATATCCTAGTAAATTGCATTAAATATAGTCCAATAATCTGTAATTTTAGATTTATACATAAAACTTCATAACATGGTCACTGAAATATACTTTCGGCTATTTAATTTATTTTTTTTTTTGTGACTATGCTTAGGTACTTTTTACCATTGTATAATTGTTTCAAAGGCATCAACTGGAAACAAAGAAAGAAATGTTCAGTGACATTATATGTAATGTATGTTATTGGCAATCATTTTGTGAGGCAAAAGCTGGAGGTGCAGCCATCATCTTTATTTTATGTCAGAAACAAATCTATAAATATCGTCTTAAATATAGTATTTGCATTGAAATTTTCATAATGAAGTTTTCAAATTTTTAAATTGTAGGATGAAAATGTATTTAATTTTTTTCTTTTGAAATTAATCCACCACACTTTTTTTTTTAACTTCAAAAAAGAATAAAAATAAAACTTTTCTCTTTCATTCTCTCATGTTAATTTATATTCATGTTCATAATTTCCTTTTATTTCAAGGGTGTTTATTTATTTATTCATAAAAATATTTTTTGTTAATTTACAAAAAGGTTTTACCAAGATCAGTTATTGAATTTAGTAATTTCCAATAAAATCTCATTTTCTGTCTATATCTCTGAGATGAGGTATTATGATTACTTGCATTATTTACATTATTTTGGACTGTTATCCTCATCTTCATTGCCATATTCACAACATTTTGGCTGTTGTATGTTTCAACCTTCTTCGGGTGATTGAAATTTTGAACCAAACCCTCTAAATTGTTCTAGTTCCACGTGCCATGCCTCTTCCAGATGTCTCGGTTATTTCCCTTAACTGAACTCTCCAAGTTTTGGTTCACTCTTTGGTTCTAGTCACTGGATCTAACCAATGTCTTTATCCACTGGGCCATCTCTGTATGAATTTTTGGGACTTATAAACCTAATGTCTCGGCAACCATTTTTTTTACCAGAGTTCATATTGCAGTTTTTGTTGTTATTCATTGCTATTCTCTAGCACTCCTGAAGAAGGCCAGAGCATACAACGGCCAAAATGTTGTGAATATGGCAATGAAAATGAGCATAATCTCATTTATTTTCTTGTTGGCCAGCATCCTTATTAACTTTTTTTTTTTTTTTTTTTGAAAAATGAAAAATAAACACAAATTCTTTTATTTTGGAAAAGCTTCTTCAATTATGAAAATATTTACTAATATAAATACAAAATGAACATTTGACTTACCAAACTACAGCTTTATATATGAAACTAGGTTAAATAGTCAAAATTTGACAATAGCAAATTTAGTATTACCAGGCTTTGAACATTTATTAATTAAATAACTTTTTTTCTTTGTTCCACAAATATTTATGGAAATCATAAAATTTTATTTATTTGCAGAAACATTCATTAAGCAAAAATGGAAAAATCTACGAACTACTTATGCTAGAGAATTGAAAAAGATGGAACGTCACAAAATTCATTATCGTGAAGCTCCCTATGTATCTCGTTGGGCACACACAGAACGGCTTTGTTTCCTCAAAGATTGTCTTAAAGCTCGGGGACAGTCAAGAAATATTGCACATTTGCAGAACAGTGCAGATGTATGTCAGGTAAATATTGGAATTTTTTTTTTTTCCCTTGCTTTATTTATTTACTTTTGTTTTATTTATTTTCTGTTAGCCTTTTACAAATTACTATGAAGTTATTTTTCTTCAATAATTAACTTAATATTTAAACATTAAAATTAGAAAGAAAATCTAGTGTTTTTGTTTTTTTTGTTATGAAAATCATAACACATCTGTCAAGAAATTAAATGTTTGGTTCAAAACTTGGTATTTCAAGTGTCAGTGGTTAACAATTTATCCCTTTGAAAAGAATCTGTTCAAATAAATTGAACATTTATTACAAATAATTATATTCTAAATAGAGCTATTTGTACTTCTACAACTGCTTGCTTTCTTTAGTGGGCACCATCAAGTTTGAAAAATATTTTAAATATTTCACTGATTATATTTGTAAAGAATAAACAAATCATGCCTGCTTATCTGCATATTAGCTGGAAGAAACTGAATTTCTCAACTTTTCCATGTTAATTCATTTGAAGATATTTTTGATTTTTTTTTAATAAAAAAAATATTACACTTATCATTATTTAAATAAAATTTAAAATAGTCAAAACACTTTCACCATAAAAAACATAATCTTCAAATTTTTTTTATTAATTTCATTTTGTCTTTTTTTTTCTTTTTTTCTTTTTCCTGCCTTGTTTAATCATCCATATGTTTGTGGTTCCTATTTTCCTTAAAACTTCATTGTTCACATGGCCTGTCCATGGGATTCTTAGCATTCATTATTGGAACCACATCTCCGTCTCTTCATCTGTGAGAAAAATGTTCTTTATTCACTGCTATATAGGAGATTAGATATTACATAGCTGTTCAACACCCCCCCCCTTTTTTTTTTACTAACAATATTTTCCTGTCTTCATACTTTGCTTAATTTCTGAAAAGACATATATTTCACTACAAAGCAAGTATTGTATGTCTGCTCTGCCATATTTTACAGATAGTGCTTATTTGTTTTTTTTTCTTCGGGTCTATGTATACCTTCTACATTATTAACTCTTACTTAATTTTTTTTCTGTTGTAGGCTTATTCCCTTTCTGATGACTCGGATGGTGATAATGATTCTATTACTTGGTCATCTGAACCATATGTAGAAGAAACTGTGGCAGTTAATGAACCAATCTCTTTAAGAAATAATAAAAAAATAGAAAGTGACAATGCAACTCGTTCTTCAGAGACTTACACAGATATGAACTATGGTAGCTCACCCCAGTATGCAATGGGTGGAATAAAAAAACGAAGATATTTGGAAGATCAAGATCCCAAAGAAGACTTATTTAAAGAAGCCTTGAAAATGTTAAATTTGAAAACCTGTCATGATCCTGAAGATTTATTTGGCATGCATGTGGCTGGAACTCTTCGGCGCATGCAACCGCTACAACGAGAAAAGGCCAAATTGGACATACAAAGCATCTTATTACAATATTGTTTCTCTGAAACGAATTAATAAATTCATTTATTTTATTCTTGAGTCTTTTGCTATTCTGTTATTTTTATATTTTCTTAGTGTTTCTTTTACAGATAAGGATTATGGTATAGAGTATTTTTCTTTTAATTTTTTTAAATTTTTTTTTAACTTTAATATTTTCAGCTTTGTCTTTATTCTTCAGTCTTACTTGTCATGAATGTCACATTCCATAAATTTTGATACATGTGATTTTTAAATTTAAATATGAAAGAAATCATTGATATTTAAATACAAGTTTGTAATTTTTCATATTGACAATTTTAATTTTGAAACTTTCTTTTTGTAAATGAATTACTGCATTACTTTTATCTTGAAATATTATTGTCATATTGAAATGTATATTAGATCAAGCTTAGCTCATTGTAAAGCATTAATTATTGATTCGGCTCAATAGCAATGACTGAGTTTGATACTTACTATGAGTCACAATTCTGGTCTTGTGCCAGGATAAACTCCACAATTATTCAGATCAATTTATTTATTTATTTATATATATATATATATATATATATATATATATATATATATATATATATATATATATATATAATGCTTTCATCTCTAAGTCTTTTTTAACATAAGCCTTGTGAACTGAAATTTTTATTAAATATTTTGATTCACTATTTGTAATATTGAAATCTTGCCATCCCTCTGTTATTTTATCTTTTCTGCTTATATTACAAAGGTTTTAGTGTGTGTAAATATATATATTTTCATATGATTACATTTAACTATTGGTTGAAATGTCATGCCTAAATTATTAATAACTTGCTGTTTTCCTTTATTTTTGTGACAACTTTTCACCGAACATCTATTTAGCTCATTAAAAAATATAAATCGATTGTATTCATTTAATAACCTTGTTTGAACATTTTTTACACTTCCTACTCTGTATAATTCGCAAGATTTATTTTCTTTAAACCACTGATGTCCACCATCCCCAAATTGGGATGGTGGACATTAGTGGCATTCATAGAAAGCTGTAATTAATATCAAATTTTAATTTTAATTTTTATAATCAATACTAGACTTTTTCACTGCATTAAAAAGTTAAAATCAAAGAAACAGTGTTGTATGTAAAAAAAAACACTTCCCTTGGAAAATTAAATAATTTAGTTTCTTAAAAATTGACATTGATAAACAGTTTGTATGCATAACCCAGTTATTATGTTTAGTGCATTCCATAATTCGGATATTAGTTATTTTTTGAAGATTTTGCAGATCACACTTGAATTATGTCTTATGGATTCTATAACTTTTCTATTTTAGTTGGAGATGAATAGTGGAAATGGATTTGGGTGCAGTATTAAAGGCTTTCGGAGAATCTCAAATACAATGTAAGTTTCGCATAAATGATTATACATTCTGGCTATGTTTTTTTCTCTCTCTCTCTTTTTTTCTCTCTCTCTCTCTTTTTTTCTCTCTCTCTCTTTTTTTTTCTCTCTCTCTCTTTTTTTTTCTCTCTCTCTCTTTTTTTTTCTCTCTCTCACTTACGCACGCACTGATATAATTACTTTCAACCAAAAACCTGCTATTTGTTTCCAAATCTATACTTTCATATTACACGTACATCTAATGCATCTTATGTTAACTCTCAAACATTTATGCAAATAAACAAAAATACTTCTATCAACTAACAGATAACCTGACTGATATTTTTACAAATTTAATTTTGATTTGAAATGGAAAAAAAAAATGGTTTCATCATCGACTGCATGTATGCGTGTATGTATGTTATTTATTTTTTTAATTTGTTTTTCATAAATAACAAATGGAATAACTTTATGCAAAATGTTTCATTTACAGTAAATGAATTTTAAACTTGAAGAAATGAGCCAATTTTTATAACTTAAATAATTCATAACCTCAAAGATTGCTAATATAGAACTTTATTCTAAAACTAGAAGGCTTACCTGGCATCGCCCAGATGGAAGGAATAACATTCCATATAACATGCAGATGATAACACAGTTTATAGGTGTTCCTCCCAAAATCTCAAGGACCAGAGTCTGACAGCTGGTCTTTAAGCTCAATGAGGGAAAGACTGGCTTGTATCATTCAGTACTTCCAAAACAAAGCTAATAATATTTCATCACCACTGAGCAAACCCTAAATTTGCTCTAATCCTGATGAGTGGTCATACTCTCAATGATGCTCCTTGAACATTTATTGGAATAAAAGTTCCTCCCTGATCTCAAATAGAACTTGTATATATGATGCTATAAAAATGGTCAGTTCCTTGTATCACTCCAGAAAGTACCTGACTCTTCCTGCCATACTTTTCTCTCTTTTTCAAGAATCAAATCACTCCAAAAATGGAGTCCGGCTGCCATATCTGCTGGTGCAGCTTAATCTACACTTTCCAGCTTTTGACAGAGTTTAAAATGGAATATACTGCTTTGTTTGTGATGAATTATCGCTAATTATGCTCTATTGCTATTTCCATGGCAAACATTTAGATGACCTCCTCCGTCCTTTAGTTGCATCAATTCGGACCTTTGCAGTGGGACCTACCATGCTACATAGATAGGGTTGATTCATCCTCGTTACTTTCATATTCTATTATTAAGCTGTATGTTCCATTCAAGCAGCTTCTTCCCCAGAATTGTGGAACAGACTCCCAAATTGATGCTTCATTGATCATGGTTTTTATCACTTCAAGTCTAGGGTTAAATGTTATTTATCCGACAGGTCCTCATAATATGCTCTTCCTCCCTTTATGCCTTTACCATAATCTCATTGTGTAATCATCTACCTTGAGTTACTCTTGGACCTTCTATAATAGTATTAAAAAATTTTTTTTAACGCAATGTAGTAAGAATGGGGAGGGGGGTCTTTTTTCTAAATTGATTCATTCATTTTAGAATTGGATCTTAGTAAAATCTGCATTGAAAAAGTTTCATCTCATTGCTAAATAAACTATGTAAATGGAAGATATGTTAGCAGTTATTTCTTTTATTAATGACTCACTTATAATTATAATCAAGACTTATGTAATAATTTTCAAATAACGGCACATTTCATTAAAAATGAAAATGGAAAAAAATTATTTTTAAATTTAAGTTACTTTGAATTTATCATTATATCCTATTTAAATAGAAACTGTTTTTGTAAAAAAAAAAAAAACTCAAACAAAACTGTGTTCAGTTTCTTCAGACAATATTGCATTTTTTGCTTATATTTTAAATTTACTTTTTGCCACAACTTATTTAAATATATTGCACGTATATTATATAAGAATAATATTTGGAATATAAAGTTCAAGATGAACAATATTTCCTTAATTTTTTTCCCTACTCAAATTAGTCTTTTCCTACTTGATTTATTGTAACTAACTTTCAATTTGAAACACTAGTAGATCACTTGTTTATCAAAATAAAACCATGTTATACTTACTATGCTTACAATTTCCATCAAAACTCTCTCCATTTTTTTAAACTGTATAGCAAAACCTTGTTATCTTGATGAAAAGCTTTCATCTTGTCATCTTTTCTTTTTTTCCTCTTCTCAAAAGACGGTTCCTGAAATTGCCTGCTTAAAACAAAAAAAAATTGCTATCAACTTTCAAATTTCACTTTGCTTGTTTAAATAATTTCATAATGTATTATTAATAATGATAAAATTAATTCAACTGGCTTTTTTTTTTTTCTTTTTTTTAATAATTTGCTACTGTTAAAAACAAATTTTAATTTCTGGATTAAATCTAATATTGTACACCAGTAGACAGATTGCTACAAATGGCTTCTCTGCACAAATTCATCACAAAAAAAATGTACATAAACCCACTTTCAGCAGACAAATTCGATTGATTGGAAACATTTACATTTCATTGACAGGTAAATCTCTGGGTGCCTTATCTTACGGACATTTATGTTAAAATAGCTCCATTTCCCCAATATTTCAGTTACATACACTCATGATGTTCCACTCTGTATAGTGTTTCTTTTTTATCTGATAATTTAACTTGAAGAGATTAAGAATAATATGCATAAACATTTCAAAAATTCCTTTTAAGCTTAATTGTAAATTTGAAACTGGGGAAAAACTTTAAGATCATAATATGTAGTTGAAAAAAAACTTAGGTTCAGTTTATAATTGACTAAATATTTTGTATATAAGCTTCAGACCTGTCTCATCTGATTGCTACATTTCAGTCTTACCTTGATGTTATAAAACATGTATATTTCAGGTATGGTACCATAGGCAGTGGTCTTACAATGACTTCCAGAGGAATACGACCTGGATTTTCTGCAAGTAAATGGTCTTGATAAAATTTGTATTCATTATTGTTATGTTATTTATATAAACATCTTGAATGCTGTTGATGAAAATATTCTCTTTGAAATCTTAAATATTCTTTCAATTACATGAACAATATGAATCTTTCTCTATTCATAACAATGGACTTACCTATTATCAACTAGCAACTTGGTTCCACTACTAAGTAATAAATGAGAAAAATCATTGTTAGGGTAACATATGCTCAGTGCAACTTGAAATGAGTAAGTATTGTGTTATTATAACAGAATTGAAAAGGTTAAATATATATATATATATATATATATAGGTATGCAGAAAAATAGGAAAGAACACGTTAGGTAAATAATCTGGTGTTCCTTAGTATTTTTGCTTTTATTTTCAAAAAGACAGTGCTCCATACAGAAGTAGAGCTTATATTATAATATTTTTTGTTTTTAGAAATATGATTCCTTCGCTACATAAGAGTTCTCATGTTTCAAAAGCGAGAGCCAAGACCCCTAACATAATTTTTGAAGTTATGTTGAGTTAAGGTGCCTGGACCCGCTTCCTCGTCAAGCGAGAATTTGGGAATGAGCTATCTTTTGGTTAGCACGTGTTTATAAGAGCTAAGAATTAATTTTTATCTACAGACCAGTCCTCTTCGAAAAATGTATGTCAAGTTATAATGGGGGGTCTATTTCAAGAGTGATAGTAGGTTAAGCTGGTCAAACGGCAATTTTTTATGGCTTTGCCGCAGGTCATTAAGTATCAAGGTTGTGTTTCATTATTATCTATTTAATCTGTTTATTTATTTCTTTATTCACATGGCTTTTTTTTTTTTCTTTATACTTTAACAAAGGGTTTTTCTCAATAATTATTGGGCTGAGCTTTTAAGGCTTTTAAACTATGGACTTTATTTGTTTATATCTATTTATTAATTATTTAATGCAAAAATCTGATGTCGGCAGAAAACCGTTAATTCATGTCTGTGGTTTAATAACTTTTCACTATTTAGAAACCTAATGATGTACACTCTTGAAATAGACCCCCCCATTATAACTTGACATACATTTTTCGAAGGGGACTGGTCTGTAGATAAAAATTAATTCTTAGCTCTTTGAACCACCTAACCAAAATGGCCGACACTAGCCGTTTCCATAGCAACTAATGTTCCAAGAGACCACACTTATAAACACGCGCTAACCAAAAGATAGCTTATTCCCAAATTCTCGCTTGACAAGGAAGCGGGTCCAGGCACCTTAACTCAACATAACTTCAAAAATTATGTTAGGGGTCTCGACTCTCGCTTTTGAAACATGAGAACTCTTATGTAGCGAAGGAATCATATTTTTAAAAAAAAAAATATAATATATATATATATATATATATATATATATATAGAAATAAGTAATACAAAATTAAATTGGTATTTTAACACAAGGTAAGCTTGTTAACACTTCTCATGTTAACCTGACTTGCTCACCTACTCACTCAAGTAGACTCCACTAAGGAGTATGGGGCCACAGCTTTACATATTTGGTATTACTGCTGTGGTTTCTGTAGAAAGTAGATTTTTATGGGATGACGTTGCTAGTCCCATGCCCAACTAGTTTTGAATTCAGTTATCCTCAACCTAGACTGGTTATCAACCAGGGTTGAAGATCCTAGTTTACCCTACTATTTTACCCATATCTGGGGATTATGTTACCATAACATGTAAATATGTTATTTAATTACTTTTCTTAAAAAATAATTTAATAAAACTTCAAATCTATCTATGAATTTCTCACAGGTAATAATTAGTAAATATGGAAGTTTTTTTCATTTTGGCATGTTATACAAATGGCTGTCATAAAACAGCTAAAAAAAAATACAGTCTATATATATAATTAGGAAGAGTTTATTTTGCTATACTTGATTAAACACTTTTGTGTAGGACCTCTGATCGGGAGATTGGAGGTTTTGAGAAGCATGGAACCACCTCTTAATTGCTGTTGTTGCCAGGTCACTCTGATTCAGGTTGGTAGCACCTGTTAGGCAAATAATGAACTCCCAAATGAAAAGTATAAAAATATATTTTTATATGTAAAAAAAAAAAAAATTACCAGCTATATACTTTTATAAAAAAAAATACCAACAAACCATTTTATAGTAAAAATTTTCAGCAATACATTTTATAAAAAAATTGTAGACATGGCTGACATTGTCAAAAAAATTAAAATAAAACAACTTATGATTAATCTCACTTCTTGTAAGACAAAAACCAAGTTTTCATTCCTCATTTCATTTTGTAAAATTATTTGGTTAAAAAAAATGCAGCTAAGCAATTATAATTTAATCAGGAAATAATGTCATTCTCTTGAATTAATTATAACGTTTGAATTTTCATATTTAGATTTTGCTAAGTAACTCATGCTGGTTGATATGCTGTTAAACCAAAACGACCAAACCTTTTGTGTATAGCTTTCAAAGTTATGCAATTTTTTTATATAAAAAAGAATGTTTCTTTTCTTCTTGAGGAATTGTTATCTAGCTTTTTTCTGTTATATAGATTTTTATCTTTGTCAGTAACAATTATTGTTCACAACTATGTAGTGTAAGACTAATTTCTCATATAATTAATATCTGGAAAAAAATTAAACTATTGGTGTGCATTGAAAAAGTAATATCACAGCAATTTTTCCTCCCAAAATAGCTTTTCCATTTTTCATAGTATTTCTGTATTAGAAAATTACAAACAAAAGTGAAAACAAGTGAATGCTAGTAACAATTGCTTGTTTTGTTTTTTTTCGTTTTTTTTTTTTTTTAATTAGAAAAAAAAGGTGTAAGAAATATCTATTTTACAACCTTTGCAAGGTTGTAAAATAGATATTTCTTAGTTACACTTTTTTTCTTTTTTTTTTTTTTACAACTTTGTTATAAGAGGTTGATGAATTTATGCTTTGTTATATTACAAAGACCAACATACCATCAGTACTTCATTTTATTTTCAAGTGTTGGTATCCCAATTTGGTAATGTTCAAGGGCGACTGTTATGGACAGCAGGTATGTCTACATCTATGAGCACGGTTGTTGTCTATGACACTGTGAAAAGACATGCAGTATTAACAGTGCAGGTAAATATTTCATTTCTTGCAGGATTCTGGTTTCTTTTTATTCTCTCATTTTAGGATTTTATTTATGTTATAATTGTGAGTTTAAAAAAAATGTGCTTGTCTTTAAAAGAAGAATTTTATGCAAAGCAAAATACCGTTATTATAAATGAGCTGAGAAATGAAGATGTAAATTAATCATAGTAATTTAAATATGCTGTTTATAACGTTGAAAAAAATCATTGCATTCTAAATTTTGATCAGACAATTCAATTCCTTTGTGTTTCAGCTGATTTATTCATCAGGTGTATAATCTGTGTAAAAAGATGGAAATGTCTTATTTCTTCAAAAATGGCAACATATAACAATCCCCCCACTATGGATTAAATAGCAAGATATACTGGGCTCTCTAGCTTTCGGTGGCAACCAGTTTAAGAGAACTCTGAATTCAAATCATGGAGAAGGCAATAGGAAACTATTCCAGTACTTTTCCCAGAAAGTTATGGCATTTCATTGATAATAAAGAAAAGGAATCTGTGGAATCATTTTCGTTCTATGCTATGGCATTTTTAAAACACACACTCACACAGAGTTCATTTCAGCAATGCAAGAAAGACAGCTGAACCTTTTACTGCCACCCATGTGTGCAGATACTGTCTAGTTCAAAATTGCTGAAATAGACTGATCCAGTGGTATAGTAGCAACTATTTTTTCTGTCACCATTTTCTGAATAAAATAGGAACCTTTATTCTTTTCTTATAGATTATATACCTGACAAATGTAGAAGAATGGATTGATTAAACATTGTAATAACAAAAACACAAAGGAATACAATTGTTCAACCAGAATTTAGAATTTGAATATTCATTGCTCAATTTAAAATGCCGTGATGAAAATGCATAGAAAAATAATAAAGGATTGGCCACATGTTTGATCAATTTTATGCTTGTAATATTCATCTTTTATTTAATTTTCTTTGCTTAAAATAGATGAGTTACATTATTCTAAATATGTAGACTTCAAAACCAAATGACTTTCCAAAAATTGTGACTAACATCTTACCTAATCTAACCTAATCCTTATTTCAATAAATTAAATAATGTAGCTTAAATCTGTATAGCCATCATTATTTTTTTCTTCATACTGTTTATTTCTTTTATATTACTTTACTAGCTACCCAATGTTATAGTGAGTTTTAGACTTGTGAAACTTGGCAAAATTGAAATGTTTTGATGGATATTGTCTAAAATTTCTTGAAATTATAGTGCTTTTTTTTTCATTTCATTGTGTTATGGCAGTGCTTTCAAATATTACACTTTCTTTTTCTTCAATTTTAATTTTGAAAAATTTAAAATAATATTCATATATTTTCCATATCAAAGTTTTTATTTTTTCCCTCTTCAGGTTGGAATTCCTAATAGTTTTGTATCCTTAAGCTACACACACAAATTTCAAAATGACGATGATTCAAAATTACGAGGTGCTATACGGTAAGTACTGTATGTACTTTGCTAATTTTAACTTTGTAAATAACATTTGACTTATTGTTTTGATAAAGTTCATTGCAAATATTATATTCTACTTTTGTAGAGTTGGTGTGTTCAGTACAATTCTAGAATGTGCAGTTGAAAAGAAAATTACTGAATACAGTACATTGGGAGCAACCATGTTGATTGGAGTGCCTACGGGTGTCACACTCCGGATAAAGTGAGTATTAAAAGGTTCTGCTGTAGAAATTGGACTTTTGTTACTTATTGAATATTATAATGAAAGAAAAATCTTCAAACTCTTATAAATATTACTAATTCAATGTTTATATATCATAGAAATGTTTCTTTTCCTTCTCAAACAAGTAGAGATAGTTGTCAACTTGCCTGTCTTATTTTTCTTTTACTAATTCAAAAAGGAGAAATTATCTTTAGCAACAATTTTAAGTTGACAATCTTTTTGCCTTTACATCTTTCATGAGTATTAAGTTTGATTCAATTAAAAATTGATTTACTTGACGATATTCTTTATAAGGTCTTGTACCAAAACTGAACAATATATTTTTTCCTTAATTAGAAGTAAAAAGAAAAAAAAACAATTTTGATTCAATCTGTAAAGCTTTTGTCTTTTCCTTGATCTGTTTGCCAAAACGCTCATTCATTTCCATATGTGATTAAATAAGCTTAAAATGTTGAAATGCTATACATTGTTGCCCTTATTATGCTTTTATTTTCTTCTAAATTTGTGTCTAGGTTAAGTCGAGGCCGACAAACCTTCCTTTTTCCCATCCATCTTTCTGATCATGTATCGCCAAGTGCCATTTTTTATGGAACCGCTGTCCCTTTAATGCTATATCATGCTGTGAAAATTCTTGTTATTCAGCCATACTTACAGGATCAGAAAAAAAAGTGAGTATCATTTTATTAAATCACTGATTTTTACTTTGTTTCATTGTATTTGTTAAGTTAGCTTATGAAATTAAACATTTGGATCAAAATGCCATACTTTTTTGAGAAGTAATTCTCATCCAATGATGAAAATAGGAATGCATCATATGGGAGTTTCACATTTTATAGCAATACAAATATAGTAGTCCAATTTCTCATCTTATTTGCATGACTTTCAGTGTACCTACGTTGGCTATTGAATGTGATACAAGGTTGAGGTTTAAAGTGGGCAATGATTTTCTTAGCTTAGCTTAGATGTGGCACAAGAGTGAAAGTATGGAGCAGTCAATGACGATTGAACTCACTATTCAGTTGTAATTGATCTAGCAAGACAAGCTTGTTAACCATTACACCACGTCGAAGTGCTCATCTTTGTATGTGTTTGATACAAAAAGAAAATTGATCAATAAACTACATTGATAAACAAAAACTTCTAATGTCACAAACTTAATGTATCTGTTGAGTTACAGTTATGTATAAAAGATGATAGACTTTATACAGACTTTTTCAGATAATATTACCTTTTGCATTTATAAATGTTTATACTTTGGCACAATTTTAGACTTTACACAATCATTTAACATGATAAAATTTTGGTTCCTTATTATTACGCATTCCCAGCAATCATCTACATCTACGGAAAGTGTGTGTGCATATATATATATATATATATATATATATATATTTCGGATAGAATATATCTGTAAAAGTACAATATGAATAAAGACAAAATGAAAACTTATCTTAACCGAAGTGTTTTGGGACTTTATCAAGGCAAATGCAAGCATTTTATTTTGTAAAATGTATTTATAGACAAGGGCAAAAATGTTAGTTTTTCAAAATCTTTAAATTTAAGGAACACTCATGAATATTCATCAGGTTAGCTGAAAAGTCTAGGTAAGTTATGGAACTGTAACAAGTTTAAATCTTGAATAATCATAGAATTCTATTTAAGAGCACTTAGAAACTGCAGCCCCCAATACTTGTTACAGTGCCATAACTTATCTATACTTTTCAACTAACCTGATGAATATTTGAGTGGAGTGTTTGTTAAATTTAAAGGATTTTATTTTGCAACATATTTTTTTTTTAAATTTCAAAATTTAACCACTAAAATATTCTTAAAGCTAACTGCATAAATAAATGGTAAACTATGGAAGATACTAAGTGATGTAATTTAATGCCTAATAAACAAAAGTGGGTTAACGTTACTGAATTTATTTGTTTATACTTATTTATTTTAATGTAATTATTATTTAGATTAAAAGTTCTTGAGAGTGCAGCTATTGATGCTTCCCAAAATGTTAACTTGCGCCCTGGATTTTTTTCAAATATCTCTTTTCTTAAAAGAAATATTACCTTCCCGTGCCAACATACTTGACTATAAAAACTTTAAAAAAATTAAAAGAAAACAGTTCACCTTCTATTATTTAAAATAAATATATACATAAATAATTTATCAAAATAAAATAATAATTACATTAAAAATATAAATTCATTCATTCAGATCTAAGCATCAAGATGCTTGAGCAATTAAGCCGTGAAGGCCACCAGATACAGTCAGTCATATCTGAATATAAAGCTATTCTTTATTTTTCCCAGATATAAACTGCCATCTTTATTTGCAACACTAAGTCTTCTTAAAACATTATGTCCCTTTAGGACATAGACATGGTTCCCCACGGCTTCCTTTTTATTTGTAAACTCTACATTACTATGACTCTTCTTGGTAAAGATAGTTGCCGTCTACATGGGTTTTGAATTATGAGTTGCTCTATCAATGTCCTATTACTTTACCCCTGACTTGGAGAAGAGATCAATTCATGTCTTAATCTAAGGTATTAGTGTAAAGAGAACAACTTCAGTCAAAATATGAATTCAACCTGCTCATTCCATTTTCAGTACTGGCTACCTTAATCAGATTAGTCATAATATTTTAAATTTGGAAATTGAAATGTTAAATATTAATTTTTTACACCTTAATTTCTGTTACTTTTTATCACAACTGCTGGATTACTATAATTTTGCACCCCTTACCAACTGCTGGATCACTATTGTTTTGCACCCCTTCGCAATGCTTGGATCACCATCATTTTGCACACTTTAGCAACCCTCACCATTGTTTTGCAGCAGGTAGAGGAGATAAATTCTACAATGTTTGTGAACTTCTCCTATAATGACACTTTATTAATGTCCAATTCATTTGAACTTTTTATCTTTTTTATTTATTTCCCATTTGAAATATTCTTTTTCCAGAGAAATTGAGAAGAAGCAAGAAGAACACAGTGATATGCTGTATAAGAAGAAAATGGAAGCAGATGCTGCTGTAAAACCTCTTTTATTTTACTTAATGTTTCTAAAGAAAAATTCAAACTACCACCAGGCATATTAGTTATAGTAATCAGATTTGTGTTTTGTATTTGTATGTTTTGATTACAATGATTTTTTGCAATTCCCATTATTCCATTAAAAAGGTCAAGAAAACGAGTTGTTGACATTGATCTCTCTTGCATGTTTACAATTTCTTAACCAAAGATAAAATTTATTTTTAATTGTCTCACAATAGATGAAAGTTAAAATGTTCCTACTTTTTGTAAAA
The DNA here is from genome assembly GCA_964036315.1 of Acanthosepion esculentum. Taxonomy (NCBI): domain Eukaryota; kingdom Metazoa; phylum Mollusca; class Cephalopoda; order Sepiida; family Sepiidae; genus Acanthosepion; species Acanthosepion esculentum. The sequence goes on from OZ038499.1 coordinate 33,948,569, forward strand.
AGTGGCAAGAGAACTTATTTGTTAAATGTTATATATTAACCAACATGCCATTAATTTTATCTTTGTTCATTATAGACTGTAGGGCATCTGGTAATCTATGCTAAGGCCAACCACAGTTGTGATCAGACATTGGGAATGCCATGATGCTTTCATTAGCTGCATATAGTATGTGCTATATGCAGCTAATAGGAGCTAAATAAAGTTTTTTGAATTTAGTGATATCCTTCTAGACTGGTTGCCAACCAAGGCTAAAGAGCCAAGTATGTTCTATTTAACCCATACCTGGAGGGAGATGGATTCATACCCTTTCTCAAGGGTATTAGAATAAGTGAATATAACAAACTCAACTGGAATTCAAACATGGCTAATTTCTCATTCATAGATGCTATCCAAAATCTATAATGAATCTAAATTATCCTCTGCTTCCAATATTGGTTTCAAGATAAAGATGTTTGCCATGATTCATTTCAATATGTAATTAAATCTCCCTCTTCTGACTTGATTCTCACAGCTGAATGGGGGGAAAGAGTGGCTTGTAACATTCAATACCTTCAAAACAAAGTTAGTAATAATTCATCACCATCGAGCAGACCCTAAATTTACTCCAGTCCTGATGAGTGTTCATACTCTCAATGAAACTCTGTGCCTTGATCATTTATTGGGTCTCCAGAAAATACCAAACTCTATTACTATGCTCTATCTTTACAGGAGTCAGATCAGACCAAGAATGGAGTATCACTATCAAAGCTAGACAGGTGCTGCCTAGTACTCACTATTTTCCACCCTTTGTGTTCCTTTGATAAGGAGTAAGTTCCACTCATACAGCTGGTTCCCCAGAACTGTTACTTTGTGGAACAGACTCCTGAGAAGATGTTTCTCTCACCACTACAATCTTAACCTTTTCATGTTCATGGTTAACTGTTATCTATCTTGCATATCCTCATATGCACTTCCTCCTTCCCCCTGCTGATGTAATGAATAATGGCTTGGAATTAAAAATCTGAAAGTTACCTTTGTTACATTCACTTATGCCCTTGGTAAAAGTATGAATCCATCTCTCCTCCCCTTAGTTAAATAGTTGAACTTGTATCAGAAAAAAATCATTGTCAAAAAATTTGTAATGCAATATTCACTCACAAAAAAAAAAAGAATGATTCTTGCAATCCAAAATGTTTTGGCTTTAAATAAGCCACAAAAAAAGGCAAATCAGTCAGTCAATTTGTTCGCCTCCCTTACAACAATCCCACTCAGTAATCCTCTACCTTAAGTAGCCCTTGTGTCTTGTATTGGGTGGACTAAAATTTTAAAAAAGATTAATCCATGTTATTACTATTATTGCTTATGCTATTTAACACTGATTTGCAATAAACTTCTTTCTCTCTCTAGGTTCACTTGATGCAAGAAACAGTCCAGAGAATTGTTGAAGAGGAAACTGAAAAGAATGGTTTGATTATAGTGAAAGCTTTATATGGGAAACTTGATGATAAATCAGAAAAGTAAGTTTATTGTTTATCAAAAGTAGAAATGACCTTGTCTGTTGCTCCATTATCCCTCCAGCATGGTGGATGATTGCTACGATTTGCTTTGGTATTTTTGAGAATAAATGAGCTTTCATTTTTAACGTTGATTGGAAGCATTTACTTAAGCAACTATTGATTATTCTTTAAAAAGCAATATTGTCTATAGATATTTTCTTTTTTAAAATAATGACTTTATGCAATATACTGTCCATGGAATTTAAACTTAGAATTTCTTCAAGGGGTAATGGATTCACAAACAATTTGTATTGCTTTCCAAAGTTTGTATGAAAATTGTTGCTGTCATAAAAGCACATTTTGATGATGCTACAAAGATTTTTGATTGGGTTCAGATTTGGCAAAACTGTAGGCCACTTCATAAATTAGTCATTTTATTTTTTCAAATCTAGTTTAGCTAAGAATTCAGCAATAGTGGCATTAATTGGAACATGATATCATATGGTGTTGTTAGATCAAAATTGTTTGCTTTTTACATCACTGACTAAATCATTGCTGCTTGGTTAGTTTGTTCATTTTTTTAATCCTCTTATCACATTAAATTGATTCTTTTGAGATCATTGCATATGAATTGGAATGTTTTATATAATTATTTACCTATTCTAGCATAAAGTAAATTTTATGTTGTGTTTATATTTTTATCTTGGATTATGTGATATTCTGTGTAAGGTACATTTGATTGAAATTGTTTGATTCTACAATTATTAGTTTTATAATTATCTTTTCATTGATTCACGTGCAATGTTGGAACATACTGTATAATGTCCAAGTTATTCTACAAGGAAAATTCTGAAAAATAGTTGCTTTAGAATTTACAGCTACTCTATAACCTTGGATAAGGACTGAAAATTATTTTTATTGCAGTGGGTTTGTGGAGGGCAAATACATTGATATTGCTGTCCCACTTCAGTGCCTTGTCAAAAATTCATCACTGTTGATACCAGAAAAGAACAGTAAAGTAAGTATTACTTGGGTCAAATTGTAAAATATTTTCTCTTATTAAAAGCATTTTTCTACTTTGAAAATGGATTGGTTTCTGATAAATTGTCACAATTTGATTTGCCATTACAATATTTGTTTTTCCCTCTTTATCACATGAATGCATTCGCGTTATTTATTTTAATAATTGATTGTGTATATCATTCAATATAAGAAATATTCCATAAGATTGAAATTTTACAAATACTACAATTTGATATTTGAATTTATAAATCTTTTTTGTATTTTATTTCTTATTTATATTTGAAAACCACTTTTTTTTTCTCCAAAATAATTATTCACATGTCAGTGATATTGAAATAAGTGATTTATTTGGGGAAATTGGAAAAGTTTTAACCGATCTTTAGGTTCAGAAATGTTAATATTAATTAAAGATATTTGACTTATAATTGCCTTCATTGTCCCCTAGGTTAATAAGAAACAGATTAGCTGAATGGTGGGAAAATAAATTTGAAACTCATTTGTGCAGAGTTAAATTGATGTTGTCTTTATCTGCCTTCTGCTTCCAAGTTTATTCTTCTCTTGAGACATAGCAAAGGAATCAACACAAGCTTCATGTATATTCAAAGAAATAAACTTTTAATAACAACCAAAAATAATGACGAAAATATGTTTAGTTTCATAAAGTATAGTGAATGTATGTGTGAAAAGTGTTGATAATATTACACATATACTATACCTGTTAAGAATTGTATATACAAGTAGTAAGTTGAATATTTTTTTTATTTACTTTATGAAAAAAATTCCAACTTGTATAAGGAAAAACAATTCAGACATTATGTTTAGAAAGTCAATGTTGAAATTTGTTTGATGGTGGTGAGGTATCTAGTTTTGTAAGCATATAGTTAAAATAATGTATGTAGTCGATATTGGAATGGCTTGCCCACGAGAGGTGGGCCGAATGATTTCATTTTATGTAAGAGAGAGAATAGATAGAATTTCTGGTTCATGTAAAAAGGTTTGTATTCAATCATGTGATGTTCTCCTTATTATTACAAAGTGTAATCTTTTGACTGACTGAAGCCTATGTTTGCACAAAAATGATTGTTTCATTGTAGTCGTCATCATCATGACTGCAAGGTAAAAAGAGCTAAATCTTGATAAGAGTCGGCAAATGGAAGATAATATTATGGCACATAGAAAAGTAGAAAATTGTTTAAATATCACCCCATATGTGTTAAAAGAAGGGGAGCAACTTAATGAAATTTTCATGTATTTAACACTCACCTGATTCCATATTTCTGAGATCTCAGCTGAAGATTTCTAATAGTAAAATGTAGTTTTATATTGAATGATTTTTGTTCGTTTCTTTCTTCAGACTGGACTTTTGGGATTTTATGATCCTTGTTTGGGAGAAGAAAAAAGTTTATACATCCGTTATAAATTTAGGGGTAAACTGCATCATGTAACTCTAGGAGATTTTGAGCCACTCAAAATACCCATGAAAAGTAAGTACTTTTTGTGCTGTTGATTTTTTTTTTTTTTTTTTTTTTTTTTTGAGAATGACTACAGTGTGTAAATTATTTATATTTTTAGATTGGTTGTAGTTTAATATTTACAAACAGCATTTCCCACCTGTAGATTTTTTGTTTTGTTTTTGTTTATCTTGGAATTACACAATTTTAAATAAATTAAAAATGAATATTAGAAAATTGAATCAAGATAATTTGATTTTCAACAAAGACTAGAAATGAACAAATCCAATGAAATTTTAGCTAAAGAATTTTAATAGTAATAAAATGGTTAGTAAAAGGACTGGTCAACTATTTGTTGAATAATTTTAAATGCCATATCTGTAGACTCTTATAGATTCCAGTTTAATACAATATATTGATATATAAGAGTTTTCTCATGAAATTTTATGACTTGTTATAAGGAAATGCTGCTTTAATTGCAAAATTACTCGAGATAAAGTAAAACTTGTAATCTTTATTATATTTTCAGAATTACTAAATTGTCATGTATTATTATTTTCACTATTTAATAATAAAATCTGTAAGGCACATAGATAAATCAATATGTCCATAGCCTAAGATTGAAAAAAAATTACTCAGACTTTTAGTTTTCAACAATCTCTTTCCTTGTCAATGCATTTTTCCATAAATCTTAGATCAAACAGGATATAGTGAGAATTTCAGATCAACATTCAGCTCGGTTAAGCTATGGACTTATTGATGTACTCTTGTATATTTTTGCAATATTTTCCTACAGATCAATGTTGCCAAAATAATAATCTTAACCATGGTGTGAAGTAAGTGTCTCTTGAATTATTTTCCCTTTTTTCTTTCTTTTTTAATCTTTTTCAGAGCATTTAATCAAGGATAATGATTCGAATGGAAGTCGAAGCAAATCTTGACAATAACATTGTATAGGAATATTGAATGGTTTCTCCACTCCCTTTGGCACCCATTCTGGAGCAAGTGGTGTGAAGCACTTCTGGTCTTCATCAATCTTTCTACCACTACCCACCACAATTATTACCATCACCTCCCTGACCAACAGGTTGCCTGTGGTGACTCTTTAGTCTGTTTAAAAAAAGAAAAATACAAATTTAAAAAATAAGTAAATAAAATGACAACACAAACCAAGCAGGCAAAGTTAATGAACCTCCCCAAACTGCTCCAACCTCAAGGGTACCACACCTTCGTAGCAAGTGCTGTTGCACACCTTGCTATTTGTTACTGCTGGGCTGGTTCTTCTCTTCAAAGAAAAAAAAAATAAACTCATTCAATTATGATAGTAAAAGTCTTGGAGTCTTTTCCAGTTCAGTAAATTCATTAGAAAAATCTGACATTCTGTTTGCAAGGAAAAAAATGAAAGATGAAAAAAGGATTTTTTTTATTTTATTTTTTTTTATTTGCGGGCTAGGGAAGGACAAAAACAATGTGGATGGGTGTGGACAGGTAAATAACTTTTTTTTTAAATCAACAGACCTTAAATTATCACATTGCTTCCAAATAGAAATTTTCTGCATGTGTATATTTATTAAGGCTGAAAATAAGTCTACAAAACCTACTTCTAAACAATCAATATTTCATTTACAAATCAATAGAACTAATTTTGTTACTACATAATTTATTCACATTAATTTCAATTACTGGTTAGAATTTGATGTGAATAAACATTGAAAAGTCAATTACATTTCATTGTTAATGAAGTATATTTTTCATTTATTTTCAAGTGTGTATATTTATATATGTATATACATATTTATTTATGTGTATATGTTATATGTATGCTTGACTTACAATGAGAATTTTTTGGGGAGCCAGAGTGTATTTATTTTTATTTTAAGTTGTATCTTCAAATCCTTTTACATAGAACAAGTAAATTACCAGCTGTAAAATAATGTTTGATATAATTTATTATTACTTTTTATTTTTGTGATATATTTAGAAATTCTAGATAAGCTTTCTTTTGATTTATAGGAAAGCCAAGATTAGTGTTAGATGTTGTAAGCATACCATATCAAAATCTAGTAAAATGCAATTTTTTTTTCTCTCCCCCAATTAATGAAATTTTGCTTTGATTGCAATCAATTCAGCATTTTTATTTTCCTTTTAAATTTTAACAATGGTTCTGGATTTTTGTTTCCATTCTGAAAACTTTCATGTTTTGCTGTCATCAAAAATATAGTTGATATTTAACTTTGTTTTTTAAAGTAGGCAGAAGAGTTAAATGAAGATGTATGGAGATTCACTCTCAGTCTCTATCTGGTAACTTTTCATGTTTCCCATCAATGATTTGAATAGTTTGTATTCTCTATAAAGCTCGAGAGAAACCTCCCTAAATCCCCTTCTTTATTATCATACTCTATTTAACATATGCACTCCTGTTCTAAAACGTCTTTTTCAGATAAGGGTTCATGCCTACAGCATTAAATCATAATTTCTAATAAGACTTGTTGACATTGATTGTTGTAGCGTACATGAAGATGGAATACCCAACCCAATTTTGATATTGAAAGTAGTTCTTGCCCTTGCTTGTTGAGTGATTGGCTTTCAGTAAAGCCTGTTTTGATTAGTTAATACTTGTTTAAGAACCAGTATGATTTTTTTTTTTTTTTTTTTTTTTTGCTAACTAAAAATATCACAGTAGTAAATACTTGTACAACTGTAATCTTGTTGCCATCTGCAAAACATTTCAAGGTGTCATGTAGAAACAAATCGGGGAAATATTACCACATTTATTTTTGCTCTAGTTGCAATTAACTTAGATTAAACAGGATTTAATTTTATTTTTAAAATCTCTTATTAATTTTCTGATGAAAATTTAACATTATATAATTGAAGACAATTATCTGAAGGAACCCATTAAGAAATGACAGATGTTGTCATGTCCAGACATCCACAGCAGTTATTTTCATTCAGTAAAATAGCAATATTGTGTTTCTCTTGGCATTTTTGTTTTTTACTTTTTGCTCTTAAAATCCATTTCTTTTCCCTTTTTGAGTCAAATGGTTCAAAGCAACAAAGCCATATTGGATTTTTAAACAATGAAAACTTTTTTTTAATATCTGTTCTTTAAGCAATTACAGAAATAGTAAAAAAAATAATGGTAGAATTCTTTATTAGCAAAGATTTGTACATTGTTTTCTCATTTCTTCATTTTAAATTTCTTTAATTCTCTCTACATTTTGCTATTTTAAAGTACTTTTTATAAAGTTTATTTTTATTGCAATGATATTTTATATTAATGCAACACTTTAGGCATTTTTTTATTGCTCAACCATTAAGTAAACAACATGATTTGGGAATAAAATAGCTTCTGGCATGATTTGGACCCACATTCTGCATCCATGGGAGTCTGTCTGACATGAATGATGCCTTACTGATGTGGCCACAGAGACCAATCAGTAGATGAAGTTTAGATTTGATCATATAGCCATTTTGTTTTTCCTCCCATATTGTTTTGGTTTGTTTTTTAGGGTTTTTTTTTTTTGTTTTTGTTTTTTTGTTTTTTTTACTACCAAGTAATAGTAATGGTTTTTAAATTACATTTCTTAGGTGAAACATCTTTGTTAATTATTGACAAGTTTATCTTTTGTTGTTGGTTTGTTTATTTCTAATTATGCTACTTGCTTAATGGCCAAAAAAATAAAATACCCGAGTATTGTGATAAAAAAACAACAGTAAGATGTTAAAAATAATCATTATATATAGGGCACAGTGAGTGCTGGTGGTAATAAAACAGAGCTTGATGTAAAATATACATTTGTTCCTCACTCTGAGTTTCATCCAGTTTTCAATTTGTGCATGAAACTCAGTTGCACGAAACGGTGAGGTACAAATCTGTGAATGGGTGAAAGGAGAGGGAATTAACTAATCTTCAGCATGCCATTTTAAGTTTCATCAAAGGAAAAAAAAAAGATGAAACAAACTTCAAGTTGCAACAATTGTTCATTCAATTCTAACATTCTCTTTCTTTTGGATAATGGAGATAAATGCTGTGATTGGAATCTTTGCTGTTTTGCAGTGTTTCTACAGAGCAGACAGCAGAAATCTTTTAATGATTAAGACTAAATTTGTCATGAAAAAAATTTGCAAATTTTAGAAGAAACTTCAAAATATAATCAAGAAACTCATTGATGTATGCACATCTTTTATATCAAAAGTTACGTTAAAAAGAAGTTTTTGTCTTTATGGCATCTATGTGAGACAATTTTTTATTTTTTTATTTATTTATTTTTTTTTTTGCTGTATAAATTTGTAGAGACCTTATTAAATGCTATTATTTTTATGCTGCTTCATGTTAAATATTTTCTCATTTGTTTTTCTAATTTTGTTTTCATTTGAAAATTAAATGTGAATTGTTTAACAAAGCAAATGATTGAGAATTTGTATAACAAAAATTGTAAATATTCTCGTTGGTAAAAGTTGACAAATGAAAATTTTTTTTTTTCCCTTTGCCATAAAAGTATAAATTGATTTTTCTTCTAGTAGCTAAAAATACATAGACTTTGAATCATTTCGACAAGTTACAAAATCCACAGTTTACATTCTTTAATTTTTTCAAAATATTTAATGTCTTCTTTCACCAAATTACTCATTATTTTGCTTATTTAATGCAAATACTTTTCTAGTAGCCAACAATTGTGATTTACTATCATAAAACCCCCTCCTCCCTCTCCCTCAACATTTTAGTATAATTAGTTACCCTTATGTTCAAGCCTCCCCGCTCAGTATCTTAGTGTATCTTAATGCATACCTTTTAGATATTCCTGTCCACATATAACGCTTCTACTACCAAAACAATAAGTAGACATAATTTTCAATGTGATATCCAAGGTCTTTCTTGTTACACTTTCTGATCCTCCTGATGAATATTGGGGATCAAAATCTAACAAAGTTTGTATCATGATTTACTTTTTATCATTCTACACAGAAATCATTTTACTTAACACAGGCATTTCTGAAAATAAGTGCATTTCATTACCTCTTTTATATATAAATAGAAAGAGTAATAAATCTGGATTCCTGCCCTAAAACTCATTTTGTATATTTAGTTTTAAAAAGTAGCAGAAACATTTTTCTATTTTGCATGATTTGATTATAAGGGAAGTTCACTTTGCAGTTAATAAATGCTGTCTTCATTAAACATTGTTTAAATGAAGATCAAAGATTTGGTAGAATCTCTCCCATAATTATGTTCCTATTCCTAATCTTTATTGCTTCCATTTTCTCTTTCTCAAGTTGACATCAATGCAAATTGTCATGTTGACAATTTTAGCTTGAATGCAGCTATCAAAACTTGCTTAACAGAAAATTCTGGGTCCTAATTTATCAAAATAATTTCGTTTTTGATATTGCTTTTGATGTACTTGAGAGTTTTATTATTTTGGGTACAACATTCCAAGATAACCCCACCATCAAATCATTCAACGATAAATTTCTCTGAATTTCAAATCATTTTTCACTCTTTTAAAATTCTAATTTATAAATTTGTTACCTTTTAGAATAGAAAACATTTGCAATGAGTGTAAAGTGTTGAAATTTTTTTTTTTTTTATAACATTTGATAAATATGGTACATTTGCCATTTTAGTGATGAAGCATTGAATGAGATTTCATGTGAGTCTTAATATCAGTAAACTAATAAATGCTTTGTTTAGCCTGGAATTTGATTTTTTTTTTTTTTTTTTTTTTCTTTTTTTTTTTTTTTTAATTATGTCCAATATTAAAATTTAATGTAGCTGGGGGTGTGATAATATTTATTTTTATTTTTTTTATATTTTTCATAACTTAGTGGAATTTGTGTGTTCGTTTTGTTTCTATTTTCAATGGGTGCAGTGCTGTTGCCTTGATATGTTTATCATGAATTGTGTTTTGATATTTGGAAAAGTTGTTAATCAGTTACAGCTATCAGGATGAAATATGCAAGAACACTTTTGATCTTGTCAAACTAAAAACATTGACAGAATTATGGTTCCAACATAAATCATTATTCATTTCAGCAAGTTCATTTTCATTCATTTTTTTTTTTTTTAAGAAATTCTGATAATTTAAAATTCAATAACTATTAATTCTGTATCTGGGTTCAGTATTAAGGATGAGTACAGATGCATTTCAAAATAAGCTTTCGATATATTGAGAATTAAGTATTCACTTTTCAATGAATTTATGTATAATTTTGCTACATGAATATTTTATTGGTTAGCAAAAATTTAATATATTAAAAACAAAATTTATCTTCTTTCTTAACTTGGTTATTTCCTAACCAAAAACGAAAGTGTGTGTGTGTGTGTGTGTAAATAAATAATATTTTAGGTTCAAATAGCTATTCTGACATGGTACAGTCCGACCACTTTAATTTAGTACCCTTGGGACCAGGCCACTGCTGGACTAATACTCTTTGTTAAGACAAATCTGGTTCTCCAGTCACTGGTGTGTTTATCTAAAAAATAAATACGTCTAAATTCACCTTCATCCCTGCTGTGTGCCAATGGCTTAGAAGTAGAGTCTCCGACTGATACAAATCAGCCAGGTTTTGATCACGGCTTGAGGCAATTGGATGTCTAGCCACACTGATGAACTGCAAAACGGTTTGTTTGTGGATGACTGACACACACACACACATATATATAATGTGTATGTGTTATCAAAGGTAGAACAAAGTTTAAAACAGGAAATATAACAATCATTAATGCTTCCAAACAAGCTTTTTATTGTTTCCTGCAATACAAAGACTAAAAAAAGCCTAAAATCCAAAAAATAATATATACTTACTATTTTGTATGCAGCTATATATAAGAAATGAGCAAGACTATCACCAAAACACTCTGCTGCTGTGGAAAGTTCTAAACATGTTAGCCACTTAACGATATAATGGCAGCTGACATAAAAAAAGTGATGGATTAAAGATGGCAGACAACACAAAAATTTTTCCTTTACTTTTTGATAAAAGAGAAATTGTTTTAACCTGCTCTTATTTTTAAGAATTGCCAAATACTAAAAATATGCTTCTTACTGAATAACAGAAAATCTACAAATTGAAGTAAATTTTAAAAACACAAGATAATAGAAAATACTCTTAAAGAATATTTAAACATTATTAATGCTTTTTTTCACACACACTATAAATTTTGATATTTGTAAAGGATTCTCTACTCTTGATTGTTGTTGGCTTACAGTCATCAAATTGAAACATTGGTTCTCATATGATCACCAAAGTTATCAATGTCTAGCCTGGTCTTTATGTAGACAGATGGTCACTTTGGAATACCAGGTGCTGTAAACTTGGCTGTAATGTTTAACAGCTCAGAATTGGAAATCTGAGGGCTGAGTTCCAATTTCAGTAGCGTTCATTATATTCACATGCACAGATACTCTTGGGAAAGATTGAATCCACCTCTTCTCCTCCAATTATGGGTTAATTAGTAGGACCAGTAAATCATTATCTCCAAAAAAAATCTTACAATCTAAAAATATTGGCTTCTGACTTTAAATAACCTGCAAAAGGTTGATAAGCCATAAAAAACAATCAATCAATCTTGATTGTTATTACCACGATCTATGACCCCCAACAATATTTAAATTGGAGTACAAATCAAAACTTCAAGATCTTACAACAAAAAAGTGAATCTACCCTGATTGATAGCCTCGGTTCTGTACAATTCACCCCAACTATAATTTAACATCTAGTGTTTGTACATGGTAAAAAGAAGCAGGACCTCTTGAGCAATGACCCTACACCACTTGTCTGTTTGTAGCATTGCAGAATAACTTCTTGTACTTTCATCATAAAAATACATTTCTGATTCCAGATTAGCCATTGTCTTTATCATATCAGCACAATATTAAATTTAAATATGTATTAATAATTCAATTTCTTTCACAACAAATATTTTGGTAAAGCTACCTGACCAAACCTAAAAAAAAAAAAAAATTTAAATGAGAGTAAATTTACTCAGCAGAAATTCCCTTGGAAAAATGAGGAAATTTGTAAAATTCTTCACATTTCCATGGGACTTATTATTCAGAATTCTGGGGTTATTTTAGTTCAAAGAGAAGAATGGTCTATATTTTCAAAATATTAGAGACAATTTTAAAATACTTTTTATGATTTATTTTTTCCTAAAATTCTTTCAATTGTTTTGCCATGCTAGTAACAATTTTTTTTTGCTTTTTATTCCATCCTTTTCTTAACACATCTTGGCTATTGTTACCATTTAGGTTTCACTAATAAAATAATACTATAGAGAAACAACTAATAAATTTTGTACTATAAAAAGCATACCTTCACTTCAACTAATGCTTAGATATTTTATAAACTGTGATAGAAGCACAAATTTATTTTATCTATTGAAACAACTACTTAAAGAATATTTGACTCAAAATCTTTAGTAATTCCCAAATATCTTCTTTTTTTTTTCTTTTAAGCCACTCTGACAAGTGGATGCTATATCTTAAAAACTCTGAGTAGAAACCGATAAGTTTAATGCTTAATTTTATTAATTCTTTATCTCTTGATATTGTGCACTTTAATTAGAAAGACTTATCAGAAATACACTGGTTGGGTTTTTTTTTAATTTTTTTTTTTTAGGATTTATTAAATTAATAATCAATTTTATAATTAGTTTGATATGACAAGATACACTAAACAAACACTTTATTTTATGCTGCTATAAACTGCAACCATCATTGGTAATTTTGAGAGAAATGGTTGAATTTCACTATTAATTCAGTATCAAACACTAATACTTTAATCTCTCCATCAGTAAAAAAAAAGAAAAAAATTAGGAATAATTTTAAGCTATATTATGTGCTAGAAAAAGAGTTGACTTTTTTTATTTTTATTGAGATGTTAGATAATCCTACGTTCAAATATTTAAGCAATATTGACATTCTTGTAGATATTTACTACAACACTTATAGTTTGGAAAAAGATGATCTTGTATAATTTTCAACAATCTCTTGTGAGCTGTATTCACAGCTTTGTTTATACTAGGCTTCTTCCTGTATTATATTGCTTGTAGATAATACTAATTGCATAACAAACATCTTTTAACAGTCTTTTATTACAGCAATGGTTCTTACTACACAATAATGAAATGGAATCCACCTTTAGTTTGTTGTTAATCTCAATTGCATAACTGCATCTTTTCTCTCTGATTCTTATTACAAAATCTTGTCATATAACCTGAGTGCTATTCTGCTGCACAATTTATAGACTGCAGTTGTTCAAAATCACTTTCCGGGTGTTATTTGGGAGAGATAAAGAATAACAGCTATTTACTGGTGTTTAATTTCAATTCTATTAAAAACAGATGCTTCATCCTAATGTTAATGGTTTTTCTAAGTTCTTAAAATAGATTTATAATTTTTCTTGATCCAAATCTTTGATTTTCATGTGTTTAGTTCTCTCCATAATTGCTGAAAATTTGAATCAAGAAGGATTCTTTTAAATTAAAAATAGCTTTTTTTTTTTTAAAGTAATTATTAGTTTTAATTATGATACTAGATAGAGAAATGAATATTTTCTACAATAGTCTATGAATTAAATAATTAAATATTTGCATTTATATTTTTTACTTTAAAAAAAAAAAAAATTTACAGTATTTATCTTGTGTGTGTGTGTGTGTATATATATATATATACACACACACACACACACATAACTAATAGGCAGACACTATAAAATATAATAAACATGCTGCAAGTGTTAGAATTATCCTGATCTTAGTCTGCACAATGTTTTATCCAATAATATTTCTTTATACGATTTCAAAATGAATTTTATAACAAGCCTGATAATCTGGTAACATTATGACTTGCATTTATATCTGTTGGTTGAGAGTATGCCAGACCCCCTCCCCCAAAAAAGGATTATTAAACAAGAAAATTAATTTTTTTTTTTTCCAGTGCTGCCCCATATTGAAATTGAAAACATTAATGATATTCTGGACTCAAATCTGGTCACATTGTGATTTGTTTAAAAAAAAAGAATAAAATTTTAGAATTTGTAAACTGTTGTCTTTTTAATAACATAATGAAGACATGATCATGTTTTTTTTGTTTTTTTTTTCCTTTTTTATTCATTCATTCATTCACACACATCTCTATGGTGTTCCAAAAGTCACCTTTTTTCTTTAGTTTTTTCAGGTATTTTATAAAAGCGGCTTTGGAAAATAATCCTGTAAAAAAAAAAAAAAAAAAAAAAAAAAAAAAAAATAGTGAAATCTTTCTACCCAAGCCAAGGGTCAATAATTCAAAGTCAATGAGCATATTGTTGCCATTATGGTGGGTGAGATTCTCCAAATTTTGAGAGTAACAGTTCAATAAGTGGCATGCCATGTTTGGTTAGGAACGAAGGAATATTTGAGCGAGTAGGGAGAGTATTGAAGATTTGAGTGAATCAACTCTTAAACAGTCTTGACAGGGTTGGATCTCTTGGATGTCACTTCAACAAATTTTTAAATATATCAACCAGTTTCCATACAAGAAGATAGGGCAACAGATCCTATGACAAGGAGCACAATCCAGCTTCTCAAGCAATTTTTGTGGAAAAGAACAATTTCTCACAGTTGCAGCATATACTGATCACCATGTTCTCCAGATCTGACAAGCCCTAAGTTCTTCTTATGCAGCTATCCAAAGAAAAAAAAATTGTCAACGAGCCTTAGACTCTCCAAAAACTGAAGGATAACATTCAGATAGACATCAAAGCACGAGAGCCTGAAACACTGAGGACTGTGATGGAAAATGCTTTAGAAAGGACTTTTTTGTGTGAAGCTGAAAATAGACAGCACTTAAAAGATACAATCTTTCTCAACAAGTGTAAATTTATTTCCCATTATCTACTCTATATAATACAATCATATTGTGAATTAAAGTTAAAATAAAGGGGTTATTTAATTTTGAAATCCATTGGTGACTTTTGGGCCACCCTGTGTGTGTGTGTGTGTGTATATATATATATATATATATATATATATATATCCATACATCCAGAGAAGTTTATTAAACTCCACTGACAAGGTTTATCTATTCAACTTCTTATATCATTCCAATTTTTGAATGAGTTGCTGTACAATGGGAAATTGAAGTGATGAAAAAATTGTCTAAAGTTCAATTTTTTTTTTTTTTCATTTCTTTTTGTTATCTTGAAGTACTTTCGTCTATCACAATCATTGTCAAGAACTGGGTGTTGTCAGTATAGTAAACAAGATTTACCTAAACTGGGATTTTAAGATTGCTGGAATTGGAATCATTTCAAAATGATGTCAAACGGAAAAGAATGTATTCCAGCAATCTAAAAATGCATGAATTTAGTAGAAAAATCTTGCTTACTATACTGACAACACCCAGTTCTTCACAATAGCTGTAACAGTTGAAAGTACTTGAATATAAGAAAAAAATATTGAACTCTGGGTAATTTATTCATAACTTCATTCCCAATGTACACAACCTCATTCGAAAATTGGAAAGATATAACTTGAATAGATAGACCTTGTTTGTGGAATATAAAAGGTTATTTTTCTTCAATTGATATGTTTGGGACAAATTGTTTTGTAAGAATAGACAAATTATTGTTTTGATCATCTGGTAGTCTCAGATATCCACTCATTGGTAAGATCAAATGTTCTTTAATTTCAGTTAAGAATGTTGAATCCTGCTTAAATTCAAATATCCTACAGCTATTAAATTAAATTTTGCAAAACAGTTTTTAATATCAGTAGTGTGTGCTACAAAAACCAATTTAGTCCCCCACCCCCTGCCTCTTAGAATCCAGTATTAACCCATTGACTTCTGCAAACATTTCCATCATTCATAGGTGAATTCTAGAACCATGATGATATAAATTTCCATCAACTTTAATTAATAGGTTATTTCCTCAATTGCTTTACCACCAAGTCAAAATTGTTTGCTTATTGTTGATTGCAGGATTTTGTGAGTCAACTCAAAACAAATGTCAACTCATTTTAAAGAAAACGTTTTGTCTGAAAAAGATCAGAACAAAATCAATCACTAAACTTTTCTCATGTAACGTTTGCTTCAAGGAAGAAATACAAAAACATCCACAACTAAAGCCGTGTGCTTTCATAGTTTTCAAAACCTGACAGTAACCTGAGAAACAATGGCCATTGTCTCTGAGCACCTGCATATCACTGATGGTAACTAAAAAAGGTAATAAACCAGCATTTGGCTTTCATTTCAAACCATCAACCAATGTAGTCAATTTTTTTTCTTTTTTTAAATCTTTTATTCTTGCTGGCTGCAACATTTGCTCGCCTTGTGATTATCATTGCTGCTACATTTCTAAACCTGTTTACTTGTAAATATATAATTTATAGAAAGGAAAATTTTTTTTTCTCCCCCTGACTTTGCTCCAGGTTGACAGAGTAGAAATCCAGATCAGCATTAAGAGATAAAATACCAATCAGTAAAATTAACAGGTTTTTATATAAAAAAAAACAATTTTTATAGCAAAAAAAAATAGTCAATCTTCTCACATTAGAAATATAGAAAAACAAACATACAACCAGAAAGGAAATTAAGAATAATTGTCATAAAACTTTAAAAAAACAACAATTTGAATAGAACATTTTTTTTTTCTTCAGATGCTTTTTATGTAAATTATATCAATGATTTTATCATTACAAATTTGATAAAATGCAATACAATATTTTTCTTTCTTTCTTTGACTGATATCTGAAATTTTATTCACTAATTATTTTTTTCTTCTCTCTCAATAGGAGTAGATATGTTTACCTATCATCCAGTTCACATTCATCCCCAATCAATAAAACAGGAGTAGAGGTTTATCTCTTTTTTTCCTGTTAGGATTGGGTTTCCAGCTCCCTCTAAAGTCTACTTCAACATTATACTTCTAACATCTCTGACTAAACTCTGAAATGTTATTCACTAATTAAATATTGACCTCTTCAAGTCTAGACTTAGCTGTTATCTTTCCTGCACAGCCTCAAGAACTAATACAATACACTAATACAACATCTCACAGTAACACTCTACCTTGAGTGGCTCTTTGGCTTTGTATGACCATTAGTAAAAAGAAAAAAATAGCCAACTGTAAAAGTGTAAAGGAAATGAAAAAGGACAATAGATATGTATATACAGCCTCTTCTCATTTAACCCCCATCCTAGATTTACAATCATTTAAAAAATCTTGTAAAATAAAAATCCAATCAGTCAGTATTGTACAAAAACTTTGATGGTAAATGTTTTTTTTGGGGTTTTTTTTTTGTTCTTCAAAATAAATAGGAATTTACTTGTACTGTATTCATAATTTCAAACCAAATAATATACAGAATTTTGAGCAGATTTGCTTACATTTACTGTTCAGTACACTACTGTATAAATATTTAGAATGGCGAAAAAGTGACATTAAAGCAATTTCAAACTAGTTGGTATAAACTGTGGCATAGTGTTAGTGGTGCCAGAGGAGGAGATTGCCCTGGGCACTAAATTTTTAGAGGTGCAAAAAAATTAGGTTTAGAAAATATGTATGAAACTAGAATTTATAACCTCATGGCTAAGGAAGAGTTGCAATAGTTTAAATTGCCCTTGTTGCTTAAAACCCACTCTACACGGATGGGTGCAAACCTGTTACATTGTGTACTTGAAATAGTGGCTGGATACTTCTCACTTAGCAAACAAGTTGTTGGAGTGGAACTTGGTAATTAAGTGATATATTATCAAATGTAATGAGCAAAGAAAAAAAATAAAAACTACCTTTGTGTTTTATTAACTCAATGAATTTCACTGGCAGTTTGGTTTAAGGCACAAGATTCTCCACGTGGAACAATAGCAGAGTGGATTAAAACATTGGTTCATGAATTTGGAGACTATGTTCAATCCCCGAACTGAGCAGTGTAAATTTGGAAACTGGGCTAGCAATATTAAGAGGGTTTGGTTTGAAATTCTCTGAAGGTTGCCTGCATCAACAACCACCTCATGAAATGTGATAATGAGGACAATAGTTTGCATGTAAATAATAGCTTCTCATCTAAATTAAAAAAAATATATATGAATACAATTTTTACTTAGCATTTTTCAGGCTTTCTGACTAATCACGTGTCAAAATGTGATTATCTCCCTTGGCTCACAGAAAACCAAGTTGTGGCACAAAGATCTTAAAGTTTAAAAATCTTGTGCTCATGTTTTAGGTAAAGCTACCCAATCTCATCTGTCCTACCAACCAACTTAAGCAGAAGTAGGGGTGAGATTGGGGATTTACTTGGTTGTGTAAGTTATCCCCTGGTTAAAATCTTGCTGTGTCCTTCCATGTATTCCTGCATGGTTTCATTTATTACAACTAATTAACATTTTTAATTACTTTTTTTTTTTCCAGCATTTCATGTCAATCTTCTTTCAGATTTAATCAATGACATTTTTTTCCTTCTAGCCCTAAATCACTAAATTCACTGGCTACCTGAAGCCTCTTTGGGGGAGTTTACAGGTAGATCATCTTCACCCTATTACAGAGTTTAGAGATGTCTTTATCGTATGCTTAAGGAGAACAATTCTACTAGTTAGTGCAAGTTTAAATGGGAACTCCAGTGTTTAGGTCTTGTTTTTGATTAACTTGAGTGTCATTTTAGCATAATACTGGGTCAGTTCTATTCAGTTGCTACAGCAAAGAACATTGAACCTTCTGTGGATGAAATAATTAAAACAACATAAGATCCTTAAAAGATGGGCTCCTGTGGTGCTGGATGCAAGTTCAAGTCTTATTGGAAGCTATTTATTTATTTCCAATTCCACACTTTACTTTAGTAGTTAAAGAATGTACTGACCCAAGGTGTTGTGATAAAAATCAACAATAAGATGGGATAAAATTTGTAATAAAACAATGTTTCATTTATAAAAGAAAGGAAAAAAAGTGTGTGACCTATATTTTGTCAATAATTAAGATATAATTTACAAATGGTTACATGGTTTTATTGTGATGCCAACTTTTTATTTATAATTAGTAAGCAAATTGAATGACTAACAGACATTTGATTGGACCAGTGACATCATATGTCACTGTCCAAGAGGACATTAAAATATAGCAACGTTTAACAACCATACCCACCAAAAATGGTGCGTTAAAAGTACATTTTTGTTTTCTCTTGACACTGCCCATTACTGTCTCCTCCCTTGGTAATTCTTATTGTTTTAAAAAAATATTTTTAGAATTTTAATCAAATCTAAACTGAATTTATACATATTTACTTAACAACAAAAATATTAAACACTATTTATTAGATTGTTTATTTAAGGAATAATTTAATATTTATGAAATTATAATAATGCCTGTGAACTGCAGAACAAGAAAATTTAAATAAATGCATGACAAATAACTAATTATAAATTCTAAAAAATATGCATCTTCCAGGCATTATGCAATTTATTCTCAGATTATTTTATATCTCACATTACTTGTTTTAATTTTCCAAGAGGAGTGGGTCATCTATCTATCTATCTATCTATCTATCATACATTTATCATAAAATGGGAAATTATTTTTATTTAAATTTTCTTGTTCATTTTTATAAATTTATCAAAAAAAAATTTTATTTTATAAATTATTATATTTTTATAAATTTGTTTTTAATTTTTAAATTATTATAAATTTATCAAAAAAAAAATCATTTTGTAATTGATTCACATTTTTATAATCTTGTAAAGATAAAATTATTCTTTAAATAAACAATTGAATAAAATAATGTCTAATATTCTCAAGAAAAAAGAGAATGCATAAATCCTATATTTCATACATTTGGGTTTTATTAAAATTCTAAAAATATCTTTTTAAAACAATGAAAATTGCTGGAATATACAGTAATGGTAAGAGAAAAAATGTCCTTTTGAAAGACCTTTTTTTTTTTTTTTTTTTTTTTTTTTTTTGTTGCAAATGTGGTTAACTTCATCAAAAATATAATTTGAATAAATCCCCAACACACTTTTTTTTCTTGTTCTCTATTCAAAAGCCGTAAACACATACAATATAATTTCGAACTCTGAAAACAAAATTAGAAAACAATTTCTTCAGTCATCTTAGACAATTTGGTCGAAGCCACTGTATTGACAGATTTCAAATCCTTTGCCCAAAGCTGTTCACAAATCATAGACAGAATGGTATCACATCTGGGTGGTGATTCTGCACCTTGTCTGCCACTGTTCGATAAGTTTTGTAGTTTAAAGATTGGAATATGCCATTGCTGCTCAAAAGCCTGCATGTCAGATTGTGTGATTTCACTTTGATCAAATTGGTCAAATATGTTTTGAATTAAGGAACAAATAGCAAAATGTTTTAGTTGAACTGAATGTCTTTAGTAATATTTATCACAACATTACTACATTTTGGGAAATTATGATATACAAGTTTCTTTATATAACAGAACATTAATAGGTTAGGTTAGAATTTTTTTTCACTTTGTCATTCTATGCAATGTGTTTTATCCGATGTCCACTGAAGTCCTTCTAAAGGACAAAATGCATTACAGAGAATTTTCTCCACTGTCATTCCAATTTCCTATAGATTATATGTTATTAATCTATTTAGAATAGTGCCCTCGTCTTGGTTTTTATAGGTGCAACATTTTGGCCATGAGACATTTGATAAGGCTAGAATGCATTATCATATTCACTTGAGGGATTTCAACAGCAGCAACAACTAAAATGAATGTCACATGTAACTCGAAGAGGAAGTTGACATAATCAAGATATTAACATTCCACACTACTTCAAATAAAAGTTTAGGAAGGAAACTCCATCAATACTGGAAAGAGTGATAACAGCTACTGGACATGAGAAACCTATTTTCCTGAAAAATTGTTTTAAGAGAAAGGTTTTAGTAATTTCAACCAATGGTAGCACAAACTGCTCAGTCAATGAATGCCAACTGCTTCCTTATAAGGAAACAGCTAATATTGCCATCACTATTTTGAACTTTCATTCAGTCCGGGGTGGGTGCAGATTGTTCTTATTCTGCTGCTCATATTAAATATTTTATATCACCCCTGTTCCATAAGCTGTTACATCTGTGTACACAATTCATAAACTAAATGCAACAACAATTATACAACTTCTTTCTTCTTTTATGGGCTGTGTCATGGCTCGCCACAACTTCCCGTCTCTTGTTGCTCTAAGCAATATCTGACCCTTTACCATCTCTTTCTGTCTCTGCTCATTCACCAGAGGTAGGTTACTTGCTATTTCCCTCTGCAACTTTTGCCTTCAATAACTGCATTTATGAATCTTTTATTGATCATCAAATAGACTATTATACAGGGTGTGGCAGAAATTAGTAGTAATAGTGTTTTCATCTAACTAATGGCTTACCATTATGTTTCTGCCACACCCTGTTCAACTATCAGCATCAATTCATCCAACCTTCTGATGCTGCTTTTCCTCCTGAGTGAAATTTTGGAGGGTCTTTTTGTTTTGTTCTTTTTAAGGACATTAGAAATCATAATTTGGTTTAAAAAAATGAAAGCAACACCACAAGGAAGAATTAACAGATAAGATTCCAACTATTATGGACAATAGAATAATACCCCTGTTGATTATATAAAGGGTTTTTTTTTTTTGTTTTTTTTTTTAATCATTTCACCCTAAGCAAGGTCATAAAACCACTAAGATGCAAAGGGTTACTGAGTGAAGAATATGAAAAACATTAGTAAGGAGACAAGATAATAATTGATATTGCATTTAAATTTTTGAAGATCAAAGTTAACTGGAAAGCAAGAAGCCAGAAGGGAGTTTCCATAAGTGAGGGGTGGGAGAGAAGAAACTGTTAGCATAGAACTTAGTTACATCTATCCAATTCAACTGTAAAGACCTGGCACCAAAGTAGAAAGTTCATCAGAACAATGACCATGAAAGTATTTATAGAAAAGACACAGAATGTACATGATGGTGATGGGAAAGTGACTGAAGCCGAGATACAATTCATAATAGTTACTGAATATAAGAGACATGTAGTAAAGAAGACTGGAGTGTACAACGGAGGAAATCTGACTATAACTATCAAGATGAGGATACATCATCATCTCAAATTCAGACAGAAATTACATTAAATATCCACTGGAACAATAGAGCAGGTTGAATTTTCACTTTTTAAAAAAATCAATACTGCACTCAGTGTGAAAGCTGGGGTTTCATATGATAAATACTGATACTAAAAATTCATAGCTTTTACCAATTTAGTTTTAAAGGTCATCTGAAAAAATGTACAGAAATGCGTAATTTCAACAGGTTTTTGCTTCCAAACTGACTTCAAAATTTTACTATTTCAAGAATAAATGCAAATAAAGTTGATATCTTTTGTACAGTGTAACCCGGATATAAGAGAGATTTCTCTAGTCCCAAATTAGAGCCTATGTTAATGTAAACAAAATAGACCAAACCTGGATATAAAAGACTTATTCTCCGGTCCCGACAACTCTCTTATATCCGGGTTACACTGTATTAGATACATTGAATGGAAAATATATTCAAACCAGAATTCTAATTATTAATCATCACAAGCAAAATATGCAATTTTTTTACTCTGTTTGATAAGTGAAAACTGTAAAAAAAAAAAAAATGTTAAAGATTCAAATGAATAAGATTTTACACCATTTGTTAGGTCATATTAATAAAAACAAAATATAAATAAAAGTTTATATAACACCATAATATTGCTGGGCACAAATTACAAAACAAAATGTTTTAAATTTGCATTGTTTATTGAAAATCACACTAACACTACTTCACTGTATAATCATATCACAATATATCTAAATTGTTTTATAATTTCCCTTTGAAGTAAATGAAGGTATTATTTGATGGCATAATGATTTAATAATAATATGCTTGTGCCATGTATCTTGTCCGTATACAATTTGTAAAGATTCAGTAAATTATAAATTTTACAAGGCTGTGCTATAAACATTTCATTGATCACTGGAATGAAATTCCAATGCTACAATTTTGAACCTAAACCTAATATTCACACTCGTTTTCTCAACAAATGCTAACAATTTGAAAAAAAATATTTTGTATCATTTATCATGTCAAACCCAGCTTTCAAATCGAGTGCAATACCATGGTTCCAAAATCGATCAGCCCTACTGGAACAAGTGACATAACAAGAACGAATTATCTCCCCTAGCATAAAGAGTGCAAGGAACTCAGTCTGCCTTGGTAGATTGAATAAAGTGTTTGTTTTCAAGTTCTCAAGTGACCAACTACAACAAGCACTGGACAAGGAGTACAGTGGCTGAAACATTGTGATTATAACAACTAACATGAGGAGATAAATCAGTAAATAACTACAATAGTCACTGTATAGTAAGTAAAATAGAGAAAATCTGACTATAACTATCAAGATGAGGATACATCATCATCTCAAATTCAGACAGAAATTACATTAAAATTCCTTGCATTATATCATGGCTATCATTAATAATTACCATCGATACTTTTCTAAAATTTAAACGTTTTCCCTGGTGTAGACATGTATATATGTTTTTTTTATCAAACGTGTCTTCTTCAAACACGAACGAATAAACATGCCCAAAACATAACATTCAAAAACCAGCTGCAGATGTGTTTATATGTCAATCTTGATTCTTTTTATTCCCTTCTGAGCTTGAAACAAGTCCACTTTCTTCATCTTCCCAAAGCAGTCTGGAAAGACTTCTTCCATCTGATGGCTATTGCCTTATGGAATGCTTACATCCTGTATCTATATCTATAAATGGCATCCTGTTAGTGTGTCTGTGTGTTTGTTACCTCATCCTGATCAAACCGTTCGTCCGATTGGCATGAAAATTCACACACAGATCGGAAATTTACAGCATTCGTACCTGACGTCTTCGGATTTTTCGATTGTTCCTCCAATTTTGGAAAAAATCGATAAAACCAATAGAGGGTCGAATATTGGTTTGAAAAAAATTCATCAGTTTTTCAGTGATAGTTTTCACAAATTACAAGTGATATCTACCAAACTCACGTTGAGCAATGTCCTTACTTATAGTTTTGATGTGCTGTTCTTTGTTTTTAAAAATTGATATCAGAAAAAATCGATAAATTCGATCACTTTGGGACATCCGATTCAAATCCAATGTAGCTGATTTTTGGCTCTGTTTTTTTGCAAACTGCAAGGAATTTTCACAAAAATCATGTTGAGAATTAGTTTTATCAACAGTTATTAGTTGCTGACCTTTTTCTTCAATATCGGTATCAATTATTGGAAAAAATCGATATCATCATGCCACTTTTGACTTCAAATTCAAATCCAGTCAAGCTAATTTTTAGCCATATTTTTGGCAAATTGCAAAGAATTTCCACCAAAATTACGTTGAGCATTGTTTTTACCAACAGTTATGAGGTGCTGACATTTATTTTCAATATCGATATCAATTACTGGAAAAAATCGATGCAATCGATCACTTTGGGACATCTGATTCAAGTCCAGTCTAGCTGAATTTTGGCTATATTTTTTGCAAATGGCAAAGAATTTTCATGAAAATTCCCGTTGAGCATAGTATTTACCGACAGTATTGAGGTGCTGACTTTCGTTTTCAATATCAGTTTCAATTATCGGATAAAAATCGATGAAATCATACCCCATTTGACTTCCCATTCAAATCAAGTTTTACCTGAATTTGGCGATGTTTTTCGCAACTTGCTTGGGATTTTGATTAACTTTATCGGCTTTAGTCATGACAATTAAAAACTTCTGCCCTGTGAGCTTTTTTGTGACCAACTAATATGTGATGAAAGATATGACTTACCTCGGAGTTCAAAACAAGTGCGAACATGTCTTGCCTGCAGAGTAATCCCGAAAAGAAATATGGCCGCTATCGAAGACACAATTTATGCGTGCCGATCTTGTTCAATACGAGACGATATCTGCATACATGCAAATTTCGGCCATGTCGGGCTGGCATAAAAGCGAGGTGCCAGCAGCATGAATCAGGTCGAGTCATTCGGCGGACTTTGGGCAACTGAGTTGGATGTACAAATTGACTGACAGACGAAGAGGAATTTGAAGTAGGTGCGTCTGAGTTGGTGTCTGTTTCACAACTGTCTGGTGTAACGGGCAAAAAATGGAGACTTGCAATCATTTTCCTCGAGGCGACCGACGATGAGGTAGAACAGCCACGGTTTCGGCACGTCCGAGGAAGATTCTGATGACACATCTGAGAGCAGGGTGGAAAGTTTGCTGCTTGACGAAGAAAGTGCAGAATGCGTCAATCCACCTGAAGAGGGAGTAGAAGCAAAGCCCCTCTCTGACAATCCACCCGAAGGGGGAGCGAGAGCAGGGCCCCCACTCTGCCTTTGCGAAGAAGCACCTGTCGAAAACAACCACCGCCAGGCTGCCACCTTTGTGATCATGAGATCACGAGGCCGTGTCAGACTGGCATAAAAGCGAGGTGCCAGCAGCACGAATCGGGTCGAGTCATTCGGTGGACTTCATGCAACAGAGTTGGACGTATAAATTGACTGACAGACGAAGAGGAATTTGAAGTAGGCACGTCTGAGTTGGTGTCTGTTTCATGACTGCCCGGTGTAACGGCCGAGAAAGGGAGACTCACAATCCATTTCCTTGAGGCGACCAACAACGAAGGTAGAACAGCTGGTCTGCCGGCGAACGGCGCACTGCACTCTCTGACCCCCCTCTCATCACTTTTTCTTTTTGTTCACTACATAATACCTGAGGGAAGTCGATACAATCATGTCTTCATCAGAATTTGCAAATACACCAATCAAACGTATGTTCAACTGAGATGTCTACACTACAGACGCTACAGCTGATTACTATTCACACATGCATGACTATGCTTCACATAGCGGTATCTCATTGGCTGAGTGAAGTACATGGTCGCTGATTGGTGTTCGAGACCTTAGGACGCTTGCTGATTGGCACAACCAATTGGCCAGTAATACTTAGCATTTGAACCTCCTGTGCACAGCTGTGGAACGAAGGTCTCACTTCTGCTCCTGTTACGCCGCCATCCAGTTGATACAATAGGCACTTTCAAGTTGTTTCTTACGTTTTTGTCTTCTGTTTGTCTGTTTAACTACATTTTTCCAACTACCATAAACAATTTATTCAGCTGTTTTACTTAAATACCTGCCTTCCTGAATCTGGCTCACGCTTTGCGATACTAAGTTAGACTTTGTACTTCTGCAATTGTGCAACCCTAATCAACCACTACTAGCATCACTTTTCCCCATGTCGCAAAAAAAGGAGGGTACGTCTTAGCCTTCGGTCTGCAAGAACATCCGCTATGAGGGCAAGAAGGGCCCGCAAGTCCCAGGTGCAGACTACAATGCGACTATCACTGGTCGCTCAATGCAGCGCCCTCACGCAGGCCCCACAGTCACAAGAGGAGCGTTGCGATCAAGGCTCAAGAATGCACAACGGTCGAGAATGAACACACTGGCTGCAGCAAATGCCTCTGCATCTCGTGCTTCCAAGACTCATCATCAAAGGCTTCTTCGTAATGTAAGAAACGCTGCTGCCACTGCAAAATCAAGGGCAATAGAGACACTTGACCACAGACGCACCCGTAAATCCCGGGACACTGCTGCAACAGTGACTGCTAGGGCTGCTGAGACCAACCTACGTCTTCCAAAGCCTTATCGTGCAAGGACTTCTAATCATACCATTTCATGGTTAGGAATGGAGACTTCAACCTGCTTCATAGATGCAGGGAGCTTTTCCACTAGTCAGCGGTTGACATGGCCGCTAAGATGGAATCGGAGAGACTTTGTTTTATATGGAATCATCAGAAACAGCTGCGTTCAGACTACTATGTACACTTACGTGACAGCCTTTGAAATGAAGTCAATCCCCGCGACATAGGGAAGCTGTGCATTCTGCCCTCTACCTACACAGGGGGGGGGATAAATGCATGAATGCACGCAGGACGCTATGACATATGTTAGGCAATATGGGCGGCCAGACTTATTTATAATGTTTACCTGCAACCCCAAATGGGTTGAGATAACGCGTGAACTCCTACCCGGACAGGATTACACTCACAGACATGACATTACCGCCTGCGTATTCCGCTTAAAACTGGGAAAACTTATGGACTTATAGTGAAGGGGCGAGTCCTACACTGAAAACACAACCACTATTTTACATTGCCAGAATTAAAAATCTTGACCGATTATGAATGGGTGGCAGTCTTCAGGTAAGCCCGGGGCAGCAACACAGCAGCCACCTATTGCCACCGGTTGCCCTTGATCTCATTGATTTTGCTACCAGTGAGATTCCGGGCCTATCCGTGACCTCAACAACTGCGGACACGTGCGTAAGTTCAATAATTCAAACCCCAAATCAATTTAACTAATTAAAAACCAAGAGCAACGCCGGGCTTTACTGCTAGTAACAAATAAAAAAATTTGTCTGAAAATGAAACATTTTTCCACAAATAATTAGCAGGGAAGGGGTTAATAGTCAAACAATCCAGAGGCATATTAGTTTTTTTTTTTTTTTTTCCCAGTTGAGATTTCTTTTTAATGACACTATTTTAGATTGTGTACCACTCTCAGACTTCCTTTAACTGCATGAACATTGCTTCTGCCCAAAGTTAAAAAGGTAGCCAAATAAAAGTGGCAATTCCTAATATGACTGAACTCTTTTCCACTTTGACATTTCAGTTATTAATCTTTGTCAAGACAGAGTACAAAGATAATCTAAGCTTTTACCAATGAACATTAGTGAAATGTGAACACATACAGCCTTGAGTGGAATTCCAACTTGCCAAGTGTCATCTCATCACATGGCCTTATAAATAATGATAAAAGGATACTTTGTTCCAATTGCAATTTTACAAATGTTGTCGTTTGGTTCTGTAAGTCGACTGATTAAATGAGGTAACTCATCGAAGCTGGATTTGTCAAGAAGAGAGAAAACAAGGAGAATACAATCAACATTTTCTTTCAAGGCCTACAAAACAAAAAAAAAGAATAAATATTTCTAATTGTTATACAGATAAAGATTCTAACTGATATAAAAAGAAATATTTGTTTTAAAAGACTTTATTATTATTTTTAAATGCTTTATTCATATTTTTAAATGCTTTCTTCTTATTTTTAAATGCTTTATTCATAAAGAATAAGAAGGTCAAGATCCATAAACTTTTAATTTAATAAGTTTTTAGAGACTGCCTTATATTTTCTTCTCATGTCCAGAAGTCCGCCTATAAAATAGAATAATTAGACATGAAAATTAACTCGAAGAGGGCCCATATTTCATCTGGAGAAAAAATGATGGAAAACATCCACTTATAAGCTAGCAATAAATATAAATTTATAAATTGTTTAAAGTGGCCAAAGCTTTTGTACAGAATTGTCACAGATCACATATATTTCTATATATTTTGTCTGTAACTTTTTGCCGTAATAAAGCAAACAGATATTTAAATTAACAAGTGAACCCTGCCCTGATTTAAATCTCCAACCTAAAAGTAACCAAGTAAATGACATATCAACATTGCCAGCATTCGTCTGCTTGGACAGCTTGATAAAATTAACTTGCAAATACTTTTTAGTACCAAATACGTGATTAAATTATTTCTTTCAGTTCCCCACCCACTCCACTATGGGCATTGTGGTTATTTGCAACATCACATTTATTATTTTTCAAATAACTTTCTGCATGGAACAATTTTGTTTTATGTTTGTTAAACTGATATTAAAATTCCTTGCAGAATATTTATTTGAACAGATAAGCTTATTTTGTAAGTTGAAAAATTCCCACCAGCATGACTATTTCAGATGACACTTGTAATATGGTACAAAAGAGTATTAAGTTAAGCAAAGCAAACCAATGTTACAATGATCCTAGACAGAAGTGTTGATCCCTACATAGATAATTCCTTCATCTTTTTTTATGGGTGATGTATACATATTTATATATTTAAAAACTCAGTAAGGGCATAACAAAATGATGGCATGAGTAGACCAGTAAAATTATATTGCTGCTAAATTTCAGCAGGTTGGTGAAAGGACATTAGAAGGGAAAGAAATCGTAAAAACTTACAGGTAAAATATGATCAAATTTCCGCATGGCAGTTGTTCCACTTTCCCATAAGCATAAATGAAACAACATGACTTTGTTGAGTTGACGAATTCGAGCTGGCCAATAAGTCTGCCACACTTGGATTCCTGCAAAAGCAAAGAAAGTAAAAGACACAAAATATATTTAAATCCTTGGTACATGATACCTAAAAAAGAAAACAACAACAACAACTGCTAATGATTGCCAAAAGATTATTATATATATATATATTATATATATATATGTGTATGTATAAAATATGAAAGTGAACACTAAGGTTAACAAAGTGTCAAAAGTTTGTTTCATGCTTGAGCATGATCTTCTGACCATGTGTCTGGGCTAGTCTATTTATATATGCTGGTCAGTAGTGCATTATGAGCAGAAAAGTCTATTGTATTATCCTAACGGTTATTGGGCAGGTGGAAATAGTTATATTTCAAATTATTCTCGAGCCTAGAGTAGTAATAATTGTGGATCCAAATATAGTTATTTGTAGCTATTTTATAGTGTTTTTTGTTAACTTTTTACTCTTTATTTATTATTGTTTACTTAATTATTTGTTATTGATTATTATCATTACATTTACTTGTGCTTATGTGTGCATTTGTAGTTTGTTAATTTGTATATTATTTATTTTGATTTTATTTGTTATTTTTTTGTTATTAGTTTTTATTTTCTGGAGTTGGTTATCTTATTTATTTACTTTAAAATATTCGCTTTGTCTAAAAAGTATGTTGTATTATCTGTGTTGTATATAATGCATATATTTGCATTTTTCATGGTGATATTTTTTTACAAAGTATTCATTTTTAGTTTTTGATTTTTAAGTAACAGAGTAAAAATTTATTTTCATGATTGCATTTTGAGATAAGTTCTGATCATTTATTTAGTAATTTGTGTTGGTCTGGAAAGGTGATTATAGCTAATTTCTCTTCCAGACAGAGTTTACAGTTTTGCGATTTATTGTTGTAGGCTGATGCTGTTTTCCTTATTTTCCATGATATTTTTGGTGTATTTTGTTTTTAATTTCCCATACGTGTTTAGAAATAGCCATGCTGTTTGTATATTTACTATTTGTAAAGGATATTTTGTGTGCATAGCTTGTTTCCAGGGTTCTTCAGTTACTCTTATATATATTTTTTTTCTTCATTATCTGCAGATTTTACAGTTACTTGGTATAATTGGAAAATATTGATTTTTTTTTTTTTTTTATCATTACACAAGTGAGATTCTGTTCATAATATACATATAGCATCAAATCAATTCCTGATTTCTTAAAGTGTTATCTATACTTTATTTTTATGTCAAGTTTAAAACTGTGCTTATGTCATTGATAATGGCATAAGACTACAAATTGTGAAAAAAGGACAACATTAGTAGTATGCACATATCAATGATGTAAGCTTAGTTTCAAACT
Organism: Acanthosepion esculentum; assembly: GCA_964036315.1. Classification (NCBI taxonomy): domain Eukaryota; kingdom Metazoa; phylum Mollusca; class Cephalopoda; order Sepiida; family Sepiidae; genus Acanthosepion; species Acanthosepion esculentum. The sequence continues at coordinate 33,979,030 of OZ038499.1, forward strand.
TTACATCTGTAAATAAAAATAAAGTATAGGTAACTCTTTAAAAATTTAAGGATTGATTTTACAATGTATATATCTATAGAGTGGTTAGAATGTTCACATTCTGACCATGAAACCCAGGTTCGAATCTCACCATGGTCGATTCGTCAGGAAGGAAACTTCCTGATGTTATCAGACTGGAGGAGTTGATCCCAGTATGTTGCAACTTTGGAAAGTGCCTGAAAACCATACCATGTGTTGACCCAAGCCTTGTGAGTGAAATTGGGTAGATGGAACCCTTTGGTGTCATTGATAGCGGTGCTAGCACAAAGTCACAAGTCATTGTGGCTGAGGGCTTGAGTGTGCTGGCCTTGTTCAAATTGTTGATCACGCTAGATAACGCGCTCTTTCCCAGAAACTGTAACTAAGGTCTACTCAGCATAGTTGCAGTATAAAACACAGGTGGGTTCTGTGGGTGTTGAATAAACACAAATGTGCCTGAGCAAGCGTCTACAATAGGGATTGGCTAGCCACCCTAGTAGACGAGTATCCTCGAATACGAGTGGCCAGCTATACATATCTAAAATGCTAAAAAAAATCAATATTTTCTGATTCTGATGCTTTAAGTAGAGGAAGATCTAATGAATGCTAATCAAAAAAATTATTCAAAAAAGATTTTCCTCTATTATTTAAAAAAAAATTAAACCAGTCAAATAAACCAGAGTTGCTGATAGCAAAACAATCTACCCTTATGGATTGAATAAAAGGTATGGTACCAAATTCTTGGAATCAAATGTGATAGACACCTGAAGAAAGTAGGTGGGTACAAATATTGGAATGGTGTGACTATAACAAACAAGATACACATTAAAAAAATCAAGTAATTTTTAATAAAACTTTCACCTGGTGTTTCGTAATAGTTCTCCATTGGTGAGTATCCAGTAAGGTTGGCTGCAGTAGCTGTTTTGCCAACACCATTTTTACCAACAAGCATGATCTTATACTGCACCTCTTCTGCGGTCACCATAGGAGGAAGATGTGGGTGTTCAAGTAAACCTTTAAAAAAGAAAAAAACGAAAATAGAATACAGAAACAAATGATTAAATAAAAGAGAAATTTATTTCAAACATACTGGAAATGAAATAATTACATGTTCTCAACAGAAACCTTTATTAAAAAAATAAAGCTCAATTCTTCAACTGCTATCAATTGTTAATTTAATCTTTTCTTTAATTTAAGACTTACTTTTCATTTCTCTGTATACAGTTTCTTCTGATATTGTTTTAAATAACACCTTTTTTTTATTTTGAGACTTCATTTCTCCATGTAATAGGTTATTTTAGGACAGAGTTTTCATTTCTCTAGATAAGTTTTTTTTGTGATATTCTTTTAGATAAAAAATTTTTGTTTTAAGACTTCATTTCCATATTAGGACACTTTTCATTTCTCTATGTATAATTTCACCTTCAGATTTACTTTTCACTTCTCCATGTAAAGTTTTTATCTCAGCTGACGTCTTAGTTTCAAGTGTTTCTCGTCAATTGCCATAATACCCTACTCGCCTCTGGCGTAATGAATTTATAGGGTTATCTCACTGTGGAGTAGTGTTTAGCAAGCTTATTAAACAGACAATTGTGTAGTGTGTTCAATCTCCAGTACTCGACACGTGTAGTCTTGTGCCGGACTAAGTTTGTTTGACACCCAAATGCTTGTCATTGTACAAATTGCTTGAGTAATGAGTTGAGTCCTCACTAGGTACCCAACTTTGGCCTTGTGTCAGATTAAATGAAGCTTACTAAATTTGTAAGTGTCTACTCTAGGATAATGGTTAAGAAGCTAGTTAACTTGCAGACTAATTCATATGGTTAGTAGCGTTTCTCTGTGTACATCATCATTGTAAACTTATGCTACAGTAGGCTACACTTAGTAAATAAATATAGGACTATTTCAAGTTGATGCACTTGATATATTTTTATATTGATGTCTGAAAAATAAATCTTGTTGATAAAGGTCTATTACAACCAACAAATATTGCAACTTTTTAAAACTAAATATTCACCCAATACAAGGCCCAAGAGCCACTCAAGGTAGATGGTTACTAAATGAAGTTGTTTTATGAATGTAGGAAAGGGAAGGTGGAAGTGCAGTTTATGAGGATATGTACAATAGGAAACAGTTGACCCTAGACTTGAAGAGGTTAAGATTTTAGTGTTTGAGGAAGCATTATTTTGGGAGTCTGTTCCATAAAGTGGTGGCTCTTGTGAAGAAGCTATCAAAATGGAACTCCTTACCAATACAAAGGGAATTAGGATGGTCTGTCCCTGTGTATATGGCATCGCAAGTCTTAGCTGTAAAGATCTGAACTAGTAGAACTAAGGGAATGTAGCTTGTCAGAACATTTTCCATGAAAATAACGAGAGAATAGCAAGAGGCTTAGCTGTAAAGGTTTGAACTGGCTAAGGAATGTAGCTTGTCAGAACATTTTCCATGGAAATAACGAAAGAGTAGCAAGAGGCTTAGCTGTAAAGGTCTGAACTGGTGGAACTAAGGAATGTAGCTCATCTGAACATTTTTCATGGAAATAGCGATAGAGAAAGCAAGAGGCTTGCAGCATTGCGTCTGTTGGAGGGGGGCTTGCTTTTTTGTATTATTTAGCGAAGACTACCAAAAGGTTCAGCAGTGTCAGATTAGTGAAGACAACCATAGTAAATATGAAGAATAATTAAAAAAAAAAAAAAACTCACAGGCAAATTCCTGTGCTGTGTTGCAAACACAATACAAAGATCAATTTGGATTTCACACCAAAGCAAACACACCTTCTTTGTAAGCAGTGCCAATGTAATCAGCAGTGCCTACAAGATTCTACTAAAACAAATGTCTAATGAGCAAAGTTTTTATTAAATGCATCGGACTTCTCAATTTGTCTTAAAAATGCCATATTCCTTAAAGGATGTGGGGGACCATGGCTTTCTACAACCACTCCAAAATGGATTTTTAATATCTGTAAACTATGTACTGCTATGATTATTCATGGTGAAAAATAATGGGAGTGGATTCCCATTACCTTCTGTATAGCTTTAAACCCAGAGATGGTCTTCTCATTGACTGGTTACCAAGCAAGGCTAGAGACACCAATCATGTCTCTGCTATTTAATCTATAGCTGGATTCCTGCTTTTCTCAAAGGTATTAATATGAAATGAACACAAACTACCTGAGCTGGAATTTGAACTTGGCTTGCCAATTTTACTTTCTGTACTGTTTACCCTTATGTCACATTGGCTCTAAAAATGCCTTTTTCAATTTCATAGCATAGATCCCTTTAATGGATCATAGATCCCATAATGGACAATTGACAAAAAGTCAGAAATTTCAACTTGCAGATTATTGTTAATGCACTGAGTTGGATCCTCACTGGGTGCCTTACTTATCACTCTGCATCAAACTAAGCTGTGTTTAATGTTTGTTTGATTTATCTTTTACAGTTTATCAACCCTTTGTGGGTTATTTAAAGCCAAAACATATTTTTAATTGAAAAAATATTGTTTTTGTTTTAATGAATATTGCATTAGCAATTTTTGGAGAATAACATTAATTTTTCCAGATACAACTCCTACTATCTGTGGGGAGGACTTGGTTTCATTCCTTTCTCAAAGATATTTGTGAATGTAACGAACCTGACTGAAATTGAAACTTGGCTAATTTCTCATTCCAACCCACTATCCCTTACACTACCCACACATCCGCAGTGGAGTTTAATAAGTATTTTTCTCCCATTCTATTCATCACTTTGCAAAGATATTAAAAAAAATATATTTTGTTTATATGCACATTAGATAATATTACATGGATGTAAAAGTTTCTAGAATTTGGGGGCAAAATCTTTTATCCATCAAATGAAATTGATAGCATCCTGATTGAAAACAATTTTTCTTAAGCTTTACGGTCATATACTACAGTTGGACAAGCAATAGAGTGGAGTATGTTACAAAGAGCCTTGCCTTGTAATGTTTCATTCTCCTCAGCCACCCATAAGTAGACTGGATTTGCATTGAGATATTGAAAGGTAATCCATATATAACCATGATTATCTTCATTTTGCATTAAAAATGGCTTTGAGTGAATGTCTGAAGGTCTTCACAAAGATCATCTTTCTTTGAACATTGTGAACTGGCACTGCAGAATCACAAAGAAAGAACTGTACCAAATAACAGAAACCACATCACTTGATGACTACCAACAGCAGCAACAATTGAAATGGATAGAACGTGTAACCCAAAGAGAAAATAATGACCGACAGAAGATGTTGATATTTGACATTACTTCAGATAAAAGGTTAGTAAGGAAACCCCCCATCAACACTGGAAAGTGCAATAACAGCTAGTGCATGTGAGAAACCTATTTTCCTGAAAAACTGTTTGAAGAGAAAGATTTTTAAATTTCAACTGACAGTATTACTGGTTGGTCATTAATGAATTCCAAATGTTTCCTTAAAAGGAAATTACCCTTACAAATACATATTTCATCTTATCTAAAAATGTATTTCTTTTATACTGAACAAAATTAGGACAAGTGTTTAAAGGCTGATCAATGTTTATTTTCTTAAGTTAATGTAGGACCCATTTTCTTAAGGTTTATAAACAACATCCTATAGTTGACTGATTACAGAAGCAGAGGAAATTTTAAAAACACTTAAAACATTTCGCTTCCCCCACCACCAGCAGACAGTATTTATGTTGCGATATTGAAAGAATTTATGTTGCGATATTGAAAGTTATCAGATCTAATCTTGGTTGTCCTCATTTTCAAGTATCATAATAAACCCATTTTCCATCTTATCTAAAAACCAGGAATTTTTGCAACATGCTGACGTGTTGAAATCCTCCCGGTATTTAGTATTGTTGAAGTTATCACTAACATTTCTTGTCGAGATTTACAAACCTTTGTTTTGTTCAATTTCACAAACCAATTGATGACATTTCAATAAGCTGATTTGCTTGGAAAAATACTTTGACAAAAACCCTACTTTGCAGTTTAATAATTCCTTTAATTTAGTTTCATAGAACGGCATGGTAAAATATTTCTTAAGAAAATGTTTTTTCCTTTTCACTCTTAAGCATGCAACATACAACTGGCCATGGGTAAATATTTCTTTCTGGAACCAAATTGCAACTTTTTGAAATGTTTGGCCTTGTGATTTTTTTATACTTATCACAAATGCAGGGCAAACTGGATTTTTGTATATAAAAAACTTAAAGAAAAGATACGCAAAAAAACAATATTGCATTTTTATTAAATAAGTATTTGTTATTTTAATCATTTAATTCTTTTTAAAATAGTGGGAGTATTTTGTATACAGTGTAACCCGGATATAAGAGAGTTGTCGGGACTGGAGAAGAAGTATCTTATATACGGGTTTCTCTTATATCCGGGTTTAGTCTATTTTGTTTTGGTAAGTATGGCTCTAATTTTGGACCAGAGAAAATCTCTCTTATATCCGGGTTTAGTCTATTTTGTTTTGGTAAGTATGGCTTTAATTTGGGACCAGAGAAAATCTCTCTTATATACGGGTTACACTGTATTAAATAATAAAACTTTTAATTTTTCAAAAAAATTAATGAAAATTTATTTTACTAAGCTACACACCCTAGTAAATTTGATCGGTCAAGGTATGGCTATTTTAGAGGTGGTGACGGACGGACAGCTGGATGGACTAACAGAAGTCACAGAATTTTATATATAGATGTAATTTATACATATGAAACAAGATGAGAAAGACACATGTTTAAAGGCTGAGTGATGTTTATTTCCTTAAGTTAATGTAGAACCCATTTTGCTAGATTCAGAATTTCCCCTAAGACTTATAAACAATGTGAAACAATAAATCTTCTAAGATTTCTTTAGAATTGTTCAAAATATAGTGCTGGTAACTTTTGCATGAATCTACTACCTGAGTCAATCCTTACCAAATGTCTTGTGAGACATATCCCCACGCTGAAGAGAGGACATAATTTCCATACCAGCAGGTGACTGGTACCATTTTAGGTCCAACAAAGATCCAGGTTTTAGCATTCTTTTTCAAATAGATTCAGTTAGAAAAACCTGGAAAAAAAAATCAATGTACAGAAAATTGATATTTTCAAATAAAAAAATTGTTTATGATTCTTTATTTATTTAGATTAATAACATTATCCTTTGAAGCTTTTGTCTGCATTTTTCAGATAAGAAATTATCATTATTGCACACTGATCTACTTTAACTATTGGTCCTTATTTTGGTCATTGTACTCTTTTCAGATGGCAAAACAGGGTGAGGAAAGGTTAGTAAAAAGACAAACATTGTTAAGAGTTACAAAAAATAGGAAGCAGTAGGTCAGGTCAGGCTAATAACATGTAACCAATTACAACCTAGCACATGGATGGATGGATGGGTGGTTGGCATCTAAACCAGTTTCCCTACTAGCTTTTCTGTTGGTGAGTGGCATGTTACCCCATAGGACAAAAAAAACAAGACCAATCAAGGGGCAAGTGAGCTTCTTAGGAGCCAAAGGCCAAAATGAGTGTGTGTATATATATATATATTATATATATATGTAGCGATCATGGCTTTCCACAACTTCCTATCCTTTATAGCTTTAAAAACAATGTTTGTCTCTTTATACCTCTCAGTCTATGTTCTCCTATACTTTAGTGCCAAAGATTGATGACCCTAATTTGAAACTTGTTTTGTTTTTTTGTTTTTATTTCAGTTGTACAGTGTTTGGGATTTGGGCTTATAAAAAAAAGTAAGTTAAAGTAAAAGGTTTTTCACAGTTTGAAGTTTATTCAAAATTTATATTTAAAAAATAACTTGTACAACTAAAAAAAAATTTTGGTTTTTTTTATCCCTTAAAATTTTTCCAAAATCGTCATAATTCCGTGCAAATGTACATGCTGAACTCAAATCAACAATTACATCATGAAGAAACCTACCATTTTGGATGTTAAAGACCAGAAAAAAAATCGGACTTCTTGTCGGTTTTTCGTCCGCCATTACCGGCTTATTTAGAAGTAAATCACTGCGGTACACTTTTCGGCGGAGTCATAAAATTGGGCCTATTTACTTCCTTTACAGAAATTCCTTGCAGAAATCAGTACGCGCTTCCGTAAAGCGATTTTTTTTTCATCCAATATGTTAAACAAATTTTTATTTAATTCTGTTATTGTATGTAAATGTAAAAACTTTAAAAATCAAAATTATGTTTTCTCAAAAATCAAAATTAACACATTTTCAGAAGATACATAGATTTTTTTATTTTTATGCATAAAAATTACTGAGGAAATTATTTCTTCTATCAAAACACCGGTAAACCGAATCTTGAAAATGAATGAATGATAAAAAACATTGTCTACCAAAAATCGAAAAATTTTTAAAAATATCCATTAAGAAATATGAAAGTTCAAGCCAAAGTGAAAATATCTCGATAGATAAAAAAAAAAAAACTGATGCTTTAAATTGCACTTTACAAGTTTTTAAAAAAATTAAAAAGAAAAGCCAACAAAAAACAGATCACGGACAACTTTTTTTTTTCCCACCGAAAACCAACAGTTAAATAATTTAAAAAAAAAAAAAAATATATTTATTGATCAGATCGTAAAATTTGTTCTCCTCAGCTTCATTGGGTATAAGTCATGTGGAGAGCACCTGAGTAAATTAATAATGGTCCATGGTTCAAGTTTTTGGTAACCACGACAAGGTAGACATTTTTTTTTTTTTTTTGTGGTTTGACAAAAAAAAGGTGCCGAGGATTATTGCAATTTAAAATCTTAGTTTTGAAATTCAATTGTAATGAACTTTCACAGTTTAACTTTTTTTTTTTTAGCACAAAGTTTCGATCGATACACAATAATCTTCACTCTTCTTCTTCAACGTCGTAAAATGTTACGTTGTCGTTTAAAAAAATCTTATTTCTGTTCTCACTGTTAAAAAAAGTTATGAATCATTTTTTTAGTCAAAGATGGAAAAGTAGAAGACCGTTTTAAAATGTAAAAAGAAAAACCCATGAAGAAGACGATAGTTTGATTGAAAAAATAATGAGAAAATTGTTCTTTATTCATAAACAAAAAATGACTTTAAAAATGATAATATTTAGAAAAAATTAGATATCAAACTCAAAGTAAAAAAGTTAATCGTTTAATTGTTTTTAATTCATTTGCAACTCATTATTCGCCCTCAAAAGTCCTAGCAGCTCGAGTGCATGTTGTAAAAAAAAAAAAAAAGCACTATATTAGGTGCAAAATTGAATGAAAAGCGATAAACTAAACAACACTCTTACAGGGACATAATCATTTGGTACTTTATGTTCAAGAAAGATAAGTAAAACGTGTTTCGATAATGAAGAACTCAGACAAAAATAACAAACCATTTGTTAACGTTTCCTCGGAACCGAACGGTACTAAAGAGTTATCTTTCCCTTTTTTTTATATCAATCAACAGGTGGCGCCCTAATAAAATTACAAATTAATTCTTAATAGAAAATGTATTTTATTATTTTTTTAATTCAATCACATAAAACGAATTGTGTGTGTGTGTGTATTTCAGGTAAATTTTCTCTAATAGTTTACGAATCAACAAGCCTTTTCTGTTTTAAATAGAAATAATCCTCATCTAATTTTCATCAGACAAAAGAAAATCTGTAAATTTATTTCATATGAGTTTCACTCAAGGTGATCTTTAAGGATTGCCTTGGTTTCACCACAAATAAGAAAAATCATTTTAGTAATGTCTTTAAAACTTGAAAGATTCTTAAAGTATTAGAAACAAAATGTATTGACATACAGTTTTGATTTGACTCTCCTAAATGTTGACAATTTTATTTACAATTTATTTTTCCTTGGTAAGTGAATAAAACAATTTTTTGAATTCTTATCAAACTATTTCAGTTTTTATTTTGAGTTCAATAAACAGTGAATATGCAACTATGGTAGAAGTGTTTAATAAAAAGTATAATAAAAGCAGCATACACCTGAGATGATTCCCAAAAATGATTAAAAAAAAAAATGAAAATCTAATGTACAGTGTAACCCGGATATAAGAGACCCGGATATAAGAGAGATTTTCTCAATTAGAGCCTGTGTTAATGTATAACCCGGATATAAGAGAAACCCGGATATAAGATACTTCTCCGGTCCCGACAACGCTCTTATATCCAGGTTACACTATATGTTTATATTGAATTTAAATTATGTTGGAACCAGTTTGCCAATGTGTATGCTGTGAGATAATAACAAGAAGTTTCTGAGCTTAGTAACCAAATGCTTTTTATTATAATAACTATCTCACGTGTTAGCTATTGTCGGGACTTCCTTACTTTGCTTGATTTAGCAGTAGCAGCAACGGAATTAAGCAACAGGGAACAACCGGAAGTCTCAGAACTCATAAAAGCGTTGACTGAGCTCTATTTGCCCTCTTTTTCCATTTTCCTTTCAGTGGCTGCTACCTTCAAGGCCAGCTCTTTTCCACTTTTTCTTTTCAGCAGCTACTACCTAGCTCAAAGGACTACATACTACCCTTGTTGCAGAAGACATGTGGCCTGTTCTGGCGGCTTCACCTGAGATTTCTCATTCCTTGTGGGAACAAGCAGAGAAATCTCCCTTCAAAACACTTACCCAATGGAGAAACTACTCACAACCCTTGCTACAGAAGACATGAACCAGTCCTAGGAGTTTGACACTCAGATTTCTCATTCCTCATGGGAACAAGTGGAGAATTCTCTTTCTACGAAACATCTATTCAAGGGAAAAATTTTGTTAACTGGGAAACACAACCTTGTTTCCTGCAAATCTCTCTCTCTCTCTCTCTTATATATATATATATATATATATATATATATATATATATATATAAAAGCTGTTAACCCTTTTGTGTCCCCTGGGACATAATTGTCCCCAAAATGCATTGATATGGGATAAAGTAGACATAGTGCCCCATTGCTATATTTATAATAATACATTCAATAATAATATTTTTCTAAGTCAAAGCCATTTAGATATGTCTACTGAAACAAACAATATTTTTTGCTGTATACATCAATTATGTGAATGTGGACATGAAAGGGTTAAACAACTATTTCAAGCCTTGAGTTTGTTTATTCCACTCTATGCACTGCTGAGCACACACACAATGGGGAAAAATTCCTACATTATTTGCTATACAAAGGGGAGCTGAAATGTTCTTGACCTGATCTTACTGATTTTCCAAAATCTGATCAAACATCAGAATTTAAAAAAAAATATTCCTTCTTATTTGGGTTGTGAACTTTTCAGCACCCACTCATATATATTAAACTAATATTGGGTAATTGAATGACAAGATGGGGATCCTTCTGAGTATTACATTTCATTCCCAGCAAGACTGATTCTATTGATAAACCCATTATTTATCTGAATAAGTTTCTTTTAAATATTCCATTTTGTCATTATATTACCCAATATATAAATATATATATGTGTGTGTGTGCGTGTGACAAAAATATAGTTTTAAGGTATGTGATACTTATAGGTAAAAGTGCTCAATATCAGGGATAGAGCATGTGTAAATATAAGAGAGGACATTGAATCCAACACCGAGTGGTTTGTCTGTTTCATTTTTTAATGCAATCTTCAAGCATGAAAAGATTTGGGTTACACCAAGTAGGTAAACTGATCTTAGATTCTTTAAGTATGGATTTTATTAAAGTTGGTGATATAATAAAGTGTGTTTGGCATGCGTTTATTGATGACATTGCAAAGAAAATACTTAGAAGGAATCCAGATAAATATTTTCCCATCAATAAACACACACCAAGCACACATTATTAAATCACCAACTTTTATAAAATCCATACTTAAAGAATCTAAGATCAGTCTACCTACAACCACAACCAAATTCTGTCAATCTTACAAAAAGCATTCCCCAGTACACACAAATGCATACACATGACCACAACCAAATCCTGCATAGACCAACTAGAATTATGATACACAAGCACAAGAATTATACACATGAACATAACCTGAGAAGACAAATAGATCTTCGATCTACTTAACCAATGAAAAATAAACAACGCAAAAATAAAAAAATACCTAATATTTTTTCTCTTCCATATTTTATTTCTGATAAAGCTTAAATGTGAAACATGTTCAATTTATAAACATTTCCTATTTGTTCTTTATCTTATATATGTATATATATATATATATATATATATATATATATATATATATATATATATATATATACACACACACACACAGAGGTAATAATCTGTTGGGATATAATCCAAGTGAATCCTAATAGTATAAAATATTAAAACTGATCCACAAAGAGAGCCCAATGTATTTATTCTAACAGAGCATAAAAATTACATACAATAGGAATTTAAAATTACTTCGTAGTTATGATCATTTTACCTTACAAGTTAAGATTTACTTGCAAGGATTTTCAAACTGATCAAGGTAATAAGATAAAATAAAATATTTTAGAATTTGCTTTAGGCCTGGTTTCATTTTATCTTCTTACCTTGATTGGCTTGAAAATCCTTGCAAGTAAATCTTAACTTGTAAGGTAAAATGATCATAACTATGAGGCAATTTTAAATTCCTATTGTATGTAAAATAATTAATATATATATATATATATATATAAAACAGTTTTCCATTTATATAAAATCTGTAATTACTTTTATTTTCTAAATGATTAAAATTCTTGGAATATAATTTATATAGCAATGATTCTTTTTAAATACTACAGGAAATATTAAATTGCAATTTATTTAATAGACATGCATAGTGTAGAAATAGTTTTAAAATATTTTTCATTAAGACTATAGTTTTATCAAACCTTTCTAACATTTTCTTTTTAAATAAACACCAAGATAGTCAAACACCAAATCACAAAAAATGGTTTCTGAGTCAAAGGATTGTGCATTTTAACAGTTAATAAATTAATGCTTTTAAAATAAGTATTGAACATTTTTCAAACAATGGGTTGCATTCCCACCAACAATAAAAAAAACAAGCTTCTTGTTCCCTTTGAAGGGTATTTAAGCAAAGTTTCTAGACTATACAAGGTTGTAAGGAATGACAGATGGCAACGTATGGCAACAGTTCACACTCAGCTTAAAAGAAATTCCCTCACTCATTCACCCCTCTTCCTCATCAAGCTAAATGACATACACTTTCTCGCTTGTCTCTTCTTTCTCACACATAAAAGCAAAGAAATCACACTTCTTTTCATCTTAACAAATGACAATAAAATCTTTAACATTCATACGCACTAAGAAAAAATTAGTTGCAAAAAATATGAAAATAAAAATATCTAATATTTTCATATTTTATTTTTCGCCTTTTCCTTTGTTGTGGGTTGATTCAAATTATAACAAAGAGTCTGAATGATAATTGCCTCCGAAATAAAGAATACAACTGAGAATTCTTTCTGAATGTTTAATTCTAAAAGAATTCTCTGTTGAATCTATCCATTTATTAAGGGAATTATTATTTAGTCACATCCCTCTACCATAAATAAAAATGACAGTAATTAAGCATTTGATATTTCATAAGTACACAATAATTCATTTTGAGATTTTGACATTAGCGTTCCTAAATGTGGATAAAAAAAACATTAATATAGTAATGTTTGTGAAGTAAAATTAAGATTTGATAAAATGAATAAATTATACAGATTCAAATTACAGTACAGACATTATTAGAATATATTCTGTTAATTAATCTATCTCAGACAAAATAAAACTTTTTATTGAAAATTATTAATCAAAGACAATATCTCTATTGAGTGAATACCAAACTTAAAATATATAGTGTAACCCGGATATAAGAGACCCAGATATAAGAGAAACTCGGATATAAGAGAGATTTTATCTGGTCCCAAATTAGAGCCTGTGTTAATTTATATACAGTGTAACCCGGATATAAGAAAGTTGTCGGGGACCGGAGTAGAAGTATCTTATATCCGGGTTTCTCTTATATCCGGATTTGGTCTATTTTGTCTACATTAACACAGGCTCTAATTTGGGACCAGATAAAATCTCTCTTATATCCGGGTTACACTGTATAATAGACCAAACCCGGATATAAGAGACTTCTTCTCGAGTCCCGGCAACTCTCTTATATCCGTGTTACACTGTAATAAACTTGTAATTTATAGAGAAAAAAATTTACACAACATTTAAAACATAAAAGTATTAAGCTGTAAAATTTCAGTTTTTAGGCATTTTTATAGTTATTGGAAATTTGGTGCTACTCTAGCGTGAGGTCTACCTCACTATGTCGTCTACCCAAATGCAACGCTTAGGTTTACCGTGTCCCTCCCCTCACGATGCCGCGGTAGACCTCACGCAGAGTAGCACCGGTAATTTTATATATTCTTCAGTTAATACACTTTCAAATTGAATTTAACATATTCCTATTAAATATTTGCGTGGATCCTCCTGTCTACTATTCAATCCATGCTTTTAAATAGGAAACAACGTATCAAGTAGTGAGACGAAGTCAAAAACAAAAAATAAATAAATAATATAATAATAATTTAATAACCATTCCTTGACTCTAGTCTGTTTTTGGTAGCATGAAAACTTTCTCTTTCAAAGAAGAAACTCGACTGAAAACGTTCTTTGTAAAATCATATCAACAATTCGTAAATATAATAATTATATAATTTTATTTTACTGCTCGTGTATGTGTCGAATTTTGACATGGAAAAAAACTTTACCCGCTCAACCTTCCACGATCTCTAAAACTGCATACTTGCACTTCACCTGGGTATTTACCCCTCGCCTCTGGAATATTTATTGTATGAAATATACAATTGTGGCACATGGCCTAAAAAAGGGGAGGGGTTGAGGCTGGTCGACACTAACTATCCTATACCTAGCTAATCCGATTCACGACCCATTCACTCATTACAATTTCCACATTCACCATAAAAACTCGTCCGTAACCACTCAATCCTCCATACACCACAATACCGCATCCTCTCAGGGGGGGGGGGCTACAAAACGCGCCCCATGCCATAAAAATTTAATGATAAATATACATAAAAATCTAATAATGAAGAATGAGAGGGGAGCAAGATGAACCCAATAATAAAGTAAAAATCAACACAAAGTAAACTCAACATAACTGATGTTAGTAGGGCCCGCCCAACCCTAAAAAAAGCAGAGGCCGCTGTATTCTACCCATTGGACAAAAGAGGCTCTCTCGCTAAGGGAGTGGGAAAAGGGTAAAAATTATACAGACATGGGGAAATAAAAAGCTGACCCAGTCGAGATAAAAGGGGCCAAAACAAACTGGGGAGGTTGGGAATCTCAGCCTGGATCATAACCAAAGAGGCGACCGGGGACACGCCGGGAACAACACCCACTCACATTAACTAGGTACACATGGCTTGTCTAACCTAACCAAGGGGAGGGCTCCACATGAAACCACCCCGATGTGACGTAGGTTGACCTAAAAGAGAAAATCAAGGCTAGCCCCGTTTAAACGAACCAAGCTCGCATCAGTCACCCACCTTTCGCTAAAGACTATCGAATGCAAGGGTTTTCTATCAGTTCTGATCTTCATCTTGAGCTGATGCTCAAAGAATCGGATCAGATCCTGATGAGAAAGACGGTTGCCTCGCAAGACTTCCTCCTGTCGCGTCGTCCAAATCACCATTCGGGCCGTGGCCAGCAGCGTCAGAAACACGTTTCACCCCAGAATACGGGAGCGACACATTGTCACACGCGTATGCGCGATCGATGAGCACGAGTTTTCGGGAGCGAAATGAGCCATCAACTTTGCCGACATGGTCCCATAAGGGGCGGACCCAGGGACAATGGTAGAAGGCGTGCGAAACCGTTTCTTCTAGACCAAGGCCACACCGTTCACACTCTGGCAAATCCGCCAAGCCCCATATGAAGATCTTGTCATTGAGAGGCAGCCGATTCCGAGCCAATCGCCAGGTAAGCGAAAACTCAGAGTTACTGAGATAATCCGCCGCTGGCGCCCAAGACCAGAAAGAGCGAAACTCCTCCCCCGACAAGTCGAGCCGCTCACGTAGAGAATCCTTCGCGACCCCCTCCACTACATGACGATAGAAGACCTTCCTAGGCTGAGAAAGGTCACTGGACCGAGGAACAGCCAACAAGGCCGACCGACACTCGCGAAGGAAATCCGATTGATCCCGGAGGTTTACGATGGGGCTCAACCCGCGAGATGGGGGGATTGATAGTAAGGTTAGGGAACTCGTCCCTAACAATCCCCGCCATAATCGAATCTCCTGTCAATGCGTCGCGTAGGAAAGCCAACATCGATGCGAGTTTGTGGCTCACCAAGCCTCCCATGACACGGACGTTGTGCACAGATTCGTCTGTCGACCTAATGCTTGCGTCCCCTCCATAAAATGGAGGATAACGAGCGCTCGAGCGACTTCCTATGGTCTTTACAGAGAGGAAGTACGGACAATCGATAAAGGACAATCGGGAAAACGTAAGTGGCACATGCCCTTGCCCTTCACGGACAACCTCCGGCGATGCCAAGTCTAACCGGCCGCGCCGACCTTTGCTCGTACTTCAGACCAATTTTTCTCCAGCTGGAGGTCGGGTCCAAACCACACTCCAAGAATGTGGACAGGACCGTCCGTCCAACCGAAGGGCCCTGGAAGATCGACCCCTTCTAGGCACCTAACCGCAAGCCGGACGACTTGTCGCGGGTAATCTTGGCCCGTCACCTTTTCGTACCGATCAAGTGCCTTCAGTACCGCCTCAATGTCGATGCGGGACGACACGAAAGCAGATGCGTCATCGGCGTACGCGGAAACACTGGCTTGAGCCCCTCCAGGAACGGCGATTCCACGTAGGGCCAGACTGCATGCCCTGTCCCTTAGCCGGTGAAGGAGAGGCTCCAACGCCAAAGCATAGAGTAGGGGCGACAGTGGACAACCCTGACGAACCGACCTAGACAGTGCAAAAGCGCCCGACAGCTTCCCGTTTACTTGTACCACAGCACTGGGTGAGCGACACAGGAGGCTAATCCAGCGGCAGAAGTCGCGTTCGAATCCGGCGGACTGCAGAATAGCCGCAAGGTAGCGATGGTCAACCCTATCAAATGCCTTGGACTGATCTAAATTGATCAGCGCGCTCTCATCGTCGTCTTTTATACCCTCTATGATCGTACGGATCAGATGCAGGTTGCTCTGAATCGTTCGGCCCCTCACAGCGCAAGTCTGCTCAGGACCCAACAGAGACTTGGCAACTGACTGCAAACACTCCTGCAGGATCTTGGCCAAAATCTTTAACTCTGTGTTAAGCTGAATTGTAGCGGACCGTGCGGGTGAAGATGCGAAGAGATATCAGAAGGTTAAAATTTCCTGCTAGCCGGTCCAGCTACATGGGAATGTTGGACTTTAATTAAGTCGAAAGAAAACAAACAAGACCGACATACATGTGTAAACAAATATATGTTAATAACAAGTTACACAAAGACATGAACAGTTACATAGTGTTTGTTTGGAGAAATTATCTGTGTGTGTTGTGAGTGTTCGTACGTACGTGTATTGTTCTTAGCGTGTTCCCAGAATTTGGGAAACGCTGCATCTGTGAGAGTTCACATATTGGAGTTGGTTGAAAAGAGAGATTTTACAACACCTCCGCGTGAGGTGGCGGCCCAAGGCCTAAGTCGAAAAAAGAGAGAGAGGGGGTCAGCCAGTATTTATAGCCAGGAGAGAGGGACCTCTGTTGAAGGGTTAAAGAACTGAGGAGGATCTAACTCCGACAGAGTAATAGGCCTATAATCATCTAAATCCCGCCCAACACCCTTGCCCTTTTTCAACAGCGTGATCACACCCCTGGTGAACCAGTTGGGGATGGATCATGACCGGAACCAGGTGTTGAACACCACAGTCAAAATCGGGACAAAGATGTGCGACAGCCTCAAGTACAATTCATAGGGCAAACCATCCAGACCGGGTGACTTGCCTCTGCCGACCTTCTTCAATGCCGCGTAGACTTCGCCATTCGTGATCTCTCCCTCGCAGCTAGCTAGCTGCTAGCCGTTTCAGTCGGCGAAAACCGATGAAAGTCAGCCAAATAGCTGCGAACCTCCTCATCACGGAGACCAGGTTCCGTTTTACCCCCGCCTCTGGAGTGGGATACGACACAAGGTCAACTATTTAACGTGGGTAACGTGAGCGCGTACACTCGGGTCATTGGTCAATTTTTACTTAGCCCCCCCCCCCCTCCACTTGGGCAGGATCTGGCATAAAGCTTGTCTTAGCCAGTCATGACAGCGGAACAGGCACTGGAATATGATCATAGCCTCTGGACAGCGATTAAAACAAGGGAAACAATCTTAAATACAAAAGTTAAAATGCCTTCCCTTACTTCAACCAAGTCACAAATGAGTTATCTTCTCTTGAACTCTCGGCATTACACCAGGTGGAGTAGTGGAAGAAGTTTTAAACACATGGCGATCGCCTTCGTTCAATGACATTGATTTCTTTTTTTCTTTAGATAAGTAATTACCAGCACCAGCGATGTCTCGAACTCTTACCACCTTTTTGTCCAGAACTTTTATTGTTAACAAAGAAAAATGTTTATTACCGAACAAAGGTAATGTCTTTTAATTGTCCGTGCAATTTAATTGTGTTAACGAAGGTCATGTTTCAGTTTTTAATTGGTTGTCTATAAATTTGTGACGTGCGTGTTGATTTTATTGTTGTCCTTCTTCCATATTCATTTATCAAATCAAGTTGAATTAATTCAAAGATTATAAACATTGCATTTTTTTGTCGTTTTTCTGTTTATGGGTACTTCGTTAAATTCTGTATATACAACAAAAACGAAACAAAATGTGTGGTCACAAAGTCCTTGTGCAAAATTTATTTTGTCTTCCGTGTTTGTAAATAAAACAAATTACAAAACACTATCGAAGTATAAATGTCCCTATTTCAGTTGCTCAAATAAATGGCACGTCAACCATATTTATTTATTTTTCTTCTCTTTTGAAAAAGTTATTCACTTTGAAAACTTTTTTACAAAAGAGTTTTGTAAACAAACCCGAAATGTATAAAAACAGCTTCACACTACTACTAGTTTTTTAAAATTACGTTTATGGTAAGCTAAAATTTTTCAATGATCTTTCTTTGATTAATAATTTTTTTTATAAACTAGATGTAGGAAATCTCTTTTGTGAAGATGTTTTTTTTTTAATTAATACCAGAACTGTTTTTCAGTTTAACCATTTTTTAGGCATGTCACATTTCATTTTATTGAAAATTGGGTAAAATTGCAAATAAATGTCCCAATGACAAATTAGAAAAAAATCCTGGTGTAAAATCGCCTGATTATTCCAAAAATCGCACTAAAAGTTGGCAAAAACCTACTGTTTAGTCTTTAGAAGATATTGACCATCTTAGTTGGGTCCCGGTTAATTGGTCACTGAGGCATTATCGGTGCGTTCCAGTAAAAAATGATGGGTAAATTTCGCGCAGTAATCGAGGGTAACCGGAACCCAAATAAGATTGTCAATATTTGCTAAACGGTAGATTTCACCCCAATATTTAATGCTGTTTTTGGAATAATCAGGATTTTTTATATCAGTAATGATACTTTTTTAAAAATTTGTCACTGGGGCATTATCTGTAGAGGTCAGTAAACTTTCGCGAAGTAATCGAGGGTAACAAGGACCCAATTATTGTCTATATCTCCTAAACTAAAAGGTAGATTTCCGCCAATTTTTAATGCGATTTTTGGAATAATCAGACGATTTTACACAGGAATGATATTCCTCTTTTAAAATTTGTCACTGAGGTATTATCTACAATTTTACGGAAAATTGTCCTAAGTTTAAAAAATTAACTTTTCTTTTTCGAGCGCGACCGTACATTCAAGCACGCAGTAGACACTCGTATCAATGAGAAAATAGCATGTTGTCAAATAACTTTTCGCCTACCATATCTGTTGTACACTTCCTTGTTTGTTGCGGAATAAATTAACTTTCTTTAAAGTACACATCTCGATTCTGAAACCGAGTGCAGTTCAGTATTTTAGATTAGAAAAGTTCAGATTACACTTGCTTGAATAATTTTTTATGTAACGAACAAACATTAATAAGCCAAACAAAGAAAATGTGATATCCTATTTTCTTTGTTGATATTGGGTATCGTCCATTTCAGCGTTTCAAGCTATATCACACAGACACACCGATCTGGATTTAGATCCACATGTAAATTTCTCGAATTAAATTCATATGAACTTAATAGTTTCGTTTCTTTGTTTCCTTCTTTATTCTATCTTTCATTAATTTCGTTTTAACTGCTCGCAACGATTTCTGCATAACAAAAACTTTATCTTCCATAGATTCGTTTTTTTAAACATTAGAAGAAAAATTAATTAAAGGGAAATAAATCAGTCTTTACAATACCAACACCACCTAAAAAGAGAAGCAACCACGATTTTCCTTCCTAAATAAACGCATTAATAAATAAATTTATTCAATGGCAGAAATAAAAATAGAAAGTTTTATTTAAATTACTTTGATTTCAGCACGTTTTTAAAACGGATGGAGACTCGTACATTATTTTATTTTTTAAACATTTATAAACAATAAGATGTGTAGGTTTTCTTTTTCTATATGCCGTGTCCCTTCAGGACGTGGCTGATCATGACTCTTCACAACCTCCTATCCAGTGCATTTCTTAGTAATGTTTGTCTTTTTACCATCATTCCCACTGTTGTGGGGTCCAAATGTTGATGTTAGACGAACCCTACAAATATTAAAATTGAAGAAGTGACTCAGGCCAAGGTAGGGATAACAAGAACAGAGTTTAGATAAAATATGTCAAAACTTATTATTGGCAGAAAAGAGAAAAATGCAATTGAAGAATCCAAATGTTTTAAATACCCTGGGTGCTCATAGTGTTGAGTAGTTAGATGTGTCAATAGTTGATGACCAGTGTTGAGCTGGTATTAGCAGGCAGTCTTGAATGAGGGTAGGTGGTTGAAACCACAGTGATCTGTGAGGTGATGAGAGTAGGGAGTGAAACCTGAATCGTCAAGTGAATTGGCAGAAGATGTGGTTGTTGATAGTCACTGGTCCGGATACTACCCAATCATCTCAAGTCCAAGGAGTGGCTGGTTGCTGCTGGTTTTATTGTGTATGAGTGTTACAACAGCACAGGGGTTTTAATGCTACTTCTGGTTATAAATGAAAGTCCTAAAAATAACTCTAGGTTCAGTAATTGGTCATAATGAAACTATGAACAGGAAAGAAATAGTATTGGGTTTAGGTAACCAGCATAAAATGTCTCCAAAACAATGTACAGAATTAATAAACTCAAACAAACCGTTCAAAGTTAAATTAAGAGTCCGTTTGCGGAAACAAAACAAAAAAGAGTGTAGCATGTGACTACAATCACACTCCCCTGTTCCACCATCCATTCACATCAGCTGGTCAGATGATCCACTGCCACCTTCTGTCCCTTTTGACTTCAAATTATTTGGACTTTGCAACAAGCTACCAAATCGCAAAGGGAAACTGTTAACTCTTGTCCACTTGGATATCTAATGTTGACATAAGTGGAGTTGCTATCAAGGAGTTCAGCTTGATCCATGAACAGATAGCTTTTGCTATTCCTCACAAACATCTTTAGCAATATGGTCCAGGTGTCATTAGCCAAGAAGGCAGTGAGTTTCCATGGGATGAACAGTGCTGGAATGCAAATAAAAAAATAAAATAAAATAAAATATATTTGTTGAGTGTAGTATTTGTTGCTGTATATAATAACAATGATCTTAGAGAGTGTAACATCTGAGGATGTATGAGTTCCCAATGCTTTTCAGACAGGTTACATGACCCAAGGGCCAAAAGAGTTGCTTTCCATATGGTGCCATTAAACCTTTTTACCTGTATATTGCTCATTGGGTGTTATAGCAGGGTCTTACTAGTGGCAACGCCTTTTTAGGAAAGATAATATTTCAGTTCGACATGAATAGTTTGCCTAGGCTAAATAATAGCTCTAGACACCACTGTTGTTGTGTGCATAGAAAAGCAAAAGGGAAACGCGTAATAAGTATATATTACATGTGACAGAAGGCAGTGGTCTCTTGAAATCAATACTAAACCACTTCATAGGTTTCGTTGCTTTGATGAGGGTTCCTTCTGGTGGGCTATAAAAGCAGGGTTTAATTTCAGCACAGACCCGGCAAGATGCACAAGGCTTCTTTACATTTTCTGTGGAAAAAGGGGAAATTTCTTGCTTTGATATGCTGTAGGAGCCAAGTTATTCCAATGTAGCAAAGTTTATTATCAATATCTGCTTGTGCTCAGTTAGTAATGGTTGAACAGGCAAATGTTCAAGTAAATACATCAGGAACCACGTTTTTCTTGTCAACTTGGTATATAACTGCATAGTTAAATACTGTGAGTTCCATTTTTGAATTTTATAATTTTTTATTTTTATACATCTTTCACTACTGAACGTAAAGGCCACTGATCTTTGGTCTGTGATCAAAGTGAAGTGTTTCTGTGTCAAATAGTGACTCCATTTATGCACTGCTTCAATAATGACCATTGCCTCTTTCCTTATAATATTTTAACAGACTGCCTTTTTTAATGTCCTTGATATAAACACTATCAGACGTCCTTCTTGGTTTAGGATAGCTGCAATAGCAATATCAGATGCATTGCATTCTACTTAAGGGGTGAATTTTCATCTATCAAGTGGAGCGTAGATTTCTCTAATTCTTTCTTTAGGTGGTTGAAGTTTACCAGTGTTTTCTTTTCTATTGGGAATTTATTAATTTCTATTAATTATTGAATTTTATCTGGAAAGAGGCATGGTGGATTAGTGGATAGCAGTTCGAATTGAGAAATTGGAGAGCTGAGTTTGAATTCCAGTCGAGTTTGTTACATTCACTTATGTGCAAATACCCTTGGGAAAGATATGAATTCATCTCTTCTCCCCTATGAGTAAATAGCAGGACAGACTGGGTCCTATAACCTTGGGTGGCAACTAGAGTAGGAGAAGGACAACTCTGAATTCAAGAACTCCAACTATGGGTTAAATAGCCTCATCAGCCCACAATTGGCCAAGCATGGTGAGTATGGTTACACACTTGAAGACATGGTCAATCAGGGAAAGGTTCCTTCAACAAGACTAAGATGTTCTTGGATTTGGATCTGGTGTACTTTTGGCAGCCCTGGCAAAATTTTTTTTAAAACTCGTGACTCCACTTGGCATAGTAAGAAAACATTTCAAGTGCCCTTTTTAAGGACTAAGTTTTTGGGTGGAAGAAGTTCTCTCAAAAGACGAAACCTCTTATGATCAGGTTTAATCACTCCATTCCCAATACAGTAGCCTAACACATTGGTAGAGTGTACTGATACCACAGTTTTCAACCTGTTCAAAGTTTCCTCCAATCAATGGTCTCTAGGAATCATTTCACATTCCGCCTGTGTGTGTCCTGCAATTCTTATATTGTTGTTGTATAAGAAAGCACTGTGCAGATTTTTCTTTAACCATTCTATTCCTGGTCTTCTGAAAGGCAGCTGCCCTATCTGTTACTCTGAATGGAATACTATAGAATTGAATTAGACATCTATTCATTTCAAAGGCACTGTACTTTCTGTTCAATTCTTTCAGTAGCACTTGGTGGTAAGCACTTTTATGGTCAAACATAGAGAAAACACTATACTTAACGAGGATGTTTATCCTCCTGTCTATTTTTGACAGCAACCTATCAAAAGAGGCATAAATACTACTTCTGTGGTTTTCCTTGTCATTCACAGGATAGCTTTCCTGCGGATGAGGCTACTTGCAATAGATTTTCCAAGAAAGGACATCCTGCCCTTGCATGCAAATCAAACCTCCCTTCAAGTTCAATAGCCCAAGAGGTCAGCCCTCACTTCCTATCCCCTCAAACATACTACATGGATTTCTACATACTGCAACACATGTGATTTTGAATGGGAGGAAATTTAATGCCCTTCTCAATATATGTTGCACAGTTACATCAACGAAAGAATGGTGCAGAACCTAAGACTAAATGTTCACTCGTGTAAGAAAGATTTTACTATGGCCCAGAGAATACCAATTCCAAAGGCTATGGTGGTAATGAATTTAACTCATGATCTTAAAAATCAGGTATATAATGCCACATATCTTAATGTTTTGCAAGAGCTGTGTTTTGATATAAGACTTGACCAGGATTTCCTGTGCCAACATCAAAGATCACTGTTCAAATATAGCAGACCCTTGCTAGAATTAATTGTGGATAGTGCTCGTCAGTGTTGTACATTGGCCCAGGAGAGCCATACATTTTTCCAAATTTATTACTGAGCTGTAAACAGATTGCTGTCAAATCAAGAAATTTTAACAGAGAGGATGAGGCTTTCATCACAAAGAAAATTGTCTAGTTACAATTTGAAGGCATAAGGCATAAGTGTGTCACCTTGGCAAACTCGGGTAGCCATTGACAAAAGAAACAAATGTGCATTGATTATTCAGATGATTAATTGATATACAGAACTTGATGCTTACCTTATTTTTTCATAATCTTGAGAATTTCATTTGTCATCCACTCTTTTTTCTCCTCATCTTGTTTTCCTTGGGATGATCGGATTCACCAATGACATTAGTGTTTCTTTCAACATGTTATTGTTACACTTTGAATTTCTAGTTTCATGCAAGTTATATTTGTTTTTGACATTGTTTATATACATCTATTTTCAACTTGGGTCATTCAGGAGACTGTCGTATTGTAGTTTGGGCATTGCTTTGGTCTTTAATTTCTGTAATTTTACTGTGGTAGCAAATGACTAGAAGGTGGTTGCTCCTGCAGTCGGCATTTGGATGAGTTTAACAATGTAAAACTGCATTTTTGAAATTTTTGTTGATAGTTATGTAATCAATCTGTTATTTTTTTTTTTTGTGTCTCTTTCTAAGTTTCTCCATATCAATAAGTGTCTAGGGTTTCCTTGAAATTGAGTGTTGGCTATTATTTGCTTGTTTGCTGTCCAAGATAGACCATATCAAAGGGCAAAAGAACTCTTGATGAGGCAACAGCCAGCTAACCAGAGTTAGTATCTCAACAAAAACACTGTGGAGAAGGCACTGAAAAACCACTCTGTTATCCCAAGAATAATGATGGCATTCTGTAATACAAGATGTGTAGGTAGCATAATGTTTATCGGCACTGAAATGGAAATTGGCATGCAGAGTTCAAATCCTGGCAGAGTCTGTTTTGTTCACTTTGCACTAATGCTCTTTGAAAAGGTATCAATTCACTTTCCTTTCGCTATGGGTTAAATAGCTTACCAGGCTGGACTCTTGTAACTTGGGTGGCAGCCAGTCTGCAAGGAAAACTTTAAATTCAAACACCCCTAAATAATAATGTAGATTGTGTTCCTTAGTTTTTGTAAGGCAACCAGTCTAGAAGGAAAATTCTCAATTTAGAATTGTGGAGAAAGTAATGGGAAACCACAGCACTATCTTTCCTATGAAATCATGTTGATTTACAAATAATAAAGAAAAGAGACATGATCTCATAAGTTCATATTTTACTGGAAGTTTTTTAAAATTTTTCTTTTATTTATTTGATGATTATGAGATATAAAACAAATCGATTGACATTTAAAATTTTTTACACAAAAAAAAAAAAAAACTGTGTCCAAAGGATGGTTTTCCACTGACCTGAAATGATTATATTTTAAAAGCAATTAATTTCTTAAAAATAAAAAAATTCTTACTTCTCAACAATAGTAGCAAGCTTTTAATAAATTGAACACACACACACACAAAATGCACTTCTTTTTAAGCTGGTGAATGAAACCTGAAAAATGAAGGTTGAAGGACTTAAATTTAGATATTTGTAGTATTTGTCTCTAAATATTTAAAAAAAACAAAACACTAGGATTTAATTGTAAGAACAAATTTTATTTTATAAAACAAGTAATTTTAGATTTTTTTTGTCAATTTTTGGCTAAAAATTTAACTGGATCATTAAGAAACAATGTTTTTATTTTTCATGATTTCTGTTTATCATGAACTAAATTGAAAATACAGAAGTTTGAAACAATTTTTAAATTGATGTATAAGTTACTCTGAGAATGAAAATTAATTAATAAGAACAGTTTCATGTAAAATTATTCAATGTAATTTAACCAATATGTTTAAATAAAAATAAAATTGTGATTTTTTTTTTTTTTTTTTTTTTTAAATAAAAATTACAGTAAAATTTAACCACTTTGTTTTTGTATTTATTAATTTTTTTAAAACTAATATATCAGCCTTTTTAATTTATTTCTTGAACATTTTAATGGCATTTTTATTATGGTACTAACAACTAGAAAAACTTTTTAGAAAGTCACAATTTAGATTTCAAGATGGTTTAAAATTTTGTGGGGCCGCTCAAAGTTATTTTTTAGGTCAGTTCCAGGGCAATGTTGAAAAAAGTTCATCTTGAACCCTGGTTTCAATATGTTGTATTATTCATTATTGTGGAATGTGGAAAACCCATTAATTATACACACCAATACAGAAACACAAACCAATTTCATCTCTGTGATTTGTTTATATTAAAATAATATTTCTATTTTAAAATGAAGTCAATTCAGGAGATGCATGGAGCATGATTCATGTATCCATTTTTGGAAATCTAAAAAAAAAATGAAATATTTGAATATGTCTAAAGATTTTTCAAATGAGTCTGTTAAGTCTTAGCACTATTCAATTCTCGGCCACAGAATACTTTTTGCTATTTCTCCCTGTAATTTCAAATTGTACCCTCTATGTTTGTAATTAAGCAGGGCTGGATTTAAGTCTTAAGAGGCTCCTGGGCTAATAGAATTTGGGGACACCTTCATTGCGTGTTTTGGTGCCACCTGTGTTCATAAAAGAAATGATATGTTTTTAGATGATGCTTTTTTATTCAAAATGTGAAATACTTCAAATAAAATCTTTATTGATTTTGGAGTCTTCAAGATCCACTCCAACTAGAGGGGCCCGAATACTCTAAATCGTTTCAAATTAGTTCAAAAGAGCCCCATTAAATCTGAAAATAAATAATTCTCTGTTTTTATATCGTTATTTTTTTAATTTTTTTAGCTTTATCAGGGGCCCAAGACAAGTCTTGGGGCCTCTGGGTTGCAGCCCACACTAGCCCATAAGTTAATCTGGCATGGACTGCGAGTTTGTATCAGTATATGAAAAACTTTGAACTGTAATATTTATAGTGATTTCATTTATTTATTTTTTGTTTTTTACTTTGTCTTTCAGTTTTGTTGTACACTCCTGTAGCCACATTGAAGAATTTTTCTCCACCTCCAGATTACAGTGGTATGTTCTTTCATGTTTTTTTAAGATACTGCATGTCATGTCACATCACAGAAATTCACATATAGCTTGTGTGTGTATATATATATATATATATATATATATATATATATATATATATATAAATATTGTTTATTTAGGCAGCAATGCTTCACTTATGCATGTTTCATTAAAAAACGAAAGACAAGGTACTATGATTAAGCTTTTTATTTAATCTTTCTTGTGTTCAAACAAGTGTTTTCTTTTTTGGACACAGTGTGTAGAAACTGTCCAAATGTTTTAATATCCTATGCGCTCAGAACATTTGGACAGTTTCTACACACTTTGTGTACAAAAAAGAAAACACTTGTTCAAACACAAGAAAGATTAAATAAAAAGCTTAATCATAGTACCTTGTCTGTCATTTTTAATCAAACATATATATATATATATATAAATAAATCACTGACAAAGTGCATCTGTTAATTGTGTGTGTGTATTTTTTCTTGTGTGCAAAAATTGTCCAAATGATTGTTTGTTCCAAGCACTTTTGGTTAATATATTAGCCATTTTCAAAGATTTTGGTTGCATTATTGTAAAGGGTATGTAAGTTGCTGAAAAGTTGGCATATTTTTAATTCTCAAATACAGTGTAGCTGTAGTGAGTGCGAAATAATAACTGCCTTCACCCATTCCTTTCAAATTGGGAAGACTGAGGAAGGAGAAGGAAAGAAATTCATGCACCTATGGGAAATTGTTTTTGGATCAATGAAAACCTTGCTTTCACAGAAATTAGCCGGTCAGCCGAAAAGAACAGAAAGTAGTGAGTCTACGCAAAATTCTTTTTGATATAAAATTAGGAGAAAAATTAAATTGTGTAAAAGATTTCTTTTCAGTTTCTCACAACCAGTGTTGAAGTTCTCACTAGTGTAAAATTACTTACCAATTATATTATCGGTCTCTATCCAGCACACAGCACTTCAAAGAATTTTCCTCTCAACAATCAAGAAAGCTAAGTATTTCAAACTATCTCTCTTCCTCTACTTTTGAATGTATGCAAACCATATATCCCTAAGGTGAGCAACAAATTCTCTTATCTTTGTGGTAAAGATTTTTGAATATTGTGTCAGATCATTTAATCTGTTGTATGAACATTTCCTCTTCATGACAATACGTTAAAACTATGTAAATTTGCAAATAAATTTCTTATCTTGTTTTGTTAAAATTACCCATGTGTTACTTTATCATCTTTCATTAAACTTCTTGGCGTGGGTAAATCAACTGTTGATTTTAACCCCTAAGCCATGCCATTATATAGCTATGTTTGTAGTTGATGTTGCTGAGAATTTTTTTCTTCTTTTTGATGTGGGCTTTCATTATGTGCTGGCTGTATTCTGGAATTAAAAATATGTCTACTTTTCAACAACTTACACACCATTTACAGGTTTAGTAGTGGTAGTAACAGTAGTAGGCATCCATTTATCTTGTGAAATAATGATAGCACTCAGTTTAGTCAAAATTCAGTCCTTTTTTTTCAGACGCATCTAGAGTGGCTTAACAGTCCACTCTTTGCATAGCACTCTCTTCTGCAGGTATAACACACTAAGCTGAAACGTGGAATGACAGTCTGAAATTGCTCTCTCTGCTTACAACAGCACACCCAGATATCTTGAAGATGTCCAATGGAATAACTGAAAGCAGTCAGGAATAGAAAATCATTTGAACAATTTCTACATGCACTAAGTTCAAAAATGAAATCTCTTGTACACATGCAAGAAAAATGCAGTAAAAAGATTTATCAGTCATTTTTAATGAAACCTGTATTAGATAGGGGTTGCTGCCCAAATACACTACTAATATATATACTATTTTTTTTTTTTTTTTTTTAAATCGGAATCACCTGAAGCAAGGCAGTAATGCCACTAAAACACAAGGGGTTACAGGGTGTGGAAGAATTAGGAACAGAAACCTTAATGATGAGCAGAAAGACAAGAGAGTAATCAGGTGGACAGTAGATAGCAATTAGCACTGCATTTAAATTTTTGCAGATTAAAGTTAGCTGGAAAGTATGGCGCCGGAAGGGAGTTCCACAAGCGAGAAGTGCGATAGAAGAAACTGTTAGCATAGAAATTATGGTTACATCTAACCAGCCCAAATGTAAATTGATGAAATCTTGATGCAAGTCTAGTGCTGTGCTTAAATTCAAAAACTCTAGGTACCATAGCAAAGAGCTCATTCAAACAATTAGTATGAACGTATTTATGGAAAAGACATAGAAAGGCAACTTTATGGCATGACTTACAGAAGGTGACTGGAGCTGAGCTGACAGATCAGGACCAATAATATTGCAGATTCTTCTTTGGAGCTCAAGGTAAATAGCAGGGGCACCGGACCATATGTGGCAGCAATATTCTAAGCATGGTTTATCAAGATTGATACTAAATAATACTGAACGATTTGAGGATTGTGTTATTGCAACATTAAAAAGTGAAATGGAAATTAAAAATATATTATGAAATGTAGTACACAAACTATCAGTTACCTTGGAAGAAATAAAAGTAAAAGCAGAACAAGAGATGTTTATTTCAAAAATAAAAAAAAAGACTAAAAAATAAGAAAGATGATTTTTAGAACGCAATCCAGATTTGAATGCTTACTTGCTATGTGACTGAGTACTGATGCTTGCACATAGAGTAGTAATGCCTATCATATTACAAAAGCAGATATTAAATGAATTTCATAGTGGACGTGTGGGAATTCTCTTATGAAAAACTATGTTATGTATACTGGACCAAAATGGATCAAGTCATTGACAAATTAGTAAGAGCCTGCAAAGATTGTGCTCTGGCAGTAAAATCACTTACCACAAAATGACAACCTTGGCTAAAGACAGATATTTTGTGGTCAAGACTGCACATAGATTTTGCAGGCCCAATAAGCAGATCACATTATTTTGTGGTAGTGGATAGCTGTACTAAGTGGCCTGAAATTTGTAAGTGCAAAAAAACAACTTCTATGGTTTCAGTGAATTTTTTACACAAACTGTTTGCAAGATATGACATTCTGGATGCCATAATCTCGGATAATGCTACACAATTCACTGCTTACAAATTGAAAGAATTTTGTAAAATGTTCTCAGTTGAAAATATTACTACCCTGCTGTATCACCCAATGTCAAACAGACAAGTTGAATGTCTTGTGGGTACTTAAAAGCTCTCTTAAGAGCTTTTAAAAAAGCAAGTAATGAAAAAGGGAGAGAAGAAGCACTACAAAAATTCTTTAATATAGTGGATAACGCTGAATCCCAATACACTGGCAGAATTGATGTTCACAGAAATTAAAATCTGTGTTCAACAAGTTGTTACCAGGTCAAAAAAGAATAAGAACAGATGACAAAAAGGACAAAAAACTTTTCAAAATTGGTGAAAAAGTATTTTTCCGGAATATATAAAAACTGAAAAGAAATGTGGGAA
This sequence comes from Acanthosepion esculentum, assembly GCA_964036315.1. Lineage (NCBI taxonomy): Eukaryota > Metazoa > Mollusca > Cephalopoda > Sepiida > Sepiidae > Acanthosepion > Acanthosepion esculentum. Next base: position 34,008,801 of record OZ038499.1, read on the forward strand.
GATGGTGTAATATGGTCACGAATTGGAAAAAATGATATTTATGGTGAAAGGTAAAATTGGGAACACAAAAGGCATTGGAATCATTTAAAGAAAAGGTTTACCGAAGAAAGGCCTGCAAGAAAGGAAAAACCTATGCAAGTACTGTATGAGATTTTTGATTTACCAACACCCTAAGAATTCATTGAACATATAAGTATGATTATCAGAAAAAGGAAATATATGGAAAAACTAGAGGTTGACCCAAAACAATAGAAATACAAAATTCAGTATGTTGGTGAACTCGCTAGAAAGAGGAGGGGGGTGAATACTAAGAAATAAAATAAAATATTTATTAGTGGGAAAAAAAAACTCAAAAGTGTGGGTGCTGTTGAGTAAGGATAGTAATGTAGTAGTAATTACATTGGTTAATATTCTAGTAATTTAATTTTTTTTTTTTTCGTTTGTTGATGACTTTCACCTAGTGTTGAAGACAGTGAACTAACTACGGAATAGATAGGTTTTATATCTCAACATGATGCTAAACTCCAGGAGAGCAACTCAGCATTCCATAATGGTCTCCCATTCTTGGTCTCCCATTTTTCACTGACATGAAGTGGAATGCTTATATTAAATCAATTACTGAGTCTGCTGCTAGGAAAGTCGGTTCACTGTGCCAAGCGAGGCAATTATTCTCGTCAGAATTTATCTTGCACATTTATAAGTCTACCGTTCATCTGTGCATCAAATATTGGTATGGTGCTGCTGCACCATATCTAGAGATTTTTTATAAAATCCAAAAAAGAATCTACAATGTTGTTGGTCCTGATCTGGTATCTTTCCTACCATTGTAATATTTTCATGGTAATTTTTCTGATGAGCTTTCCTCTTTGGTACCCCACCTTTATGAATTTAAGTGCAGTACTAGATGGACAGTTAGGTCTCATAATTTCACTCTTGAAATTGCTAGTCGTAACTGAAAGTTTTATCTAGTTTCTTCTGCACTTCTCATTTGTGGAACTCTCTTTTTGCTTTCCTGTCAACTAGAATCTTCAAAAATTTAAATGCAATGTGAATCCTCATCTTCTGTCTTCTTGAATCCTGTTTTTTTTATTGTTCTCTCTGTTTCTTTTATTCTCAGTAAACCCTTGCATCCTAGTGGCTTTTATTGCCTTGCTTGTCCTCTCCATCACACATTAGCTTTTTAGATCTGAGGAATGGTCCAAATGTTTGCAGATTTGAAGGGTGCTGGTTATAAATACGATTTACCCTGGAGTTGAGTATCTTGAAAAGACAAGATGAGGCAGTTTTAAAATGCAACTGGAATAAAGCTTTTTCATTGGGGTTTACAAGCAGTACTTATAACTTTTTACTGTTTCTATTCTGACAGTGATTATCCTGTGGTTGGGACAGATGTGTTTAAAGACATTCTTTTCTTCAGCCTCCAAGTCAAAGTTGTCTTGTTTTTTTTCTGTTGGCCTGACTATTTTGATGAGGCTTCAACTTTCATTTGTCTAGTTTGACCTCCACAATGAGGGTCACTTCTCTATTCCTCTAGTTATTTGAAACCTGCCTTAAATCGGATGCACTGCCATCTCATATTGTTTTGCTTCATCCCTCTATAACTGGAGATCATGATATTTGAGCATTCTGCAATGCTTCTCTATATCAGGTTACATGGCATAGATTGCAGTTTCTCTGATTGCATCTCTGAATTCATTGATTCTGGTCGTACTGCTACTTACTGTATTTCCTTGAAAGAACACCTGGGTTACTTATTTAGAAATAAGATCTTTAGGAATAGCACTGAAAAATCACTCACATGTGAAGCAATTGGGACACTTATCTTTTATAGCTTGCAATGAATCTGTTTATCTATTACATAGAATAAAATACATTTTTGAACAAGAGTGGCAAAACATTTTTCACCAAGCCATATGAGCCCTTCAAAATATATTTATGAGGATAAGTCAAAAAGTCAAGGCAGTTTCCAAAGAACAGCTTTATTTCCCCTGATAAACAGCAAATGCATATGTTGCTTTTTGACATAGTCCATGTAGTGGAAATGAAATGCAGACAGAGCAGCTGGCAACTGCTGCTGATAACAGTACCATCCTACCCTCCCGTCGGTCAAAGAGACAATGTTTAGTGTGCCGTCTCTGCAGAAAAACAGCATATTAATGTCTTGTCAGGACAGAGCCAGTGCAAACCCTGGAACTTCTGATTATGAAGAAAGAAAAAGTGTCTACCAGCTTCCCCATGAAATAAATGAGACGGTGAGCTGAGCACTGCTAATGGTTCCTTTTCTAGCCCAACTGATAAAGTTTTAGGCTCCATAAACGCAGACACCTTTTCTGAAGAGGCAATATTGACAGTTTGCTGTGTTGACCATATAATGAGATTGCAGTGTGTTACCCAAGGTCGTTTAAAAGTCCGTTCATCTGCGTTTGTTTCTGGTGCCTTGGCTGTGTTTGTCCTGTATCTGTGGTGTTCCTGTGTGGAGGTCTTGTTCGTACCCAGTGATCCAGTGTTTGATTCCAGTACTGCTGATTTTCTCCAGCCATCTTCATTGGCAAATATCCAACCACTAAGAAGAAAATCTACAGTCTCTCTGCACGGCGATACCCTGGTATCATTCAACAACCTCCTTCAGCCCATCCTCAAAGAAGCTTTTTGATTGCTTACAGAAAGTCTTCATGCACTCTGGCTGATGCAAATCTATAGCTGATGCCCATCATTGCTGACAGTTGTGCTAACACGATTTGTTGGTCTTCCCTGGTCAAGGTGTATGTCCTCTGGATGTATTCTTCCATATGCAATGTTGATGGGTGAGCAAATTGGCTTTCACTCATTACACTTGTTCTTCTTGCATCCACTCATGCCTTTTTATTGATTCAGGGTGCTTGCTCCATACTTGCGCCAACATCCAATGATAGATTTCCACAGGTTTGACTCCCTCTGCCCACAGAAAGCACCCCATGGTGCATTGTTCATTATGGTGCCATGGCTGAGTTGAGCATCTGACCTTGTTTCCTGCCATTTGACTGAATGATGGAATGCTGTGTGCAGCTAGCTGCTTATCATCCCATGTGCACACATATGGTTTCACATGTCAGTGCCTGCCTGTTGTTTTTACCATGTAATGTCATAATTGCCTTTACTTTCTGATTTACTCTTGTATGATTCCTAAACCCTTATGAAAAATGCTCATGATGGACACACGCACTGACATATAGGGCAATAGAACAATAGATTTTAGCCCAAAATTGATGACTGGAATGTCCCCTGGAAATTAGAAGAAATTTAATGAACTTTTGAAAAGATATTAGGCTAAGTAAAATTTATGTGAATAGCATCAGAGGAAGTTTTGAAAAATATGAATGAGGGGAATTTCTATTGTTTTATTTAGAATTTGAAACTGAAAAGAAAATTTACACTATTTACATTGTTTGGACTGTTGTCTTCATCTTTATTGCGATATTCACAATGTTTTGACCATTGAACACACCAATCTTCTTCAGGTAATATTTGTTGGAGATTAGAACTGAATCCTGAAGAAGGCTGAAGCGTACAACAGCTGAAATGTTATGAATATGGCAATAAAGATGAGGATAACAGTCTAATGTAAATAGTTACAGTACCTCATCACAAAATTATAGACAAATGAAGTTTCCAGTTTCTATTAAATTGAAGGATAAGTATTTTCTTTTTATTCTTTAAATAGTCAAACTAAAATGATACTGTGTATTTTTAATTTCTCCTGTCCCTGGAAATTGATATAAGCAATTCTTATGCACATTTGGAAGTGGCTTATTTGAAATTAAAAACATATTTTCCTTATTATGGCAGGGACACTTATTTAAAATTTACCGTTTGATGGAGGTGGGTGTGCTTATTCAAGGAAATATATAGTATGTAAGAATTTTATGTCAAGACAAATTACCCAATTTCATCTATTAATCACACCTTCCTTAAAAATCTTGTTTTTATCCGCATTACTCAAATGTATTTTACACTGTCAACTGCAAAATTCTACATACACTGAAGTTGATATCCAAAATAAATGGCTGATTTTTCGATTATCCAGCAAATATTATCTTAAAAGCATAAGGTTTATTTTAAATTGTAACGCCATTTAAAAAAAAAGCTTTTTAAAACCAATTTCTCAGTTCTTCACAAAAAATATAATGTTCAAAACACTTTCTCTGTTAACATTTCTTTTTCTTGTGGCATGTGCCTATTTCTTTTCTCCACTTGCTCCCTCAGTGAGGGCGAGGTTTGGGTCACTGATTTTAATCCATTTTGCTATATTGATCTCGGGCTCATTTCAATTTCAATTCCTGGTTTTTCTAAGGCCCATTTAAACATTAATTTCATTTATTTCAACTAACTGTTTTAGCTCTACCATTTCACCTCTATTTTTACTGATCCAATGAAACCCCCTTTTTCTTTTCATTTTTGACTGGTTACTTGAATTTCAAAGGCCACACTCAGGCTTGGGTATTATTAAGCCTATCTCTTCTCAACTAATCATCGTCCATCCTCTATTGGGGATCACCCCTCATACTCAAGAGAAATGCCAGTTATTCATAGTGCCACATTCCTCTTTATCCCATTGTGATTTACACCGTTTGATAAAACACAACTACAACATATAAACTCCATAAAATCAGTAGTGCAAAAATTTGCATTCTCATTTCTATCATCAGGCTATATTTCTGAGATAAGCTATATTGTAACTGTTTACATGATTTACATTGTTTGGACTGTTGTCCTTATCTTTATTGCCATATTCATGACATTTCAGCCATTATACTCTTCTTCAGGTGATATTTGTTGGAATTTTAAAATAAGATATCATTTTCTGTATCTGTCTATATTTCTGAGATGAGGTATTATGTACACTATTTACATTATTCGGACTATTGTCCTCATCTTTTTCACCATATTTATTACGTTTTGGCCATTGTATGCTCCAGCCTTCTTCAGGTGGTTGGAATGTCGAACTGAACCCTTTATTTCGCTCTCTGGGGTAGACTGTTCTAGTTTCACATGCCATGTCTAATGGATGTCAGTTATCTCCTGTTAATTCCCCTCTCCAAGTTCTCCACTGCCTTAACCAGGTATTGAACTCACACTCTTTGGGTCCTGTCAGTGGATCTAACTAACGCCTTTACCAATGTGCGGACATCTGTGTATGAATTTCTGGGTATTATAAACCTAATGTCTTCAGCAACCTTTTTACCAGTGCTCATATTGCAATTTTTGCTGTTATCATATTATGTTTTTACCAGAGCTTATATTGCAATTTTTGTTGTTATTATTGCTTTTCTCTGGTACTCCTTATTACTGGTTCCCATATTGTATTCATTTCTATGTATGGTTAGCTCAGGAGATTTTTGTGACCTAGCATATGTGCTGGTTCCTTAAGTTTACGAATTTTTCAATGCTGTTCTTTGACTATGATCTCAACCTGATCCCACAGAGGGCAGTGATCTCCTTTTTCTCTCCATATGTGGTCAGCCACGCCTGATTTTTCCACTTCCCCTCGTGTTACAGCTTTCTGGTGTTCTTGAAGCCTTACCTTAAGGGGGCAGCCTGTCTCCCCTTTATATTTCTTTCCGCAGCTGCACGGGATAGCGCACACACAGACTTCAGTCATGTTCTCCTCTATGGGGGATCTTATTCGGGAGAGATATCTGCGAAGTGTCGTCCAGCTTTTGAAGGTTGTCATTTTCTTGTGCAATCAGTTCAGTGTTTTTCTTCAAGTCCTAGTGAACACTTAGTATATTTTTATTAGGCAGTTACCCATTTGTTTGCTTTTTCACAGGCAGACATTAATTCCTTCCTTTTAATTCATTTACTTGGGCTCATCTCGGCATTAGAAATGGGGAAAAGTCTTTTTTTTTTTTTCTAAGAAAAAAATTCCTTCTATAATTTAAAAACCTGAAATCTTGGTATAATATTCACATCGATGACAGAGTAATTAACATATGCTGCTGTGTGTTGTTTCTAATTCAAAGATGCATGTTTATTCCCTAGAATTATCTACAATTATCACTGATGTTTGCTGTCTATGAAACAAAAGCTGTTTACATATATGATCCTCCTCTGTGAAAGTTGACAATGGTTTAAAATACTGACAACGTTACCTTCAATGAAAAGTTGCAAAATTCAAGAAACATTGTACTTAATAGTTGTTTATAAATGTGGTTATGCATGAGTGTGTGTGTGGGTGAACAAGTGAGAAAGAAGGAAACAAACATTTTAATAAACACTATTTTCCTCAGGAAATTAGGTGTGCCATTTAGAAAGCCAATCCAGCCGTGTGTGGCCTGCAGTCTGCCTATGGCTGGGTTAGGCTGTTTTCATATTCTCTCAAGTTGTTTGTCATTTGAGTCTCCAAGGCAGTGTTTTCCAACTTTTTTTTTTTTCAATCAGGCGCTCCCTCTGGGCACAAACATTTTGTCAACGTCAGGCCCATGACTTCATTGGTTGGACCATAGACAACTGGAGTGGTTTGATGAATCATGGTTCTAGTTGTCTTAAACTGATGGTAAGGTTTTAGTGTGGCATAGATCCCATTAGTCTTTGGACCCTACTTGTCAAAAAAGCACTGTACAGGCTGGCAGTGGTTCCATAAAGGTTTGGGATATGTTCAGGTAGTATGGCTTTAGACCACTGGTTTACCTACGTACATTATTGATCTGTAATTGTTATATTACACTGCTTTATGGTCATTTCAACCTATTTACAATATTTATGTACCTCCACAACAATGGATTATCCCAGCAGGCCCAAGTTGCCCAGAATTGGTCAGGAGCATTCTGAAAACTTCCAACAAATGATATGACATTTGTGTCCAATCAAGCATTTATGGGATATAATGGAAAGATCTATTCACATACAAGGTCCTGTGCTTAAAAATATTACCATGTTGTGGACAGCTATTGAGACAGCATTGGCTCAGTGTCTCTCCAGAGGTTATCCAACCACTTGTTGAATCAACACCATGTTGAGTTGCTGCACTTTGCAAATGAACTTTTGGCTACTATGAAATTACTGTTTTTCTCTTTCTCATGTTTTTTTTTCTTTATTTTAAACGAATTATTGAATAGAAGAATGATACAAGCTGCCAATTGATTTTCTGATCTCTTTCAACTTGGCAACCTAAAAAATAACAATTCTCAAAATGTTGAGTTTATTTTTTCTGCAATGAACAAAGTTATCAGCCATTTACAGCTTTTAAGTATTTTGTTCTACATTACCTAAGGCAATAATGGATGAATTATGAATTGTTTTCAGAGAAGGCATTTGTATTTATTAAAGGTTTAGGATTAGTCTTCTGATTAACGTTTTTAAATTTTTTTTTAGTTGATATATTGAACGAATGTCAGTTTAACTCTATAGGATTGAACACTCTTAAAGCCTCACTGAGGTTAAAGTCTTGCTGCTTGTGTGACATCCTGCATTATTTGCGATGATGTTGCCATCTGTTATGGTAGAGTGTACATGGAGTGGGTTGAACATTGAGAGCCAATATTTTCAGGGCTGGCTTTGTGCTAAAGGGTTTAAAAAAACAAAAAAACTCAAGAGCTTTAAAATATGACTAAAACCAATTACCTCAATAATTGTTTGTTTTAAAAAACGTGTACGTTGGTAATCAAAGGTCACCATGCTTTAATATTTTGGGAATTTCATTTTTTTTCTCACACACACACATACATATATATATATATATATATATATATATATATATATATATATATATATATATATATATATATATATATACACAGGGTGCGATGGATAAATTGTCGTCTAAATTACGCAAATATAATACTTCTCATTTTAACAGATATATTTACCAGAATTACATAAAAATATTTTCCAATATTAAAGGGTAAATTTATTCAATAAAATCGCCATTGGCTTCAACCATGGCCTCCAGATGACTTCAGAATCTCCTGCAACTCTTCTGGACAGTCTCCTTGTTTAAGTTGGAAAATGCTGCCATCATCCTTGCCTTCAGTTCATCTTTGGAGCTATAAGAAGTTTTGTAGGACTGCACTCCACATGTCAAGGAGGTTGCAGTCTGGGGAGTTAGGTGGCCAGATGTTAAAAGTGATGTGGTTGCAGTAATTGTTTGACAGCCACAACTAGTTTCTCCTGCTTGTTTGACATGGTGCAGAGTCCCGTTGCTATACATAGGGTCTTCCAGCAGCCACTCCCTTGACTTAGAGCAGAACTATCTCCTTAAGGCACTTGATGTGAGTCTCCATGTTGAATCTGAGGCCCTGTGGGAAGATGAATGTAGTTATGACCATGCCATCACTAGTGATCACTCCAAAAACCATGATGTTGACTGGATATATTATCCACTGCTTTCTGAATCCTCTGCACTCTGAAATGTTCGTATTGGGGCTTCTGGCACAAAAGCCAAACAGTACAGCATGGCATTTTTAAATTTCTGGTAGAGTGAATTGCGTCATGATGCTTTTTTTTTCTCACAGGCAGTGACCAACTGACCCTACTATATTGTGCAGTCGACAAATAACGTGCATCTGCAAAATTAAAAATGGCGACAATTTACCCATTGCAACCTCTGTGTGTATGTATATATATATATATATATATATATATATATAAGTAGTAGTGTGTGTGTGTGTGTGTGTGTGTACTAATATGGTAACATTGAATGAAATTGTAGGGGGTTAATTTTGGAGGTAGCTGAATTGACATGTAATGTCTTCACCGCATCATCTTTAAAAGAAAACTTAAATTTGCTCCAGTTCTTGGTGGTCAATTTTGTCCTGTAATCTGTTGTATGCCAGGTTGGAAAATATTTCATTGGTCAACACTAGTTATTATAAAAACAGAACAGGTTTAAATGGTGATTAAAATATGTAAACACTTATTTATTGCTCATCTGGAAGTCATAGATAAACGTGACTGACATAATTAAATTGATACAAATGTATTCTTATTGATTTGGATATTTTGAGTCTGTCTGTTAATGCCAGTGTTATATGATGTTGCCTATTCTTAATATCTCAATTTGATTGCTGTCAACCACGAAGCATTGTTTAACAAAAGTATCTCCCACAAAGGACTACACAAACCATTTTTTACATGTTCAGTCATGCACAGTACCTTCTTAAATTGCACAAATCTTTTTTTTTATTCTCAACTTTATTAAACTAAAAAGCACATGTTGAAAATGTTGCTCTTTTTCTCTGATATGACAGTTGTCATTATAACAATTAAAATAGATCTTTTTGAATGAAAATTGTTATAACTCAACACTTACTAAATACTATTTCAGAAGAAAAACAAAATTATAAACTTTTGGGCAACCGATTGCTTAACCTGTTATTTAGTAATGCTGAGTTTATGTTTGGAAATATCTTCTTTTTGTTGTTATAAAGCTGTGAGATCTTTACATGGGTGAGGAAGAGTTGTTGTCAGATGTCTGTTTTTCTGAAGAACCTGATGTGAAAATCTTGAAAAATAATCTGTTACAATGTTAAATCAGGTGTCAAAATAAGTTGTCATCAATTTTTGCTGCCTTTTCTCTTCTGTTCAGATTATCAGTCCGACGGTGTCTACTTTTTAAAATATTTTAAGCCACTAAATTGATATCAAATTAACTATACTCATTATTAATCTCTTTTCCTCATATTTTTGACACCCACAACTTTATCACTTTCTCAAAAAAAAAATGAGCAAGTTTGACTTTTCTCTCTGCCACTTTCCTTTTTCACTATTGCAACCACCACTTTCTCACTGGTTTAAATCTGCAGGTGCTGTTTTACTGGGCCTCAGAGACAATTGAGGAGAGATACAATGGTGAAATTTATAGATTCTTAGTCATCCTGAAAAAGTGTGTCAATTTCTTTCAAATGGATCCTCTTCTAACCGTGGTTAAAGAGCATTTAACTGGAAGAAATTATCAGTGCTTCTCATCCAAGTGTAAAATAAGCTTAATGCTAGCACATAACAAATGTGGTTTTGTTTCTGTGAGTCTCTTCTGAGATAGTATGTATTAAACTGTCCCTGAATGAGTCGGTTTTATCCTCTCCAGTAACAATTTCATGACAAACAAGTCTTTTTTTCTTCTTTATTTCCTAACTAATCAACTTTTGCCAGGAACATTTCACTTTCTTATTTTCCATTTATGTTGAGACGGAAACTATTTAACCAAAATGACATTTTATATTTCTTTATGGTCATAACTCCATTTTCAAAAACTCTAGCAGTTTCATATACATGATGTAAGACATGACCTGTGTCATAAGTGCAGACCCATTCAAACTTTGGAGGAATTGGTTCATGATAGGTACCAATGGATCTTACTCTAAATTACACAAAGTCTGGGCTCAAATCTCCACTTTACTTCTCAAACTTCCGTTTTTGCCTTATTGCTTCACTCAGCCTATTGTGTAAATACAATCACAGCAAACTAAAATGTTTAAAAAACATTTTAGTGGAAAAACCTTAAAATGTATTGTTTGAAAGCCAAAGAATTCTAAAATATAAAAATCCTTCCATCTTTGTTATTATCATGTTTCATCCGTTGTGCTTCATGTATCTCTCAGTCTGAGTAACCTTTAGGGAAATTTAACTAAACCCTTTATTTAATCTAAGATTGACAGACACTTGACAAAGGCCGGAGGGTAAAACAGCTGACAAGTTGTCATAATGAAGATAACAACCTGAATGTAAATATTTTTAATTTTTATGGACTTTTTTTTTTTTTGCTTTAAAATATTTTGATAAAAGATTAGCTGAAGTGAATATTTGTCTATAAAATTGCTAATCAAAATCAAACTAATTAATTCAAAAAAGACTTCAACAGAAACTTAAAATTTTTGACATGCAGATTTCTCATTCGGTTTTATATTATGACCAATTATACTCAAAATATTTTAACTATTACACCCTCTGGCTTTCTTCAGGTGTCTGTTGCCTACAGCAGAATTTTGAACCAAATCCTTTATTCAATCTATGGAGGCAGATGGTTCCCTGCTTACAGGACATCTCATAATTTAATACTCTCCAGTCTACTTTGGCTCAGTAGAAGAAATGAATGACACAAATAGTAGAGTCAATGATTTTTTTTTTTTTTCAGTACTATTAGAATTCACAACAGCCAAGTTTTAACCAATACTTTAATCCACTAGGCCACGTGTCTCTTGGATAATCCAGTTTAAACATTTTTGAGCCTTAAACCTAATATTTGTACTCTGAAATTTCTGAGTGTTCTTTCTTAATCAGAGGTTCCTAGATGGTACTTATCTCTATGCTAAGTCTATTGAGGAGGTTGTCAATGCCTCATGTGTACAGAATTTTTGTTTTAGTTATCGTCAAGTAATTGTTTTGTCTATTGACTTTATTCCACAGGGGTTGATGACCTCCACTTTTCCCTTTATATACAGTTGTCACTGCCTGATTTTAATTACACTTCCTGGACTACAGCTTTTCAGGCTGCCCACCCCTTTTTCATTTAGGAGAAAGCCAGTCTTGCCCTCATATTGTTGCAACTGCATGAGATGATATACAGTTCTTGGTTCATGTTCTCTTCCAAGGGGGGATTGGTTTGGAATATATTTCCAAAGGGTTGAACTGCTTTTGAATACTCTCTCAATGTTGTGTAGATTGCAGATTTGTATCTTTTATTTCTCTTATTGATTTGTTGACTCTTCTGTCTGTACATGTGGATGCTGCTGTTATGCTTTTAGAATAGTTATTTTACCTTGAAGTATATTTCTGATGCTGATCATCTTTGTTGGTATTTGTCTGAGTCAGCACTTAGGAGGAGTTTGGCCCAATTTTGTAAGTGTTGTCAGGAAGGAGAGAATACAAGTGTGGGAATCAAGCATGTATAGAGGGAAAAGGGTAGTGCTTGTTAACTTCTGTGAAATCATGATAATTAGAAAGAATTGGTGCCTGTGTTAGGCTCTGACCTCCTTCTCAGAAAACCTAGCTTAGGATTAAAAAAAAAAAAAAACGCTAAAAAGTGTACAGATATTAGGTTTAAAGATGGCAAAACACTAGGTTGTTCAAGACACATGATCTCATCAACTGGTCTCAGGCAGTTAGTACAAAAAGTTATATACACTTTTTCAGAGATGCCAACAAGCAACACAGACTGTAAAGTATTAACCAATATGAAAGAGCCCCACTAAACATGAAAAGGTTGGGTTCAAAATTCTGAGATTAAGACTTTAGTAGAACCACTAAGATCATTTTTTTTTCTTGCTCTCTCTCTCTCTCTTTTCACTCATCAAGCTTTAATTATTTGGAGACTTTACAAAGCATAAAAACAAACAATGTAAAAATAATTCATACTGTTAACTAACATGCTGGTGCAATCTGTCAGCAAAATTTCTTAAATCAGTATTGCATTTGCTCACTTAAGCAGTTTTGGAGCAAGTAGCCCAGTTTTATAAATTGAGACTATCGTTAGGTTTATTTCTGCAACAGATTTAAATGAATTATTGAGAGGATATTTAAATCTACAGTTAATCTTTCTATTCATATTTAAAATACTCTGGTTTAATTCATCACAATCTCAAACATTAGAAAGTGACAAAATTTTAAATTTACTAATAAATGAATAATTACTACAGTGTACATTATTTTCTCTCCTTTTGATTAATTCTCTACATGTCCAGTAAGAATTCCTGAAATTATTTTATACTCATTAACTATCTACAGATATGGATTATTAAGGATATAATCATACTTAGATTAGCAGTGTTAAGATAAAAAAAATGGCATTGTTTTCCCTCTTTTTAAAGCATAAAGATGTGTCAAGGAGGAAATACAAATTTTGAATAGGTGGGATGGACTCATTTGGATGATGTATGTTGAAGGTGGGGGTTAACTTACTGTTTTGTGGTGACTGAAACAAGTGTTTTTTTTTGGGGGGGGGCAGGGGAGATTTTACAAATATATCTTTCTTATTGTTACTGACAATACACTTGTCATCAAATAGCAGTTGGGGACATACTATTTACAAGGTACACAATTTTCAAATTGTCACATGTTTTAATATTTAATGTTTTTTATAATTGTGTGACAAGCTTTCATAGAATGTTTGAGAAAAATACTCACTTTATACTGAGTGAAGAATTTCTGTTTCTGCCTAGAATCTAAACTTTAAATGTATAATTTGTGTGTGTGTAAGTTGACTAAAGTTGAATTTTTAATTCTAAACAGATGTAGTTCTTCCTGAGAGGAGGCGGTTGAAAATGTTTGAAAGAGTTCCTCAGTATCCACCTAACCAACGCCCACCAAAAATGCAAAGAAAGCCAATTGAAATGAGAGGACCAGAGTTTGTTCACAACAAACTTCAATATTGTGAATTTGGTATTCAGGTGAGATACTATTCAATTATGGATTTAAATTTACAATCATTTTGTGACCAAGATGAATTAACTTTTTGCATTTTTTCCCCCCTTTCAGGCTTTAACTGGTGGCCGTCTTCGTTGGGGCCATTATGAAATGCTTCGTTTAGGCATTCTTAGAAAATTTGATGAAAGCCGGATGTTTGCTCTATGGCGGATTGATGCTCCATGGAAACCAAAAACTAAAAAAGGCCAGGGTCATCGCATGGGTGGTGGAAAAGGTGCTATTGATCATTATGTCTACCCTTTGAAGGCTGGACGAATCATTATAGAACTTGGTGGCAAATGTGAATTTGCTGAAGTAGAAGGGTTCCTTTCAAATTTAGCTGGTCTTCTGCCATTTCCAGCTCGTGCTGTCAGTCAGCAAATGTTGGAAGAAGAACGAGAGGAGGAAAAAAGAAAAGCAGAGAGAAATGTGAATCCTTTCACATTTGAATATTGTGTCAAGAATAATATTTTTGGATGCAGAATTAATTTATCAAAATATGACCGGATGTGGCATGGCAAATATAGATAATTTTTTGTTTTTAAATAAATACTCGTTTTGGTCTATTATTGTCTTATTTTTTATTTTGGAATTTATTCAAATGGCTGGCTAAGGATGTTGGCAGCAAGAGGTTTACTTTAACTAAATAACAGGAACTGTACTGCAGTTATCTTTAAATATTATTTGCCAGTAAATGCACCACCTGCATAAATATGCATTCAGATTTTTAAGGCTGCAATTAGAAAAGTAGAAATTAAAAAAAAAATAATCACAGGTTGAAAATAAATATATTTCTTTCTTTTATTCATGTTTAAATGGATAATATTGAAATGTAATAATGGCATGACACAATGCTAGTGCTGAAATACAAGTGTGTAGTTGTGAACTATACATGTATGTTTGTTTATGTATGCGTGTGTGTTTACATATGCATGGATCCATGCACAAAGAGTGAAGATGTGAGCAGAGTCGGGTAAGATTTTATTTGGTTGATAATAGAATGTATCTTTCTGTACTACTTACTGTAAGGTCATGTCCCCAGAAGCCAATAAGAGATCAACTACCCCACACCCCAACCAACACAGCAATATAGACAAAGTGGATCACTAGACGGATGCTGTGTGGACGGACACTGACCCCCAGTCAGTCACAACTACCACACTGAGCCCCCCCACCCCCGAGCCCTGTATAAAAAGAATAAAACGAAATGGTTATGTCATTTTGGGCTTATGGAGATGCAGCATATGGAAGGAACAAAGAACATTTTTACAGTAAGTTTCTCTTTTTGAAGTCAAACTTTCATGAAAATTAGGAAGAGTCAAGTCCCTTTTCAGTTGTAGATCAGGAGATGGACATACAGACAGAATGAGGTAGAATCAAGAGGTTAACAACTAAACTAGGTTGATTATTTTTAGAGGAGACTGCAATCATGAAGGGAAAAAATTCTAGCTGGGGGAAGCAACTCTGGGCACTGGTTACATCTTGTCAGCTGATGGAGAGTAAAGTGAAATGAAATTACAAGAGTTGACTATGCTGGGAAAGAGAATGTATTCTTCCCCTTAGATTTGATTTGTGCCTAAATTGATGAAGAGGTTAGCATTTAGATAATGCTAATTACCTGAGGCATTGGAGGAAAAAAAAAAAAAAAAATCTGCCTGGAAGTTGATGTCCACAATGAGCAGGTTGAAAGATCACTGGTAAATACTTCAAATTCACAGAGTTGAAGAGGAGACTAACTTTTTTTTGCCTCAACTCTTCATGCAAGTATTTTCTTTATTAGAACCTTCATTATAAAGTAGTTAGGGATTAATTTGCATCTTGCTTAGAGCTTTTTTTGTAAATCCCTCTTACCATAAGAGAAAAGATTCTATGACATGTAGTTAGTGGGGGAGGAGAGAGAGAGAGAAAACAAAAAACTTATTAACCATTCGTCTAGATTCTTGAACAAACAAATGCTTCATGTTCACTATGTACAAACTTGAAGAATGGGGAAATTAATAATTCAAGACTTTGCAACTGAATAATTTTGCCTCTTCACCAAGATTAAATATCAAATAGGAAAATAATACATTTGGGAAGAAACTGACCATATACAAGAATTAGCATAAAAATAACAATGGAGAAAAGAAAACACTAGCACTTATTGACCTTAACTGTAGATACTTACAATACTTTACACACATACAAAGATACAATTAACTATGTGCATTAGGAAGTCTTATCAAGTTAGCAAAAATTTTATTACACAAACAAAATTGGGATTCTAAAATGTTCATTGCCATATATAATTGATTCCTCTAAAATAAGCCTTCAATTTGTTTTCATTTGGCATAAACTTATATTAACAACAATACACCATAATGTTGTGTAATCTTCTGGCCCAAGAAATCTGTAGCAAATGATGGGTTGTTTTTATTTAAAAAAAAAAACAAAAAAAAACAACATTGGAATGGTCCAGATTTATGACTTTTGGTTTGCACCAACACAACAATTACTGTTTGAAACGGCAGCAGGAAACATCGAAAGGTAAAATATTTCCCATAACTAAAATACAAAAATTAAATGAATCAAATGATGTTTTATCAAAGAAAACTAGAAAATTATTTTTGAAGGCAGGGAATGATTTAAGTTGATTATTTTTCATAGCATTTTTTTTTTTTAAATTAGATATGGATTACAAATTATATTAACTTTTCTAGTAGTCATGGTAAAAAATATGCAAAAATATTTCAATAATTTGTAGAGGAAAGGGAATCTCCTGTCTGAAATTTTTACATTTGTTTAACTTACAAAATAAGCAGCAATTCTTTTTCCATACTAATTCAAAATTGATGAAAAGTATTAATTTTTTTTTATTTTTTTTTTTTAATTCAAGTTCTCTATGTTCTCAAATGTACAAAGATTTCTGGAGGCTCTATGCAGATTTGACTTTGGCCATCAATTTTTTTTTTTTTTTTTTTTTTAAAGTGGCTTCAATCTCCCAGCAGATTTCTCTCTGAAACAAGACAAGGAGGTGTTACCATGACAAATTTGTTTCTTGCAGTTTTCTGTAATAAACTTAGAAGAATCAGAAAACTAAGCCAAACTAAGGCTAAGTTGAACTCAGCTTCTTTGCATTAAACAAAATTTAGTGGGCAATATTTGAAGTTCAGTGTACTCCACTGAGTAGTTAAGAAAAAAAAAAAAAATAGCTCTTAAGACCTGAAATTGTGGACAAAGGAATATAAATTCAAATAGAAGTACATTTTCTTCCTGGCTGATTATTTTCTTTTCTTTTTCATATCCAGTCCTGGCCAATCTACTTTTATAGACAAAGTTTCAGCCACCAACTTTAATGCCAGTCAAAATATGTGGTGGCAAAAATGTTTGATTCTAGGAAAGGAAGAAGTAAAAGTCAGTTATTTATATTTCTTAGTATTTGTTACCAAAGTCCTGTCTACTGCCAACTGAAAAAGGAACAGATTCAAAACAGGTCTTATTTGGTCACATAGCCACTAAGTTAGTTCAGAAATTCTTTTCAATTCCTTTGCTTGTTTAGAAATTTGAAAAAGGAAAAATCAAACAAACAATAAATAAACCATTATATCCGCATATATGCTATTTTCTCGTCTGGATGAAGTTGTTTGATATGAGGTTCAACTTCAAAGCTATCCAACGGAACCGTATCAGGACAGTACGGACACTTGTAGATTTGTGAATGCCTAAAAGTGTGGTGGGTCTTTAAAGCTGCCCGATACGTTGTCTTAAAGTTGCACTTATCACACCTGTAGATCTCTTTGTTATACCTGTCCTCAGAACTAGTAGTTTTACTAAGCGAATGAGAGCTGGAATAGTCTGCAGTCTGAATTGGGGGTCCAACTGGAACTGGGCTTGAATAAGTATTGGGTGTGGTGGGGAGATAGGAAGCCAATTGGCTCGCTGCTGGGCTCAGATTGAACACTTTGAATGCATCAGGTGGCATGTCATCAGATTCATTAGCACCCGTAGAGGAGAGGTCGAGGGGGACCGCACCCTGTGCTGCTTGCAGAGAAACGGGTACCACTTGGTCATTGTGCAGAGAAGTATCTGTAGTTAGGTACATGTCGTTTTCCTTCTTGATAACTTTTAGTGGGAACGGTTGGCTTGGAATGATGTCTGCAGAGTGTTCGGCAGCTGAACGAGCAGCAAGCTCTGATAGCTGGTGACTGGCTGAGCGTGAAGTGGTGCTGCCAGTTTGTCGTTTGGAACTTTTGCTGTGCAGTGATGAGCTGAGTGGAACGGATTTGGAAACAGTGGCCGCCTCTCCTACACTGGCATCGCAGTCTTCTTCCACAACGCTGTCAACAGGGTTATCTTCATCAACAGTCTCACAGTCCATATCCAAGGTACCATCACCAGTTGGCTCAGGTGTGCTGCTGTCAGTGAGAGACATGGGCTTTGGTGTGCGTTCTGGATGATCAATGACAATTGGAGGTGAGCCTTGGTTTTCTTCATGAGCAGCATTGGCAACAATCATCATGGGCTGGAGAGGGCCCGATGAACTGGGAGAGGAAGAAGCATTTGCTCTTGCTTGCAACATATTCCGTAGTAAAATGGTTTGAGAGCGAGGTGGGCGACCTCGACTCCGGCCACGTGGTGTGAAAGGTCTTATCACTGACTGCTGTTGACCAGCAGCTTTTAAAGGGCTGTTTGGTAGAATGACAACATCGTCATCTTTCCGAAACGATTTTGGTTCGGGGGGTTTTGATGGAACTGACACTGGTGTAGTACCGGCAGAGCTGGAATCAGGAGAAAGTATAGAGTTTGCATCTCGGTTGGGTTTGCCATCACAGATAAATGCAAACACGGCTTCACTGCTAATGTCCTTGCCATGGCCACTGGAGACATGATCCCGCATTGGGTCAGATGTATCTGAACAGTATTCAGTACAATAAGGACAATGATAAGACAATTTCTTATCATGCACCCGAAAAGAGTGCATGTACAGAGAAATGCCATCCGGAAATTCTTGACTGCATACACGACACTTATAGTGAGAGAGTTTACCTACCAATTTCTCCTTGTAGCGAGTTTGCTGATTTTTCTCAATGTTGGCAATGTACTTAGTGATGTAGACAGGGTCAAGGAAGAAAGAGAGAGGCACACCACCATCACACTCACTGTGAGCAATATTTATGTGCTTGTAGATATCAGCTTCTTTCTCGCCCTTAAATGTACAATATGCACAGGTGTACATGCAAAAGGCTGAATGAGAATTGATGATGTGATCTTGCATCTGACTCAGAAATTTAGCCTCGCAGCCACATTTTTTGCACATGTAGATGGAGCGACTGATGAGCGGGTCGTCATCTCCGGGATATTTACACTTGCGGTTGGCACTGGAACTGGCATATTTCAGGGACATAGTTTTTGCATTCAGCAGAACTGGAACCATAAAGCCTTCTGGTGGTATGATACAGTTGTTGTTGGAACCAGAACCAGGACGTCGGGACTGGCCAGAATGACGACCACTGTGAAGACTGACCACATTAACAATTTTTAAGCCCATATCAGTACCGGATGCACTAACGCCATCTGTCGAACTGGTAGAGAGAAAGGGAAAAAAAAAAATTGTTATAGCAAATTGAGGTATAATATTGCATTTTATACATGTCAAATAAATTTCAGCTGAATGAAATTATAGAATCTAAAAATATCTAAATATGGCCTCAGTCTGGTATTTACACCAATAAGAGTTTAGCACATTTTTATAAAGGATTGGATACAGTTCAGTTAGAAGCAACCCAAAATGACATTTAAAAAGCAAATCTAACATTGTCAGTTTTGAGAGCTAAAATTTACCAAGATGAAGTATCACTACTTTGTGAAAGGAAGCAGTTCAAGAGAGAAAGAACAAAGAGAGAGAGAGAGAGAGAGAGAGAGAGAGAGAGAGAGAGAGAGAGAGAGAGAGAGAGAGAGAGAGAGAGAGAGAGAAAAAGAAAGAGTGGAGAGAGAAAAAAGAAAGAGTGGAGAGAGAGAGAAAAAAGAAAGAGTGGAGAGAGAGAGAGAAAAGAAAGAGTGGAGAGAGAGAGAGAAAAGAAAGAGTGGAGAGAGAGAGAGAAAAGAAAGAGTGGAGAGAGAGAGAGAAAAATAAAAAATGAATTCATGCTTTTCACTACTAATCAAAAAAATGATTGTCTCAAATGTTTTTGTAACAGTTTGCTTAGAAAGCTTCTTGCTGTATGAAAAGGTTGAATATACAAGAATGATTTACAGATAATGAAAAAGTATTTAAATGGAGCGAGAGATAGATATTTAGATGCAAAAGTCACAAGATTTATATATAGCAAGAAACAACTTACTGCTTACCTGATAACCTAAAATCATTTTTTATTTGACACCTTAAAATTTTATAGTAAAAGATTGAAAGCAAAAAGTTAAGACTTAAAACTTTGAAACTCATTAAAATGAGGAAACAATGTTCTTTACACCTGAATGGTATTTGGATGCAAACTGGAAAATGACTCCTTTAGAATCCATTATTTCAAATCACTACACTTCCAACAGTTGTTAAAGTGCTATCACAATTTAATTCCTATGCTTGATGAAATCGTCTTTAAAAACATTTTCTACATGTAGGATGTTTAATTGAAAACAAAAATATTTAGAATTCGTTTACATTAAATTTAGAATATTACGGAATATCAACAATCATTGAATTGAAGATGCATTTTCTTTGAAGAGTTATTTACATAAAGGTTAAGTTTAAAGCTATTTGGATAAGATTTATTCTCATTAGAAAAGAATGTCATAATGAACATTATAGATTGCACAAAAACTGAACTAAAGCATCCAGACTGATTTAAAATCATTTTCATTTAAGGTGAAAGAAATCTCAACTGAAGCACCTCTGTGAATGCTGGCAACCTCCCCAAATACTTTTTGCAAAATTTCTTTAATGTCTTATTCTGATTAGTCCTACTAACTGAAAAGTTGGTATTTGGTTCTTAGTTAAATAAAAAGTATTTTCCTGCCAAAATAAAAGATTATTTCCCCACGCTTGATACAAAATGACAATGTTCAATAAAACTGAGACTGAGCAAAAAGGAAAAGAATTGTTGATGAGAAGGGGCTCAATTTTTAGCACTCTGCATTATTAACATTACTTCCCTTCCCACTGCATTAACCTTAGTGTTAATTTCACTCAATGTTGTTTTCTGTTGCCATAGCAGGATATGACAACTATGGAATTCAAACTCATTGTTCAGGGATCAGAGTCACCTTCAGTGGCAGAATAAACTTTTTATGCAGCAAATGAAGTGACATACAGTGATAAAGGTTAAAAAAGACCAATATACTTTGGACATTTTGGATGAAAACCAGAAAATCTCTATAAATTCCAATAGATTGTATTCATTCATTCACAGTTAACGAGAAGAAAATGCAGGATTATGCTAACATTTAAACAAAGATTTAATAACCAATTTCTAGTAATACTAATGAATCAGTTTAAACTGTATAAACCCAATTAAAACAGGTTTACTGAATTTAAAGAAATTAAAGTTAGAAACCCAAGTTTTTAATTTTTTTTTTAAAACTTGATTACATGGAAAATATTTACATACACGTTTTTACTTTAAAAATTTCTCGTTTCTCAATTGGTTTTGTTAAATCCATTTTTTTAATACGCATGTGTAGTTTCAACATTATCTAATTAAGTTTTTTCTTTCCAAATAGCACAATGTTAAATAAAAAGTTGATCACAACAGCCTGAGCAACAAGCATTATGAATTTCACCCTTCTAGGCCTAGTGCTGATGTTCTCACTGTCATTCCACATAGCAATTGTTAATAAACCCATTGAGAAATAAAGATCACATTAGAGCTTTGACAAGGTGTGGCATAAGGTGTTGCTACACACTCTCCACCTATGGCATCTCTGGGAGAATCTTTGCAACTATCAAGTCCTTCCTACATGAAGGTCATAGCTAATAGCTAGTCTCCTGAAGCCCAGGAGATCAATGCAGGTATCTACACTTGTCTCTACCTTTTTACTGTTTTATATTAACAATCTGCCCAGGAGCATTCTCAGATCATTAGTAAATATCTATTCAAATGATATAAGTTTATGGATACACCTCCAAAAGTGCACATGATCAGAGCCTGTCAGCTGATCTCTTCTCTGATCTAGCTGTAACAGCTCAATGAGGAAAAAACTGATTTGTGATATACAATGCAACCAAAACCAAACTAGTAATGTTTCATCATCACCAAGCAACACATGATGTAATGATGAACAGTTATACTTTTAATGAGGGTCTTTGCTTTGAACATCTATTGGAATTCAAGTTCACACCAGATCTCAAGTGGAATTTGTATCCAACCTATTACTAAAGATGTTGGATAAATAGTGGGTTCTTGTGTCACTCCAACCTCACCTGCCATGTCCTATCTTTACAAGAGCCTTATCAGACCAAAAATGGAGTATTGCTGCCATATCCGTGCTGGAGTTGACAAATCTTCACTTTCCAGCCTTTACAAAGTTCAAAATTGTTTATGCGACTTTGCTAGCACTGAATTCTTTTCAACCTTAAAATTTGTCCACACTGCTGAAAGCCTCTCAACTGGCAAAGAGCCAGATGAGCTACATTCCTTAGTCCCACCAATTCAAACCATTACAGCTAGGACATGCCATACAGAGTTGAATTGTTCATGTTCCCTTCATATTCCATTGGTAAGGAAGTTTCAGTTGGACAGCTTCTACTCATGAACCAATACTTTATGGAAGAGACAGCTGAGAGGATGGTTTCCTGATCACTACAATGTTAACCGTAGTTACCTATCTACCCTACACTTATAATCTGCACCTATTTCCTCTACACAACAACTTCACTTAGACTACCTTGTGTGGCTCTTGAATTGGGTTTACCTAAAAAAGAAAAAGCACAAAAATGCTACAAATTGGAGTGCTAAACTATATTATACTCATCTACACAACAAAAATATTTCATCAATTCATTCATTAAATCTAGAAAAATTACCATTTAATTTGTAAAGAAAAATAGTTTTAATAAGTTATCTATTTTCTTTTTATGTTAATTTTACAAGTAACCTATAACCTCTTAAATATAAAAAAAAAGAATTTGACTAAATTCATCTAATTTAAATCAAGAGGCCTTCCTTAAATGAAGGTGCAAGGTAATAAAAATAATACTTCAAATGTTCTAAACATCAAATCTTCAAAAGCCTGGAAAGTTAACAGGGTCAAGTAAGAGACCCAAAGTGGAAAGATCAGCTTCCATATGAAAAGAGGTTAACACTTAAATTGGATGTGCAGGTAATGTAATGTTTATTGACGCAAAGAGTGGACTCTGCCAACCTAGAGGTTAAAGAGTCAGAGAGACTGGCTCTCTCGCCTGGGATGGCAACCAGTCTAGGAAGACTATTCTTGGATATTAAAAGAAAAAAGAATGTGCAGAGAGGCACAATCACTGACATCATGAAGAGAGAATCCTTAGATTCAATGAGGTTAAGACATTGTCAATTTTCAAATGAAGAAATTATCAGTTTTAAAAACACAGAACTGGAAAAAAAAAAAAAAAAAAAAAAAAAGAAAGATACTAACCCAAATCTTCCCTGTGTCAATAGGCCACCTCTGCCATAGATATTGCTGCGATACCGATTATATCGGTTCGTTGGTGGTTCTACTGGATGCTGAGGCTCTTCCGTGTCGGTGAAATCGGGTAGCTTTCTACATTTGATGGTTTTTCCTGGGTGGACTGTGTTGTAATGACTCAGCAAGTTGGCTTTGGATGTAAGCACAAGGCCATCACACAATGTGCATGTGTAATGCACAGCACCTGTGTGTTCAGCTGCCGTGTGTTGTTGCATTATTTCTCGCTGATCGGTAGAGAATTTACAGTAAGTGCACTGAAATCGGTCAGGAACTTCCACAACAATTTTCTTGTCGTTTGCCTGCTTGTTGCCATTAACAACCACAGAGATGAACACTGGACTGGATTTGGAACTTTTCTCATCAGACGAGCTGTTATCGTCATTGGACTTGTTTTCTGCTTCTTCACCTTTGTTGGTTTCATTAGATGGCTGCTTGTTTTCATCATCAGATAAATTTTCACGAATCTCCAGATAATGCTCAGTTTCATCAATTTCAGCTGTCTTTTCAATTTTTTGTGGGCTAAACTGGTGTACAGCTTGGTGGTGGATTGCAGCTGTCCCAAATGTGGTGAAATCCAAGCCACAAATGCCACAACGGAAAACTTTTGTTGTAATGTGAGCATAAATGTGCTCGGTCATCAGTTCTTTTTCTTGACATGAATACTGGCAGTGAACGCAGCTGAAACGGGGTGGTGAAGTCGATGACTTTAATGTTGGTGTACTGGAATTGCAGTGTAACTTGGAGACTGTAACTGTTCGATTCTCGTTACCCTCAGTCCACTGCTTCGAGTAGGATGTCCGCTTGAAATTTTTACCAGGACTTTTAGAGTCAGACTGATTAGAGATGAAACTAAGGAAACTGCCTTCATAGCTATCCTGCTCAACGCTGGGAGGGTTGTTTGCCTGAGAATTGTAGTCAATAACTTTTATACGCTTCACAAGAGGAAAGTCTTTGGAAAGTTCAGAAACATCAATGTCAAGTTCTTTGAAAAAGTCTGTCAAACCAACTTTACAAGGCCGACATCTTTTCATCATCTCTTTGACGGGACCTCGTTTTCTGGATACACCTTTCCGGTAGATGGTAGCAGAAGTACCACCATCCTGACAATAGATATTGGCTGACGGGCTCCCATCTGGACGATAAATAGTTGCTGAAGGATTGCCATCTAGATGGTAGATTCTAGCTGAAGCACTACCATCCTGACGGTAAATAGTCCGAGATGGTGAGCCATCCATACTGGAATCTGGAGTGGATTCATCCGACATATCTCGATCCAGTGAGAAGGCTCCAAAGCCCTTCTTACCACTCATTGCAATATCACGTTGTTTAATGTAGCTGGGAGTTGGGCGCCATTTTGAGCCACGAATAAAACCCTTTGTTAACAACATACGTCTCAGGGCACTGATCTCTTTAACAAATTTTAATTTCTTTTCTCTCTTTTCGCGATCTTCTTCATTCATGTCATCTGCATTGATAGGCAAGCCATTCTCGTCCAGATCAACAGCAGGAAAAGCACTTTCATCGTACATGCCATACTCACGATGCATCACATTCTTGTCAAGTGTTTCTGAACTTTTCTTCATTTTCATGCCTTCTCCAAGAAGCCCAATTTTTTCAAAAAATGACTGTTTACTCTCCGAGTCCGAGTGGGCATCTGGGGATGCACTGCGCACTGGACCGGTTTCGTTAGTTTCCGTTTCGGTATTATCCGAATGAGTGGTAGCATTGTCATCGAGCAGGGCTGATGGACTGATGCTGTCCTTTTTGGCAGAAAGGTTAGAATCTTCTTTGGAATCTTCTTGAGACTTGATTTCTTCAGTCGACATAACAGACATAGATGCATCATCGCCGTCTGCATTCTCCAGAGGTTGGTTAGAGAGATCACTTTTTGAGGAGCAGTTTTGTTGTCCTGTCAATTCAGAATTTTCTTCTTCTTCTTCGTCGTCGTCGTCGTCATCGTCTTCTTCTTCATTCATATCATCATCTTCTAATTCTTTTTTTACTTCAACTTCATCTAATTTTTCTTCAGTGTCACTTTTCTCAACAGAATTGTCACTTTCTGATACTTCTGGTTGTGCCGTCTCCGACATGGTGAACAAAGATGTAGTCAAATGAAGAAATTTGCTTTAATTTTTTTAATTTTTTTTTTTTTTAAGCTTCTTTAAGCCATCAGTACTTTATAAAGCTAAAGTTATCTGCTTATTTCCTTAAACTGGAAAGGATTTCATGTGAACACACTTGACCATTACATAAAGTTTTCTTCAATCTGTAACTTGAGGTCACAATGTTGATAAAAAAAAAAAAAATAATAATAATGGAAATAAATAAATAGAAAGAGTTCAACTCTTTAACAGTAAGAAAGCAAATAAATTTGCAAATTTAGTCAGGCTTCTAAGGTGATTTCAGTTCTTTAGGATAAAATCCTTTACAAATATCCAAGATGATATCTGTAGAATTTCCACTCTTAGAAAATGTCTGTTATTATAAAATAAAATCCTCTTCTGATTCTGTTTCCACTTCAATTCAAAATCCTGTGAAAAGAAAATAGCTTTAATATAAAAATCCCTTTACATGAAGACTTGATTTATTTTTTCTCAATATAGTTATTTACAGAAGACAAATGCTAAAAGATTTGATAAAAGGCATAGAGAATATTAAGCCAATACAAATAACATTATTTTACATTTTAGCAAAATAGCCTACATTTTCAGAGCACATTCAAAGTGAATTCTAGAATAGGTAAACTCTTTTTAATATATTAGTGTTCTCTTTTAAGTTATACACAAAGTGAAAATATAGTAATACCACAAAGAATTAGTAAGTTACATATTCAGTAGGTAAAAAAAAAAAAAAACTTACACATTCCCTGCTGTTAATAATACTATATGTTCAGTTGTTCATATTCAACAACTATACAAGTTTTTAAAACAATTATAGAAATATTAGAAAAATAAATTTGTTTCTTGTGGAAACTATATTGTGAAAGGAGCACCTAAAATGAAAGCTTTCATTTTGATGACAATCTTTAAGTTGAATTACTTCAAGAAATATCTTCTTAGAAGATACTTAAGAACATCTAGCTCCGGGATATAAAGGGAAAGAATAAAACAAATTCAAATGAAACTTCAGATATTTAAATAAATTATCTTTGGAGATATTTTTAATATGCACATTTTCTTTTTACATGCAAGGTTGAATATAATTTACATAACAAATGTCTTATGTTCAACTTGAGAGGGTTACTTCTCCCCCACTCTCCAAACAGCTTATTTTTCTGGCATTTTTTTTTTAAATGAGCTAATTATTTCATGAAATTAATTAAATGAAAGGTATTTATAGTAAAGAAAATGTTTTTATAAATTATTAGATACAGGTTTGCTTGCATGTTTTGGCCACTGTACTCTTTTTCAAGTATTTGTCTAGTTGGTAACCTGAGACTTTTGAATAAAATCCTTCATTCAATCCAATGGCTAGATTGTTCACATTCCATTATATCTGTTTTTCAGTTAAGTATTTCTAGTTAATTTGATATGATGATGCTAATTTTATACTGAACTTGACAGTGAGATAAGAACACTAGTCCAGTCAAACTTGTGTACAATAATAATAATAATAATAATGCACACTTACAAAGAAATCTTTATCAATGACAAAATAACCATAGAAAGTTTTATTGAAATCCAATAATTAACTAAATTTCCACAGAAAAATAAAGCAAGGGGTATGGAGCATAAAAATTGTTAGACATCACATTGTCAACAACTTCAAACACACATACTTGATTCTATACAATTTATACAAATAATTAACAGAATTTTATCCAATTTTGTTTTTGTTTTCCATATATGATAGAGATTTTTCTATGATCAAATGTCTTTGTTTAGAAAACCCCTTTTGTTTATTCTTTGCAAATGCTAGAGTCCTGCATGGTGGAAGAATCGAGATATTAGTTAAGATTTGTTTTCTCTTCCTATTTAACAGGAGTACTAGAACCTGGTAGAGTTGAGGATTAATAGTGAGATAATGAAACAATTTAGTGATGAAGGAGACATTGCTAAAGAGAATGAAATTGTAGTGATCCTTCTAACCATTAAGTATTTTATATTAGGAAATCAACAAAGTTATTCAGTTAAGTATGGGTCAGATTAGACTGACAAAGGCTTTTTACAGACATGGTAAGTTGAAGTAGAAGAAATGAACTTGGAACAGGTGCTAATGAGATTTGTTCACATTTACTGGGAAGAAACTAGAAAGAGTGGTTAAGCACATATTTTTTGCTTAAACACTTATGACTGATTTCTCTGATCACATTTTGATGGGGACTGCAGCAGTTAGTGGGCATTGTCTAGGAAAGATTTGGTGAACAGGGTGTTGACATGTTCTGTGGCCACAAGAGAATCTTGAGTAAGAACATGACCATCCTGAAATAGCAAGCAAGTGAGAAAAAAAAAAAAAAAAAAAAATTAACTGCTCAAAGGACAGTGTTTTAGATGTGAGAGACTAAGGACTGCAAAGAGCCCAAGCTTTATTTGATATTGACATAACAGACCAAGTCATACAGCCAGAAAGGTGCTCCATTATTGCCATAGTGAGGAGGTGGTTGATACAGGTTGCAAGACTACCTTGATTATTCTAAAGCTGGTAAACAGCTGGAGTGAAATGAGCAACAACATAATAGTTAATGAGAGAGAAAGAATGTAAAGGCCCCAGGATAGTGGGATGAATAGCAGGAATGAAAACAGTTGATGGTAACAATGGGAATGATTCTAACTGGTCAACAAGGAAGGAACAGAGTTACAGCAATGTGCTGGTAACCACAAGAGTGAGAAGCATGAATTTGTTAAGTAAGCCATACAGAAAGGGAGGGGATAATTGTTTTTGCTTTTGGTAAAACTGAAGTCAAGGATTTCTGTGCAGATTTTTTTACTAAGCAAGACAGTTGAATAATTCTAGATGTTGAAGGAGTTTAGCTATTATAAGCATCCTTCCAGGTGGGTGAATTTACAGTAAAAGACAAATTTGCAAAAGAGATGAAGATATTTTCATTCCCTGAAGAGAATGGTGGGTTGATACTACTGATGATTGCAGTCCAATAATCAGAAAATGAAATCCAGCCAGTGCACAACTGTCAAGAATCAAAGCGCTTCATAGCAAGTCATTCAGGAGACATCCCAGATATATCCAGAGAAGCCCAACAAGAGTGGAGACAAATAAGAGGGTCTTTAACAGTTGTTGATTTGAAATCAGCCTAGCTAGTTTCATGTGGCAGAGAAACCGTGGAAATACCAGCTGGTGAATTACAAGAGCAGAACGACTGTTTAACTAGGTCAGGGTTTGAAGTGAATTCTGCACCAAAAATATAGCATGTTGATAATTAGGAAAGACAGAGAGAAAAAGCCACATCTACATAAATGACATATTGGTGGACAAAACAGTGGTAACAACAGGTGAGGTAATAAACTATTTTAGGGTTTCATTTCAGTCAATGATTATATGAGATTGTCATTCATTTTGAACAAACCTACTGAATATGTAACTTATTTGACAATTTTTTTTTATAACTTAAATAAAAAGTAACTTATTTTTTAAAAAACAATGTGTTATTTTACCTATTTTAGAAGTCACTATTATTAGTTGCATTGGCTTCATAATATCTGCTATGTCTTAAAAAAAACTGGAGTTGAATTCAAAACTGCTGGAACTAATAGAAGGATGAGTAGCTCAGGCAAAATGAACAAGTTTGTCTTTTTTTCTTTTTTTCTCTCCTATTGTTGGATGGCTTTGAACTTTAAATAACTGTTTAGAGAAAAGTTGAAGTGAGCTGGGCAGATGAAATAGAAGAACAAATAGTTACTATAAGATTGCAGAAAGGACAAAATGATAATCCAGTGAGAAGCAGCGGTTATGTGCCAAAATCAGAAAAAAGGAGTTATGGTCTGCTCTTAGTAATATGGGGATAGATGGTCTTAAGATAGAAGCTTCACCCTAGCTGAGAAGGAAGGAAAAAAATGATTGTCATCATATTAACGTATTCAAATTAGATGTTATATTGAAGGAGATAAATTTAGTTTTATGATGCAGATTATATGATATCAAGATCGAAGCTGATTCAGCCACCATGCTTGGATGGGTGAAATCAGTGATTACTCTAAACAGAGTTTGAATAAAAGCAGCAGCAAAGAGGAGTAAATAATGTCTGGGAATCCCAGGAGAGCTGATTACCGAATTTAACCAAAAGTTGCCTGTAATATTTGTGCCTTCAGAGAAGAATAAAACAGATGCTCTCACCAGTTTGCTGTTCAGGAAACTTGGATTTAAAGAAAGCATGCATCGTTTGGGAAGCTAGATAGGACTATTTGATGCCAGGAAAGTTGATCTGGAGATCAACTAATGAACAAGTTCCTTAGTTGAAGTTAACTTTGTGCTGAGTGTGTATGAAAAGGTGGAAAAGATTGGCTGTTGATGTAACACATTGTGGACCCAGAAGAGTAGCCATATGAAGAGAGATTAGGACAAAGGCTGCAGTTGAAATTACAGGTCTGATGAACAGGATATTTTTGGAAAGGGTCCAGTCAATGAAGTGATTATGGATAATACTATCTTTTGTTCAGAATTGTTGTAAAGATACTTGATGGAGAGAATGCCAGACATTGTTTTTAGTGCTAATGGAATTGTAAGGAGACACTATCAAACAATCAAGGACATTAGCAAAAAGGAGGCTATCTTACCAATTGAGGCCATATTTTGCTTTTAGATCAGGGCAAGTAGAAGTTGGTGCTTGAAAGAGAGCAGCATTTAAGTATTACTGGAGACCTCTCTGCACAATACTGATGGTCATTAGGGAAGAAGGACCTGTCTCTCTTCAGATTAAGGACAAGGTATGGTTAAAGACTAAAAATAGATGCTGAACATCTCAATGGAGAGGTAGGATGATAGCCATTTATTTGTAGAAATATGTCACTCAGTCAATTTTTGGATATTCATAGGATTGTCAGCTTGTTAGGAGCCTAGTAATGGTGAGTGAAATGATTAGCTGAATTCTGTATTTCCACAATGGTTACAGAGAGAGTAATGCACCAATGAGTTATCAAATGGCATAAATAGGATTGAGCCAAGTTAGTTAATTATAAAATAGGAATAAATAAAAATAGAGCTTTCTGTTTTCATCCCGTAAATTCTCTTGGCTTGTTTATGGGCCTAGTGATTTTTAAATCTGTGGATGGTGTGAAATGATTAATGAATACATCACAATTATTATGTGTAGAGAGTGGGGAATGCAAGTCTTCCAAGTCTCAGGGTATGTTAGCACCAAGGTCAAAAATGACTGGTGATTCTTTTGAGTAAATCAAGGCAATGAAAACAAAAAGATAAATGGCTATATTAACAAGATGCCATTTTATCCATTCAAAAAACACCTCTTTCTCACATTTCCAATAATTCAATTATCTTTTTGTAATAAAACATTAGCAATAAACAAGAGTTTAAATTTTAAAATTTATTGATCTCACAGAGCTGTAACTATTTCTGGAGATAGATTTGGAAATAAACTTTTAAGTTCAAGAAGTACAAATATTACAAGACTTATAAATTTCTTAATGCTAGTTCTCAATGAGCTACAAAATATAAGAATTCTTCATATCTTTTTTACCCATTTCTCGACTTTTAGTTGAACAATGAGCACCCAAATATGTTTTATATTTAAATGGGTCTACCAGATTTAAAAAAAAAAAATCATTTTATCCTATTTGAGGATAAGAAGACAAATCAACCTTGTTATACATAAAGTGGCATTTGCAGCACATTTATAGCTTCACAATTTCAACTTTGCCAATTATTAACTCCCAGAAAACAACATTTTAGGAATTATGGGAACTTTACCATATTTAAAAGATAAGCATTTAGTTTAAATAATGATTAGCAATCTCTGAAAATCTGGCCCCAAGCCTAGAAGACAAGTTAAATTTATATTTAAAAATTATGTAAATCCTCAACTCTTTCTACAATCTCAAGTGTGAACAAATTGAAATAATTTACTAATATACACAGTAAAACAGATTACAAGCCAGTTTTTATGTAAACACAAACCTTTAAGCAAAATTAATGAAGGCAACAATTGCATAGACTGATAGATATTAAAGATTCATTATCTATAATAGTTTGGCATTTCTATAAACAATATAGAAATGCCAAACTATTTTTTTTATTATGCCAACAAGAATAAACTTTAGGCACTAAGTAATATATATTTCTTCATGGCAACACGATCCCAGTGAATCACCTAAGATTTATATAAGATACTTATATAAAATTTGTGGGTTCTGCAATCAAGATTATATGATTGTATTAAAAGCAGAGGCATCTAGAAAATATATTTCTAAAGAAATAGTTGGCTAGAGTTAGTCAATTATAATCTATAGGCAACTACTTTACAAAAAATAAATTTAGATCACAACCAATTTGGTAAAATTAAAATCCTTTATTACAATTTACCACTCGCAAAAGTATTCACTCATGATATTTATGCTACAAAGGAACAATTTAGAGGAAATGTAAAACTAATCTGTAAGTATGTCTTTTCCTATTAGGTAAAATCAGGTTTGGTTTAGAAGTTCCAACCTTTCTGATCTGTTACAATTTGTATTTGTTCAGGAGCCTTTTCATTAGTCTACATGGAATCTAATGAAACAAAACTTTTACAGATGTTCTTTTAATTTAATATTAAAACAAAATAAAGTCCTTTTATACTTTATAGAAATGAGATGGAATTTTAAATTCAGTTAATAGAAGACTATTCTACAAAAATATCATGCTTTACTTGATGAAACCAAAGATAAAATGTGATAGTCGCCCTGCACAGATTACCTCCTTTACTTTTACAAGGTGTGTAGATGAAATAAATTCAGATTTAAGATTTCATTATTCTCCATCATGAAAAAGAAAAAGGCTTTAGTCAAGAGAAGAGCTTGTTATCTAGAGCTCAGCAGCAAGTATTCACTCAGAAAACTTTAATAGCCATAGAAGGAAACCAACTTAATTTGATCTGAAATTCCCCATTGTGTTCAGTCTTTTCCTTGAGATAGTTATTCAACTAATATTTAGTTTTTATTCATTTGAACCCAATTATATCAAACATTAACTTCATTTAGAATGCAGTTACATTAAATCACTTCCATCATTAATATATTTTAATAGAAAATTGTCTAACTGTACACTATATTTTAAAAAAGTAATTTAGACTGCATGTCTAAAGCAAACACTGAAAACCTTGATATTTTCTAATACACATCATAATATACTAGAGTGAACATTTGGTTTGTTCTTTACAAATGGCTAATAAAATTTTGGATGGGAAGTTTTGTAATAAGTAGTATTATAAAGTGGCCAATATATATATAAAAAAGGGAAGATAGCCTCAAGTTTAAGTAAATTTCAGACAAAATTTAATTTGTATAAAAAAGAAACTTAAATCATACATGCAACTTTGTTAGGTAATTTCCATCCTTAAAGTAACAAATTACCTCCCTTGCTTCAATAAGGTTTACTGAAATCAGAGCAAGGTGAAAGATTTCTAGAAATAAAGCTAGCACACCTATTAAAATAATAATAATAAAAAAATACCAATATTTTTCTGTTATAAATTTACTAAAAATAAAATAAATCTAGAAAATTATCCTTGAGTTATGTGAAACAAAGCCATTGTATGTTTTTCTTTCCCAACCAAACAGGCAATCCTGCCTCTACAGCTTCTTTTTATCTTCATCTGTAAATTGCTATGTCAGTTGTTGGGAAAGGTAGTGGAGTGGTTCCTGATTGAATTTAAAACTGTTGGAGAAAGCAGAGTCGTCATTGTCCTAGCGAAGTCAACAAGCCTAGTTTGCCTGGTTTTTCTTTTTATCTCGAGTTAGATGGGGAGAAAGGAAAATAAGAGAGATGGGTTCATGTCTTTCCCAAGAGCATTAGAGCAATGTGAACACAATAACCATGACCAGAATTTGAACTGACCATCAATTAAGTTTCTTGCTCCAATAACCTTTGCACCACCCACACATTCATCAAATCAGGTACACAAGAATTAAAGATTTTTTTTTATTGGAAGCATAACGAACCCTACAATTTAGAATTTTGCATTATTGATCGAAGGGAAATAAAAATGATTGGTGTTTCTCATGACAATAGTTTAGGTGGCCTAGCAACAAATATAATTTGTTAATCAAATCACATTTTACAATTTTGTTCAATATTTTATAAGTGACCACAAATAAAAATAAATCCCAAACAAAAAATATACAAAATACATGTGATAATTACAATTGAACAGTTTTTAATAGGGTTTTACAAACTTAGAACAATTAACTTTTTCTGGAGTTACATCACTTGACTGTATACGTTAAAAAGTGGCAGGACGAGAAAAACTTCATTTCATAGCTGAATAGTTAAGTCTGCTTTAAGAGTTTAAATTGTCACCTGAGATAACAAATTGGTTTTTCTATACATGCACCTCTTATTCATGACTGCCTAAATTTGGTTGTTTGCTAAAACTTTTGTGTGTAAATAAGCTATTGAAATGGACGCCTCACATGAAGCAGTAGTTAAGCAGCTATTCTAGCAGTGTTTAATGACTGTAGTGAATTTGATCTTCACTAGGTGTTGCACACTTGTAGAATACATCCCAAATCAAAAACTTTGGAAGATTTTTGTGAGATCTATATTAGACAAGTCAAAATCCAAGGACCAATCATTTTCAGAAATTTTAATAAAAGTACATATAGAAATACACAATAGCCACTTTTCCATTCTCAGTTTATATAAGAACGTCTGCATAAATGTCAAAATGGCTGTTAGTTGGATTATTTCAGTACATTGAGAAAAGTGATCAAATATTTTGAAGATATGAAAACAACTTAAAAACAGTTATTATAAAACTAGATGCAATTTAGAATTTTACATTATTGATCGAAGGAAAATAAAAATGATTGGTGTTTCCCATGACAATAGTTTATGTGGCCTAGAAACAAATAAAATTTGTTAATCAAATCACATTTTACAACCTTTTTGAGTGAATCCTCAAAGCACTAAAAGAAACAAGAAAAAAATATGCGTTTGTATGGATTCAAACAATAAAAATCTAAAAGCAATGCTCCTGACCACTAATAGAATTTGGCCATTAAACATCCAAAACTAGAATATATATATATATATATATATTTTGTGTGTGTGTAAGGAACTGCTTACCCCCATCCCCAATTGTTCATTAGTCTTCCAGGGTAACGAACCCTACAAATAAAAGGATAGTTTTATTTATGACATTTACCAAAAAAGAAATGTTCAAAACAATTCACTCAAGTACATACTTATTGGTCATTTACTTCAAGACAATGTTTTGAATCCAAAACAGATGAAAAACCATTTTAAATATCTATCCTTCAAGTAGTAAAAATTTGATCCGTAATTTTTGTCATATTTTTGTGACGATACAATTTCAGTGCTTCATGTGGGAACTTTAAAATACCAAATTGTATGCTTAATATTTAAAGAAGGGATTTAAAGACAATTGATACAACTGTGATAATTAGAGAATGAGTTCAACCAGTCATTCAGGTTTTCATCATAAATTATTTACAACTTGTAGCAATTACATATTCTGTTGTTAAACGAACAAGTGAAACAAGAAGTTACCGAATAAAATTATTAATGCGGACACTTTCTATATTGTTAGTTAATTCTATATTCAAAATCCATTATAAAATTACAAGTAAGGCTGAAGCGATCAAAACATTGATAATGAAAGTAAGGAACAAATATGCAATGATCGAACAAAAGTAAAACCGCTCGTCTGCATGGTCAAACCATATCCTTCTACAAGTTTTAAAAGAAAATATACAAAGTTAGCCAAATATTGCTTATGCTACTAGTTTTATCAAAGTAAGAGAAACTATGATTTAAGACTAGGAAGAAAGGTAACATATTGAACAGATTATTTATCATGTTAAGACTCGATTGCAAAATTCATCTTTGTTTCTCGGAAACGCACAAAAAAAGAAAACAAAACAAAAAGACAACAAAAGTTTGATATATTCAAAAGTTGGTTCATTTAATTATTACGGTTTTAATTTTAAAATAATCAAACTTATTCAGAATAAGCCTGATAAGTTTGGTGGAATTAAGTAACACAAGTAAATCTGAAATTAATGTTCATTTGAATGAGACCGACGTCATCTCAGTTCGATTTTATTTTTGATTTTTAATTAAAAGAAAGAAAAAAAAATATCAACATGATTCAGTTTTTTTTCTCCATTATTTATAAATTTGCATAATTTTTTGTCGATAAAAAAAATAAAACTATGGTGAAGTTGAAGAGTAAGCCTGAAGAATTTTTTTAAATCGACTTGATATTTTTTATTATATATATTTTTTAGCAATAAAATAAACATTGGACAAAAAAGTTTATTCTTTGAAATATTTCAATAAAGTAAGCAAATCCATACATAGGAAAAAAAAAA
Source organism: Acanthosepion esculentum (assembly GCA_964036315.1). NCBI lineage: Eukaryota > Metazoa > Mollusca > Cephalopoda > Sepiida > Sepiidae > Acanthosepion > Acanthosepion esculentum. Next base: position 34,044,308 of record OZ038499.1, read on the forward strand.
AGAAAAAAAAAAGGGAAAATCGGTCATCAATCAGTTAAAGGGAAAAAACGGCAAATTAACGAAGATAAAGATTTCAAATAAGAATATTAGAAATTTATTTTAAACCAACAGCTATTATAACATGACTTAAGTTAAAATTATCAAAATCTCAATGACCAATACAGGACATTGCACAGCTGATATGGGCCACGAAAGAAAAAAAGAAAAGAAAAAAAAAACTAATGGAAGCTACTAGTAAATGAAAGGTAAGAAGAGTACAATACAGAGCCATCACTTGACTGGTTTGTAATATCAAGGCCATTTTATCAGGCAGTTCTTGCTTGTGCTTGTTGAGTAAAAAAAAGAAATGATATTCAACCTTTAGAATGAGGTATTCGTAAGGAAATTAAGGAAAAAGTGTGACGAGAAATTACCATAAAGAAACAAAGCGCAAACGAACTCTAGCGCTATAGAAGTTGCAATAGTGTCGTCAGCAATATTTATTTACTAAGACAAAAGCTTAGAGTGCTGTTGAAACCTTATTCAGTGTAATGAATGTAAACATAAATAAAAGTAAAACGCATTTTTCATCATCTAACAACTAAATTTTTTACTTTCCTTTAAAACAGAGATGCGCCCTTATTTTTAACTTCTATTTTTCAAAAGAGGATTGGAATGGGATTCCATATTAACAAATGATAAATCCCCCCCTTTTTTGTAAGAAATAAAGAAATAATGTAAGCAATGTTATGTGTAACACTAACAGTTTTTTTTAAAAAAACTTCTGCTACCTACTAGAATGGGTTTCCCCTTAAAGAGAAAGCCTTATTTCGGCAGTTGGCGATTTTTGTGAGTGACATGTCGTTGGTCTGGTCGACCAAGGAGCAAAAAGAGGCGGTGGCAAAAAAGAGCCCGACCAGAGCGAGTCACTGCAGGTGGTAGTTTGTTTAAAATAAGGAGGCTAAAAATAATATATTTATAATATAAATAAAAGAATGGAAAATTAAAACCGGAATCGAAAAAAAAAAAAAAAAAAATCAAGATAAAAGAAAAGGTAACAAATATAAACGAAACTGAAAAGATAGGAGAAAAGAAAAAAAAAAAGAAAAAGTTGGGTTAAGACTAAAAGTACATACTTTATTTTTGAAGAACCGAGTTAATGGCCATAGTGAAAAGGAAGGCGGCTCCTCGCTTTCTTTTCATGACATTAATTACCAAGATGACCAAACAAAATGCGAGTTGGCGAAAGAAAGATTTGAAAATATGTTAACTTTTTTTTTTTTTGAGGAGAAAGAATTAAAAATGCCAGAATTCTTAAATGAAAAGTATGGGGAAAAAAAGCTACGAGGTCGTAAAAAAATGTAGATGTATTGTAACTTATGCGGGTGTGTTAATTATTTGTGATAACAATGGCACAATTGCATATATTTTTGTTTTACAAAGCGGAAAAAAAAAGAACATTATATCCAGAAAAATAATACTTCTTTTTATATGAAGCAAAGAGACTAAAAAAAATAAAAGTAAATATTCAGTATTCATTTACATTAAAGAGTAAAGACTAAAAAGAATGAAGAAAAAAAAAAGATAGCGTTTAGTTTTAAAAACTGATACAACCGAAAATTTATAATTTATTTTATTAAAAATAAAATGTTGTCTAAAGTAAAATTTTAAAAGAAAAAAATATTTGAAGAACTTCGGGGATATAAAAAAAAAAATCTATTCTAATTAATGTGTGACTTTGATCGTTTAAAAAAAGTCCTAACAGAAAAAAATAATCTTTGGTTAGAGAAAGAAGGGTGGGGGGTACCGAGCAAAGTGGAAAAAAAAACTCTAAAGAGACAAAAATGTTAGAAAAAGAAATAATTAAAGCTTTTATTTTGTTTATATATAAGCGGAGAAAACGAATTAAAAGAGAAAATGAAAATATAGAAATACTGAAAGAAAGAAAAATAAAAATGAAGACAGTGTAGCTTTCTGCTTTTAGTAATTTTCCTGAACAAGGAGCCTCAAGAGTGGAGAAACAAGTTCAGCATCGGACTCAAGTGAGAGAGAAAGAAAAAAAAAGTGAATATATGAAAGAAAGAACAAATGCTGAAAAATTGGTCAATAAAATAATTAGCAAAATAAAGAAAAGGTCAGAAAGGAGTAACTAAGATAATAATAATAATGATGACGATAACCAATCATAAAAAATGTAAAACTGAAACGTCTCTACTTGAGGGTTTTTCCCCCTAGTCACCAAGCAGAAAAACAAGGCATTTTAAAGATTTTTTTTTTTTAATCTCAAAATTACGTAGAAATTTTTTTCAAGTAAAGTTTATTAAAAAAGGGTGTGTAAATTTTTATTATTTGCGATTTAAGGGGTCTGAAATAGACATACACGAAAGGGTGCTGAAAAGCTCTCGTCCCGACCCACTTTTCAAGATTCTGGCCAAACCTAATTTTGGGGGGGAAGGGCATCTTGGTTAAGCCGAGAACTTTTCACCAGTTATATATATATATATATTTTAATCAGCGTTCAGTTCACTTTCTTTAAGTCACCAGATTCAAAATGATTTTTATTTTAATCTTCACCTCTACCTCAAATAAGTAAACGCAGATAAAAATTTTATATATATATATATATATATATATTTATATATATATATAAATAAGAATTTCAAATTTTTTTTGCCCCTGCTGCTCAGGATCCCAGGACATAATCACAAGTAGAGCAAGAAAGCTAGTGGCACTATCAAGTAAAGAAGAGAGGATGTTGGGCAGGGACAGTAACGAAATAATAAAATAATAATAAAGCAGACAAAACAAGCTTCGAGGATGAGGATAGAGATGGGAAGAAAAGTAGTTTAATGTGATGTGTATGGGGCGAATAAAAGTGACATGATAATAATAATATTAACGTGAGCTTACCGGGTGAAAGCAATGGTGGTCTGGCTTCGTTGTTATTACCCATGATCATGACCGATTCTCTCTCTTTTCCACTCAGAGCGAACACGCTAAAACAATGAAGCCCACAACAGACCTACATTATTACACCAACAACACTCCCAAAGCTTTTGCAACAGTACGAGGAACCCCTTTACACTTACACACACTCACGGGTGGATAAGGGAGTCAAAAAAAAGTTAAATCGATACTCACATTAATGATAAGAAGCGGCGTACTAGAAAGAGAGAGAAAAACACAGGCCGTGTAAGGGAGGTTGAGGGCTGGTCTCTCTCCTTCTCTCTCTCTCTAATCACATGTAGTACTCTCTTACTCACTCCTTAATCACATGTAGTACTAAACACACTTCGTCTCTCTCTCTTTCTTTCTCTCTTGCACACACGCGCGCCGCTATCGACCTCCTCTCTCTAATACCATGTAGTGCTCACCCTCTCTTCACATGTGGTAGTCCTTGACACTCATTGTCTTTCTTTCTCTCTTTCTCTAACATAGTTTCCTTGCTCGCAAAGAATCAAGGCAAAACAGACGCACAACAGAGAAAGAAAGAAAAATTTGAAAATCAAACAGTATAAAAATAAAACGCATAAAAAAGTTAACTTTATTTTTTTTTATAATTAAAATAATTTGAATAATTGTTATTATACGAAGTTTTTTAATGAAAAAAAATCCAATATACACATACCGATTAATGAAAAAAAAGGTGGGTAAGGGAGAGGAGAGGCAGGTGGTGTCATGTGACCGAGAGTAGAAGTAATGAAGGGGAAGTGTTATATTAAAAAATAAAAAAAATAAACAAAAACTCGTCTAAGAAAAATTGAAAAAAATCTTTAAAATAAATAAATAAATAAATAAAAATAAAATGGATTTTCTCTACCACATGATGATTACTGAGAGGGAGTCGACGGAAACCATAAAAATTTTGCCAACCGAGCCGCCACTACTACAGTAGGCCTCAAAATATTTTTTTTTCTGAAAGGCCTCGTGTTTAGAAGAAAAGTACAAATCAACAATAACAACAATTGCCACTACGTGAAAAAAAAAAGAGTTAGTACTGTAGCACAGCTGTGTGTAATTCTGACGAGCGTGCTACAATAAATATGCCATAGTACTATATATTAAAAGAAACTGAAGATATTTTATGCGATATATATTTCGCGCGCATGTGTGTGTCTAGAGTGTAAAGTGTGTGGTTCTTTGTGTGGATGCACAATTTAAATATGGGTGTATGCATACATATAAATATAGGAGTAATTACACACCTCGTGCTGAAACGTGTCTAAGCAGGGTTCGACAGCAGTACAATCGGCAGGAGAATCCAGTCTTTCGGTTAGGAAATTAAGTCGCGGAAGTCCCTCTCCAAATATGCGAGGAGCGCCACGTGTGAGTGAAAATGGATGGATGAAGGAGGATGTGTGTATTGGGACTTAGGAAGCGCAGAATGTGGTGCGAGCGACTTAGTTAGCTGAAGAAGGGAGTGGAGTGAGGAGTAATCAGCAACGATAGGAAAAAGACTTACACCACCTACTGCTGCTGCTTGCTTACATTTTTTTCTTTTTTCTTTTTTTCTTTTTTACACAGTTTAACAGCGTACTCGGCGTAGAAATTTGAAATGAATAAATAAATAAATATCGTACATCGACAATCGAATAGAGAAAAGAAAAGATCATGTACAAAAGACAAAAACAGAAAAATGATTTTGAACAGCTCGTACTCACTGTAAGTGTAGTGTATGTGGTAACGGGGAACGTTCATTAAGCATACCAAAAGAAGAGACTGTACTATGGGATGAAAAAAATTAAAATGAAAATACTCTCGGGTAAATACGAAATAAGTAACACGAGTTGAAGTATTCGTCATAATAAGTACTTTTATTAGTTTTAAATTCTAACAGTAACTTCTTTTTGCTGTCACTACTACTAATAATAATAATGCTACTAGCTTGATGGAAGAAAGGTTCGGCAGTGCAAGAAGGGATTTTTTAGGTGATTACTGGGGTTGGTTGTGAAAAGAAAAGTGAGTGGTATGTACGTGGATCTCTTAATGAGCTTTTTTGGGGAATCACGATAGAATAGGTAAAAATAAAATAAAGGCAGAAAATAAATGACAATACTTTTCAAAAGCAAAGGTCAAAGCTCAAGTGTGTGTGTGTGTGTGTGTGTGTGTGTGTGTGTGTGTGTGTGTGTGTGTGTGTGTGTGTGTGTGTGTGTGTGTGTGTGTGTGTGTGTGTGTCCTAGAAAGAAAATCTGTCCAATGTTTACGGATAGACGATATACAATTCAAATCAAAGCGATGGTCTTACTCGTAAATGAGGAAATAGTTATTATTAGACATTAAAGGTGTTCAGATGCGCACGCACATTTACAAACATACTGTGAAAGTGTTGCAGATTTTTGAAGCACGCATATGTACTGACTTCTCGGATGATGAAATAACCCACAAAAAAATGTCAGTGAAGATGGGAGATGTCTCCCTTGAAAATCAGCATTCGACATCTTATCGTTACGGGAGCATAGCTAGTATTTCAGACCATTACTAACTAGTAACTAGTGAGTTCGATCCACACTGGGTACTCTGCACTTATGGCTTCTGTCAGGCTGAGGTTAAGGTAAGTTTTAAATAACAAAATATATATGGCTAATCAAGCTAATTTGAATTCGATCATCATCGGCGGCTCTATACACTTGTAACCAACCTTATGCTGTACCAGAGGAAAAGACTGGGAATGATAGATAATTAACAGCTTGAAAAAGTAAGACTAACAGATATCAACATTTTTTTCGTTGATTTATGAGATCAACGCGAGAAATGAAGGGCAACGACCGTGTGAAAACTTAAAAAAAAAACAAAAAACGATTATTTGAAAAGAACAATAGAAAACCTTAAACGTCATTAGTTTTGTAATCGTTAGGAACTTAGGATTATATTCTGAGTTCACAAAATTAATACAACCCCATACATAAAAATAAAGTCCCCTTTCATGTCAAAATTCAGATTTGACTAGTTTATTTATTTTATTTTATTTTTAATTTGTTTATGCTTATTGTTTAATAAAAAATGCGTTTGAATTTAGGTGTGGACATTAAGCCCACCGGTACACTTGTTATAAAAGACGCTTCGTCCAACTAGTACTTTTAGTATATACACACACAGATACAAAGCGTAAAATAAAAAAAAAATGTATAGAGGCCGGATTGTTAGTGGCTCCTAGACCAGAAACAGAATAGGGCAGAAAGGGAGGTAGACATAGTGGTAAAGTGGATAGTTGAGGCAAAGAGAGGGGGTGGTTGTGTAGAAGGTTAGACGGCGGGGGATTTGGAAAAGAAGGAAATGACGTCAGCAGTTCCTTCGTTGCTATGCACTGTATAGTAACGGGAATCTATGTCAGGAGTATTTGTCTCTCTCTTCTCTTTTTCCCCTCTCTCACCTCAACCCTTCTCCTCCACCGCTTTTCCCCCTTGCGCTACAACTTCATAAATAATCAGTCAGTCGCGTAAGCAGGTGTGGTTGGTTTTATATATATATATATATATATATATATATATATATATATATATATATATATATATATATATATATATATATATATATATATATATATATATATTATAGATTATTGATAATTACATCACACACATTTTTGTGTGTTATATTCACAACAAAATAATTGTCTACTACTCACTAAACTCGTACAATACATACATTTCAAAAACACTATTTTTACTTACAAGAGAAGCAAAGCCATATGTGTAGGTATAGTACTAATCTTAGCTTAGTCTGGCACAAGGCCACAAGTGTGGGGCACCCTGCCAGAATCAAATTTGTTGTAATGGTCGGTGAGAGTAATTTACTGTCAACTTCTACTCCACGGTAAATATGTTATCAAAGTAATATTCGAGGGGTGCTGAAAAGTTCTCGACCCACCCCATTTTCCAAAATCTAATGTTCCTAATCAAATGACCAAATTTCACTATTAGATTTTTAAGATCTACGAGATCGAGCCGAGAATTTTTCAGCACCTACTTGTTCGGTAGCGAAAATTAAGTTAAAGCGTTACCAAAAAAAAAAAAAAAAAAGAAAAGAAAAAAAAGATGAATGGTTTAAGAAAAAAGGAAAAAAACGCAATAGTTTAGAAAACTGGACATATGGGGAAAAATCAGTTTAGATATCTCATGTTAAGACATGCTACGTTGAGGTCATGCGGTACGTAATTTTAAACTTAACTTACACTGTTCATAGAGGACAAATAAAAAGTCAGTGATTACATAAAAACAAATAAATAAACGCAAAAATTTCAGAATCGGATCATTCTTTATACTTTTCCGCTGTTAATTTTTCAAAAACTACTGAGAATACCCCCCAAAAAGAGCCAAACCTGTTTTAATAAAACGTTGTTGTTACGAAAAGCAGAAAGCTAAAGCAACAACCTAGCTAGAGTGCTGAGCTAACTTGCTGTCACGTGATCTCCAATGGACGCTTTTCGTTATTGTTGCGAAATTCTAATCATCATCATCATCATCATCATCATCATCATCATCATCATCATCATCATCATCATCATCAACCTACTGTTACCACCATCTGATTCCTAACAAGAACCACTGAAATCAAATTAATAAACGTCAACAAATCAAAACAAATACTGAGAGGAGTGCTGGCGTATTAAAGAGACTGGTAGGCCCCTGATCTTCTACGGGAGCCACCAACTTCAACTGTTATGAAAACTCAAACGAGTTCGAAATGATTTTATACCCTTATTATTTTCCCTGGTGTTTTATACTCTTTAATGCACATATATGGCTATATGGTCCAGGTACAAGTGTGTGCCTATGAGTGACCTCTCCATCACTAGCTACTTACCCTCCACCACCTTTAATATAACCGTGCCTATCAGCTGCTTTTTACAGTAAAAATTTTACTCTACGCCTGCTTTTTACAGAGTCCATTTCCCCATCACACTCCTTAATGCCATTCAAGTGCATTTATGTCTTCTTCCATTATTTCTTTCTTCTTTTATTTTTTTTACGTCTTTTTAAATATTTCATTACACTCCTAATATAAGTTATTTCAATGTATGCTCCCATTCAATGTGGCCCATTTTTTTGTTCTAATTTATTTATCTTAGTTTTAACTAATCTCACACCTATTTTTATTTTTCGATGTTCAGCTCTTGTTTTCTTCCAGTGCACTTTCATCCAGCGAGTCAGGAGTACTTCAGCATCAAGTTAGGAGTAGTAGTAACATCGGCTGCCGGTCAAAGATAGTAAGATAACTACCTACGATAAATACCGTATGTAGTTGTAGAAGTGCAAGGACAGCTTGTACTTTTGTATACTAGGTATATACCACAAATCAATCTTGTTCTGTTCAGTTCAGTTGTTTGTGACTCAATATGGAAATGCTGGTAAAATAGATACAGAGGAATTAAAAAGCCTCAGGTTCAAATCTTGTCTCTTCACATCAGCTTTCTTTTCTTCACTTTTTTTTTGTTTTCGGATAGGAAAACCCAGGAATTTCCTATTCTCTATTCTTTTGGACCAGGAAAAATATCTTAAGCATCTTTTTCCTCCTTTCGGTCACGTCCAGACAGTTATATTCGCAAAATATTTGACAAACAATATGGAATTATCTGGTAACGTATGTCTATCTATATTTTTTTTCTGTGCTCATAAAGGAGTTTTTTTTTTTCATTAATAAATATTTCAAATACAGAAACTTACAACATAAAAAATGATTTTTAATCTGAAGTAAATTAATTTTTAAGCAAACATCTATTAGTAAGATCTTTAGTCATATTCATTTAATTTTTTTTTTTTGTTACTTCGCCATGGAGCAGCAGTGATCCGCAAACTAGTCTCATACAGTTATGAGTTCGATCATCACTGGATTCCCCACACTTAGGCCTTATATCAAACATAGCTTAGTCAATTAAACGTTGTTAGCGTTTCGCTTTAGTCCATTGTTTAGCAAACTAGTTTTAAATCTTCGGTGAGTTTCATCACGATTTATAGCTTTATACCAAATCATCATCATCATGAGTCCCATGACCGGGTGTGGTCGTAGGGTCATTGAGTAACTAAGCATCTGACCAATTCCCTCCACATATCTAGGCTGAAGGCTGCAAAATGAATTCATTCATACGTAGTGTGTCTTTGGGCAAGTAGAATTGGTGGAGCCCCTCCCTCTCCAGGTCAAACCACAGCTGATGTCTTCCAACTCGAAGGCTCTCCTTGATCACTGGACTTCAGTCTAGGAATCCCTCCGCCCAGCGATGCCGTGTCTTTACCGCATAGGCTGTATGCATAGCTATGGAGCCCAGTTTTCGCCACTGTGCTAGATGGCCTTTGACTCTACAAGAAGATTCATCCGCCGCCCCACTCCCCAAAAAATAAAAAAAAAGCCTGGTGAGGAAACCCGCTTAGTCACCGATGACCCGACCGTGCAGTCTGTTGTACTGAGTTATATGGCACTAGTGGCACACGTTCTCGATCGGTCATGATCTACGTTTAGTAAATACTTCGACGCTTGGTTCAGAGCGATGATAAGTTAGTCTAGCACACCATCGGCTAGTGTAGTAAGTTCGATTCTCACGTGTGCCCCATTACTATGTCTCTGTGCCTGACCACGTTAATATCTATACTGTGTGAGTGTGACAATATGTCCCATTAAGAACTCTTCCAGTGTATCAATCCAGCGTTTTCAGTCGAATCTGAGAAATACCAGGTAGTCTAAGTAACTGGTAGTCATGTGCCAAACTAAAGAAAGTTTGGTAAATAGTCAAGTCGACATTTTTGAAAAGGCTGAATTTAATTTTTACGAAGTGTTTTCTTACTAAATGTTTGCCCAATAGAAGACCCAAGAGCCACTCAAAGTCGGGAGCTAATGAAATGGATAGGCAAGAAGAGGAAGAAAGAAAAGGCAGATTACGAGGTTAATCCTAAACTTGAAAAGGTTAAGACTAGTGACTGGGGAAGAATCCTATCGGGAGTCTGTTCCACAAAGTAGAGGCTCTAAGAAAAGAAAAAGCTGTCCAAATGAAACTTTCTTTTTAATCCTTTCATCCCAAGAAAGGCAATAAAGCCGTTAAGACGCAAGTGGGTTACTGAGTATGAGAGAATATGTGAAAAAGAAAAACATTATTAATGAGAGAAGTCAAAATATGAAAACAGATGACGACGATTGACATTGCATTTAAATTTTTGTAGATCAAAGTTGACTGGAATGCAAGAAACAAGAAGAGAGTTCCACAAACGAGAAATACGAGAGAAGAAGCTGATAGCATAGAACTTATGGTTAGATCTAACCAATTTCAACTGTAAAATGATGAGACCTAACTGCCAATCTAGTACTGCGTTTAAGTTTGTAAAGTTAGGCACCAAAAAGGAAAGCTCATCAAAGCATTTACCATGAAAATATTTATAGAAAAGATTCAGGAAAGCTATGTTACGGTGGCGGAAAAGAAACTGAAGCCGAGGCGCCAGGTCAGGGCCAATAACATTACAGGCCCTTCTCAGATCAGATGTGACAGCAATATTCAATGCATAGATGAATTATAGACTTATAAATGTGAAAGATAGATTCTAGCGAGAAAATTTGTCTAGCACAACAGAGTGAACCATCTTTTCTAGCAACAAACTTAGCAGTTGCTTCAATATAATCATTCCACTTCATGCTTATGGAAAATGTAGCTCGGTCTAATGATTCACTCTCCTGGAGGTTATCATCAGCATTCCGTTTTGAAGGTGTCATAATTAACAGGCTATTTCTTACCCCTGTTAACAACAGATTATAGGTGATTTTTTTTTTAGATCGGTTGCCAATCTGAACTTATCGAACCGATCAGATTTGCCATTAAGACAGGAGTAAATAGATGTGTCATCAGCACAGATACCGCGCTGAGAACTGATTATAACAGAAAGGTCGTTGATGAAAATTAAGAACAACGTAGGTCCAAGGATAGAATCCTGGGGGGGGGGGCACCCGTATTGATGCAAAAAGATCTAGAAGTGTGGCTGTTCCTGACAACTTTCATTTCGAGATTTGATAAGAAAGATTGAATCAGATTAAAAATTCGTCCAGAATATTTCAGTCTTACTAATGGAATACGAAGGAAACGCGGATGTGTACGTGGCATGGCTGGTCTTGGCTGTGAAGGGTGGAACTAATGAATGTAGCTTGTTAGAACATTTTTCATAGAGTAGAGTAGCAAGAGCTTTGCAATGTTTCCTCAGTAGGGGAAAGGGGTTGTAGTATGGGAAATAATTCAACCACAATTTGCGGCATCTCTTGCAAATTCCATTACGGAAAATTGTCAATTAAGCATGGCGTTTTAAAGTTTTTGAATAATTTCAGTGATAGGAGTGTCCTAAAATGAATCTTTTTTTCTTTTTTTAAATTTAAACTAAATATACAACAAACTTCTTCCATGTTGCCTGCAAATCATTTCGCAATGTCAAAAATGGTTTTCATGAAATCTTGATAAGGAATAGTTTTATAACATAAACATTATTTTTAGTGAATACCTGTATTTGAGTAGACTCTCTTTTTATTTATTAAACAGTATATTTATTTATTTTCATCAACCAGCCTAAATATTCGAGAAATCTTATTAATGAAAAATACGTGATCTCCGAAGAGCGAATATTTTTAATAAAATTAAATAAAATGATACGGGTATCCGCTGAAAATGACGTTTAAGTAATAAAATCTGTCGGATTAATAAATAAAAAATCCATCACTTTCTTTAAAATAGTTTTACGATGATGTAAGCTAAATAAAATATGCAATTCTAGATTTTAGAGTACATTAATACACTCTGTAAAAAGATGTGCGGTTAGCGTAACTCTTATCGACCAGAAAAGTTGAATCAGTGTGTCGAGTTCAATTTCCAGGTTAGCATGTTGCATTCGCTTTCGCACTAGTTCTCTTGAGAAAGGCGTGAAATTGCAACGGAAAACTACTCTCTTTTCCCCCAGAAAGCATAGTAATCTATAGATAACAATATAAAGGGAGCTGTGGAGAGCCATGATCGCCTACGTTCTGAAGGGACATGGCATTTTAAAAAAATACAGTCGGTGAGAATAGGTGTCTATAAGAAATAAATTAAAATGTTTTTGTTTTTTAACTCATTTTTGGCATTTATAAAAATGCAATAAGAGTCTATATAGGTGTGTTCTACAAACACGAGATTTAAAAGCATGAGTTATTATAATGATGTGAAGATGGGGGTGTTGGTCGTCTTTCTTCTTTTTTTAAATATGTTTTTTGTTGTCTCTTAAACGGGATTTATATGAAGAGGGAGGTCAGCTGTTATATTTTCTTCTTTTTAAAAATATTTTTTTGTTAAAATGATTTTTTAATCCTCTTTTACTGTTAACGATAATTTCATAATTCTACCTTGTCCCAACGTATACACTTACAAATATATTTTTTGACAAATCTTAGCAAACTTAAAAGAGATATAACAGAGAATTTTAAAAATGTCGTCAGAATATTCTTCACAGAAAACTTACTGTTCACTTTTGAACGTTCTGTACAGATTTTATTCCAATGAGATATGTTCTGGTAGCACACACACACACACACACACACACACACACACACACACACACACACACACACACACACACACACACACACATACATATATATATATATATATATATATATATATAACAGAAGATGCCTGTCTGTGTGTGTGTATGTTATTTATGCATGTCCACATTTCTCGATCGATTTCGATGAAATTGTACACACATGTTGCAAATTTACCAAGGTAGGTCAAAAACAACTTTTCAATCTCCAGACCCACTCCTCCGGGTTTGGCAGAAAAATCGATAAAACTGAAGTTGGATACGACATTTTGCAAAAATCAAGGCAAAGTTACACGCGAAAAAAATGTTTACTGGATGAACTGATGTTCTTTGCACTTAACGGAAAACAGCTCATGTTACGTGGTTTATGTAGAATGCTTGATAGTTTTCCTGTGACATTAGCTTCACACAAAAAAGTACAAAAAACTGTAAAAAAAAAACGGGTTTTTGTACTTCTTAAAATAAAACCTTGAATAACTTCCTCATTTTTATCCGATTTTCTTCAAACATGTTGCAAAAAATTTGCCATCATGCAAGAAATAAGTTAATGTGGTTTTAGACGCTTAGGCCAACACGCCATGGCAGAACCCAACCTCCGTCTTCTGTGGATGGACAGACTACTAACGACTGTGGCACAGATACCAGTGGTAAAATACATCTGGACAAACTTGCTGCTACATGCAGTTAACTCACCGCACGAAGCCCGCGAACCTCTCAACGCAGACACAGCACATTGAAAAGGCGTTAGCAGATCTGCGGAAGCAAATACAAGAGATGCATCTTACCCTGAGCAGATCAAGAATCAGATTTCCAGTTCAATATTGCAGGGTGCGCAGACGCACCTACAATCAGGAGAGACAGGACAACACAGATATCTGTTGGTTCCATGAAACCTTCCGAGACAAGGCAAGTAACTGGAAAAAGCCTTGTAAATATCAAACAGCACAGGGGAAATGAAAGACGGGAGGGTAGCAGCGGTGAACCCAGCCGGTGGAAAAAATACAATGCCGCTTGTTCTATGTATGGGATAAAAACAACAGCTTAAGGTTTCTTCGTGAACACAGGAGCAGCATGATACCCCCTACAGATCGTCACGCCCTCAAACCCGCCCTGTTTAAGCTCCAAGCAGATAACGGGGGCTGGGTTAATTTCCGACGAGTCGCTCGGGTTCCCCACGTTAAATAACCGATCTTGAGTTAAAACCTAACCCAGTCGGGGTCTCTGGTAAATACCAAGACTATGATCAAATTATAGTATCTGTTCCGTGACCTTGACCAGCTATGTCCTGCTAAGACAAGCTTTGTGCCCAATCCCGCGTAAGAGTGGGGTGGCTAAATGTTGACCAATGGTCCGAGTGTTCGCGCTCGAGTTCCCCATGTTAAATAACCGACCCTTGTCACAACCTAACCCAGTGGTGGTGGTGGGAGGTCTCTGGTAAATACCGAAACTATGATCAAAGTGTAGTATCTGTTCCGCGGAAGACTAACATTATTTTTTGTTAATCTACTTTTTCTTTAACAGAAATAAGCTTTGAAATATTTATTTTTACTCAAGTCTTCGTTTTGTTTGTTGTCTTCCGTCATTTGATATCTGTTTGCGGGCCTTATTTTTACCACCCGCAACAGTTCAATCACTAAAATGGCCTTATTTTAATTTTTTAAAAAATGTTGAAACATTCACTCATTAAAAAGTTGCTTCAAGGGCTTCCTGGGATTAGGGGGCTCTGGAGCTTAAGCTTCATTAATCTCATAGTATATCCGCCATTGATTTTAACCATTAAATGGGTGGAACATAACAGCCTAATCCTGAAAGAAGCGGATGAAGACTATGACTGAAAATTGGTACGTTACTTCGTTTCTCTTATTATACACAATCCGAATCGGTATTCCGTTACAGCTATTATATTTGCGTGGAGCGGGGGGCGGTATAATAATGTTTGACGTCCCCTTCCTCTCACTATCACTTTCCTTAGTTTTCATGTCTTTCATTCTGCTAATATTAACTATTCATGGCAACACCCGTCGTCTATTCCTCCGTTCAAATAAGAAAGCCCTGTACCACAGGCTTCTACGAAACTCTTTCAACGTCCGACAGTTATTACAGTTCTGCCTCACCGGTTTCAACGTGCACATAGCACAGGGTGTCCAGTGTCATCTGTTGCTCAGGCAGAATTGTCTTCTCGCACGCTCCATTTATCCTAGCTTACATTTCATGTGCTATCGTTTTGACGTTTGCTCGATTATCTGTGTTGCTGCTGGTGTAATTGCTGCGCAGGTGTATGAAAGTCAGGTGATCAGTAGAGCTGAGTTCCAACTAACCAAGTTCTGGTTTAATACTTGAGTTAAAGAGGTCGTCTAGCGGTCAAACACGCACTCTCGCACACTGCTCATTTCGATCTTGTTTTCTGCTTTCAACTTATAGATATTTATTAAGCTTGGTTTAATCTGGCACAGAGCAACATGGTGGAATAGAAAGATTGGGCGTCACTAGCCTTAAATCTTTGTCTGTTTGAAAACCAGCATTCGAAATTCCGTTTTTTTTCCCTTTGAGCTCAAATATGGACCGTTTTCGCTGAGAGTTAAAAGGCAACTATGTCAGAACCAAGCAAGTTAAAAGTAACGTGTTTATGTAGTTTATTGCAGTATTCATTAGAAACAAAGAAAAGAGCACTGAACTGTTATGTAGTATCAATCCTGTTATATGACAATGAATGCTGGAAATCAACTCACATATGAAGAACTCGAAGCAACATAAATGCTGAGAATACTATGGACCAAACATATGAGCACCGACAAAATTCAAGAGACAATGACAGCGAAAAAGACACTTATGCTTCACACCAGGAAGAGAAAGTCTAAATTTCTAGGGCACATAATGAGGAAAGAGGGCTTTGAAAATTTGATACTCACAGGACAGATTAAGAGTAAGAAGCACAGAGTAAAGCAACGCACAACATAACAGGCGAGCTTGAGTGAATGGATGGCTAAGCAGGGTTTAGGAGAGATGGCAAAAAGACAAAGTTATTAAGAGTTACAAAGGACAAGAAAATGTGGCCATGATCGCCAACATGCTGAAGGGACACGGCACATAGAAAAAGAAGATTGCAGCATGTCCCCCTCCTATCCGCACTTTCCCTATCTTCGGTTTCACTTATCCGCTACCAGCGCTAGACTTTTTAATTTATGCTCAGTAATAGACTGGCATCTAGATCTCATCAATTTACAGTTGAGATGGCTGGATGTAGCCGTCAGTTCTATGCTAACAGTTTCTTCTCTCGCACTTCTCTCTTGTGGAACTATCTTCCGGTTCCATGCTTTCCGGCCAACTTTAATCTGCAAAAAATTAAATGCAATTTCAAACACCATCTACTGTCCTCCTAATTACTGTTTCCCCTTCCCGCTCATTATTAATGTTTCTGTTCCTAATTTTTCCACACCCTGTAACCCCTTGTGTCTTAGTGACTTTACTGCTTTGCATGGGGTGATACCGATTTTAAAAAAAAGCACCGTGTTTCTTTTATTAATTGTTAATCCAATACAAAGCACAAGAGTCGCTCGAGGTAGAGGGTTACTGAATAAGGTTGCTGTATGAACGTATGAGGAGGAGAAGAAATTCAGATTAGAAGAATATATAGGAAACATAATAGTAAACCTTGACATAAGATTGTATTGATTGGGGAAGCATTCACTTGGGTGTCAGATCTACAAAACAAAGGTTTTAGGGAAGAAGCTGTCTGAATTAAACTTTTCTTCTTACTAATGGGATACAAAAAGAATGCGTGTGATTCGTCCCAGTGTGCGTGGCATAGCGAATCTGAACTGGTGAAACTAAGGAATGTAGCTCGTCAGAACATTTGTCAAGGAATTAATAATTTCCCTAAAGCGTAAGCTGTTGTCTAGTCTGTCTAATGCTCTCAGGAAAGGTATAAATCCTTTTCTTCTCCCAGTTATGGGTTAAATAGACTGGGCTTAGGTGGCAGCCACTGTAAGAAAAGGACTCTATAGCATTGAATGGTAACCAGTCTAAGAGAAGGAAATCTCTTAGTTTCAAACTGTGGAAAAAATAAAAGGGATCCACGCTATTATCCTCGCCAAGAACACATAGCATTTGACACATAACAAAGAAAAAAAGAGTATGTGGAGAGCCATGATCACCTGCTTCCTGAAGTGATAGGGGATTTTTTTTAAAGTGCTACATTAGTAATGCAAGCAATTCAGACAAAGAACTTCTTTTAAGTTAAAAGGTGAATGTTTTGACTTAATAAGGAAAGAAAAAAATCGTATGCTGATGTTGCTAGGGATCTACGGTTAGAAGAACTCCTTTGTTCCTTTTCTGCTCTGTCAGCGGGGCCTAGAATACACCGGCTTCATCCTCTGTAGCGGAGTAAGAACCCCTAAAAGTCTCTGAAGAAGAATGAATGGGTGAAATTGCCAAAATCTTCACGCAAGAAGCTTGGTGAAAACTATAGAAAACCACTCGAGGCTGTAAAGCAGAACATAGGATATGTTACTAAATATTAACAAATCGTTTTAAAAACTTTTACACACAGTCAAATTCTAAGATTGGCAATAAGAGTATATAAAAACAATGTTTCTCAATTTTCCTTTATGTTTAGTTCAACAATGTTCATTAAAATATTTGAAGTAAGTATCATTCAAATTGAACAATTTTTCATTGTGAAATTTATAAAAGACCGATGTGTTAAATACTTTTGCTACCCACTGTATATCTGTTAAAATGAGATGTCAGTGTTATTTTTATTTTTATTTATTTATTTTTTTAATTTTTTTCTTTTTTTTTTTTGTATAATTTAGACGACAATTTATCCATCGCACCCTGTATATATAGAGAAAACAGTATTTATAGGATTCACTGTTAACCGTAGTTTCAGGTATCCGTTATGACTCTTGGAACATATACACCCCTGCGGACAAAGAGTACTGTAAGGTACTAAAACTGTAATTTACTCTCTTACTTTTAAATAATAGCTATATGTGTTCATAGCGTAGCGGTTATCGGCGCGGTGAGTAGTTTTGGCATGCCGAGTTCGAATTCCAGCCAATCGCGTTGAGTTTGCTTTCGCACAAATCCTTTTAGAGTCCATCACTTCTCCTTCCAGTTAGAGGTTAATAGGTTATAGGCTCTCTAACTTCGGTACCAGTCTAAGAGAAGGGCAACTATGAATTCAAAACCAGCCTGTAAAAAGCTACTTGCGACGAAAACGTAGTGAAGCTATCGACCTATACGGTCACAGTAGATTCTAAATGATTAACATAACGAAAACACTGAAATGATACAGCTCCTTACAGTTTAATCTATAGTGTGAAGGATTACATTGCGTAGGACCATGATTGAATAAATACACACAAAGAGGTGTAAGACAAATGTGTACCTTCTCACTGAATTTATATGAAACTGGAAATCCGACTAGGATTTAGCATCTATGGACTCAATCTTAATTATATCCGATACTGTGTTGGTGGCAGACACAGACAGAAAACTATAGAACCCCTAGACAAGATAGTAAAAGAAAGAAGATATCAGAATTAAACAAGTACAGAAGTTTAAATTTCTTGGAAGGGTAAATGAGGTTGTAAAATGTGACACCGAAATCCGAAGGTACAGTGGAATAGAAAAAGATGCCTCCCAAAAACTAAACAAAGTACTAAGGAACAGGAAAATTTCGTTAGAAACAAAGAAAAGAGCGTTGAACTGCAAAGCAATATCAATCTTCTTATATGATAGATATTAGGTTGGTGCAAAAATAATGTCGTTTTTTGACGTTCAACTTCAGTCAAAAAACGACATTATTTTTGCACCAACCTAATAATTTCCATACAATGGAAGGGAAGGCTTGAGGCAACAGAGATATGGTTCTACAGAAGGATGCTTGAATACCGTGGACGGGACAACGAGAGAGGTTTAGGTAAATGGAAACAAAAGGTCATTTATACTTAGAATCAAAAAAAGACAGTTGAAATTTCGGGGACACGTAATGAAGAAAGAATGTATGTATATATTATTAGGTTGGTGCAAAAATAATGTCGTTTTTTGACGTTCAACTTATATATATAAAACGACATTATTTTTACACCAACCTAATATTATTATTATTATTATTATTATTATTATTACTTGAAACGTTATTTTAGTGAATACCCCGTATTTAAATAGCCGCCATATTTTTATTTATTTAACAGTGCGTATTTCGCCTAACGGTCTGCGAATTCGAGAGGTCTTAGTAAAGAAAAATGCGTCTCTCTTTGTAACAGAAACCACCGTTTGATCCAGTGTGTAAAAAGAAGGGACATCAAATCACGAATGTGTTAAATTGTTAAATTAGATATGAAGTTAAAATTTAAAAAGAACCATGGTAAGAACTTTCGCTTTTTTTTATTTTCGGGAATGATCCACAGTTATGTCTCTTTTCAGGCTCCACCAGTAATTATACTTTTATCCCATCTCCCTTGAGATCTGTGCTCTGTGAATTTTATATCCTGATATATATTTATTTACATATACATACATTGGCTCCTAATCAAAGTCGAGCACTCTAAATCATTATTTATAACAAACAAAAAAAAAAAAAAAATATGGAGAAAATAAATTTCGGAATTTCTCTGAAGAACATTCCTAATACCAACAAAAAGGATTATTTCGTTATATTAATGCAAAAAACAAAGGAACTCATACGAAGGATGAGATGGAGAGCTTATTTCTTCCTTAAACGGAATGAATTACAAAACAAAAACTGCAAGGAGATTTACGGTTTTAACAGTAAAAAAGCGGCACCGTTTATTCAGGGTCTGTCTGGTTTCGAAAATGACCTTTTGGAAATAATAAATAACATAAATTTCCGTGAAAAGAAATGCTACTTCCAGAAACGCCTGGATAAAATAGTAAAAGAAATTAACACAACAGATAAAATTTTAGTAAAATCTGACAAAACTGGAAACTTTTATAAAACAACCACAAATGACTACAACGATCTAATAAATAAGGATCTACATAAGAACTACAAAAAAGCCAATAATAATGACCTCAACATGGTTCGGAATATCAATACTAGCAGTAAAAAATCACTGATAAACTTAAGATCAGTGATAGAGTAGGTCAACTATATGAAAAAGAATGCTATATAACCTTAAAGGACCACAAACCAGATTTCGAGGCTAATCCGACTACCAGGATAATAAATCCTACAAGACCTGATATCGGAAAAATTAGTAAAATGATCCTTGAAAGGGTAAATAAACAAATTAAAGAAAAATAGACCTGAAACTTTGGATTAATACCAAAGACGTGATAAACTGGTTTAATTGTATAAAGGAAAAAAACAACTGTACACTAATGCAGTTTGGTATTGAAAATTATTACCAATCAATATCTAAAGAACTGTTCATGCGTTGGACTTTGCCACCCAGTGCACGGATATTATCGAAGAAGAAAAGAACATTATTGTAAATGCGAAAAAATCGGTATTGATACATAAAGGTGAGCAATGGATAAAGAATTCATATGACCACTTTGACATCACAATGGGATCACTAGTCTTCTGATCTCATAGGTCTTTTTTATATTATACAACCTTACAGCGCACCGTGATATTAATATAACTGACATTGGTTTATACAGAGACGATGGTCTTATGGTTATTAGAAACTCTACTAACTTCAAAACAGATAAAATTAGAAAGGTATTATATAAAGAATTTAAAAGCATGAGATTAAAAATTACGGTTAGCACTAAATTAAAAAAGTTAACTTCCTTGATATAACATTAGATTTAAAGAAAAATACATACACACCTTATAAAAACCCCCAATACCAATGCTTTATATATACACCCTAAATCAAATCACCCCCATCTATAATTAAGCATATACCTTTATCTATCCGAAAAAGAATAAGTACAAATTCAGCAAATGACAAGATTTTCGATGAACATATTAATTTCTATAATAAAGCTCTAAAAGAGAGTGGCTACAAAAACCCAAAACTAACTTATATTAAAAATAAAAATGGAAAGCATAGAAAAATAGAAGTAGAAAAATAATTTGGTATACGCCCCCATACAACCAAATGGTAAAGAACAAATTAGGACAAAAATTCCTTGCTTTAATAGTAAAGCATTTTCCCAGTGAAAGTAAACTAAGTACTATTTTCAATAAAAAATACACTAAAATTAAGTTACAGCTGTACTGAAAACTTAGAAAAAATTATTAAGAAACATAATGCTAATATCTTAAATAAACACTTATACCAGAACCAAACAATTTTAGACAATGGAAAAATAAAAAAAATAAAAACTGATGAGGATAAACAAAAATTATGTAACTGTAGAAACCCTCATAACTGTCCTCTACAAAATAAATGTGGCACGGAATCATTAGTATACCAATGCAATATATCTTCTATTGAAGATCCTGATAACATAAAAATATATATAGGTTGCACAAGCCATGAGTTCAAAAAGAAAGGTTCAACCAACATCATAGTTCATTTAGGATGAATAAATATAAAAATCAAACATCTCTCTCAAAGTACTTCTGACACCTAAAAAATCCAATAAAACACCTACAGTAAAATGGAAGTTAATAAGAAAAGCTAGAATATCTAGGTAATTAAATGACCCATGTCCTTTGTGCATACGTGAGAAACTATATATTACTAAGTTTTTAAAAAAAAATTACTGAATCAGTAAAATGAAATAGCTGTTTTGTGCCGTCATTGTCAAAGATTTTCCTTAAATAATATTTAAAAATAAAATTAAAAAGTGCGACCTTGTAATATACATACTTATATTTGATGTGAAAAAATAATTTTATATACTGTAAGTAATTCTATTATATTTATTTGTTTTTTTAAATAGTCTAATAAAATTAACAGTGAAAATATTTTAAAATTGTTTTTTTTAAATTGTAGTTAAATAAAACGAATTCTAACCTAAACATCTTTTAAAATTGTAGTTAAATAAAACGTATTCTAACCTTAACACCTCTCTCAAAGTACTTCAAGCACTTAAAAGAATCCAATAAAACACCTACAGTAAAATGAAATTAATATGAAAAGCTAAAATATGTAGGCCATTAATGACCCAGGTCCTGTTTACATACATGAGAAACTATATATTACTAAGTTTATAAAAAATAAAAGTTTACTGAATCAGAGAAATAAATTAGCTATTTTTTGCCATCATTGTCATAAATTTTACTTAAATAATATTTAAATATAAAATTTTAAAAAATCTGACCTGGTAATATACATACTTATACTTGATATGAAAAAAATAATAATACAAGTAAAACACACGGTAAGTAATTCTAATTCATTTACTTGTTTTAAAAAAAAAATAGTCTATTAAAAATTAAAAGTGAAAATATTTTAAAATTGTAGTTAAATAAAACGTATTCTAACCTAAACATCCCAAAAAAATCTTTAAGTATACAAATAGAAAAAATGCCGTAATAATTTTTTTTGCCGTTAACAATAAAATTTAAAAAAACCCAGACGACATGCATTTAACGAATGTCAGAATTCGTTGAAAAATACATCCCTACCCATCCCTAAACATAACCCCTTTTTCGAACGTAATTAATAACTGATACAACAAAAGGTAATGAAAATGAACACGCCTTGTCTGGATGAGTAGATTTCTCTGTATCCTTGGAAACAGTGAATTATGAATTTTTGCCGTGCCTTTAAAACTTAGTAAATTTAAAAATAAATTACTCCAAAATTCGCTTGAGGATGAAATGGAACTAATGTTTTTAATTTAATTACAAAATTAAATTCGAAGCTTTAGCTTCCATTTTTGAAACATGGTTATTATTGTGTAGCGAACAAAAGCATATTTTAAATCAGTTAATTCATAATATTAATGCTCTGTAAATTTACATTGAGCACTATTTTGTAAAAATAAAATGTAAAAATATCTATAAGAACACCGGATTATATATCTTACTGTTCTTTCTTTATATATATATATATATATATATATATATATATATATATATATATATATATATATAACAGAAGATGTGTGTCTGTGTGTGTCTATGTGTGTATCTGTCTCTGTGTGCGTATCAGTGTGGGTGTGTGCGTGTCTGTGTGTGGGTATGCTATTTATGCATGTCCACGTTTGTCGACCGATTTTGATGAAATTGTACACACATGTTGCAAATTTACCAAGGTAGGTCAAAAACAACTTTTCAATCTCCAGACCCACTCCTCCGGGTTTGGCAGAAAAATCGATAAAACTGAAGTTGGATACGACATTTTGCAAAAACCAAGGCAAAGTTACACGCGAAAAAAATGTTTACTGGATGAACTGATGTTCTTTGCACTTAACGGAAAACAGCTCAGGTTACGTGGTTTATGTAGAATGCTTGATAGTTTTCCTGCAACATTGGCTTCACACAAAAAACTGCAAAAATAATCGGGTTTTTGTACTACTTAAAATAAAACCTAATAACTTCCTCATTTTTATCCGATTTTCTTCAAACATATTGCAAAAAAATTTGCCATCATGCAAGAAATAAGTTAGTGTGGTTTTAGTCCTGTTCGCTTCCCCGCGTATAACGAAAAGCCACGAAAAACTGTTAAAAAACCCCATTTTTCGGCGATGACACCCTGGTTTTTCATCCGATGCTTTCCAAATTTGCCATGAAATTGTCTTGGGTGAATGGTTGGTTAAGATTATTTCAGTTAACTGGACGAAATCTGCGACAAACTAGGTTCAAAATCGTTTTTTTCTATTTAGTCAATAGTTTCTTTATAGAATTTCATCCTTAACTGTCATTCGAATAACGTTTAATGCTAAGTTATTTGAGAAGAATTATTGAAGTGTTAAAAGAAAACATTTCCCGAAGAACCTCTTATTAAACTCAGCTTTACAGTACACGTGAGAAGAAGGTGGGGAGGGGCGTTCATGCATTTACATTTGCAGTTGAATCCAGCTTTGATGTTTCATCCGCGTTTTGGTTTGATTATTAATTTTGTGAATAATGCCATAATATTTGGACGTTATCTGGGTCATAAGAAATTTATTGAATGTCTAAAATATTGAAACAATTTAACACCGATCAACGACCACACAGGAAGGTTTTATCGATGGAATTCCTTTATTAAGAACAATCAAACACTTGCGAAGGACATACCGTAAAAATGTGGGGTGGGGAGTAGCTTAGTATACCAACGGATGATACATGCAAGCGGGAATGTAGGCAAACATTTCTAGACAGGGGAGATGCGGGTATACAGGGGGTGCAGTTATACAGTTGCAGCCATATACACCTGGGCAACGCCGGATACCTCGGCTAGCATATAGGAGGCACGGTGGAGTAATGGATAGCGGCTTGGTTTGAGGAATCGGATAGCCAAGTTCGAATTCCAGTCGAATCTATTACATTCACTTACGTGCTAATACCCTTGGGAAAGTTGTGAATCCTCGTCTTCTCCCTCCAGCTATGGGTAAATAGCAGGACAGACTGGGTTCTATAGCATTGGATGGCAACTGGTCTAGGAGAAGGACAACTGTGAATTCAAAACCTGCGGAGGGTCGTTTGGGGACCTTGTGGCACTTAGTGCACCAGGTCTCTGTATTCGTCCCTTAAAAAAGTGTGGATGGTCCTGCACGAAACCTTCATGACTATAATCAAATCTCATGTGCTGTTATAGGGCTGTCGGTTTCCTAGAAACTGATCTGCTTGACCCTCATACGTCAAATTCGACGGCAGAGTCGAGTATATATATATATATATATATATATATATATATATATATATATACGGTCAAACAGACTTCAGTATATGGTGGTGGATTTCTTCTAAGGGACTGTATATTGAGGTGTGTTTAAATATATATGTGCATGTACATATATATATATATATATATATATATATATATATATATATATGTAAGTGTGTGTGTACATGTACACCGACATATTTATATATAATAGCTGGCCACTCATATACGAGGAAACCCGTTTACTAAAGCGGCTAGCCAATCCCTATTGCAGACGCTCGCTCAGGCACATTTGTGTTTGCTCAACACCCACAGAGCCCATCTATGGTTTATACCGCAACTGTACTGAGAAGACCTTAGTTATAGTTTCTGGGGGAGAGCGTGCTATCTTCAATTTGAGCAAGGCCATGTGTACATTTATATATATATATATATATATATATAGGTGTACATATATATATATATATATATATATATATACTGTCAAACTAATTTTTAAACACACTTCAGTATACAGTGCTATATTTTTTCAAAAGGTGTATTTATATATATATATATATATATATATATATGTATATATATATATATGTGTGTGTTTGTGTTTGTGTATGTGTGTTCGTGTGTCTGTGCGTCTGTGTGTGTGTACGCTAATATATGTTTATTATTATATTAAATCTATCTATTAGTTATATCATATGTTGTAACGTTTAGATCATGTGCAAAATATTAAAAACTAGAAGACATTCTTGGCATTCAAACAATACACAAAAGCGAAATTAGCAATGAGGCGGTGTCTTACGTGTATTTTTACAGGAGTTGGTAGAGATGAATTCCATGTGACTAATATGTGAGTGAATATAAGAATGTTTAGAAATAGTTTACGGCTGATAACCACAGTATTATGAGGATGACGATAATTATGAACATTTGTAGAGGTGGCAACAAAAAAAAATAAATAAATAAATAAAAATAGACAAGCACAATTTAGGTAGGTATTCTATTCGTCTAGTCCAAAAGTAAAAAATTCATAACCCCTCCACCCCACATTCTATGACTATGGGTTAAATAGCAGAGTAGACAGAGCTCTCTTGCCTTGTGGTGACAACCAGTTTGAATCTAAAACCTAGGAGAAGGCAACACGAAACCGTTATATTTACCAAGAATAGTCATGGCTATAGACATTTTAAAGGTATCAAAACAAAACAAAAAAAAAAAAAAAAGAAAAAAGAAAGGAACCTGTAGGAAGTCATGATTTTTGGAGGAGGAAATATTTATTTTTAATAAAAAAATCCACCACTCAAAGCAGAATAGTTTATCCGTGCGATGATGTTAGAAATCTACAATAATAACCACAAGTAGAGACAAACAGACGCTGGGAACTATGCAAATGGCGCGGGTTCGACCTGGTAAACAAATGATATCAGCACCAAATAGAGGCTGTTGTAAAAAAAAAAAAGAAAGTATTTTGAAGTTCAAACCGATCACTAAATCCATTGGAGGATCTAGACGGGGGCGGAAGGTGCGGTCCTCCTCGAGTGTCAGGTGTTTTTTGTTTTTTTTTCAGTGGTAAGGCATTTAGGTGAAAAAGTATAGTGAAGAAACATGCAATGTTAGTTGTGCCACTCATACTACTTGTACCATTTTTACCAATATTCAGTTTATGATAAATTGCTAGATGTAACCGTAAGTTCTATGTCAATAGTTTCTTCTCTTGCACTTCACGCTTGTGGAACTCTCTTCCAAGATTCTTGCTTTGCTGTCAACTTTGATCTTCAAAAATTTAAATGCAATGTCAGTAGTCTTCTGTCTTAATTATTGTTCTTTTATTGTCTTCTCTCATATGTTGAGATCAATAAAACATCCTTCGTCGTCACTGTTGAGATGTTGAGTGTTTCCACGTGAGTATATGGTAATAACGAACAAACACAGTCGTAGGGAAAATACTGGTATATTCAGAAAGGTATTTACATCAGAGAGATTAGTAGTAGAACGAACGTAGGTTAGTAGTAACAATAAGTAATAGTAATAAAGTCCAACGGTATCTTCCGGTCGAGAAACGGAAGTGTAACTGATCACTACAGAAGTCTCACTCTGCACTGCACTACACTGCTACACTACGGTATTTAACAACCCTCCCACGTGGGTCGAATGTGGCACAAGGCCGGTTTAATGTGGGCTTACCGAGCCCGTAGGCTCGGCCAAAAATATGCCCATTTACAACCCGTATAAACGGGTTCAGGGACTGTCTACCTCCCCGGACGACACTTTGCCCTGCGGCAAAGCCTCGTCCGGGTTCCTCTCTGCCAAAGCAGAGAGTTCGACAGGAGCAGCGCGCAGTCAGAGACTGCGTACACTGCTACACTACGGTATTTAACAACCCTCCCACGTGGGTCGAATGTGGCACAAGGCCGGTTTAAAGTGGGCTTACCGAGCCCGTAGGCTCGGCCAAAAATATGCCCATTTAGAACCCGTATAAACGGGTTCAGGGACTGTCTACCTCCCCGGACGACACTTTGCCCTGCGGCAAAGCCTCGTCCGGGTTCCTCTCTGCCAAAGCAGAGAGTTCGACAGGAGCAGCGCACAGTCAGAGACTGCGTACACTGCTACACTACTCACAGTCTCTAGAACTACTGTTCTATTTATAATAATAGGATCAGTCTATTGTGGTTGTGAAGGTGGGTGCGCCCCAACACATTAATAGCAATTTTTTCCATATTCTTTAACACTCAGTATCCCCCTTGCATCCCAGGGTCTTTATTGTCTTGCTTGAAGTGAAATGATTAAAAAAAAACTCGTTAAGTAGGTAACTCTTACTGACATTACTACTTTAAAATTACACTATCAGTTGACTGCATTAATCCCCTCTACATACTATACAAATATATACCGTATATCCATCCATTCATGTGGAGATCATCAAGCAAATGCGAACGATCCTTTCTTTAGCTGTGATAGTATGTGCTACGCCAGGGCTACATACAATTTTGAATTCAGAGTTACTCCTAAACCGGTTGCCACCCATGGCTATAGAACCTCAGTCTGTCCTGCTATTTACCCATAACTGGTATTCATACCTTTCCAAATGGTATTAGCACATAAGTATATACCTTATAGTTATTTTCCAAGTGTAGCTTGGATGTAAGGATTGAACTCACTACTCAGTGGTAATTGTTGTAGCGAGACAAGCTTGCTAGCCATTACACCACCTCGAGGTGCCCGAGTATATACCTTATATATTCATATATAAGTGGATCTTTCGAGTTAAGCATAACCCTCAAAAATGTAAATACAGTGTCAATCGTATTCTTAATTTCTGTTATTTGATCGTTCTCTCTCCTTAATGTTATTTTTCTCATATACTTTCACACTCAGTTACCTCTTGCGTCTTAGTGGCTTTATTGCACCTTGCTTGGGGGTGAAATGATTAAAAAAAAGTAATTCGCTGAGCATTTACTTTGAGGGTTACACTATGAGTCAGTAACCGTTAGGAGATTTTTCGGCCTGCCTATATATGTTAATGTGACAAGATTTTATCCTAAAATTGTTATTTGCTAAAAATCTTTTTTTTCTAAATATTTTTAAATATATTTTTTCGTTTTCTTATATTTTTTCTTATTTTTTTTTAATCGAAATAAAAAAAATGGCTAAAATTGTAGATTTATGCAGTTTTAGAATGTTGTTTGGAAGGGCGGCAAATTCTATGTCCAGGTACGTCGCTGACTGAATTCAAGCGATATAAAACCGAATCTAATAGCCGTAAACAAGAGAAACCATCAATGCGATTGGACTAGCGAAATGTAAAGAAAAAAAGCGAAAAATTCTAAA
The DNA here is from genome assembly GCA_964036315.1 of Acanthosepion esculentum. Classification (NCBI taxonomy): domain Eukaryota; kingdom Metazoa; phylum Mollusca; class Cephalopoda; order Sepiida; family Sepiidae; genus Acanthosepion; species Acanthosepion esculentum. The sequence goes on from OZ038499.1 coordinate 34,072,395, forward strand.
GGCACCAGGACATTGCCCAAGAGCTGATAAAAATGTGAAACGTGAAGGTTAGGTTGTGCCTACAGTACAGGGGTGGTCAAACCACGGCTAGCGAGCCACATGCGGCTCTTTGGCCTTTAATATGCGGCTTGTCGAAATATGTTGGCTGATTTCCTTTTTTCATCACAGTTACTATAAAAAGTAAATTCCTGTAGATCATTACCGTATTAAATACGCTTAATATAGTTAAAACAATCATCAGTCAAGATTTGGAAAACATTTGGTATATATTGATGTGTACTTTGTGATTACTGAAACAAATACAAATTAACTGTATAAAAACCTGCATACATGCATTTCTTAATATTTATTTAAAAAATTTTTTTGTAACAAAATGTCTATGTAACAAAAACGTATGTGTAAATTTTGTTCATGACTTGCGTCTCTCAAACATTTGAACTTCATCGTATGTGGCTTCTACGTTAAGCATGCTTGATCACCTTTGCTATATTATGAAGTTGGCGAACTAGGCACTATGCCCTAAACACTAGAGATAAGATCAGATAAATTTGAAATTCGAGGAATAATAATAATAATAATAATAATAATAATATTAATAATTATTATTATTACTAAAATACGCGCTGACAGAACAATCAAAGCTAATCGCCCAGACATTGAGACAACAAAGATAAAAAAATGCCTCCTTACTGATATGGCAGTCACTGCAGACTGCAATGTATCTTTGAAGATCTTCAAAAAGCTATCAAAATACAAAGACCAACAATTCCATTTGTAGTTGGAGCCCTCGGATTGATTGGAAAAGATTCCAAGAAAATCATTGAATGGATTCCTGGCAGGCCATGTCTTAAAGAAATACAAAAAAATTGTTCTCACGAGTACAGCCCATACCTTACGAAGAGCTTTATCTATGTAAAATATGTGTGTTTTTTTTGTTTTTATTTTTTCAAAATTGCTCAGCGGGAAAAGTCATGATGCCGTTTTTGACCTTAGGTCTCTGGTTGGGACCCTGAAAGAAATCAAAGGAAATAATAATAATAATAATAATAATAATAATAATAATAATAATAATTATTATTATTATTATTATTATTATTATTATTATTATTATTATTATTATTGTAGAACGTGGGAAGTTTAAACCACTTTTGTTCCAGTTATCATTGGAGCGCTGCGTTCTATAACTCCGAACATAAAGTCTTGCATTAAGAAAATCGAAATAAAGCCGGTTATCTCACCGCTTCAGAAGTCTGCGTTGCTTGGCACAGCAAATATTCTGCAAAAGGTGTTTTTTGTTTGGGGATGTCCGAGTCGATGGAGAACACCCACAATCCAACTGAAAAGTAAAACCATGCGAACGAAGATAATAATAATAATAATAATAATAATAATAATAATAATAAGAAGAAGAAGAAGAAGAAGAAGAAGAAGAAAGAAATATCCAGAAACAACTGACCATCTTGTATCACGCTGCCTAGTGTTAGCACTCACTGAATATAAAACTCGGCATGATAGAATGGACCAATATCTGCACAGGAGAATATGCAACTTTTACGGGAAGGAAACGGCAAGAAACTAGTAGGAACATTACCCAGACCCGGTTACTGAGATAGGACCTATAACAATTTTATGGGATTTACAATGCACACAGGCATAACAATCAAAGCTAACCGCCCAGGCATCAAGACTACAAAAACAGAATGTGCTTTCTTATCGACATGGCAGTCCCTGCAGATTGTAATGTGTCTTTGAAGATCTTCAAAATTATCAAAATACAAGGATCTTGAAGTGGAAATCTAAATAATGTGACACATGAGGATATCAATAATTCCAGTTGTAGTTGAAGCTATAGGGAAAGGTTCGGATAGGCTCGTTGAAGGGATTACTGGTAAAGAAATTTAAAGAAATTCAAAAAATTGTACTCACAAGTACAGATTTCACATTACGGAAAACTTTATATATATATAAAATGTCTGTAATCTTGGGAGGGGGTTGAGAAAAATGATCAGTGGAAAATAACATGATGTCATTTCTGACCTTTGGTCTCTGGTTAGGACCCAGAAGGAAATGAGCATACAACAGAAATAAAAGGAAATAATAATAATAATAATAATAATAATAATAAGAATAATAATAATAATAATAATAAGAAGAAATGTTTTAATGAAATACAAATAATTATACTCACAAATACAGCTCATTTATTACGAGAAACTTTATGTAAAAAAACGTATGGCGAGCAAAGTAAAATCGAGAAAAATCGTCGAAGGTGTATGTTTATAAACAGTAATTGGGACTTTGCTAAGCAGATGCTTCTTTGTGGCTGAATGGTTAACAGCACATCAGATCAAAGGATGGTTCCCATTAAGGGATACAGTTTCGATCCCTGTCGGAGAAGCACATATTTTCTACGAAATTTCTCGGACATTCAGGCCGGTAAATGTAATTAATACTGTTTAATTAAAAAACAAACCATTTACTTAAAGTATATCTATAAATAAAAAAATAACGTATAAACAGTAAATATATATATATTTTGTTTATACATTACTTTTATAGATACAAATATTTAAGTAAATGCTCTGTTTATAATAAACAGTATTAACTACATTTACCGGCCAGAATATACGAGAAATTTTATAGAAAATATGTGTCCTCTGATAGGAATCGAACATGTATCTTACATGAAACCGTCATATAGCCTGATGTGCTATACCATTTAGCTACAGAGGAAGCGTCTGATTAACGAAGTCAAATTACTGTTTATAAACAACAAATTTCCCATGATTTTTCTAAAAAATCATATCTGCTCGAGGCGTATCTTAACGTACAGAGGCGTAAGACAAGGATGCATTTTCTCACCGGATTTATTTAACCTTTACAGCTAGGCTATCATAAAAAAACAGTTTTACAAGGATTTATTACTAGTGCAATCATGGCATCGTATGTTACGGAGATGTCATCATGTTGAAGGAAAAAAACTGCAGAAAATTGTAAACAAGATAGTAAAGGAAAGCAAGAAGAAAGGACTAACTCTCAATTATAAGAAAAGCAGAATTATGGTCCTTATAGCAAGAGAGGCAACCCAGGATGCGAGCTACAAATAAGAGATGTCAACATCAAGTAAGTGCAGAAATTTAACTATCTGGGAAATGTTATAACAAACGACGAAAAATGTGACACAGAAATCAGAAGGCACCTTGGATAGCGGAAGGTGCTTTCCAGAAGCTAAACAAAGTATTAAGAAACAGGAAAATTTTGTTGGAAACAAAGAGCACTCAACTGTAATATCAGTCTTCCTATACAGTTTCCTTACAGATGAAGGGGAGACTTGAGGTAACAAAGATGTGGTTCTTGTGAAACCTACTGAGTATAGCATGGACGGAACACGTAACAACTAAGTTTTAAGGAAAATAGGTGTGAAAAGAACACTTCAATCTGTTGTTTCTGATTTCCTAGGTCTACCAGTTTGTCTCATATCCCAAATTCTTCCATTCCTGAAATTCCATAACGAAGATGATGCAAAGAAAAAGAAAAGAATAATAAAACAAAGGAATTAGAAAAAAAAAATAAACAAATAAAAATTTTATTTTAAATTTAAAATTCCCAGCGTCTCTCGTTTGTGCGCATGTGTAGTCGCATCAACATAAACAAACCTAGACTGATGAGGTCCTAAGGGACGAAATGCTTCACACTTTCCACTTTGTCATACATCTTTCCTCCAAAACTGTGCTTGATATATAAAAAATTATATATCGTTATCCCCACATACACACACATATATATATATGTGTGTGCGTGTGTGTGTGTGAATGTGTGTGTGTGTGAATGTGTAAATGCCAGTGTTCTTAGTTCTGAAAGGAACATGACTTATTTAATCACTTAAAACATCAAGTGGCCATTGTGTCAGCGTTGGCGTTTCCATTGTTTAAATTTACAAGCATCGGATAAGGCTGCTGATGTATGGATGCCTATTTGTAGTGCGCGTGTTGGATTCTGAGTGGCGAAAATCCTGTTCGAATACGGTAGATTTATTACTTAGCTTTAATAGTTGTCCTAAAAAGCAAAACTCGATCTAAAGCCAAGGAGAATATAAGAACTTAAAACAAAGCCTTACAACATACAAACTGCGGTTTTACCGAAAGTCCAGAATCAGTGCATACATTCTGCTTATTTTCTGATTACAACCTTAACGGGTGGCAGATCGCTGAAATTCGCTTGACTCTTTGGCTAGAGAGGTATAATCCAATAGAAAATCCACGACATAATGGCCCTACTACAATCGTCCCACTTCTTGCAATGAGCGAGTAAATACTTGAGTTAATGGATGGGAGCGGTAACAAATATAATATATATATATATATATATATATATATATATATATATATATATATATATATATATATATATATATATATATATATATATATATAAATGGACAATGATGTCAGCACCCAGAGCCGACAGTCTGTTTCATGCTAAACGCAATGGTCAATTCTTTTTAGAATTACATTTTCCCTTCTTCATATATATATATATATATATATATATATATATATATATATATATATATATATATGTATATATATATATATATATATATATATATATATATATATATATATATATATATATATATATATATATGGTGTTTTATCAAGTGATGATGTTGAATGTAGAAATATATATATATATTAAGATATAGTTTTAAGGTATGCTATATTTATGGGTTAAAGTACTCAATATCAGGGATAGAGCACGTGTAAATCTAAAAGTGGACATTGGAGTCAATAACCAGAGCTAAACTGACAATTGCGGTTGGTTGCTGTTTTACCGGAATTCAGTTTATAAAATTTAGCTTTGCCACTATGTGTGGCATGGAGCACTCTATTCTTTTCGGTGTAAAACCATGAGTAAATTCTTTTTAGAATTACTTATTCCCCTTCCTTATTAAATGCTTTGTCATGTTTGGGCTCATTGTGTCACGGTGGTGTAGAGCACTTTGAAGTCTATGTGTCTTTGTTAGCCTGAAAGACAAGCCCCTCTATCGTGCCTCATTTGCTCCACTTAACATTGAGCACTTTTTCTGACATTCGAAAAAACCCATTTCTGGAGAATTTTTTTTATCTTGCTTTATTTTTCCATCTTGGCCAATTGGGATACCCCCCCCCCCCACTCGGGCGAATTTGTTCAGTGTTATTACCGACTATGAATCTTGCCATCTTGAATTCGCCTGGACGGATAAAGGTGCCTATTTCCAATCACAGACACCGACCGCCTGAAGATTGCGCGCTGGGCATGAAACTGACAGTTGTAGTCGGTCGTTGCTTTACCGGAATTTAGTTTATATATATATATATATATATATGTGTGTGTGTGTGTGTGTGTGTGTGTGTGTGTGTGTGTGTGTGTGTGAATCTAAAGTAACTAATATGTTGATACAATAGTTGTGAGTGAAAATGAACACCCTACCGCCCCAAATGATTGAGTTTCTCCATATCCATATAAATAAATATTACGAATGTATATGCTTATAAAGCTCCGTAAATTTCAAAATTAGTTATTCCAAAATTCGCATGTAGATGAAATAGAACTAGGTACTTTAATTTAATTTCTATAATTGAATTGAAGTTTTTAGTTTCTGTTTTTGAAACATGCGAATTCTTATGTAGCGATGGAATCATTTTTAAAAAAATAATTATATATATATATATATATATATATATATATATATATATATATATATATATATATTATGAAATGGACTAAATCCGACAATTATTTTAAATTTTGTTTATACGTTAATTTTATAGATACAAATATTTAAGTAAATGCTCTGTTTATAATAAACAGTATTAACTACATTTACCGGCTTGAATGTCCGAGAAATTTCACAGAAAATATGTGAAACAGACTCTCGGCTCTGAGTGTTGACGGTTCCGTGTAAGATACAGGTTCGATTCCTGCCGGAGAACATAAATTTTCTATGAAATTTCTCGGACATTCAGGCCGGTAAATGTATTTTGATGCAATTCCTTAGTTCCTTTTCTATCGATATGTAAGCATTTTGTTATGAATAAATGTTCTGGCTTATTCTAATATCTTTCCCGATTAAATCAAGTTTTCCTAACATTTCAAATGGATCTTTGTGTCATACCTTATCAAATGCTTTTGCGTAGTCGATGAAATATATGAAATATATCCGCATTTGTATTGCTCGCTTTGATAACCATCTGAAAATAAAGATCGCATTTCTTGTTCAAGTGTCTTTAAAGAAACCTGTTCTTGCCTTATTTCCGGTCTAATTCTATTACACGCTCTATTTATCAGAATTCGGATGATGAGCTTAGCTATATGGCTCATTAAGCTGATTGTCCAATAGAGCTCGCATTCATCATAACCTACCTTGGTTAATAGCGCCTTAGTTCCTTCAAAATAATGGTGATCTCACATAATTAATCCAGCTTCCACCCCACTTTTTAAAATAGTCTGCAAAATTCTCATTCGAGTTTGCCATCAGCCGCGTCATTACGTTCTCCTTAATTTCGTCCACGGTTTCAATGGAGATTTAAGCTTTGGGAGAAACCAGAAATCGCAGGTAGTCAAATATAGAGAGCAGTGGGCGTGTTAACAGGCTGACAGACATTACTCATGTGATGTTTTGCAAAAAAACAAAAACAAACCAAAAAACAAAAAACTAAAACAAAAAAAACAAAAAAAACAGTAAAAACAAAAGAAAAGTTTGTCCGAAACGCGAAAGGTCTACTCGCGTGGCCGTTGCGATATTGACGGTGACATGTTAATGAAGCTCACTGTATGGCGTCTCATTAGCTAGTGAGTAAGCCGATGGAATAGCATCTGTTACATCAATGCCGCGTAACCAGTTATGGAGATATTCAAATTGGCCGAATAAATTCCCCGTACGAAGTCGATAACAAGAATGTGATCGGTTACCTTTAAAGATGTATTAATCTTTTGCGTCATGAAAATTTCAGATTTACCGAAAGTTAACATTCATAAAACTAATTCTGCTCCATTGTATAAAAATATTATTACATTATTTTTTTCTGATATATATATATATATATATATATATATATATATATATATATATATATATATATATATATGAATGAAAGAAATTAATCAAAATATAGGCTGCACAAGGTCCTTATAAAAAAGATTTTTCATAAGATATTTACATTTTAGACATTGTAAAATAATGTCAGATTTTATTATTCCAGTCAATCTTTCCACAATAAAATCTGATATTAAACAACCAATATTAGTTTAAAATTTCAGCATATACTTATAATTAAATGAGCAGTCTCTAATTGAATTTTCAGCCTATTATATTTTTTCTTATGAAAACTATTGGTGACTTGTTTGGTGACTTACGGCCACATCACGTTGAAACTCCGATTCCGGAAGGATCATCAAGTTAAGCAACGTCGAGCCTGATCAGTACGTAGACTTGGGAATGTAGTTGAATATGAAGTGTTGTAAGCGGGTGGTGTAATTGATAATGACTCAGAATTGTTAATGAGAGATCCGAGTTCTAATTCCCGTTAGGTTCGGTATATTCACTTACGCGCAAATACCCTTGGGAAAGGTATGCATACACTTCTTCTCCCCAGGTTATTTGTTAATTAGTAAGAAATTAAATTAGTAAAATCCTTATTATCTAAAAACCAAAAATAATAAAATTGCGTACAACATATTTTGATTTCGGCATAAAATAACTCATAGAATTTGATATGACCCTAAACAAAAACAACCAACCAAAAATTGTTTGGTGGGGGAGGGTCTGGTTTGATTATGTAAAGTGTAGTTTAAATTTGTGTTTATAAATATACCAAAAGATATAGAACGTACCCGTTATAGGCGCGGGTAGTGAACTCGGGGAGACGAGTTCAAGTTCCGGCCTAATTTGTTACACGCACAAGTGCCCTTTGGAAATAATTGAATCTCTTCCTACTCCACCCTCAACTCACTACAGGTTAAATACCAGAGCTTTCTCGCCTTAGATGTTAACCAGTCTAGTCCAAGAATTGAATTTAAAACCACAGAGAAAGCAACAGGAAACCTCTCCACTATATTTAAAAAAAAAACAAAGTCCTAAACCTTTCTTTCATTCGACAGTGCATTGAATACTGCTACCATATATGGTCTGTTGCTCCTACTCTATATATTGAGATTCGAGACAAAATTCAATGAAGGATCTGTAATGTAATCGATCCTGACCTGGCATCTTGAATTCAGTCACTTTCTTACCAACGTGACGTAGCTTCTCTCTGTCTTTTCTACAAATATTTTCATGGCAATTGTTCTGAGGGTGATTTTCTAAGCTTAGCTGAGATGTGGCAAAAGATAGAAAACATGATTGAAATTGTTACGGGTTGAACGGCCTCGATTCAATCCGTAATATTTTTAACTTTACAAATGTGCTAACAAGGAATAAGCAAACAAGAAGAAGAATATTCAACAAGAAAGGCTTGAATAAGTAAATGGAATTTATATATGCATAACAACAATTGTACAGACAGTAATTCAGTTGTGTTTGAAATGCTGAAATTTACTTGTCCTTGGAATTTTGAGTGAGGAAAATGTTCCTGTTGATAAACTATGATGTATATCAAAAAGTTTGTGAGTTTGGAGAATTTTAGTAAGAGGTATTGTTACTTGTAAGAGAATTAAACAGTTTCTTATTCACAATGTTATGTTTAGAGTTTTTATCCTGTTAGCTGAAAGAGTGACTGTTCGTAAATGTTCGTAGATATGCGATGCTCGCACGTACGTGTATGCGTGTGTTTCATAGCGTTTTCCCCAAAAGGAGAAAACGCGACCTCTCTACTGAACTACATAGTTGTGGGTCTAAGAAGACAAGCAGGAGAAAAAGAGATATTCACTAACCGCCCCACGCGGTCAGATGTGGCACAAGGCCAAGTTTATTTTGGGTTATCCGAGCCTGTAATTTCGGGCAAAAATTCCCCGTAGATCTCGTAAAAACGGGGTCGGGTAGCTATCTACCACCCCAGACGAGACTGCCCTTCGGCACAGCCTCGTTTGGGTTCCTCTCTGTCCGGAGGCAGAGAGTTTTGACAAAGCACACTCCCGAAGTAATTCAGAGAGTGAGCAGGAGAAAAGAGGAAGAATGACGATGTGTCCAAGTATTTATAAGTAATGTGAATCACGTGGTAGGCTCGAGAAGACAGAACTAGATTTGGGCGGTAAATTGACTTTGAAAACAACTGCGTAGGCGTTGTAACATCTTTCACATATATTAGCCAATCAGAAGCGGAAGAATTACTCAAGGCTTCTGTGATCCACTTTGGCGTTTAGTTTGTACAAAATTTGCTGTCGAAAGAAACTATTACATAGAAAATGCATTGAAATCTTTTTCGACCAATAGTATTCGCAGAATCAAAAATGATAATAATAATGATATAATACAATCAAATGGAAGCAGAATGCTAAAAATAGCTACTCAGTCGCAATTGTTCTAGCGAGACAAGCTTGGTAACCATTACACCACATTGAGGTGTCCATGGCAATTGTTCTGATGAGCTGTTCTCTTTTAGTGCCTCGACTGCATGAATTCTCATCATTAAAGTATTCTCATTCTCTTTCACTCCCTGTATCCCCAGGCGTTCTGATGGCAGTATCGTCTTACTTCAGGTGAAATTATTAAAAAAAAGTCGTGGCATTTCACAAATAATAAAGAAAAGGAATCTGTGGAAACCCATGATCGCCTACGTATTGAACGGATATACATAAAAATAGAGAAGTGTATATTTTATTAGCACAATATGGCATGTACCAAAATAAATTGTTATTTTATTATTTTGCAGGTTAGTATGAGCTCCTTAATATTACAAAACGTTTATTTGTCTTTACCTTTTTTAATTTATTCATTTTTATAGTCTTCAGGCTTTAACATTAATTGCAACAGTTTTATTGCTTCTCGAACTTCTTTGCTTGAATATTATCTCCTTTTCTCATAAACACCACATCGGTGTTTTCTATTGGATTAATGTCTGGTGAGGATGAGAGCACTCCATTAACTTTTGGCATAGTGGTCAATGAAAAATGCGAAAGCGCATTGTTTTTGTATTATTATGCACGGTAGCATTAAAATGAACATAAAATAAGAAAACTTAAAAAGAAATTTACAATAAGAAAAAAGAAAATAAATCGGAATTTAAAATAACAAAAAAAAACCTACAAAAGAACTAACATAAAGTAAAAAGAACATAAGAAACAACTTGCAATAAGAAAAAAAAAGAACTTAAAAGAGAACTTGCAAATGAATTTGCAATAAGAAAAAAGAAACTAAAACAGAATTTAAAATAAGAAAAAAGAACTTAAAAAGGAACCTACAATAAGAAAAAAAGAACTTAGAAAAAAAAAATGATAAAAACCTAAAAAGAACGTACAATAAGAAAAAAGAACCCGAAAAAGAACTTACAGCGAGAAAAAAGAACATACAATATGAAAAAGAATTTAAATGACAATTTACGATAACAAAAAAGAAACTAGAAATGATTTACGATGAAAAAAAAGAACATAGAATAAAAAAATTAGTTATAAAAGAACATACAATGCACAAAGAACTTAAAAAAGAACTCGCGATACAAAAAAGAACATAAAAAGGAAGTTACAATACGAAAACAGAGGCTACAAAAGAAATCACAATAAGAAAAAAAATAAAAAGGAATTTACAGTAAAAAACAGAACTTAAAAAGACATTAAATAAGAAAACAAAACCTAAAAAAGAACTTACAATAAAAAGAATCTAAAACAGAAATTAAAAAATAAAAAACGACTTAAAAAAGGAATTAAAATAAGAAAAAAGAACTTAAAAAGGAACTGACAATAAGAAAAAAAAAGAACCGAAAAGAACTTAGAGCAAGAAAAATGAGCTTAAAGAAGAATTTTTTAATAAAAAAAAAGAACGTAAAAAGAAAATTGCAATAACAAGCTAGAATGAGAAAAAAACTTAAAGGCAACTTACAAAACAAAAAAGAAGTTACTGGAAAAAGAACTTACAATTAGAAAAAATAAATTAAAATTGAAATTTTACTGAGAAGAAGGAAGCTAAAAAGAACTTAAAATAATAAAAAAATTAAAAAGAAAGTTTCGATAAAATGAATTTAAAAAAGAAATTACAATGAGAAAAAAGAATTTTGAAAAAGAACTTAAAAAGATCTTACAATAATGATCTTAAAAAGAACTTAAAATAAGAAAAAAGAACTTAAAAAGAATTTACAATAAGAAAAATGAACTTAAAAAGGAATTTCCAATAATAAAAAGGAACTTAAAAAAACTTACAATGAAAAAGAACTTAAAAAAGAAAAAACAATAAGAAAAAAGAATTTACAATAAGAACAATTAAATTACAAAAAGAAAAATAACTTGCAAAAGAACTCACTTTAAAAAAACATACAATAAGAAAAAAGAATTTAAAAATAATAAAAAGGAACTGAAAATGAAAACAAAACCTAAAAAAGAACTTACAAGAAAAAAGAAGCTAGAAACAATGTAAAAAAGAATTTGCAAAAGTAATTAAAGTAAGAAAAAAAGGACTCAAAAAAGAAATTGAATTAAGAAAAATGAACCAAAAATGAATTTAAAGAAGAATTTATAATAAGAAAAAAGAACTTAAACAGGAAAGTAGTATACGAACGAAGTTAGAACGAGAAAAAACTTGAAAAACAACTTACAATAAGAAAAAAGAAATTAAAAATGTTGTGGATTCCGGGATGAAATCCGGTATCAAATAATAACAAACGCCAAGAATGAATATATGAAATAAATGTATTAACGTAATAATACAAACTGGTAATATAGGTTAGTCGTTCCAGGAATGCGGGTTAGTAGGAAAATATATATATAGTCTTTGGTATCGACGTATCTCTGTATGACTTCTTACTGAGACTACGGGCTCGTTACTGTGACTCTTGTACTACCCTCTGTTCGGGTATTCACTGGCAGTAGTATATGTATTCTCTGGGTGAGTCCATTTGTGTAAAAAGGGGAGACCCCTCAACACCCCCTCCTTAGATACCTTTTGGGGGGAGTTAGTATTTTTTTCCTCTAATGGTCGATAATCAGAGGTTCAGTAAATTCTTTCTTCCTGTTTGACCTTCTAATTTCTGTGTTTTCCTGTGGTCTTTGAATCTCAAAAGCTTCAAAGATTGCATCCATTGAATCGTCATTTTCTGTAGGTGACGAGCTTGGCTCCTCAACCCGTCTTTTTTGTATTTGGTCAATATGTCTTCTGTGGGTAAACTTTTCGCCTTGTACTGTGTACATCACATTTCCTAGTCTGTTAATTATTGTGCCAGGTTCCCAGTAAGCCATATTGTTCCTGAACATCCTGAAGTAAACCTGTTCTCCTGGTTTAAATGATCTCTTGGGTACTATAGGTGTATGCTGGTTTTTGTTCTTGTTCGGCAATAACTTATCAAACACAGACCGTATTCTCCGGGCAAACATCACTTCCGCTGGTGAAAGACCAGGTGGTGTGTTCCCGTTAGGTGTTATTCTGTATGCTTGGAGAAACTATTGAATAGCTTTTTCTGTCGGTACATCCTATGCTTTTCTTAGAGCTCTCTTTAGTGTGTCTACGAATCTTTCAGCTTGCCCGTTAGACCGTGGGTGGTACGGAGCTATCTTAATATGCTTTACTTGGTACGTCTCACAGAATTCTTTGAATAATTCATGTAAAGAGTTTATAGTATTTTCTGTCGTCGGGTGTTTGGATCTGAAAACTTCTGGCCATTTACTGAAACTATCTACTATTATTAAGTAGTAGTAACCCTCTATGGGTCCCGCATAGTCCACATGTATTCTGGACCAAGGTCTGTCCACCTGAGGCCATGGTTTCTGTATAGAAGGTGGTGCTTTTGCCGCAGCCGCACAGCCTTTACATCTTTCCACCATTTGCGTAATATTATTGTCCATGTTAGGCCAGTAGACGAAACTTCTCATAAGTGCTTTCCTCCGTTTTTTTCCTAAGTGAAAATCCTTTAAAGTCCGCCTTTGTAACGATTTTGGTATGACAACTCTTTCGTTATATAGTAATATGTGATCACAAATTGCAAAGCTGTCTGCTAAATTCCTTTCCTTTTCTTCTATTTTTTTCTTGGTATTCTGAATAAATTCATCTTTTTCCGCTTCTCTTCTTATCTCTAGCAAGGTCACAGTTCCTTTACTGTATTGTATAACACTTTATTTTGCAGGTATTAATCGCGATAGTCCATCAGCGTGCCCAATTTTCTTCGATGGTAAGAACTCAAGTTTGAAATTGTAGTTCAGTAACGTAGTTCCCATCTTAGAAGTCTGTTAGCTGTATAGGTTGGTAGTCTTTTTCTTGATCCAAAAATCGTAAAAAGAGTTTGTGGTCCGTTTGAAGCGTAAACTGTCTCCCATATATATATCTGTGAAAACGAGTTATGGCGAATATTATGCCTAATGCTTCCTTTTCAATCTGTGAATAATTCCTCTCCGCTGGTAACAATGATCTCGATGCGTGAGCTATGGGTTTCTTTGTGCCATCCCGCATCTTGTGTAGAATACAAGCTCCTACTCCGTGTTCAGCTTAGTAAATATTTCCTCCGGGCTAGGTAATGGGTAATGATGGTCTTTTATAGCCTTATTTAGCCCAGTGGAGAAATCTGCGCATACATGGATTTCTCATGATTTCTTTTTTACATAGACTACTGGTGCCGCCCATTCACTAAACTATTTTTGAAAGGATCCCAATTTGTTCAAGTCTCTCTAATTCTTTGTCGATTTTTTCTATAGTAGCAAACGGCACGTTTCGCCTTTTTTAAAATACTGGTTGGACGTTTTCTTTTAATTCAATTCTAGCTGCAAATTTGTTACATCGCCCCAACCCGCTCGAAAATACTTCTGGAAATTGATTATGTAATTCTTCCTTTAGTTTTATAGGTTCTGATGGTTCGCACTTTATCTTTTTACAAAAAGAGCTGACAGGTAAATCCCATACGTCGAACTTTTGCATCCAGTCTGTGCCCACCAGATTTTCTGTATCTTTCATTACGAATATCTTGAGTTTTTTATTTTTTCCGTGGAATTTCACATTTAAGATCACTTCTCCTTCAAATTTTATACGCTTCCCTGTAACTGACTTAGCAATTTTCTGTGTATGTATCATGGTCGGTCTATTAAGCTTTCTCCGTGTCTGTAGGTTAATTATCGTTAAATCCGAACCTGTGTCTAGTTGTAATTTTATCTTTTTATTTAAAATTTCAAGTTCCACGTATTTTCTTATGTTAATATTGTCTTCGTCGTGCATTCTAGTAGCTCTTATCTTACTAGTAAATTTTCTGTTCCTACATTGGGATGCCTTGTGACCCATTTTTCCACACGCTAGACATTTTTTATATTTAAAACGACAATCCTTATTCCAGTGTAGTCCTCCACATCGATAACATGCAGATGGGGGGGGGGGGTTATATTTGCTTAGATTTTTGTCATAATTTGTCCTATACGTTGTACTTTTTCCATTATTATAGACTTTTTGTTTTCTTTCCGGGGAGGGTGAAAATCTTTTTTCATTATTATTGAATTTTGGTTTTCTTTCCGGGGAGGGTGAAAAACGTAAACTTTTGTTCAACTTACGTATATGTGCTACTCCTGACTCCTCGATATTCTTCGAGTCTTTCTTTATACTCAGGCATTTTTGGCAGTCTTCTGATAATTTTTGTAGTGTTAATCCAGGCTCATTTTGTAGTTTTGAAAGCATTCTTTTGCGTATTTCACTATCCTTAGCTGAGACTAACCCTTGTACAAAAATAAGACACTTGAAATTGTCCGGAGTTAATTCTGCCAACTTGAAGTCGTCGCAATTTTTGTTCACGATTGCGGCGAAAGTGGAGTAGTCCTCCTTTTCGTCCTTTACAAGGTTAAGACATTTCCACCGTTTGTGAAATAGTGACGACTTTGGACTGAAAAGCTCTGTAAGGCATGTAACTGCTTCTTCAAACGTTAACTCATTTGTCTTTTTTGGCAAGATGTAATCCACAAATATTGTTTATTCCTCAGTTCCTAATTTTCTGAGTAACAGACGTAGCTTCTTTGCTTATGTCCAGTTTTGACAATCGATGTTGTATATGTCTTCATAACGTCTGAAATAATCCCCGAAATTTTTATTCTCTTCTAGAGAGTAATTGAATGTTTATATCGTATTCCACACTGCGTTTTGGGAAAGAGCCGCCTCTTTTTCAATATTTTGTTGTTTGTTACCCGCTACCTTTAATATTAGTTCCTGGAGTTGCATTTGTCTTTCTTGATTTTCCTTCTGCGTTTGTAGTAATTGCTTTTGCCATTTCTCTTTCATTCTTTCTTGGAATTGGAATTGCTGTTCACTTTGTCTTTCTTGGAGTTGTAATTGCTGTTCATTTTGGTATTTTACAAGTTCTACTAAAATACTTTTAAAATCCTCCATGATAAGAGTCTTACGAAAAACTCGATTTTCCGTATTTTAATCCTCGTAAATCTTTGTCACCAAGTTGTTGTGGATACTGGCAAAAAACGGCAATTTTTTCTTTTGAGTCTCCGAGAACTGCAAATTCTTGTCGCCCAAGCTGTTGTGGTGAGAAGAGAGAAATCTTTTCTCTCCGTGTAGGTCCCAATTTCTCGTCACCAAGTTGTTGTGGTCGGCAAGGGAGAATTTTCTTTTTTCTTTTTCCTTTCCCGTGTGAGTTCGAATTCCTCGTTGCCAAGTTGTTGTGGACAACGCGGGAGAATTCTTTTCTTCCTTCCCGTGTGAGTTCGATATCCTCGTCGCCAAGTTGTTGTGGATTCCGTGATGAAATCCGGTATCAAATAATAACAAACGCCAAGAATGAATATAGGAAATAAATGTATTAAGGTTATAATACAAACTGGTAATACAAGTTAGTAGTTCCAGGAATGCGGGTTAGTAGGAAAATATATATATAGTCTTTGGTATCGACGTATCGCTGTATGACTTCTTATTGAGACTACGGGCTCGTTACTGTGACTCTTGTACTACCCTCTGTTCGGGTATTCACTGGCAGTAGTATATGTATTCTCTGGGTGAGTCCATTTGTGTAAAAAGGGGGGACCCCTCAACAAAAAATGAATTTGCAATAAGAAAACAGAATCTTAAAAAGAACTTACAATAAGGAAAAAAAAACTTAAAAAAGAACATAAAATAAGAAAAAAGAACAGGAAAAAGAATTTATAAGAAAAAAGAACATAAAAAAGGAAATTACAATACGAAAGAACTTTAAAATGAATTTACAATTAGAAAAAAAAGAACTTAAAAAAAGAAAAAAGAACAAAAAGGAATTTTCTATTAGAAAAAAGAACTTGAAAAGGGATTAAAAATAAAAAAAAGAACCTACAAAATAACTTACAATAAGAAAAAAGAACTTAAAAAAATTTAAATAAGTAAAAAGAACCTTAAAAAGAAGTTGCAATTAAAAGAACTTAACAAACGTAGAAAGAGAAAAAAGAAATTACAGCAAGAAAAATGAACCTAAGGAAGAAGTTGTAATAAGAAAAATAAATTAAACAGGAAAGTACAATACAAAAGAACTTAAAATGAGAAAAAACTTAAAAAGAATATACAATAAGAAAAAAATAACTTAAAAAGGATTTTCAATGAGAAAAAAAGAACTTAAAAAACTTACGATAAGAAAATAGATCTTAAAAGGAATTTACAATAAGATAAAAACCATAAAAACAATTTACAATAATAAAAAAACAAAAAGAATTAAAATAAGAAAAAAGGATATAAAAAGCTGCATATCATAAGAAAAAAGAAATTAAAAATGAATTTACAATAAAAAAGAATTTAAAACGAATATACAAGAAAAAAAAACTTAAAAAGAATTTAAAATAAGAAAAAAGTACCTAAAAAACTTACAATTAGAAACTAGATCATTGCCATTTACCATGAGAAAAAAGAAATTAAAAAGAAGATACGACAAGAAAAAAGAATTTAAAAATAACCTAGCCGTAAAAAAATGAACTTAAAATGAAATTTTCCATAAGAAAAATTCTTAAGGATTTACAATAACAAAAAGAACTTAAAATAAGGAAAAAGAACTTAAAAAATGAATTTGCAATAAGAAAAAGTATTTAAAAAACTTACTGTAACAAAAAGAACTCAAAAAAGAACTTGCAATAAGACAAATGAACTTAAATTGGAGTTTACCATGAAAAAAAGAAACTAAAAAGAACTTACAATAAGAAAAAAGAACATGAATAAACACTTATAAAAAAAATTAACTTAAAACCCAATTTACAATTAGGAAAAAAACTGAAAAGGACTAAAATAAGGAAATGCCCTTAAAAAAGAAAGTACAATAAAAAGGAATTTAAAAAGAATATACAGTAAGAAGAAAAATCTAAAAATGGAATTTAAAAATGTACTTAGAATAAGAAAAAAAGAACTTATAAAGTAATATTCAATAAGATAAAACTTACAAAATAACTGAATATAAGAAAAACGAACTTAAAAAGGAACTTAAAATTAGAAAAATGAACCTTAAAAATAATTTTATATAAAAAAAAGAAATTTACAATGAGAAAAAAATGACACTTGAAAAGAACATACAATAAAAAAGCACGTAAAAAGATCTTACAATAAGAAAATAGATCTTAAAAAGGAATTTACAAAGAGAAAATAGAAATTAAAGATAAAAGTATTTAAAAAAGAACTAACAATAAAAAATGAACTTAAAATGGAATTTACAATAAAAAAAATCTTAAAAAGAATTTACAATAGCAAAAAAGAACCTAAAGAAGATCTTAAAATAAAAAATAAGAACTTACAATAGAAAAAGTAACTAAAAAGTACTTACATTAAGAAAAAAGAACTCAAAAAGCAATTTACAATAAGAAAATGTACTTAAAAAACTTACAGTAAGAAAAAAGAACTCAAAAAAGAAATTAAAATAAGACAATTGAACTTAAATAGGAATTTACCATGAAAAAAGAAACTAAAAAAGAACTTATAAAGGAACTTTCAATAAGAAAAAGAACCTAAAAAAGAACATACAATAAGAAAAAGAACTTAAAAAGGAATTTGAAAAAAAGTACCTAAAAGTAACTTAAAATGAGAAAAAAAACTTACAGAAAGTACAAAGAACCTAGGAAAGAACTTACAGTAGGAAAAAAAGAACTTAAAAATGAAATTACAATGAGAATAATGGAATAAAAAGAACTAAAAAGAAGAAAAACAAATTAAAAACATCTTACGAGAAGAAAAACGAACTTAAAAAATATTACCATAAAAAAGAACAATGTTGTTACAATACGATAAAAGAACTTAAAAAAGAACTTTTAATAAGAAAAAGAACTTAAATAGTAATTTACAGTAATAAGAACCTAAAAAATAATTTGCAATAAGAAAAACAACTTAAAAATGAATTTACAAAAACAAATAGAAAAAGAACTTAAAATAAGAAAAAAGAACTTAAAAATGAATTTACAATAACAAATAGAACATAAAAAGAACTTAAAATAAGAAAAAAGAACTTAAAAATAAATTTACAATAATTAAAAAGAAATTAAAAAGGAATTTATCATAAGAAAAAAGGACTTAAAATGGAACATTCAATAAGAAAAAAGAACTAAAAAAGAACTTATAATAAGAAAAAGAACTTACAAAGTCAATTAAAATAAGAAAAAAGAACCTAAAACCGAACTTACAATAAGAAAAAAGAACCTAAATAAGAACTTACAATAAATCTATGCATTTATCTTCATCAACTTTGAAGAGTGTTTATAATTTTTACTGCCTTCAATACTCGTCCAAAACATTATTCCACTGTTGTACTTCTAAGCTGTGTTGCTTGCCGATTTCTCTAAAAGACCAACCTTCCATTTAGGCAGCAAGTCTATATTATGTAGCTCTACCTTCCTCATTAAAAATATTCCTTTGAGAAATCAATTTTCATGTACTTCTTCGCCAAACTTAGATCGTTTTCTTTGTGTCTATAGCCAGTCTTCTTAACATTGTACATCTTTTTTCTCCAGCTTCTTTTCTTGTTTGTCAATCAAATTTTTGCATATTACCTTTTACATTTTTCTCAAATCTCTTTTCGTGATGTTTTTAAAGCCAGTTTTTCTTGTTCTTTTGCTGCCACTATTTCTATTTGCTTTTTATTTTTCTGAAAACTTTTTTGCAATTTTCAAATGTTTGTGCCCAGCACAAGTACAATATCTATTTTTAACTTCAGAAATTATATCTTTCTTACCATCCATGACAATCTTTATATGTGAGAAATTAAAAAAAAATATTAGTATCTATACTATTATTTACATTTACTTCTTATTACTGTAAACGTTATCTTTAAAGCATACACGTATTTGAGTAGCCATCTTTGTTCTTTAAACAGTTTAAATAACGTTTACCAGCGTGTCCATTCGTAAATATTCATGAAGAGACTCTACATTTAAGCAGTGATTGAGCCTGTATCCTTGTTATATCGAAGAAAAACTTCTTTAAGCTAGGTGCGTTTGAGATCTCTTTGCCACCAATGACTTTACAGCAAGTCAAGTCAACGTTCAATTGCATCAGTTACGCACACAATATGAGGAATACACACACAATATGATGAACACGCACATAAATCCAGACACATACACACACACAAACATATATATATATATATAGTTTTAAGGTGTGCTATATTTATGGGTAAAAGTGCTCAATCTCAGAGATAGAGCGTATGTAAATATAAATAGTATCTACAAATAACCGGATTTGGAACCCCAATTATTTCTACTCAATAGCCTCTAGATTAATTTAAAACATAAGCCTTAGTACCTACCCAATCCCTGTTAGGATAATACAATAGACCATAGTATCCATTATATCCCACTAACTGGTATATATTAACAGTCCAGCTAAAACGTAACACACAGCGTGAAGATTGCGCTGAAGCATGAAACAGACTTTCGTCGCTTGGTGTTAACCTCAGGGTCCACTTTATATATATATATATATATATATATATATATATATATATATATATATATATATATATATTCAATCGGAATACTCTAAAACTTAGCTATAGTTGTACTAATAATCTAGAGAAAATAATTAAATCACGTAACAATAACGCATTGAAATTGTATAACAATAATACCTGTAATGCTAGCACTGATTCTAATTTGTCTCGTATAACTAACCTATGCAATTGTAGAAATTCTGACCAATGTCCTTTATATAACAAGTGCTTAACGAAATCCCTTGTGTATATGTGCGCTATTTCATCAACTGAAGATCCAAAGATTGTTAAAACATATATTGGGAGCACAATGAATACTTTTAAAAAACGTTTGTATAATCATCTTTCATCCTTTATTAATGTTGACAAAAGAAATATGACTTCACTTTCTAAATATTTTTGGAAATTTAAAGACGAAAACAAAACACGTAAAGTTAAATGGAAAATCCTTAAACAAGCCAGAATCTGTAGATCCGTGACTGAACCGTGTTTCCTTTGTCTACAGGAGAAAATTGAAATAATTAAACACTTGAATAGCGATCAATTTTAAATAAGTGATATGAAACTGCGGTGAATTGCAGGCATATTAAGGAATTAGCTTTACAATCTTGCTAAACTTTATAACTAAATAATCACTCCTCTTATGTTATATTACCTTTATATAAACATTTTAATGGTATTCTTAGTGGTTTATTCTAGATTAAGGTATTAAATAGGTTAGTATTCGTAAATTACTGGTAGTAAGGTTAGCCATGAATTGGCTTATAATTATTTTACTGGTGATGTTGTTTGATAATAGTTTTTAATTTAAAATAAGTATATAAAAGTCATATAAATGTTTAAAATTTATTATATAAAAGTCATATAAATGTTTAAAATTTATTCTAGTTTTTAATTTAAAATAAATATATAAAAGTCATATAAATGATTAAAATGTAATTTTTATTCTAATTTATAATGTAAGGTTGGTATCGTTAAGTAGTTGTTTTGTTTGTATATGGTTTATCTTAAAGTGTCTTTTATTTACGAACTGTGTTTAATTTTGTTTGAATGTGATTTCATTCAAAATGCCATAAAGTTTAATTGCTACATTGTATCTGTAATTTGTTTTCTATCTTGTCGCGTTATATTTCCGTTCAATTTTGAATTTTCCATCATAACGTGTTTTTATTGGCTAAATCTGGTATCAACAACTTCTCATACCTTATTTTCTCTTTCCTTTTCCTTTGTATCGGTAAAATTTGGATATACTCTTCTCCTTCTTTTTCCTTTCTTTTCTTTCCCTTCTCTTGGTAGTAGGGTTGGATTCTTATACTTTCTTATGCCTTTATTCTTTCCTCTTTCTTTTTCTTTTTATTGATTTCTTATTTTCGTTCCTTTTTTTTTTACTTAAATTTGCTTTTTTCTTTCTTTTCCTTTTATGGAATAAATAATTTTTTTTGTATATTTTTTTCTTTGCCTTCTGTGGAAAATTTTCAAGAATGTAAAAAGAAGTGATGTTTCATAAATTATATTTTAAAATAAAATCGTTTATTACCACCATTGTTAACCGCCTAACGTGTCGTCTTTAGACGTCGAAACAAATATGAATTTTTGTCGCGGTAACTTGCATGTTCCAATGTAACAGTTTATTATATATATATATATATATATATATATATATATATATATATATATGTATGTTTGTGTGTGCCTGTGTGTGTGGGGTGTACAATATGGTATACTATGAGTTTTATAATAAAAATCTAATCGTACGAAAAAATTAAATTATTAAATTTCTAAAAGCAACTATTTCATGCCGAAATTCACATGACATCTTATCATACAAATATAAGTACAACAAAGATGAGGACAATAGTCCAAATATAATTACTGTAAATAATGTTAACTCTTCATCTCAGAAACTAAGACAATACATAAGTATATTCTGAAATTTTTTCCAGCATTGATTGTGCAATCATTGACTTGCATGATAAAATCTGGATTGATAAATTAACTGATATGAAATGTAGGATTTATTAAAATTACACCAAAGCTTTCATTCGTTCTAATGATTACATAAATGTGGCACAGCAAACTCTGTCGGTAGAGAAATAATGAAGCAATAATCGTCGTTGTACTTTAACGCATACGTCATTTCAGCATGGTATATGTAAGAAAAGCTTCGTGTTTTCTTCTTACTAGATTCTGACTTTACGTCCACTTCAGGAAGTATTAGATTTTTCCTGTAATGCTTTATTTTCACAAGAGTCAGATTAGACTAGAAAATGGTGTATTGCTGGTATATCTGGACTGGAGATGCTCAATCCACGCTTTCTGGTCTTGATAGAATTCAAAGCCGTTTACGAAGCCCTATAAGAATTTGAAAGTGACAGTAAAGTAGGTACCTCCACTCACTTTCGATGCCTAAGGTTTAAAATGAATTTTTAAAAATGATAAAGTATTCTTGAAGCTTTAAATTTACTATTTCCAGTAAGCAAAATACTCTTGTGTATTTCAAATAGAAATTATATTGATTGGAACTTTTTGGTCGCTTTCGCAAAAAAATTTTTGACATATTTTTAAACAAAATTTAATTCTCGGTTTTAAAAATCTTCCAAAAATAAAATATACTTTTCTGAAACTTTATTTGAGGAATATTAGCTGATTTAAAGTATACTTAATCTGATTTGAAAAAATATTATTTACTTTAAGTTTAAAATAACAGAGAAATGTATTTTAAAACAAACAGGTGGGGTGATTACGCTCTTGTCTCTATTGCGTGTGACTCGTAGATCACTTAACAAGTGATGATAAAATGTGTCAACACCTTTACTATTGTTCTACGGAGACTTTATCTATTAAAACATAATTTAAGAAAATGACGTATGAACGCCTTTTTTAATATAATTTTTAAGTACTCAGTAATCTTAAAAATGTTGGAAAATATTCTCCGTAATCTAATTTTAGGATTGTTGAATTTAAATTTACTATAATCATACATCTTAATTTCTGATTATGTTGTGTATGGTCGACCATACTTTCAAACAGGGGTATGTTATGTAATATTTTATATACATAAAAGATTATTATTTTTTAAATATTGAGTTTAAACGACTTTTATTGAGCTTTTCAATTTTTGATTCATAAATATAGTTTTCACTTAATAACAACATCACCTAACCGGATTGAAGTAATGCAGAATTTTAAACGATTTATAATATTATAAATTATTATAATAAAAATTTTAAAAAAATGAAAAACAATTCTTGTAAAAATTCATTATTTATCGAATTGCTTTTCCTGGAGACAATAGTGTCCTTAATAAATCTGATATATAAAAGCAATTAAAATCTTTTCTAATTAAATAATGTCATAGTTTTATTGCATTTTTTATTTTACGAATCAGAGCAGATTTTCGGTAACTGGGTATTCTGTTTTACAAAAAAAAAAAAAAAAAAAATTGATGATTCAAATTCTCTGAGGAGTCTTATCTTAACTGATAAAACAATTTTTGAGATTGAAATTTAATTTCTCGAAATTTCAGGAAATAAGTAAGTGAGGGGTAACATATATATAAAAAAAATATTTTTACCAAGATTTTCTAAAAAAAATTCCCGAAATAATTTAATTCAGTTGTGAATAAGTCCTGAAAATTTCATTTAAATCCGACAATTATTTGATTTTTGCAAGAATTTCCAAACCAAAGTGTTTTTTACCCGAAAAAAGGCGCTAAAACACTAATGGTAATATTACTGAAACCGCTGACCTAAAAAAAAAGAAGATTTTTAACCAAAATTTCAAACGTGTTAGAAAGAATTAAAAAATTTAATAAATAATAAAATAATACTTTGGTCTTTCCTCTTAGTAATAACATAAACATTTTGACGATAAAACTTCTTTTTTATTAAGTGTTGGGCCTTTTTTTCATCATGCTATGCTGTTTTTTTTTTTCAGTGAATTAGTGAAGGTACCAATAGTAAAGGAAGCTAAACTTTTACCATTCAAAGCTCAACCTTGAGCTTGAAACTATTATTAATCCGGGTCCTGATAGGCTAAATACTGTCCAATCAAGACCCCTTCAGTCCACGCGGTAAATTCGAACCTGAAATCTTCCTCTTTTGCAAAGTAACAGCCGTAGTGACTACACATTTATTGGAGTCGTCCTGTCTGACGCTAATGGAGTCCAGAAGACACGACGCCGAAAATCTCACTTATTCCTTGAACACTCTTCTAGCAGTTAAGTTCGCAAATATAAATTATCCTTGCAAGCCTTTTACCTATTTGTGTATACACCCCATTGTACATTAAACCATCGAATTTAATACTGTCGTTGAGTTACTTTTCTTTTTCAAGTGTGTCTGTCTTTGTCTTTGACTTTGTGGATCCGAACTGCATGCGTGACTGCATGACTTTATAGTCCTATAGGTGATGACTTATTTTCCACGCTACAGCCCCTTTCTCTACAGACGCAAAGTTGAAAGCGTATCGCTACTCTATCGTTATTTCCGCTTCAGATGAACTCCACTTTTTAGAGTCACCAGTTCAAATTTTTATAGCTATGAGTTACCAAGCTACGTCCATTCTCATATTTTCTCCGTATTCCATTTGTAAGGTAGAAGATACACGCAGGCAGCTTTCTCCAGAGATTTGCTAGTTTATGGGACAAACACCTGCATAGATGCTTCTCTGAACATTATAACATCCCTTTCGAGTCAAGGGTCGATTGCTATATATCTTCTTTATCCTCATAATCTTCACTTCTTTCTCCATCCTCTCACATTTATAGCACTTACCGCATTCAATAACCCGCTACTTTGAGTGGCCCTTGAGCCTTGTATTGGGTGAATAAAAAAAAAGAAAAGAAAAAGAAAATGACGTAAACCAATTAAATATTTCTGGCAGTAGCAAAAACATGATTAAACGAAGAACTTCGCAATATTTCACTTATAATTTATTTAAGCAGAACTTTGTATCTTATCTGCATTGAAGTGACCAAGAATTAAGGTAAGCCTTACTGACAGATGTAGCTATGAACGTAGCGGTTATTTTCAAGGAAAATGGGACTGACGTGTCGAGTTCAAATTCCAGCCGAGTACGTTGAGTTCACTTTCGTGCAAAAATACTTGGCAATCTATAAATCTATCATTTCTTCCCATTAAACCATAGCTATGTGGCAGATCAGAGTGGGATTTCTAGCACTGGTAGCAGATCAGACTAAGCTTTCTAACTTTGACTAGCAACCAGTTTGGAATAAGGACAACTATGAATTTAAAACCGTTTGATTGTGGGACTAGCAATTCCATCCCCGTAAAAATACTTATGGAAACTAGATCAGCAACACCTATCGTGGTGAGACTGTGACATTATATTTCAAGGGGAGAGTTTATTGGGTTAACTTGCATATATATCTAGCAGACAAAATAGGGCTGTTATAGTTATTATTTAATGTTTTTAGTTTAAAAAACTGTACTTTTAAAAAACTGGTAAATTCTTAAAATGTAAAGAAATAAATGATAAGACTTTTTTTTTTTTTACTGAAATATTATTTTTTTAGTCATTCCAAACTCTGTAATCCAGGCATTGCACAGTCTCCTTGCTGTTATGTAACGAGAGCAAAGTTCCTAAAGCTATAAGCGTACAAGGTTAGAGTAAATCGATATGTGACGGATTTTGGCTGATCATATATTGATTTCAGCAATGTCAACTCAGAAAAATTCTTCAGCTTTGTTTAAAAGAAATAATCGATATCATATGATTGACTAGTCAGTTGTTGGGGCCAGACAGATGATAGCCAAACGAACGGGGATAGAAGATGGCCGACGGAGAATGCTGAATATTTCAGGCAATTACCTATTGTTGTCTTCAAGTGGAAAAATTATTTTCTACTCTTCATATTTAGAAAAGAGAAGTTTTCTACGATCGAAAGTATTTTCTGTAAAATATTGGGTAGTTCAAAAAGTTCATTCCGTTTTTGTTTACGTTAGGTGTCATTAGAAGATTTTATTTTAAACTAAATTAAAAAGAACGCTTTTGATCGTATTGTGACTGCATATTTTTTAAATCCTTTTTCTCAGAATTGGTGTATTTTACTTATTCATTCTAACATTGAAGATGGAACAAAACATACTTTTTTGCCTTATACTTTTTTATTTTAAGAAAAATAAAAATAGGACGTAGGAGCAAAGTAGATGTGTGACACTTACGGAGAATGTACTTCTTTTTTAATCAATTCACCCCCAGCAAAGTAATAATGCTACTAAGACACAAGGGGCTACCGGGAGTGAAAGAGAATGAAAAGACTTTAGATGCTAATAGAAACCCAATTCTAAACAGGAAACAAGGGATAAACTTCTACTCCTGTTCAAAAAACCGGGGAGATGAGTTTACCGAAAGATAGACGAATCTATGTACTCCTACACAGGAAATAAATAAATAAAAAGTGAATAGTAAAATAATGTCAGAGTTTAGGCGGAGACATTAAAAGTATAGAGTTGAAGTTGACTTTAGAAGAAACCGGAAACCCAATCCTGAACAGAAAACAAGGGATAAACCTCTACTCCTGTTCCAAAAACGAGGGAGGAGTGTAAACCAGACGATAGACGAACCTATCTACTCCTATTAAACTACGAATATATAAGCATACAAACGGGTCAATCAGTTTTCTTCATCGACTGTTCATCTTCTAACCGACGCCGTGCTTGATTCCCATTTGCGTCAGTGTGAACTGAGAAAGGGTGGGTGTACGTTCAACAAGGCAACTGAAGATGAAATATCGTCACGGCGAGAAAAGAAAACACGAATCTTATTTTCGATATACTGGCATCTTTATTCATGGATTCACCTATCATTGTCTGGGCGTAGGTAAGTGACACTTAGGACATTTTCGCTACTACTACTTCTCTCGCGACAGACTAAAGGGCCAGATCTTCCCTTCAGACAGTGAAATTCCTGACCATCTCCATCTCCGCATCTCTTACTCTAACCGTGTCTCTTACTGACTGCCTCATGACTGCGACTCCCTTCTAGAATGTGACCTGGAGTGCTCGGAGTTGCCCACCTTTCGACCAAGTGTTACTTGTTCCAGAATTTTTTTATGTACTTATTTTTCCCTTATTTATGGAAAGCGGATGGTTACTTTGAAATTCTCTGATCTCAATTTTCTGGCGACTACTCGTCATAAAAAGCTAACATGTAAATAAGTATCTTAATACAATTAAAATTAGGTATCTCCAATAATTCGCCGAAAAACAGCATAGCATTTTGAAAAAAGGCCCCAAAACTTAAAAAAGAAGTTTTATATTTTAAATATTTATGTTAATGTTAAGAGGAAAGACCAAAGTATTTTTTTATTATTTTATGAAATTTTTTAATCATTTTAGCACATAAGAAATTTTGGTTAAAAAATGTTGTTTTGTTTTACGTCAGCGGTCAACGTAATATTTACCATTAGTGTTTTAGTGCCCTTTTTCAGGTGAAAACATTAATTTGGAAATTCTTGCAAAAATCAAATTGTCGGATTTTAATGAAACTTTCATAACTTATTCACAAATGAATGAAATTATTTTAGACATGTTTTTTTTAGAAAGTCATGGTAAAAATAATTTTTTACATCTATTACCCCCTCCCCACACTTTACTTAATTTTATGAAAACTCCAGAAATTCGACGGTATGCCCTTTAGGGATTATATTAGTTAAAAGCAGAAGACTTTGAAAAATATAAATTATCGATTTTTTTGTAAAATCGAAATATACAGCTACCCAAAATTCAGCTCTGAATTGTAAAATACAAAACTCAATAAAACTAATTAGAAAAACTTTTAATGTCTTTTATGGATAATATATATTAAGGACAATATTGTCAGAAATCAAAATATTTTTTCGATGAAAAATGAATTTTTACAAGAATTGTTTTCTTTTTTTTTTCAATTTTAAATACAAAATGTGATAAATGTGTTAAGTATTTTAAAATTAAGTTTCAATCGTGTCATTTAGGAAATACTGTTATTATGTAGATCTATTTTTACAGATCATAAATTTGAAAGCTTATTACAATCTGCGACACACAGGTATTTAAAAAAGAATTTTACACTATTTTTGAGTCTTTTTTTCCAAATATATGGATGATTGCAGGTGACCTTAATGTCACGTGTTTTAAGAATTGTTTCTCCTGACTACAATAAACTGGCTTCAGAAAATGTTAGTTATTTTTCATACTGCGAACTTGAATTCTATGATTGAATTTGACCATCATCGTTGCATTTTCAAAAGTTTTATTTTTTACGTCCCATTTCAATAAATATTTTAATTTAATTTTTTAAATTTAATTAATTTATTGTTTTTCAGTGAGAGACATACTGCAATTATAATTATTTTCTTTTTTTTGTTTCAATTCTCGGGACGGAAACAGAACAATTAATATCAGAAATAAGGAAAATTAAAAATGAACACATTAAAAAGATAACATTTCATAAAAATGGGAAAGGTATATATAATTATTAGGTACCTATCTTATTTATCCAATCTTATTATATTATTTTTAATTATTAATTTTTAATTTCAGTTGTCGAATTTTTTCATAACCGAGATATAAAAATTAATAATAAATAAAAATGATACCATAAAATTTCATAAGAAATGTCCGTAAAAATTAGGTACCTCTCGTATATTTTATCTCGCTCTCAGTTATGAAATTTTTAATTTATTTTATTGTTGGTATTTTAAATTTTATTTTTCCAGAAAGCTAAAGTACCTAAAAAAAATTAATAAAAAATTAGATTGTTGAAAGTATTTAATTTTTAAAAATTACTTTGTAGTTAAATAAGTTGGTTCACTTAAAATTCGAAAAATAGATCGTAACTTCTGTCCTTCCGTCCGATAAATTCTCCAGATCTTAGCTGTCAATAATTAATGTAACCATAACTTAACACCTCCAGTACAAGTCACCACGGTTAAAGTTAAGACATGTTTCTATTATTTTTAACTATGTTTTTCTGCTGAAAAAGTAAATAATGTTTGTTTCCAATTACATTAAGTAAACTTTAAATTTTCTAATTTTCCTCAAAGAACTTTTGAAAAAGGTATAATTGATATTTACAAGATTTTTAGACGAAGAATTTAGCTTTTGCTTACAAAGTCTCAAAAATGGCAGACATCATCGATTTTATAGTAATTTTATTGACTCAAAGAAAACAAGATTTTTAACTAAAATTTCGGACGTGATAGGAAGGATTAAAAAAATATAAGAAATAATGAAAATACTTTGGTCTTTGCTGTAAATAATAACATAGAATTAAAATAAAAGCCTTATTTTTACTTATAAAAATAAATATTTAGGTGCGCAATATATGAAATAACAATATATATTTTATATATCAAGAACAGTATGGGGGAAAATGTATGACAAAACTTTTCCATTTTGCCATCTATCTATCTATCTATCTATCTATCTATCTATCTATATATATATATATATATATATATATATATATATATATATATATAATACAAATATAACATTTGTCACTTAGCTAATTGATGTTATATTCATAACCCCGACTCCAAAATTTCGTAGATGAAACTTTTTGTAATCGTTCGGTCCATTCGTTAACAGGTATCATCAATTGTCTGACAATTTTCTCATTTTTCGTTATTTTTATATTAAGTTCAAAAACTTATTTATGCGCCTTTTATTAGTATTAGGTTGATTTTTTTTCTTCTTTGTGTGTTTTTGTGTGTGTATGTGTGTGTATTCTCACGTGCACGTCCATGTGTGTATGTTTAATTGTGTAAAATATCTTGGTTATTTCTCCTTTTCTTATACTCGTCTCTTTATAATCTCTCACCATTTTTTTCCTTCTTTTTTTTTTCACTCTTTGAGTGCCAAAGATAACTTAGCAATGTTATTTCCGGTGTCACAGACAGGACTTTTATTGAGGCAAATTTTCTCCAATATTCTTGGATAGTGTTTGGAAATATTGTTTGGAAAATATAGGTGTATTCCGTGTTATATTTAATTCTTGTTTAAATAATATATATATATATATATATATATATATATATATATATATATATATATATATATATATATATATATATTCTTTAATACATATATATATATATATATATATATATATATATATATATATATATATGTTTTGAACAATAAAAAATATTAAAAAATTAAAATCAAACACTGGGTTTATATTAATATTCTTTCGTTTTAATCATTTCAATTAGATTAGCATGGCCCTCATCAAGAGAAAAATAAATTCTGCAATGAATGACTTGATGGAGAAAATGAACCTTTTGTCTGTAGTTTTCATTTGTTTTTAATTTTTTTATCATGAATTTTGGTCAGTCCTTGTGCTGGTCAAACAGACTTTTTTTAAGTTGTTATTTAAGATAAGAGCTGGATGGATTCATGCTGCTCTGAATTCTCTTGGTCATTTTGACAGTTTTATTTCTTCCTGGAAAGGGGATGTGTTTCTGTTAAGTGGATGTGCTATTTTGTTTTTAGGTAGTGAGTGAGTATGATGTGTGTAAGTGTGTATATTAGTATGGGTGTGTGTTATCATTTAGCTCGTTAGGGAGTGAGTGAGTATGAGGTGTGTATATTAGTATGAGTGTGTGTATAAGTGTGAGGCCTCAATACCTCCGCAAGTATGTCTGTCTTGTGTGGGTGAGAAATATGGGTAGGGCATGATTTGTGGGGTTATATATTAATTCTATCTATGTTGTTAAATTTGGGATTAAGCCAGTCTGGGTGGAGCGTTTTTAGGCGCAGAATCCACTTATCTTCATGGTCTTCTAAAATTTTTCCAATGCTATCTGCTCTGAACTTTTTTATTTTCTCAATTATGGTGAATTTGGCATGGGTTTTAAAATCGTGTTTTTGTAGGCGGAAATGTTGTTCTACAGGTAATAATCTTTCATGGGGAGCTGGCTTAATTCGATTGCGATAATTATTCATTTTGTATTGAAATGGCCATTCAGTTTTTCCTGTATACTGTTTCTGGCATAGTGTGCATTCTAATAGGTAAATTATGTTATGACTTCTACAGTTAGAGTCGTGGTAGATTTTGAAAGTAAATTTAGTGACTGAGCTAGTGAACGAATTGGTATGTCTAATGTAGTTACAACATAAGCTCCTTTTGTTGTTACATGGTTGGGAAAATCCTGTTGTTTTTGTTTTTGGTTTATTATAGATTACCTTATTCCATGAAATGTAGTTACTACCTATAATTTCCTTTAGATTCTTAGGCCTATGATATGCTAATAGGCCAGGTTCCTCAAACAATTTTTTTAGGTCTGGTTTGAGATGTAGTATTTCCCAGCGACTTTTGATTATCTGGGATAGTGGAGGCAGCGTGGGGTTGAAAGTGGTTACTAGAGGGATGCAGCTGGGTTTATTTTTAATCTTGTACATTAGGATGTCTTCTCTAGGTGTGGAAATTGTTTTATTTATTTGTTCCCTGATTAGGCGTTGTTTATATATATACACATAAATATATATATATATATATATATATATATATATATATGTGTGTGTGTGTGTGTGTGTGTGTGTGTGTGTGTGTGTATGTGTGTGTGTGTGTGTGTATGTGTGTGTGTGGGTATGTGCATGGGTATGTGTGTGCGTGCGTTTTGGAGGTTATAGATTACTTAACTCAGGTTTGGTTGTTAAAATACCTCGGAACTTTCTGGGAATTTCAATATTTCATTAAATCCATAGGATTAGACATTTTTTTTCTCATTCCATTGTCCATGCTAGGGAATATGGCATATCAGGTAATTCTTTTTCATTCGTCCTTGAGATACCGCTTTTTACTTTTCCCACTAAAGTTAAAAATCATACGAACAGAACACTATTGGAAAATATGACGATTAAAAGAATCGGCTTGCATGATATGCGCAAACAACTCCCTCAGTAGGCCGAGCATAGAAATAAGCACCGTATCAAGAAAGAACAGGTATTGAAGTTAACAAAATTTCACTACATTTTTGTTCTAAGGGACTGTGACAGATTAATTTCCATTCCGACACCTGGCAATGTAAGTCATACAATCTGGTTAAAATTTCTAACGGGGCGGTTTGAAAAGGAATAATTACCGTACGAGATTGCCTCCTTACATGTGTAGTGGGATACGAACACTGTATTCCCGTGGCTTCAATGATGGATTTGATTAGGAAGTTAAGGAAGGTTTCCGAATACAATAGACACTAGAAAATGAACGAAACGTACAACAGCCTTAACATTGTGACTATAATACTCAAGATGAGTCCAAATAGATCCGTGTATAATAAATAATGCACAATTTTAAAGAAAAATGTTCATGTTTGATGTCAGTTTTGAAGTTTTAAATCTAATGCCTGGTCTTTTCTAATCAAAGACTCCCATATGTTGTGACTGAAACAACAAAGACACTGACACTGGACCGAATAGATTAATGTATAATAATGATAATGCTTCGTCTCACAAAATCATTTTTCTCTTTTTTTATGCTTTTTTTTTAATGTTTGGTTTCTCTTTTGCGGAAAGATTATGGTCGAAAAATTAACATTACGCACTTTTCTCTGGACTGATTGATAAATTAAGTCCTCTCTTTGACTGGGGCCAGCAGTTAAAACTCAGGTTAGCAACATGAGAGAAGCGTTGCTTGATTTAAACTAGTGACGCTAATCTCGGCTCAACAAACTTTCACTTTGTACTTTTCTGCTGGTTGCAAAACGTTTTTATTATCCAGGCATTACAGCGTCTCTCCTAGAGCCATAGTTTTATTATTATAATAACTAGAAAGACCCGGAAAAAATGTCACGGTTTTTCCTATTTAAATTTTCTGATTAGTCTTAATTCTTAAGTTAATGATTGATTAAGCTCATAACGAGCTCTACGACAATAAAATATATGTGCAGTTTCGTTATCTCATCGTTAAACATTTGAGCTCAACAACTTTAACATTACAATATCAATCATAAGTATGAATACTGATCGTTATTTTTAAGAAGTAATGGGGTACAAAGAAGATTTGAAACTGACAACTTTTTAATTTCACTGAAACAGACATTAAACACATCAATCTTCCTTTCTTTCTTTCTTTCTTTCTTTTCTCACTGAAAACAAGTAGCGTCTCTGATATATATTCTCCGTCTTTCAACGCGATCAAAACGGAATATTTATGAGGTATTGGTAGGGCGTGGTAGTCGTGCTAACTAAGGAAAGGAGAAACAGAATTCTAATAAGATTATACAGTTGATCCTGTTTTTACTTGACTCGTTATTTTTGTAATTATTTTCATGACGAGTTTGCGCGTGCCTTCAAAAAAGCGAAGGCGATATTTTGAATGTTTTGATAAATTGTAAGTACAATTACAAAATATTTATTAGTTAAAATAATCTGGGAGCTAAAACCAGTTAAAGCATAAAAAGAATATCGTTTCAGGTTTTTTTTTTGAGTTTTTTTATTTTTTTAAGGGCCTTCTTTCAGACAAGCAATATGGCTTTCGTTTCTCTAGATCAACTGCTAATGTACTGACGTTAGTTGCCGAAAGAGTCTATCATGCTCTAGATGAGAATGGTGAATCTCGGGCTGTTACTTTGGAAATCTCGAAAGCTTTCGACAGGGTTTGGCATACAGGTGTTCTTCACAAGTTGAAAGGTTATGGTGTCTCCGGCCAAATTGCTGATCTGATCCAGTCTATCTTATCAAATCTTGAAATGAAAATTATCCTGAACGTCCACCCTTCTAGATCCTTTCATACTAATGCAGGTGTCTCCTAGACTCTATCCTTGCCTCTACTTTGTTTTTGATTTTCATTAACGACCTTCCTGATGGTATCAACTCTCAACTTGGTATCTATGCTGATGACGCAACCATTTACTCTTGTCTCGATAGTAAGTCAGATCAGTCTGATAAGGTCAAATTAACGGCTGATGTCAAAAACGGCCTTCAGTCTGTTGTTAATTGGGGCAAAGGATGACTTGTTCATTTTAACGCCTCTAAAATTAAACTGCTCTCATCTTCCTGCCTTCCATTAGCATAGCTGATGCTAACCTCCAGCAGAGTGACACGTTGCGCATTCTTGGGCTAACGTTCTTGGCGGACATGAAGTGGAAAGACTATATTGAATCTAGTACTAAGTCAGCTGTTAAGAAAGTTGTTTCACTTTGTCGTGGTAGACATTTTTCTCTCTAGAATCTATCTTACATATCTATAAGTCTACCATTCGTTCATGCTTAGAATATTGCTGCCACATATGGTCCGGTGCTCCTTCTATATATCTCGAGCTTCTTGATAAAATCTAAAGAAGAATCAGCAATATTATTGGCTCTGATCTAGCGTCTCTGCTTCAGTCACTTTCCCACCGCCGTAAAGTTACCTCCCTGCGCCTTTTCTATAAATACTTTAAGGGCAACTGTTTTGATGAGCCCTTCGAGATGCTTCCTTGACTTTATGAATTCAAACGCAGTACAAGACTGGCGACGAGCTCTCACCAATTTACAGTTGAGTTGGTTAAATGTAAACATAAGTTCTATGCTAACAGTTTCTTTTCTCGCACTTCTCACTCTATGTTTTCCAGTCAACTTTAATCTTCAAAAATTTAAATGCAATGCCAATCTCTATCTACTGACCTGATTACTCTTCTTTTGTTCTCACTCCTTAATAATGTTTCTGTCTTGTAATGCTTTCACAGCCATTATCTCCTTGTTTCTTAGTGGCTTTACTGCCTTGCTTGAGTTGAACTCGATTAAAAATAAATAAATAAATAAACAAACAAGCTTTCCTTTTCAATAAAATCTCAGACTGTACAGAATTCTCACCAGTTTTCATTGACAGGTTCCATTTTCTTTTTCTTTTTTTATTATCTCTAGCAAGATCCAGGACGTGAAGGCAGTGTAACTGATCCAAACCAGTGAGGAAGTTGTGTAGTATATAATTCTTTATCTTTGGATGTCAACCAGTCTAAGAGAAGGAAAGTTCCAAATTCCAAACCGTGGAGAAGGCAGTGTGTAGCAACTACATAACTTTGTAGTGGACCGTGGGTTGAAGATGTGAAGAGATATCAGAAGGTTAAAATTTCCTGCTAGCCGGTCCAGCTACATGGGAATGTTGGACTTTAATTAAGTTCAAAGAAGACAAAGAAAACAAACAAGACCGATATATATGTGTAAACAAATATATATATTAATAACATGTTACAAAGACATGGACAGTTACATAGTGTTTGTGTGGTGAATATTATGTGTGTGTGTGTTGTGGTGAGTGTTCGTACGTACGTGTATTGTTCTTAGCGTGTTCCCAGAATTTGGGAAACGCTGTATCTGTGAGAGGTTTTTGGTGTTTTAGTTGAAAAGAGAGATTTACCTCACCCCCACGCGAGGTGGCGGCTCAAGGCCTAAGTGGAAAAAAGAGATCGGGGCGAAGGGTCGGCCAGTATTTATAGCCAGGGGAGAGAGACCCCTGTTGAAGGATTAAGGAACTGAGGAGGAGCTAACTCCGACAACTTTCCCAAAGAATGTCTGGCAATACGCAGATAATAAATAGACGGAATCTGCGGAGAGCCATGTTCGCTTACGCCCTGAAGGGACATGGCAGTTTCTTTCTTTCTTTCTTTCTTTCTTTCTCAAAGTCCTGATATTGATGAATTTTTTTATTCTATTTCAGTTTATATACTGCTGAAACGACGACGTCCATTGACGGATTTTTTCTTGTCTGTTTATGATCAAAGTTGTATTAATATTTTTATTATTGTGCTTTTTCTTTTCTTTTTTTGGGGGAAGAATTTCACTGAAAAGACAGTTTCTTTCTGGCAACGAATCGTTAAATGAGTACAGATCAAATCTGAGTATAAATACTCGTATTTTTACTAATAGGCAGTTTGTTTCTGCCCATTTGCCGAACACTCTCAAGTTTTTCCTTGTTGATAAGCAATAAACACAAGAATAGTCTGATATTGGTGTAGATTAAGATAAGGTTTTTGAATAACCAAAAAGTAACTTTTGACATCGGTTCTGTCTGCGAGCTTGCCAATATTTAAACATTGCCCATTTTATCTATTCCCTATTGATAACTGGCCAACATGCTTAATAATCATTGTCTTGAATGCTTGTTCTAACCAAGGCGGAGAAAAATAAATAAAGGAAAGAAATTTTTAAAAATCATGAAAGATTTTTCGACTAGAATCGAATATCGATTCCACAGATGAAAATTGGAAGCTATTTTACGATCTTGATTTGGATTATTTGTCTGCATTGGTATATGAGGAGTGCTGAAAAGGTCTTGGCCCACCCTACTTACCACATGAATTATTGTAAGTTTTTGGTCAATACTTTTTTAAAAACTAAAATGTACATTCTGGCAAAGCAATAGTTCATCATATTCTACAAATACTGATTTGTGTTCATTTTGCCAAAAGGTTTTTCGAAAACACCAAATTAATGAAATAACCTCCAAACTCTTTAGATATTAATCCAATAGAAAATTTATTATTTACATTTTTATAAAACATATGTATATGAGAATATAATATTTAAGCAAAGAAGATCTCCGGAAAGCAATAAAACTGCTAAAAATAATGGTGAAATCGAAACATTAGAATAGATAATATTATCGATGTGTGTAGATATATCGGATATCAAGCTATATTAACATATAAAATAATAAAATATTAATTTATACAGACATGTGGGATACAGTGTTAATCATAGATATTTTCTTGGCCTATATCTTTGGGTTTATTTATAAATAACTTAGCCTAATAAAAACTGACACTCCCAAAACGAGTTCATTATTTACATTATTCGGACTATTGTTCTCATCTTTGTTGCCATATTTATTACAACGTTTCGGCCGTTGTACGCTCCGGCCTTCTTCAGGTGGTTGGAATGTCGAACTGAACACAATATATTTAATGGCGTTCCTCCACGTCACACTCTTTAGTCTTGTACTCTATTAATATAAATATGATGGAGCGCTTTCCCCTTTGCTTTGTATACGGTTTTCAATTCAAATAAGTTCTTCTCTTAAACTGGCTGCCACTCAAGGCTAGAGAGTCTAGTCTACCCACCTATTTGATCCATAGCAAGTGAGGTGTGTGGGAGGGAATAAGAAGCAAATTCATGCCTTTCTCAGGAGCGTTAGTACGACGTGGACGCAACAGACTCGGCTGAAACTTACCGCCTTGATAACCGTTATCCCATATGTATTGCGGAGAAATGGATAGCGGCTCAGATTGAGGAATGGCACATAACTGACTGATATATATATATATATATATATATATATATATATATATATATATATATATATATATATATATATATATATATACACATATATATATATATATATATGTGTGTGTGTGTGTGCGTGCGTGCGTGCGTGCGTGCGTGCGTGCGTGCGTGCTGTCAACACGGTCATTATTATGATCCTTCACATCATATTTACAGCTACCGTTTATAGAAATAGATCTGACAATAAAAAACTAATTATTCTTGTCACTCTCATTACAAGGCAATAAACTAATCATGACTTCGTGAACGATTAAATGGTTGATTAATTTTTGCATATTGTTATTAAAAAATAAGTGATTTTTGTGCTAGTTGCAGTTCATTGAACAGGACCAAAGAGGACGAACAAGACACAAAGCCTCCTTGATGTGTCTGTAAAGTCCCGACCGAAGTAATTTCCTATGAATCCTTCGGGTTTGTTTTTATCTGTCTTGCCGTTCACTTTTTTGGCGGAGGCGATATCAGCCGCGACGTGTCCGTCTTCGGTCAAGCCAAGTGACTAAAATATGTTTCAGTAATTATCGCCACTGTCTTTTCGATTTCAGCGACATCTGCTGCATCATTGTTCGTAATTGTTATCATTAAATAAAATTAGCAACACAAGGTCAAGTCGGTGAAATTGAAGCACCAAGATTGTGCTGAGCCAAGCTGTAAGGATTTGCCGGTCTACCTTGAAAATCAGCATTCCAAAATCTGTTTTGGAAACTAATGTTCCACCAATACAAGGCTTAAGAATCCCTCAAGATAGAGGATTACTGAATGAGGTGTGTGATATAAATGAAAGAGTAGGAAGTGAAGGTTATGAGGATATGGAGGATAGGCAACGATCAGCTACTGACTTGAAGATATTAAAATTGTAGCATTCAGGAAAGCAACCATGCAGGAGTCTGTTTCACAAATCAACAGTTCTTAGGGGAAAACTGTCGAATTGTAACTCCCTCCTTACAACTGTGGACATAGCATAGATCATGTCTAAACTGGTGGAACTAAAGAATGGATTTTGATTGGTTGATTTGTTTTTTTATAGTCTATCAACCTTTTCCATATTATTTAAAGTCAGAAAAATAATTTTAGGTTGTAAGAGTTTTTGGAAGATAATAATTATTTACTGATACAAGTCTTACTAATTACCCCATAGCTGGGAGGATAAGCAGTAGACTCGTTCTTTTCCCAAGGGTATTTGCGCGTAAGTAAATATAACTAACTCGACCGGAATTGGAACTTGGTTCTCCGACTTTAAATTCCGAGGCGCTATCCATTACACAACCGGCACATCCAAGATT
The DNA here is from genome assembly GCA_964036315.1 of Acanthosepion esculentum. NCBI lineage: Eukaryota > Metazoa > Mollusca > Cephalopoda > Sepiida > Sepiidae > Acanthosepion > Acanthosepion esculentum. Next base: position 34,110,968 of record OZ038499.1, read on the forward strand.
ACAGCACCCAGTATTTTAGAGCGGTCACCCATATAGGTACTGACCAGGCTCGACGTTGCTTACCTCGGGTGATCATACGAGAACCGGTGTCTCAACGTGATATAGCCATAAGCCTAAAGAATGGAGCTCGTCCAAACATTTTCCATGGAAATAGCGATAGACCAGCGATTGGCTTTCGACATTGAGTCTGTTGGGAAATAGTTTCTATAGTGGGAAATTTGTCATCCTTTCCCCAACCACAAGGCCGTGTAAATGACTTTAAACTCTGTCAAGGAAGGAAACTCTGAATTGGGCAACTCTAGCCCAGAGATGGCAGCAATGCTTCATGCTAGTGATTTCTCTTTACAGTGGGAAGTACATTTTTGTTTCATCCCCAAAGTTATTTATTCAGCTGAGTTTATTCTGACACAATACCACAATAGACAGTTCAGTGGGCATTAAACTAATTCTGATAGCAATCTAGCCTGTGAGACAAGCTCGCTAACCAAGAAGCCTGATAAAGTCAGCATTATTATTAGCGGGTATCTAAAGTACGAAGTGCGAATTCCCGGAATGGCCCCGTGAAAACAAAGCTGACTTACCTGGTCACTATCATCTCTGCATTAGCAAGAGAAACACTCTGAAGCAGCCAATACTGACCAGGTAAGTAAACTTTGCTTTCACAGGGCCATTCCAAAGATTAAATTGTCAAGATTTGAGACATCATCTTTGAGGAATTTTTTCTCATTCCCAAGGCCTCTGTGAAAATCTACCTGTTTCTTCTCTTCATATTTGTGGATGTGCGGATGGTGTAATGGATAGAGTCTCGTAATGGGAAATCGGAGAGCCGAGTTCGAAATCCAGTCGTTCGAATTACACGTATGTGCAGATGCCCTTATGAATCCTCTCCACAGCTATGGGTTAAATAGTAGGACTTCTATCTAGAAAAAATATTGTTATAGTAAATAAAATGTTACCTGGACACAGCAAAGGTGAACAAAAACTTAGAGAGTTGAGTTAATAAAGGGAAATAACTGAAACTGAGATATCCAGAAAAGGCATGGCATGTGGAACTAGAACAATCTATCCCAGTGGACTAAATAAAGGGTTCGGTTCGAAATTCCAACGTATATCACTTGAAGAAGGTCGAAGCATACAACGGTGAAACGTCGTGAATAGTCCGGACAATGTAAAAAGTGTGAACAGACCGAAGAATGTAAATAGTGTAAATAGTTACAATACCTCATCCTAGAAATATAGATCGATTCTCTACCAAGTATTACAAGAAATAGGACTCAAGATAAACCTTTCTAAAACAAAAACTTTGATCAAGAATTGAAATGAAAACAGTGATGGTGCATACCCTAATTCCAACATAAAAAATCACGATGTGGAATTAGTCTGGGTTGGTTTGTTATGTTTTACGGTATATCAACCTCAATAGGTTATTTAATACCGACAAGATTTTTATTGCTGGTCATATTTTTAAAAAATGTATTGCTGGTATTAAAACCTATTTTTCACTTTCATAGTGTTTTGATCGCAGTTTGGGGGGTTAACTATTTGTCCATAGCTGGGACCCTAACAGGTGCTACTAACCTAGGTTAGGGTGGACCAGGGAACACTAGCAATTAAGAGCTGGTTCCACACTCCTCAGAACCTCCTGATCAAAGGCCTTACTGCTGGATGTAGTTTATCGTCATACCCAGGATGCGGATGTAGTTTATCGTCATACTCAAGAGACGTGGAATTAAATGTTAAACGCCTCCAATACTTCGGTGTATGGAACAGTCAGTTAATACATTATATCAGTCGTGATACATGACTGACTAGGCAGAAGATTTTCCCGTAGTAGGTTACCATTTCTTTCTGCGGTAGACTGGTTGCCAACTATGGCTATAGAACACAGTGTGTCCTGCTATTCAACTCATGGCTAGAGGGAGAATAGAGGGATTCATACCCTTACCGAGTGTGAATGTAACGAACTCGACTGGAATTCGAAATCGGCTCTCCCTGTTGTCATTCCGAGCCAATATCCATTTCACCTCAACGCACATTATAACAAATTTAGTACAGGAATTATAACAAATTTAGTACAGGAATTATAACAAATTTAGTACAAGAGAGAAGGAAATTGAATATAGAATACGCTACGCTAGGAATAGTTTCGCCCAACACCGCAAGTCACTACAAACCCAAAACATTAACCTAAAAACCTGCAGTTATGTTCTGAAATAAACTCGTCAGATCGAGAGTTTTACATGGATGTCATGGATGACACCAAACATGTTCAGCTGTACACAACCACTTTCTCAGATCGATGGTTAAAGGTGGCTTCGAGCGAATGAAGTCTGTAGGTCTTAGTGAGAACCATCCTTCTTCGAACCTCGCGAACTTGCGCTACGCAATCCCAAACAAAGTACTGTTGGAAATGACAGAAACCACATCACTTGAGGACTTTCTAGAACAGCAACAACTAAAATAGATAGCACATGTAAATCGAAAGGGAGAATAATGACATAATCAAGATATCGACGTTCCACGCTACTTCAAACAAAAGGTTAGGAAGGAAAACCCCATCAATACTGGAAAGAGCGATAACAGTTACTGGGCTTGAGAAAGCTAACTTCCTGAAAAATTGTTCCCAGAGAAAGTTTTTATAATTTTCAAGATGTTAACACTGTCTGTTTGGTCAACGAATGCCGAATGTTTCCTTATAAGGAAATTAGAGATGAAAACAGATAATACGGATCCCAGCATGATGACCACAGAATGAAGAAAGGCGTAACTCAAGCACTGATTGCAATATTTAATCTTGTTAATTACAAGAAATATGGCGCAAGGCCAGGAGGGAATGGGAAAGCCTTAACTTTATCTGTCCTAAATTTAACTTAGAAATTTCATTAGGAACAAAGAAAAACACTGAACTGTTAGCTAATATCAGTCCTCTTATATGGCAATGGATGTTAGACAGTCTCCTCGCAGATGAAGAAGAGACTTGAAGCAACAGAAATCTGATTGTACAGAAGAATGCTGAGAATACCATAATAATCTAGGGAACATAATGAGGAAAGAAGGCTTGGAAAATTTGCTACTCAAAGGACAGTTTGAAGTTGCCTTCAATCTGTCCTGTGATTATCAAGGAACAGGTGAAAACTGCATAACCTAACTAGCGGGCTCGAGTAAGTAGATGGCTGAACAACATTTAAGAGAGATAAAACAAAGATAAAATTTATTAAGATCCACAAAGAACAGGAAATTGTGGAGGGTCATATTAGCTAACATCCTAAGGGGACACGACACCTAGAAGAAGAAGAAGACACTATTAATAACCCAAACATACTACTCCCTCCGTTCCGAAATAGTTGTTCCAAAAAAATTTTCATGTTGTTCCAAAATAATTGTTCCAGTAGATAAAAAAAACACCAAAAAGAACAAAAAATATCATTTATTCCCATACTCAACAGTAAATGAGTAATATTAGTGAATTGTCATATAAATAAGTGTGAAATATATCGAAACTGATATACATAAACAGTTAAATTAATAACAAAAATAACTGGGGAAGGTTTACTTTAACAAAAGCAGTTTTTGTTGCAACTCGGCAGAAATAGAAATGGATACTTCAAGTTTTCCGTCTCTTTCAAGCTTCTCTTTAGACATGTGCCGGAGTTTATAGTTGTTATCGCCGTCAACTAAAATAACTTGTTCCGTTGATAACTGCAAACTTAGAAAAGTATTGTTAAGCTTCGACTTCTGAAGTTTATTGAAGCTTTCTTTCACTGCTTCAATGAGCTGATCAACATTATTTGGAGCTTGTTGGTGCTGAGTTGCATTAAAATAACCCAGAGAAAGGACATTGAGATCAGGACTATTTGGAGGCTGGCAAACTAATTCAATTTGCAAACCCAAACGTTCTGCAGCTACGTTTAATTCATCTGCAACCTGTTTTATTGTACCACGTTTCAGGACACGATCTGTGGATCTTTCCAGCAGTGCTTGCAACACAGCACTACGTTCATTATTTGTCAATTCGTGCTTCTTGCAATTTCGTTTAGCATTTTTGCCAATTGGCTTCTCTTCTCCCATCATAATCTCTTGTCAGCGGGTGGTCTGAAAAAAAATACAATTTTAATGTGGTGAAAAAGTGATATAATTTGCGCTCCAAATTATTCTACCTGAATAAGC